>JANUWF010001220.1:1200000-1832804 GCA_026120185.1 Voacanga thouarsii | reverse complement strand
TCTTCTTTTAGTATGTTTGGATGTTTGGTCATGTTTGGATGTTTGGAGTCATTGAGAAAATTGCGGTCATTGAGTATTTTTGTTTTGCGATCTATTTGTATTTTGTAGTGTATTTGCTTGGTTGATTGTAGGAGTATAGATACATGTAAAGACATTTAGTGATGAAGGATGGATTTATGATGGATTACTCTTGCAATAGGAAGGAGAATAGGAATGATTCAGGGGGTTTATTAGACTTATTTGGTGGGTTAAAACAAGGGGGAAAAGTGGATGTTAAATGTTAAATGTTGCTAGAAGTTGATAGTTGTAGTAGTACTGCTATAACTTTCAGGTTGTATAAGTTATCATAGGGTAGGCGAGTGGTCTTGTTGAGGGAATGTTGGGTGGCTCGAGGCTTTTAACGAGTTAAATTCTTGTTTGTGTAAAGGATTTCTGAATGCTTCGGACCAGGCTTCATTCCCCTCAACGATGTAAAAGATGGCTGGCTGTGTTTCTTGCAGCTTTGATGGGCTGTTTTTATGCATACGTGAGTGTTAGGTTGAAAGGAGTGTTGACTGGCTCGAGCTAGAACTGATATGTAGCAGGCTAGGTGTGATGATTCCTGGTACCTTGTAAGAGTGATTCTTAAAACTGTTCCTTTTTTTCCCCCCAATTTTGCCCTTGGTTTATTACAGCAATCTTTTGTGTTTAACTCCTGTAGAGCAGCAATATCATTCTTAGAATCTGATAAACAACCAATTTAAAATCAAATTTATGATTCATGTTACCTCCTTAATTTTGATAACTGATTCTTTTTCATTATCTATTCCGACTTACTGGAGATTTGAACAAGATGGCTATTGAGGAAAATTGGAAGGTTAGTGGCTACTAATGTGAATCACGTGATGTTGTGTAATATTTTTCTTTATGCCCATGTAATGTAAATGTAATGGTATTGGACTCATTGGTTAAATGGTTGGATTGGATAATATGTATTGGGCCATTTTTAATATTTTGGACTTTATATTAGATTTGAATTTTAGTGATGTCTGTTGGGCTTTGTTTAATGGGCCAGGATTTTAATTTTCGATTATAGACCGAATCGAACCGAAAAATGTTCAGTTCGGTTATTCCGGTTTTACGCAATGACCGATTTGGTTCGGTTAGACAGAAAAAAAATTAAAACCCGAATAAAATCATATTTAAAAAAACGAAAACCGAACCGTTAACCGTTTGAACAGTCCTAAACCTAATCATATGAAATATAACCTCACCAAGATTATATGTTCACACTAATTAGTTCTGAAAAAATATTTAAGGAAAGCTCGAGGCGAAGAAAATTATGTAGAATGCAGAAGTTTTACAGAATCATTACCACGCTATGAGACTAGTACTTGATCCCTCGTGGAATTTATTAGTAACATAAAGCCTTTAAAAGAAAAGACGAAAACATTTCCCTGGCCACATTCTCTACAAAGATTAGGCGGACACAAGAAGAAAGATGTTCAAGTGTTGATCAATTCCTTTTCTTCATAGCGTGGAGATTGCGAAAGTACAATTTGGGACTGGCTGCAAAATCCTTCCTTGGAATCCTAAAGTTCCTCCCAGGAGCTTTCATCATCTTTACTTGCTTCCCACTGCTGCAATGCGAAAGGAGGTCAAGCAGAACCAGCCCTGTAGCGATGGCGGCTGCACCAACAAGGATCCAATGGCGTAGTTGCCCTCTTCTAGTTTCTGGTAGAAATGCTTCATCAAACCAATCAATTAATTGCCCAACAAAGTTCAGTGGCACTAGCAAAAGCTCCTTCAGCTTTGCCCCGGCAGAATTCAACAAGCTATCTGCCCCCATTTCCTTCAGCTTTGCCCTGGCAGCATTCAACATTCTATCTGCCCCAAATTCCTTCAACTTCTCCTGCATATCGCTTATCATCCTCCCCATTCCCAAGCTCCTATCCTCTCTCTCTCCCATTCTCACCCTGTGTGAAACTGGAAAAGAAAATTTATTCAAGGTACTTTTGATTAGTACTTCTCCAATTTCCTAAAATTATTTGACTAGCTTTTAGTAGTGCACCTTAACATCCAAGTCCCTTGTTAGACAGTACATTGTGGGGTTATTTCTTTACTTTTCCCACATGAATCCATTGTTAAAGTTTTCCTACAAGAATTTTGCAAATGTAGTGCAGAATAGTACATAAAATCATTCAAAACTATTCTAGAATGAAGTTATTTCAACTTCATTTTATTGAGTAATAAACAATATATTAAAATTCTGTTTTGGAGAAATAACCATTGAGATTCTCTTTAAAATTGATTTACTAAAGGAAAGGTTAAAAATGTTTCCAAAATAACATTTTCAAAAGCACTTTTTTGAGTCGCTGAAGAATAAAACACAAATACTAAACGAGGACAAAGCAAAAAGAAGCCAAAATGGATCCTATCAGCTATCTATTGATGTTTGAACAACCAAATATCCTATTCCGGAGCCCTATTCTCTCTTATCACGGAAGCATCAACCACCGGATCCATACTGCAGAAACAGACCAGGTGATTTCCACAATATGTTCTCAGTCTAAAGGATGAACTTCGGATCCACAATAAAGTTTAATTTAAGAAGAATGATACTGACCTCCCATGAGCCATCCTGATTCAAACAAGCGTACTTGAGATAAGAAAATAGGAAGCAGATCCTCCGGTGACAGATACATAGAAAGAACACTAGCACATTTCTTGTCAGTTTTAGCTCTTTTTCCTTCATCACCGAAGAAGGTCACGGACATAGGCGTCGGGCTTACTCCCAAAGTCATCTTCAAAGACGCATCCATCCCTTCCTGGTGCCTACACGAGCCTTCTGTTCCCAGCTTATGGTACTTCGAAAATCTTAGACATTCCCCATTCCGGAGACCTAGTTTGGCTCCATAAATCTTAGATATGCCCCAATCAACAAGATCTAGTAAGGCGCCTGCAGGCTTAGATATGCCCGAAACAAGTCCTACTCCTGCTGCTACAGCTACTGACTTGACTCTCTCCAGGACCCCGTTCTTCTTTTCCGCCATCTCAGTCCTTGATGTCTCACAGCGTTGCTGACTATCTGCGACATGATCAATTACCCCATATATAGCAGAGCAGATCCTGGCAATCCCAAAGGCCCTAGCAATCTGAGAGGGTGGTCACGGGATTAAGCAAACGCTAGCCATTGGATCCGTATTACTGAATCAGAGTAAGTGGCTTCTCTGGTCTTTCCATGGCTTTGTCCCTTCTATTTTTTTCCTAGTCCCACTCCTTCTCGATTAAGCAAACATTCGCAATTGGATCCGTACTGAACCAGAGTAAGTGGCTTCCGTGGTCTTTTATTTTTTATTTCCTTCGTCCCTAGTCCCTATTTATCTGTCACACTTATCTATCTTATACTATTTAAAAAAATTAATTAATTTCTATAATTCATACCACTTTATGTATATATTTCAAAATTACCTTTGAATTTAATATTTTTCATAATTATTTTTCTTCTCTCTATAGTTATTATACTTCAATTTCTCAAAATTATTTAATAAATACTCTTTTTTTTTTTTAAAGAACCCACTAAAACTCTTCGTATGCAAAATTTTGTTCCCATCAATTTTTCCCACCAAAACTTTTCATTTGGAGAATTTTGATCAATTTAAAATTCCCACCTGAAGAGTGGAAACAATACGTTCCATTCATATAGCAGAAGCCATTATATATTTGCTCTTAGTTTTCAAAAACTCTTGGTTCTTAAATCATGGCTTCAAGACAAATGCACCAAATGTCGTTAATCGAAATAGATTTGAATGTTATTTTTACACATTCAGATATTGATGATGAAGATAGTCAACAAGTTCTTTCATAGCAAAATGAATTTTTGGATCTCAATGTTGCTATTGAAGAAGAAGTTATTCATGATCTCAACCAAAGTCCTCAAATGACTAAGAAATCAGACTAGCCTTCATTTGACCTGAAAAAAGAACCATGTTCAGAAGATGAGCCAACAACAGAAAATTTTTCGCTGCCGTACTTAAATACTGGTGAGTAATTTCTTTTCATATTGATATATGCTTAACTTCAATACCATTTCCTTATGTAATCATTTCAAAATACAAGTTGATAGAGGAGACGTTGTGGCTGATTCCAATACGCACATGGAAGCAGCAGAAGTACAACGTGATCGGAAACAACTTAGGACCTTGATAGATAAAGAATGCAAAGCAATAAGTACCATCTTGATACATAACAATGTTGATGGTCAGCTAAAATGAGGTATAACAAAAATGGTTGCTTCATTGTATTCAATTTCATCTCGAACTGTTTATCGAATTTGGCAACATTCAAGGAGGAATGGCTTAACTATTGATGTGCCTCATAAGAAGACGAAAAATTGCGAGCGCAAAAGAATTCAGTTTAACATCGCTAGATTTCGTCAAATTCCTCTATCAAAGCGAACAACTTTCGATCACTGGCTCATGCTTTGAATACAAACAAGTCATCCTTGCATACACTTAGAAATTGTGGAGCTATACGGCGTCATACAAATGCGATAAAACCAGCTTTGAAAGAAGAGAATAAAAGGACTCGGTTGGAATTTTGTTTGTCAATGCTAGAAAAAGATAGCATATCGTATGATCTGACATTCATAAGCATGCATAACATTGTTCATATTGATGAAAAATGGTTTTTTTATGACAAAGAAGTCCGAGAAATATTATTTGCTACCTGATGAGAAAGAACCGTTGCGCACTTGTAGAAGTAAGAACTACATTGGAAAAGTCATGTTCTTAGTAGCTCTTGCTCGTCCAAGATTCGATACAGAAGGGAATGAAGTTTTTTCTGGAAAGATTGGTCTTTTCCCTTTCATTACCCAAGAGCTAGCTAAAAGGAATAGTGTAAATAGAGCTGTTGGGACAATAGAAACAAAACCAATTACTTCAATTAAGAGAGAAGTGGTAAGACAGTTTGTAATTGGAAAAGTTCTACCAGTCATCAAAGCTAAGTGGCTAAGAGATTACAGCAGGTATCCAATATATATTCAACAAGACAATGCAAGGACTCATATTAGTTGTGATGATGTTCAATTTTGTGAAGCTGCTACACAAGACGGGTTTGATATACCTTTAATGTGCCAGCCTCCAAATTCTCCGGATTTAAATTTCTTAGATCTTGGTTTTTTAAGTGCCATTCAAGCATTACAACAAAAGGAATCGCCAAGAACTGTTGATCAGCTTATCCAAGCTGTTGTGGAAGCATTTGAAAATTTTTCAATAGTGGAATCTAATAATATATTCTTGACATTATAGTCATGCATGAGAAAAATCATGGAATTAAAAGGTTCCAATAAGTATCAAATTCCACACTTGAAGAAAGCAGTGCTTCAAAGGGAAGGTCGACTCCCAAATCTACTAAAATGTGATCCCACATTAGTGCAATATTGATTACTTGAGGATTGTTTCTGGTTGAGGACTATAATGGACAACATATAGAGATGGTGGTAGTTTAATTTTTTAGATTCCAGTTTTTTTTTTTTTTGGGCTACTGGGGATCTTCACATCTCGTATGGGGCACCTGGTCTTCTGACCAAGTTTATACTAGTTCTTGGAAATATTTAACATATCATTTGCCCCAATTACTTGAAGAATCTATGCCCCAGTTTACATATTAGTAGAAGTTCATGTTTATGAACTTATTGATGGAGAGGTGAAGGCTGATAAGAGAGACTTTAAGAATACAAGCACAACTTCAGTGCATTCTGCTTATTGTGAGTAATCGTAATGTAACCTTTCTCAATATCTATGTTCGTGGTCCCATATTATCCCATGGTCCCAAGTTTCACTAGATGGCACCTCTCTCTAAACTCTTGTATTGCAAACAACACGTTAAGTGTTCCAATCACATTATTGTATTGGGTAAAGACAGCTCTTGACCTATCAATCATGGAGTATGGAGCAAACCTCTACTCTCCAAAGTGTACCACAACATCAGGTTCAAATGATTTAAAAGTCTCAGAAAGGAACTCAAAATCACATATGTCACCAATATAAAGTTGGATATCCTTGCCAGTGAGGGATTTCCAACACCGGATGTGATTATGAATTGATGAGATAGGTGTGAGGGAATCAAGGCCAAGCTGATGGTCAAAGAGGCGACGAATAAGTTTGTCTACAACGACAACTTCATAATTTTTGTTTGATAAATAGAGTGCAGTAGCCCAACCGCAGTCGCCATCACCACCAATGACCATGACCTTCTTTCGATTAACAACATCACTATCATTTTGGTAGGAACCAGATCCAGGCTGAGTTTTGGATTCTTGACTCAAAGAAACAGCCATAGCATAGATGGTAGAACATCTTTTTGACTTTTTCTGAGGCAACACAAGCTTCCTCACTGATGATTTCGCAAGTGACCAACTAAAATATGTAGGAAAAATAGATGGGCCTTGGTTCACCAAGGTGGTGCTCTTTTGCATCTTGCTGCTTGAAGAGAAATTCAAAGTGCAGGAGGTGGAAAGCAAATGTGCCATAATAGCTACCAGTTAGATTAGCTACAAAAAACAATATCAAAAAATGAGAATTATAACAAAAGAGGACTGGAGTTGGTAATTATTTCAATGACAACAAACACATGAACCCTTTGTCTTATGCTAAATGCTTATAAATTAATGGGAAGATTGTCATCTTACAACCTCCAATGATAAATTTCAAATATTCATTGATAATAAACTAGGAAGGTCTCATGGCATTTTGATGCCATTGCTATAACATGACAACTCATTTACTCCTAAATGTTCTCATAGCCTAGAGAAAACAACTCATTGTAGCTACAGAGGTGAGAAAAGTTGACATACTTTGTCTATGACTCTCCTTAAGCCACAAAATTCTTATGGGAACTGACAAGTGTAAGGAGCTTTTGAAAATCATTGAATCAGCAGTGACTGCTCTTGAGAATGAAGAACTTACATATCGATGGATATAATATCGATATGAAACTGCTGCTGCTAAAGAAGTTGCATATCAATAGAAAAATTTGCACAGAGAGAGAGAGAGAGAGAGAGAGTTAAAAGTCCAAGCTTCAGAATTCTGTTCCCATTTTTCACTTCTTTAGAATAGATTATGCGAAAACGTACACTCAATAAATTTTGGGAAGATACACCTTTAGCATAGTCCTAACCACTTTCTTCAATTCCTTCTTACTACTATCAGAATCATCATCATCTTCATCTTCTTCTGGAAATTTATTCAAATTAAACCCACAATCTGCAAGTACATTCAAGTCGAAATCTCGAGCAACTTTCTTTTGGATTGATTCAATGAAGGCTACAGGGGAATTGGACAAACTATTTTCAAGATTTGATAGAGCAGAATTAAAATTAATGGAGTCTTCAAAATGAACAATACACCATTCTAACAGAGGCATTGGACTGAGATCAATGGAGTCAGCTTTTGGAGCTTTGCACTCTATCATTTTGGAGTCTTCTTGTTTTGATGGGTTTTCATTCTCTTCTTCTTTCTTCATTTTTGCTCTGGTTGTTTGTTCTTTTTCTTTGAATGAAGAATACACGATTTTCACCATAAACCCACTTTCTAAATCCTTGGCATGCATTAGTATAGGCTGTCATTGCATTGGTACTGGAAGTCGTTGGGAAGCAATGCCGGAGATGGAGAACGAAGAGTTGTTTGTTTTCTTCAATGTTGACTTACTTTAATACTACTACAAGGGTATAATAGGAAAATTTATATTAATTGTACCTAAATTTTTGTAGTGTGACAGATAAAAAGGGACATCACAACTTTTCAGTTGTGATAGATAAATAGGGATAGAGGGAGTATCTTTTTCTTTTTCATTTTCTTGAGTTCACATTCCTCTCGCATTAAGCAAACCTTAGCCATTGGATCCGTACTGGTGAATCAGAGCATGTGGTTTCCAGAGTAAGTGGCTTCCATGGTCTTTTATCTTCTATCTTTTTCTTTTTCATTTTCTTGAGTTCACATTCCTCTCGGATTAAGCAAACCTTAGCCATTGGATCCGTACTGCTGAATTAGAGCACGTGGCTTCCATGGTCTTTCCACAGCTTTCTCCCATCTATCATTTTCCTGGGCTTTTTGACCAAATCGGGTCAAAAATTGAAATATCCACCGCGAAAGGAACGAGTTCGGGAGGGATCCTATATGGGATTCCTCGCGATAGCCAAGCGTGAGGTCACGCGTGACCTCGCGCTAGGCAAAAGCGAAGCCCGGTGCAAAACTGTATGGGGCTGAAACGGTGATATGGAGCTCAAAAGGAAGAGAAAAGACTGGTTGGAGGAACAGTTTGTCTCTTTGGGCTAATGGGTCTCTTCCAAGTATCTTGGCTACTTTGGTTTGAGTTGAGGAAAAAGGAAGCAATTAAAGATTTCGTTATTCTTCAAATCTTGGAATAGAAAAAGCGAACCTTGATGCAGCAGGCAAGCGAAAAGATGTTGTTTTTCGTGAGTTTGCCGTCTTGTATATGGTTCTGATTTCTATTTTCTTTGAATTTCAGAATTTAGGAATGCAGTATACTAATAATTTGCAAGCAAAAGGTGTGCTTGAAGTTAATCATTTTACTTCTTCAATCTCGTCTTCTTCTCCCGAAGCTAAGCGCAAAAAAAAATGGAAACTTTCCAGGCAATGAGCCCGTCTCTGTGTTGGATACTAGGAGTCCTAGCCCTTCCACTCTCTCTTCCTCCTTTGGTGACACAAATGGTGTGGAAATGGTGACAATACAACCAACCTGAGAAAAACAACCCAAAAGAAACAATTTCTTTGAGTGGTCCCAGAACCGTCGCTGTGGCTGGCGGGGGACCTGCTGACCCTAAGGAGGAATGGGTGACTGAAATGCATGTTGGTACCTGTGGTCCAAGCACCGTGCGACTGCCAGGCGCGTAGTGCAGTACCTCGTGATAGGCTGTCGCGTGGTGTCGCTAGCATGACTCAACAGACGGGCAGCTTTGTCTTCGCGGGTAGGAGATTGGTACGCGACCTTGCGCTTGGCTATCATGAAGAACCTCGTCGACAAAGGTACCTCCTAATCTATTCCCTTCACGGTGGATTATTGAGTTTTTAACTCGATTTGGTCAAAAACTCTTTTTCCTGAGTCCCAGACTCCCATTCCCTTCGCGGTGGATTATTGAGTTTTTAACCCGATTTGGTTAAAAACTCTTTTTCTTGAGTCCCACTGCTGAATGAGAGTAACTGGTCTCTGTGGTCTTTCCATGGCTTCCTCCAAAGTTTATATAATTATTTTCTAACCAATTATTTATAAAAATTTAATTTTTGACACATATGATTCGATTCATATGTAGGTCAAAAGGTGAAAAGGTTGAATTTGAACAAAATATTAAGGTGTTTTTTGGATTGAGATTTAATTTAATTAAAATTTTAATTTATTTAAAAATAAATTTTATTTTTTTAAAATTATCATATATTTATAATATATTATATTTTTTTTCAAGTAAATTTTTATATAAATTTAGTTTTTATAAATCACCATATTTAAAACTTATGTTAGATGCATTAGGTACTATATATTTTGAAAGGGTATTATATTTTAAAATATGGAGCATATAAACATCATATTTATGACAAGATTTTCTATATTTGGTGGTTCAAACTTACATTAGGCTTCTTTTCATGTGCGAGCTCTCCTTTGTTTTTGTATATTCTTGAGCTATTGAAAAAAAAAAAAAGTACTTTGGAAAATAATTGTTTGTGGCTAGTTTTGACCCAAAAAATATATTTGGCAGAGGCTTATTAATAATTTCATACAAACTTAAGAATATAGTTAATATAATTATTTTTTCTTAATATGTTATTCATACACTCTTTTGTTACTAAATTATTCTTGTAATTATGTGAATCTAACTTTTTGTAATTATCTCAACAATAATAAATGAACAATTAATGCTTTGTTGATTATTAAGAATATTTATTCATAAGTATAAAAATAAATTTTATTTTAGAGAAATGATACAAATAAATTTTATTTTTGAAATATTAATTATTTTATTATTTATCTTATGTTGATCTTTATATCCATAAAATGTTTACAAAATTTAAAATTATAATTAATTTCTCAAACGGTGTTACACTCAAATCCAAATGAAAATACTTTCATGTTTCATCTTAACAGCATTCAAAACAGTTGATCAATAACCGTTCAGAACTTCAAAAAGCAACTCCAAGATTTCTCTCCCGAAACAACATTTTTAAGTACATGATTTATGCACCATTCTGTAGGAAAACTTTAACAATGGAGCCATGCAGATAGATTAAAGAATTGTTCCGTTGTACCGAGCTTATATTGGATGTTTGAAATATTTTGAATCCTCTTCTAGTCTTCTGATTTTCGTATTTACTTTATGTGTAATGCTACTGTATGTTGTGTTAGAATTAGAATCTTGGGTGCTTGACAATCACTGGAAGCTTTAAGATGGTAGTATAAATGGAGCTGGTTCTGGTGTACTTTTGACTTGATGTTTTACTGATTTCTGGTCCGATACCTATTTCTTTGCTCATGGCCTTATTCTTTAGCATTCAATTCCGGGGTTAAGAAGAAACAGATCAGTTTATATGGCAAGATAAGCAAGCAGATTTCATTTCATAAGATCTCTGCCACAGAACAGAGGTTACACCATGATTTTCCTGATCATTTGCGAAGGTTACAGAATGGAATAACTACAGGGTCATGCTCAAAGTCATCTCTATAGATTTGGTAGTCCCTTCCAGGTGCTTTCATTATTCTCCTGTTCCTTGGAGATTCCGAGCAGCTTCCAAAAAGCTTTGATATGCCCCAAGCTGCAAGGTCTAGTACTGCTGCAACAGCAATGGCCTCCGCTATGTCAGTGTCATCAACCTCCTCCTCCTCCTTAGTCTGTGTTTCTGAAGAACCATTCCTGAACCTAGATGCCTCCTTGCTTTCCTGAGAGCCCACTGTTGATTGACATTTTGAATACTCCACCCTGTTGAAAGAGCAATTCAGTGGATGACCCTTATATTAGCAGAGAAGATGTTTTGGAAACTGAAAGGATATTGAAGTCATTGATAAGCTAGGTTTCTAGGTCAGTGCTAGAGGCTAGAAGATGGTCCATCTTCCATGGCAGCCAACGACAACTAAGAAATACATTAAATTGTGAACTTGGGAAATAACAGAGTACTAAGTTTACGTAAGTAGACTAATAGAATGAATATTTGTATCGTGCATTTCCCTCTTCTGATTATATTTACTTCCTTTCACTTAATCATAGATGAAAACAAAGAGTTGGTCTTGAAGAAAATGAACAACTTTGAAGAAAAATACCCAAACTGTATTGAGTGTACTCTGTGAACTAATTGGAAGAAAAACTGATTTTTCTTTCTCATTTTTTTAATGATTTAGTACATCAACCTTATATACATTTACATGGAACTCAAACCAAAAAAAAATTGAATTACATTTTATAATTAGCTGGCAACCAGCAGAACATGGTGGCAAAATTATAGACTTCAGCTGGGATCAAAAGAGAAAGAAGATGAGTTGACAATGATAGCTGATGTGGTTGCTGATGTTGGATTGCTTGCTGATGTGGTTGTTGATGTTGGTGAGCTGGATGTCCACTTAGATGTCAACGTGGACTTGGTATTGTCATGAAGATGTTGATTCTCAATAGCCCCCCTCAAGCTAGAATCAGATAAGACGCCTAAATGAGAAAGCAAAAGATGGAAAGAAGCTGGAGGAAGAGCCTTGGTGAAAATGTCTGCTAACTGCTGAGATGAAGAAATTGGCAGAGGTTTGATGATTCCAGCTTGGTATAAATCTCGAATGAATTGACAATCAAGTTCAATATGTTTTGTCCGTTCATGAAATACTGGATTCTCAACCAAGTATATTGCACTTTGATTGTCACAAAAAACAGGAACAGGAAGAGAAAGAGGAAGAGTAAGCTCTTGGAAAAGGTGCAAAATCCATTTCAATTCACAAACTGATTGAGCCAAAGCTCTGTACTCTGCTTCTGCAGAGCTGCGAGCAACAACAGACTGCTTTTTGGACTTCCATGAGACCAGTACAGAACCAAAGTAAACACAAAACCCAGTAATAGATCTTCTAGAAGCAAGACAACCCTCCCAATCAGAATATGAGTAAACCTAAAAATCAAAGGAAGAATCAGTAGGAAACTGTAAGCCCAACTCAATAGATCCTTTGAGATATCGAAGAACTCTATACACAGCTCGCATGTGAAAAACAATAGGAGCAGTAAAAAATTGACTAAGTTGCTAGATGGCAAAAATGATATCTGGCCTGCTGTGAGTCAAGTACAAGAGCTTCCCGACTAAACTTCGATAGAGGGAAATGTCGGAAAACATTTTTGAATCACCAACAACAAGTTTAAGTTTACTGTCTAAATGAGTAGAGACAGATTTACAACCTACATACCATACGTCTGCAAAAGATCAATTACATATTTCTTCTGAGATAACGTGATGCTTGCTGCATTTCTATGTACTTCAAATCCTAAAAAATAATGCAACTCCCCCAAGTCCTTAATGTGAAATTGATGATGTAATTGATCCTTTATATCAATAATAGCAACCATCTGATTACTCATCACAAGAATATCATCAACATACACCAATAAAGCAAGAAATACACCATTAAACTGTTTGAAAAACAAGCTGTAATCCCCTTTGGATTGGTTAAAACCAAGAGAAATTAAGAAACCAGTGAGCTTGGCATTCCATTACCTACTAGCTTGTTTAAGTCCATACAAAGATTTATCCAATCTACAAACCATATTTGGATCAACAGTGGCAAAACCAGGGGTAAATCCATGTATACTTCTTCTAACAAATCTCCATGCAAGAATACATTATTAATGTCCAGCTGATGTATGTACCAATTAGATTTGGCAGCCAGCATAAGTCTAATTGTGGTAATCTTGACAACAGGGGCAAAAGTGTCCAAAAAATCTACTCCGTCTTATTGACTATACCCTTTTGCTACTAATCAAGCTTTGAATCTATCAATAGTTCCATCAGCTTTGTATTTAATACGATACACCCATTTATATCCAATAGATTGCTTGCCTTAAGGTAAAGGAACCAAATGCCAAGTATGATTAGCTTCTAAGGCAGAAATTTCAACTTGCATTGCTGCACACCATTCCTTGGATTTCACAGCCTCAAAATAATGTTTAGGCTCAAAATGCATATCAGAATTACACAAAAAAGCTGACTTAGCAGCAGAAGGAACTAGAAGATGAGGAGTAGAGATTTTATGGACTTTAGAACAAACATAATCAGACAAATATGAAGGTGGAATAGGCTGTCGAGTTGATCTTCTAATAGGCATATTAGAAGCTGATAAAGCTGGCAAATCAGATGCAAAATTAGGAATCTGAATAGAGGATATGGGAGAAGGAGTATATATAGAAGAGTATGGCAAAGGCAAGACAGGATGATTTGAACTAAGATTAGGTAATGATACTTTGTGAATAAAAGGAAAATGATATTCCACAAAGGAAACATGCCTAGACATGAATGTTTCTCTGGAAGAATAGTTAAGTAGAAGATAACCTTTTGTAGAATGAGAAAAACCAAGAAATACACAAGGTCTACTTCTAGAATCAAACTTATTCTTATATGGCTGTTGAACACAAGCATATGCTAAGCTACCAAAAACCTTTAGGACACTATAATCTGGTGACTTGTGATAGAGTTTTTCATATGGAGTAAGCTGATGCAAAACAGAAGTAGGAGTAAGGTTAATCAGATAAACTGCATGTTGAATGCAATAACCCAAATAAGGAAGAGGTATTTGAGACTGAAGCCTAAGTGCCCTAGTAATACTTAGAATATGTTGATATTTTCTCTCTACAATTCTATTTTGTTCAGGTGTGTAAGGGCAAGTAGTTTGATGAATAATTCCTTTAGAATGGTAGAAATCAGTAAGCTTAAACTCAAGACCATTATCAGATCTCAAAACCTTAACTTTTCTATTGAACTGAGTTTCAACATAAGTAACAAAGTGTTGTATCAAAGACCTAACTTCTGATTTTTGTTTCAACAAAAAAACCCAGCAAAACCTACAGAAATCATCAACTATAGTAAGGAAATATCTATGCCCTTGTATTGTAGGAGTACTAAAAGGTCCCCATATATCCATGTGAATGAGATCAAAAACAGCATCAATAGTTCCATGATGTAATGGGAAAGATAATTTGTGTTGTTTAGCTAAAGGACAAATAGGACAAAAAACAATTTCATCAACTGAAGAATCTGCTTTATGAATCTCTACCAACTGCTTAAAAGATAGATAACTGAGTCTGAAATGCCAAATCAAAGATTTATTATAAAGAGACATGTTACTGGAATCATCATTAAGTACAATACTAGCCATATGAGCTGAAGAAACTGACTGAGGAAGATCAAGATGGTAAAGGCCGCTAGACATCCTAGCTGATCCAATCATCTGACTAAGATGTGGATCCTGGATAAAAAAAAATCACCTTTGAAAATTATGACACAATTTAATTGCTAGTTCAACTTACTAATGGATATCAGGTTAAAAGAAAATTGAGGAATGAAGAGAACTTGTTGTAAAACTAGATGAGATGCTAACTTGACCTTTCCTATATGTGAAGCATGAACAATATCACCAGTAGGCAATTTAACTGAAATATTGAAAGCTGGATGATATTTAATGAAATGACTCAAAGATGAACAAATATGATTTGTTGCCCCTGAATCTAGAATCCAAATAGAAGATTTTATACCTGTACTTTGAGCAGCTTGAGAAGAGTTTGAGAAGTCTGGAGTAAGACTAGCTTGATTGACAGAATGTGTGTGTTCAGAATCAGCCTGGGGCTTATTGTTTACATGTAGGTGTTGAGCTTAAATCATATGTAGCAGGTTTTGATATTGCTCTTGTGTCATATGTTTTGAAGGCTGTGAATCCATTGAAGTAGCTATACAACTTGCAGCTTGATTTACAGTATAAGAATTTAGCTGAAAAACATGATTGTCCACTATGGCATTTGCCTATGACATGAAGCCAGGACTTCCTGAATACTTAGTCTTACTTTTATAACCTACTGGAAATCCATGCTTCCTGTAACATCAATCAACTGTATGCCCTTGCAATCCATAGAAAGTACAAAGCAACTTCCTATTCATATTATTTCCCATTCTGTAATTATGATTCCCAGCAAACTATGCCCCCTTCCCATTCATATTACCAACTACATTTAACAATTGTTCACTCATAGAAGCATTTGCAGCATGCACAAAAGATTCAACCAGAGAAATTCTTGGAGCAAGTATTTGAGAGCTAACAGAAAACTCAGAGTGTGTAGCATTGTAATTAAGTGGATCTCTCATGTGTAGAAACCATGGAGAAAGCTTGATTCACTGTTGGAAAAGGCTTAGTCAATAAAAGCTGTGATTTAATTCCATTAAATTCCTCTTTCAACCCTTTGATGAACCTGATAATAAAGTCAACATCATTATTTGCCTTAACCTCAGGTAAGGCTGGGCACTAACATCTTGGATCACAATGGCAAATAGGCAATGGCCTCAAATTCAATCGCTCCTCCCATAATGTCTTCAAACTAGTATAATATTCATTTACAGTTGATGATCCTTGTTTTAGATTGTATATGTCTTTTTAAAGATCAGATATTCTAAATGAATCTCCTTGGGGAAAACGTTCCATCAAATCATTCCAAACATCACATGCTGTATCTAATCAGATTACACTTTGAGCTATCGGAGGTGAAACAGAATTTAAAATCCAAGATAGCACCATATTATTACATTGCTCCCAAGCAACATATGAACTAAGTGTACAACTTGGTGCTTTAGTCATACCATTAACAAAACCTATTTTATTTTTGGAAATCAAAGCCATACGCATTACTCTACACCACTGATGGTAATTTCGTTCATTTAAAGGAGGTTGAACAAGAATTAAAGAAGGATTTTCACTCGGATACACATAAAAAGGACTAGAAGCAGCTATTTCTTAATTAGCCATAACCACAACACTCAGATTATGCACAATTTATTCAAGACCAAATCAAACGCGATTGCCTCTCACCATAACCAGAAACAACCGAAACAAAGATTAGAAATCAATTGTTACCTCACAAATTTGATGATCAAGATTTCAGACTTTATCACACTGAATCATCAATCGAGTCGTGGCTCTGATACCATGAAGAAAATGAACAACCTTGAAGAAAAATACCCAAACTGTATTGAGTGTACTCTGTGAACAATTAATTGGAATAAAAACTAATTTTTCTTTATCATTTTTTTAATGATTCAGTACATCAACCTTATATACATTTACACGGAATTCAAACAAAAAAAACTGAATTACATTTTATAATTTACTGGCAACCAGTAGAACGTGGCGGCAAAATTATAGACTTCAGCCGGGATCAAAAGAGAAAGAAGATGAGTTGGCATTGATAGCTGATGTGGTTGCTGATGTTGGATTGCTTGCTGATGTTGGTGAGCTGGATGTCCACTTAGATGTCAACGTGGACTTGGTATTGTCATGAAGATGTTGATTCTCAACAGGTATATGATGATCTAGTTTTTCTCAAGAAAATACACAAAACCAGGAAGCCATTTGAAATTCTGGATTACAGTGGGGGACGCGGGAATAACAACTTAGTTCTACTGAGAATTTGAGTTACTTGAAAATTCTTAATATTTTCGTTTTCAATTGGAGTAAAATGACTTCATAAATCATGATTAAATAAGAAGAAGATCAAAGTGTACATTTTCGTACATAACTGAATTGCACATTCCAGTAAAAGATAATAAAGCAATATGGAATAAAAGGGGTGAGCCTAGAGATGGTAGGACTAATTACCCTTTCACTATTTAATGTCACCCCTATTGGAGGGGATATTACTCAAGACACTTGGACCACTGTGGTCAATCTATTCATGAATTGAGGACAAAGCAAGACCAAGATAATTTGGTTTCTAGTGAGAAAATAATAGTAGTATTTCTAGTAGTATTACTTTTGTTAATATAATGGCAGGATTCCATTTTCTTCTTCCGCAAGATGGTGCATAATAGGTCAGTGTGTAAATACCCAACCCAATTGATTTTGGGTCTGGCATTTTAACCAACCCATAAAGTGATTTTTTTATTATGGCCCATGAGATAGCCCACAAGGTTTTAGGGGCCATGAGAGATTTAATTAAGTTGAGGGATATATTTGTTATTTAGTATTTTTAAAAGTTAAACCTACGTCTTAACCTAAACGACGTTCTTTGATTTTATCATCAGTTGGCTAAAGCGATCATTTAAGGGTTCCAGACTCTGGGGAAGAAAGCTCTGATTTGCTTCAATCGTGAAGGTGAGGTCTATTGACTTCGACTATTAATCTCATTAGAGGTTGAAGGGTAAATATTAGGAGATTCTCTTCCTCTTTGTTTTGGGATTCTAGATAATAAGGTTAATTGATTCATAAGGTTTTAGTTCCTTGAATTGATATTGGTATTGTGTGATTTGATATTAGGGAACGATTGCGTAGAGTGAGTAACTTGGATTGGAGATATTAGTCTGACTTCTGAGGTAAGTGGTTTAGACATCTTCTGTTTTTCGAAATATTCTACAATTTGTATTTTTCGTATAAAATTCAGGAATTGAGTTTGGTTATTTTATTTTGATTTTGAATCATAGTATCATGTGTTCTATGTGGATATGTCTTTAATGGCTCATGGGTTAGAAGAAGGAGAGGAAGAACATGTTCTAAAATTTGTTTGTGTGATTGTAATCCCTCTTAGTCAATAAGAAATATAAGTCTGGCCTCCCTGACGGGATAAATAGTTAGGATTGATATCAGTGATCCTTTTCTTAATTTGAGATTCATGAGCCTTTGTTTGTTGTGTCTTCAGTTTTGATCATGATGTTAGAAGAAGGGGGAAAAAAATGAAACTTCATTGCAGTTTTTTTTTTTTTTTTGTCGCTGTGCGTTTGAAAAAAAAAGTTGCAGTGTTTTGATTGCGGTTGTTGGTCATTTGGCTTTGGTGTGGGGGCTATGTCCCCTCGCCAGAAACAAAAAAAGGGGGGGGGGTCTTTAATGTTGCTCACGTGATGTTGTGTTCACAGAAGGTTTTGGTTGACTGCTTGGTGTGAGGACGGCTGTGGTCCCCACCCAAAAAAAAAAAATCTTTCGGTTTTGGGACGTTGATTGCACAGCTTTTTTGCAAATGTTAAGGGCCATTGTTTGGACAGTATTCATTAAAAAAAAAACTAAATTATTTACATTATTTTCTTCCTGTATATAGTACTACTCTAGCAGAAGATGACAAAATAGAAAATGGGCCAACATGCTTGGTTTCTTAAATATATTAAGCATGGTGGTTTTTCAAATTGTTTTGTAGCGTTAACTTCTTTGCCTATTTTCAGAACATGCTTTGCTTTAAATGGCAATAACCTGATTTGTTTTAATTCGGAATTAAATTATACTTTTATTCTATTTTTATTAGTATTATTATTATTTTATCTAGGTGATAGTCTTGTTTTATTTATCATTGACTAAGTCCTATATCAATTGTATTTAAAAAAAACTCGGTTCCATCTAATTGTTGGGTACTATTCGATGTGTATTATTAAAGGATATTATATGCAACATTCTCTTTTCCAAGAAGATGTTTGGACTACTTATTGGGCTAGTGTAGCTCACTCCATTTAACATTTTGCAGATTTTGATCAAGAATATGAAGAGAATTGTGAAGACGGATGGGATTGGATTACGTTTTTAGATTGATTGACTTTTGAGAGTTTTTACTTATTATGATTTTATTTTGGTTTAGACAGTGTTGTTCACATAAATCTTTAGTTAAGATTAAGTAAGACATTGGTTGTATTAAAGGTTTTATATTTTATTCATGGAATTATATTTCCGGATGTATGTTTTTTTCTTTTCCATTGGAGGTAATTAGTTTAATTAAAGTGATTTCTTTGAGTTAGAGGCTTAGTGTCTTCTTGGAGATGCTGCCGTGTAGCGTTTCGGGTATGGACTCGGATTCCATTTCGGGTTCCGGAATCGGGGCGTTACATTTAGTGGTATCAGAGCCTAATTAGGTTCATGATCTTTAATATTAAGTTATGATTTAATTTATTGTAGATCCTGAGATAGGATAGGATATCAGATGTTTTATGTCTAACTATTATGGTTTATTATTAGTAGTTTTATTTATTTATTTAACCAAAAAAATCCCTTAATTATTTTAGCTACCTACTTATTTATTTAAATACTTAGTTATTTACCTTAGTGATATTAGTTTCTCATAATTACTTATTGTAGGTGCGAGATAGACGACACGTGAGGGAAGGCATGAAACCGATGGTGAGGGTTTTAATAGTGAATCGGATGACATGAGCGTGCCACTGGCAGAGTGGGGACAAAGAATACCACGTCAATCGACAGGTGGAACCAGTCAGCATGTGCCGATGCCACCTACCGGGCTTCCTCTGCAAGCTATACCAACAGCTATGCTTGGGCTAACGTCATCTGAATTAATGGCGACTTTGAATATGATGGCACAAGTTATGCAAAATCAACAGTAGGTGCAACAAGAACAACAGAGATTGCAACTAGAGCAGGAGCAGAGGCAACAAAGACTGGCATTGGGGCCTAGAGTGCATTATGAACGACTTAAGAAGGCGGGAATGCGTACTTTTGATGGAACTGCAGATCCGTTAATGGCGAGCAAGTGGTTGGAGGAGTTAGAGAAAAAATTTGAGATCCTGGAGATATCTGATGATGTCAAGTCGAAAATTGTACCTCCATTCCTAGTTGGAGATACAAACCAATGGTGGAGAGGGGCAAAACTAGCATATACTCAAGGTGAGAGATCTATGATTTGGGGGGGTATTCAAGAAGGCATTTCTCGATCACTACTTTCCTGTGGCAATCCGACTACAAAAACAGAATGAATTATTCGATTTAATACAGACAGAAGGAATGAGTGTGGTTCACTATGCATCGCGATTTAATGCCTTGGGACAATTTGCACCGGAGATCATGGCCAGTGAAACACTTAAGCTGCAATGGTTTGAAAGTGGATTGCAAAGAAGAATTAAGGATCGATTATCCTCGATGCCCTCGAAGAACTATGAAGAATCCTAAACTACGTGTCTTCACATTGAGGCGGAGATTATGAAAGGTAACGCTGAAAGGGAGAAGAAGAGACTGAGACTTATCTTCAGTCAGGGCCAAGGTTCAAGACCAGCGGGACCCCAATAGCAAAAAGGCGTCCATTGCCCAAAACTACTCCGGCAGTAGCTTCTTATGATAAAAAGAAGCTTTGTGAGACTTGTCAGCGTATTCATCCCGGCGAATGTAGATGGAAGACTGGAGCTTGTTTCAAGTGTGGAAAGTTAGGGCATTGTATTAGGGAGTGTCCGATGATGGCTCAGGAAGCATCAAGACCTACTACTCAATCGGTTATGAGGCCAGCTGAGCAAAAGAAGCCGAATGCTAGGGTTTTTTCACTAACTCAATAGGAGACTGAGACTGCAGATGATGTGGTTACAGGTACCCTACTAATTAATTCTGTACTAGCTTTAACGCTCTTTGATTGTGGTGCCTCTCATTCTTTTGTATCTCAACGTTTTGCCAAAACTTTAAAATTAGCCCCTACCTCTTTAGTTGATCCTTTGTGTCTATTCCTAGTGGAAAAGTTTTAGTCTCCGAGCTTGTGATGAGGGGATGTAGGGTAGAGATTAGAAATGATGTGTTAGATGCTGATCTTATCCAAATTCCAATGGTGGATTTTGATGTGATTCTCGGAATGGATTGACTTTCTCGCAACTGTGCAATGATCAATTACAATGGCAAAAAGGTAAATTTTACAATTCCAGGGAAAGATGAATTCCATTTTCTGGGAGGTTTGGAGAAGCGGGCAAGCAAGTTGAAACCGATAATATCATCCATAAAGGCACGAAGAGATCTTCAAAAAGGATGTGAAGGTTTCTTAGCTTACGCATTGGATACTCAGAAGAAGGGGCAGCCATTTGAAGACATACCCGTGGTGTGCGACTTTCCAGATGTATTTCCAGAAGAATTACCAGGACTACCCCCTGAGCGAGAAGTAGAGTTCGAGATTATTTTGATACCGGGAGCAGTACCGATCTCGAAGGCTCCGTATAGAATGACACTTGCTGAATTGCGAGAATTAAAGACGCAACTGCAAGAATTATTAGATATGGGATTTATACGCCCAAGTGTGTCCCCGTGGGGTGCTCCAGTTTTATTCGTGAAGAAAAATGATGACAGTATGAGACTCTGTATTGACTACCATGAACTTAATAAGATCACCATCAAGAATCGGTGCCCATTACCCTGGATAGATGACCTCTTTGACTAGCTGAAAGGTGTTTGTGTGTTTTCCAAGATTGACTTGTGCTCTGGATATCATCAGTTAAGAATTAAGGCAGAAGATATACCCAAAAGTGCTTTCCGGACTCGTTATGGACATTATGAGTTTTTTGTTATGCCATTTGGAATGACTAATGCCCCAGTAGCATTTATGGACTTGATGAACAGGGTCTTTAAGCCTCAGTTCGACAAGTTTGTAGTGGTATTTATTGATATCATTTTGATATATTCGTCGTTCGAAGAAAAGCATGCGGAGCATTTGGCAGTAGTTTTGCAGACCTTGCGGAAGGAGAAATTGTATGCGAAATTTAGCATGTGTGAATTTTGGCTTAGGAGTGTTGCTTTCTTGAGTCATGTCATATCTGAAATGGAATAGCTGTAGATCCTAAGAAAGTAGAAGCTATTGTAAGTTGGGCTATACCAACTAATGCATCTGAAGTGAGAAGTTTCTTGGGGTTAGCTGGGTATTATCAGAAGTTTGTGGAGGATTTTTCAAAAATTTCAGGGCCGTTTACTCGTCTTACCTAGAAAAAGACCAAGTTCGAGTGAAGTTCAGCATATGAGACCAGTTTTTAGGAGTTGAAGAAAAGATTAACGTCCGCACCTGTACTCACATTACCATCTGGATCAGGAGGTTTTGTAATCTATAGTGATGCGTCAAAGAACGGTTTGGGTTGTGTGCTAATGCAGAATGGGAAGCTTATAGCCTATGTGTCAAGATAATTAAAGCCTTATGAGCAGAATTATCCCACTCACGATCTTGAGTTAGCCGCAGTGGTTTTTGCTCTAAAGATCTGGAGGCACTACTTGTATGGAGAGCCTTGTGAGGTGTTTACGGACCATCAAAGTTTAAAATATTTTTTCACCCAAAAGGAACTTAATATGCGCCAGTGGAGATGGCTAGAGCTGTTTAAGAACTATGATCTGAAGATCAGCTATCATCTGGGAAAAGCTAACAAAGTAGTTGATGCATTAAGTAGGAAAAAAACAATACCCTAGCAGCTATGATCACTCAGCAGAGACAATTGATGCTGGAGTTTGAGAAATTGGAGATAGAAGTAGGAGGGTCCGCAAAAGGATATGTAGCAGCTTTGACGTTGTAACCAACCTTGGTGGAACGTATAAAAACGACTCAAGGTATGGATGCTAGTTTAGAGAAGAAGAGGAAGGAAGCCCGTGATGATCAGCAAGAAGATTTCCAACTTCACGATGACGGGAGCTTAAGATTTAGAGGAAGATTATATGTACCTAACCATCCAAGTTTAAAAGCTGAAATTTTGAAATAAGCGCACAACTCTAAGTTGTCGGTACATCCCGGGGGTACTAAAATGTATAGGGACTTGAAGAGAAACTTTTGGTGGAGCGGAATGAAGAGGGAGATAGCGGAATATATTGCTCAGTGTATGGTATGTCAGCAAGTGAAGGCCAAACACCAAAGACCAGGAGGATTGCTAAAACCTTTGAAGATACCTGTATGGAAATGGGAGCATATCACTATGGACTTTGTTGTTGGGTTGCCAAGATCAAGGTTGGGGAATGATACTATTTGGGTGATTGTAGATAGACTGACTAAATCTGCGCATTTCTAGTCAATGAAGGTTATAGCAACAATGGATGAGTTGGCAATGATGTATATGGAGGAAATAGTGCGACTGCACGGCATACTAGTTAGCATTGTGTCTGACAGGGACTCACGGTTTGTTTCGCGATTCTGGAAGAGCTTTAATAAAGCTATGGGGACTTCGATAGCACTTAGTACTGTATTTCACCCACAAACTGATGGGTAATCTGAACGTACTATTCAAACATTAGAGGATATGTTGCGAGCATGTGTGATGGATTTCAAGGGTAGTTAGGTTGATCATTTAATGTTGATAGAGTTCTCTTATAATAACAGTTACCAGACAAGTATTGGGATGGCTCCGTATGAGGCATTGTACGGGAGGAGGTGTAGGTCACCGGTGTGCTAGGATGATGTTAGTGAGAGGATAATTACTGGACCGGAATTAATACAAATTACCTTGGAGAAAGTGCCATTGATCCGCGAGCGAATTAAGGCAACGTAAGATAGACAAAAGAGTTGAGCAGACAGCAAAAGGCGACCATTGGAGTTTAAGGTGGGAGAGAAGGTGTATCTTCGAATTTCTCCTATCAAGGGGGTGATGAGATTTGGAAAGAATAGAAAGTTAAATCCTCGTTTTGTAGGTCCTTATGAGATTCTAGAAAGAGTTGGGGAACTCGTTTATCGTTTGGCTTTACCATTGGCACTGTCTAAGGTGCACAACGTTTTTCATGTTTCTCAATTGAGGAGGTACATATCAGATCCAAGTCATGTGTTAGAAGTTGAACTATTGAAAGTGACTGAAAGCTTGTCATGCGCGGAGATTCCTTTGAGGATCGTAGATCGTAAGGAGCAGGTATTGCGAAGACGTATCATTCCATATGTCAAAGTCCAGTGGACAAATCATACGCCTCGTGAAGCTACATGGGAACTGGAGGAGGACATGCACAAGAAGTATCCATCTTTGTTTGACTCGGAAGGTATGTATAAGTTTCGAGGACGAAACTTTTGTAAGGGGGTGGAATGTAAATACCCAACCCAATTGATTTTGGGTCTGGCATTTTAACCGACCCATAAAGTGATTTTTTTATTATGGCCCATGAGATAGCCCACAAGGTTTTAGGGGTCATGAGGGATTTAATTAAGCTGAGGGATGTATTTGTTATTTAGTATTTTTAAAAGTTAAACCTACGTCTTAACCTAAACGACGTTCTTTGATTTTATTATCAGTTGGCCAAAGCGATCATTCATGGGTTCTAGACTCTAGGGAAGAAAGCTCTGATTTGCTTCAATCGTGAAGGTGAGGTCTATTGACTTCGACTATTAATCTCGTTAGTGGTTGAAGGGTAAATATTATGAGATTCTCTTCCTCTTTGTTTTGGGATTCTAAATAATAAAGTTAATTGATTCATAAGGTTTTAGTTCCTTGAATTGATATTGGTATTGTGTGATTTGATATTAGGGAACGATTGCGTAGAGTGAGTAACTTGGATTGGAGATATTAGTCTGACTTCTGAGGTAAGTGGTTCAGACATCTTCTGTTTTTCGAAATATTCTACAATTTGTATTTTTCGTATAAAATTCGGGAATTGAGTTTGGTTATTTTATTTTGATTTTGAATCATAGTATCATGTGTTCTATGTGGATATGTCTTTAATGGCTCATGGGTTAGAAGAAAGAGATGAAGAACATGTTCTAAAATTTGTTTGTGTGATTGTAATCCCTCTCAGTCAATAAGAAATATAAGTCTGGCCTCCCTAACGGGATAAATAGTCAGGACTAATATCAGTGATCCTTTTCCTAATTTGAGATTCATGAGCCTTTGTTTGTTGTGTCTTCAGTTTTGATCATGATGTTAGAAGAAGGTTTTTTTTTTTTTTTTTTTTTTGTCGCTGTGCGTTTGAAAAAAAAAGTTGCAGTGTTTTGATTGCGGCTGTTGGTCGTTTGGCTTTGGTGTGGGGGCTATGTCCCCTCGCCAGAAACAAAAAAAAGGGGGGGGGTCTTTAATGTTGCTCACGTGATGTTGTGTTCACAGAAGGTTTTGGTTGACTGCTTGGTATAAGGACGGCTGTGGTCCCCACCCAAAAAAAAAAAAATCTTTCGGTTTTGGGACGTTGACTGCACAACACTTTTGCAAATGATGAGGGCCATTGTTTGGACAGTATTCATTAAAAAAAAAACTTGTTATGAATTATTGGAATCTCCATTAATTAGTGGAGGCTCCACTAATTATGGATATATGTGAATTATTAGAAGATTTTTATGGATGTCCACCATTTAGTGGAGACACCATTAATTGAGATTAGTTGAAGATGATGTATGGCATGATGTATTCCACTAATTAGAGCTCTATAAATAGAGCTATGCTCTAAGCTTGTAATACACCATCATTTTGTGAAAGAAATATTAGTGAAAGAAAGATTAGTGAAAGAAAGATTAGAGAAAGAATTGTGAGAGAAAGAAAGAGAGAAGTTTGAAGAGAAATTTTTGTGTAAAGAATAGTTAGAATTTTCTTAGTGTGTAGTGTGTAGATTTTATTCTAACACTACCCTAATTTTATAACACGTTATCAGCACGAGTCTCTGTCGTTATTAAAGCCAGAAGACAGGTACGCATTTATTGATCTCGCTAAATTCGAATTTGTAGCCCTTGATATTTCTGAAAAAAAAATTATATGTCATACAAAAATGCATCTAAATGCTAAAAAAAAGGAGATCCATATGTCATGTGGATAAAAAGAAAGATTTGACCACCTGAAGATGGTCGTACTACCCACTGCACGGTATGAATGGTTGCACCTGAAGTTGCAAGATTGTAAAACCGTGAACTCCGTGATGTATAAAACTACATCTTAGTTAAAAATTTTACGGAGAAAAAGTTACTGATGAAGTTATATTGGAGAAGACATTCTCCACTTTTCATGTCCTACAGTAACAATATCGAGAAAAAGGGTATCCAAAATTGACAGCTTTAACATTAGTTATTATTGAGAAATCATGAAGCCAGATGAACTGGCTCAACAGCACTCCCAGAAGTGAATGCTGTTGGCTCCAGCAGAAACCATCGTTATAGTCGTAGTTGTGGCAGTGGCCGTGGTTATGGTCATGGACACACTCGATATTTCCTTTATCACAGAGAAATACTGGCCACCTGAAGTGGAACAGAAAAGATAATAAGGGAAAAAGATATTTCTATTAATAATAAGCATCACATCTTTTATTCATATCACTAGTGTTCATATGAACTTGATGATACATGCTTATAGTTTCTCTTTTGTAATTGAGCATTTGATTGGTGATGGAAGTGTTCAAAATAATTAAAAGTTTACTTTTAATATGTTTCTTTTATATTTTATATTTTTGGCATTGTAATAGTACTTATCGTTTAAGGTTTTTATTGTTTGAGTATTTACATTTATAAATGTTTTGTTATGCCCATATGGCTATTATTCCGCTTACCGGATACACAAATGGCATTGAAGATATATGCATAATTGATAGTGGTACAACACACACCATATTGAAAGATAAAAAATATTTCTCTTACCTGCAGATGGGAGAAACAAATGTTAATACTATAGGTGGTAGTGTAAAGTTGATTGAAGGCTCTGGAAGAGCTAATATTGTATTACCCGGAGGAACAAATGTTGTTATTCCTTAAGCGTTATTTTCCTCAAAATCCAGAAGAAATTTATTGAGTTTTAAAGATATCCGTAGAAATGGGTATCATGTTGAAACAAATGAGGAAAATGGGATTGAGCATCTTTATATTACTCAAATGCATTTGGGTAAGTAATCGGTATTAGAAAAACTGCCGTCTTTTTCTACTGGTCTATATTTTGTAAAAATACGTACAATTGAAATTCATCATCTAGTAAACCAGAAGTTTACTGATCCTATTACTTTTAGCATTTGGCATGACCAGTTGGGTCATCCGGGATCTACCATGATGAGAAGAATCATTGAGAATACACATTGTCATCCTTTAAAAAATAAAAGGATATTAACATCAGAAAAATTCACATGTACTGCATGTTCCCTAGGAAAATTAATTGTTAAACCATCACCAGTAAAAGTAGGAGCTGAAAGTCCTACATTTCTCGAACGGATTCACGGAGATATTTGTGGCCTATTGATCCACCATGTGGACCGTTCAAATATTTTATGGTCTTAATTGATGCATCATCCCGATGGTCACATGTATGTTTATTATCTACTCGCAACCTGGCGTTTGCGAGATTACTTGCTCAAATAATTAAATTACGAGCACAAATTCCGGACCATCACATTAAAAATATCTGTTTGGATAATGCTGGTGAATTTTCATCACATGTTTTTTATGCATATTGCATGTCAATTGGGATTAATGTTGAACATCCTGTAGCTCATGTTCACACACAAAATGGTCTTGTTGAATCTTTGATTAAACGATTACAATTAATTGCTAGACCATTATTAATGAAAACAAATCTCCCAACATCTGCCTGGGGACATGCTATTCTACATGCTGCAACACTTGTACGTATAAGACCAGCTAGTTATCATAAATTCTCTCATTTGCAATTGGCTTTTGGGTCAGAACCAAATATTGCTCATTTAAGAATTTTTGGGTGTGCTGTATATATTCCAATTGCACCAAACCAACGTACAAAGATAGGTCCTCAAAGAAGAAAGGGGATATACGTTGGATATGATTCTCCCTCTATTATCATCAGGTATGTTGAACCCCTGACAGGAGATGTATTCACAGTAAGATTTGCTGATTGTCATTTTGATGAATCATTATTCCCTAAATTAGGGGGAGAACCAAAACAGTATAAAAAGGATCTTGCTTGGACAATATCATTAAATTATCTTGATCCGCCCACAAGCGCATGTGAACTTGAAGTTCAAAAGATAATTCATTTGCAAAGCATTGCAAATCAAATGCCAGACGCTTTTGTTGACTCCAGAAGAGTTACAAAATCGCATATTCCAGACTATAAATGCTCCTATTCGAATTGAAGTTCCAGCAGAACAAAATATTATACCTATAGTCTGCTAAGTCAAAAACACGCCGTAAGCGTGGCCGACCTCTTGGTTCTAAAGATAAAAATCCTCGAAAGAAAAGAGGATTAAATGATCCGGAAGATCATATTGAAGAAAAGAATGATAAAGACCAAGAGAGAACCGATGACAAAGAACCGAAGTTGATGAAAGTAACATCGAAATTTCTATCAATTATACCACTTCCGGTAGAAGTTGGAATCGGATAGAAACTGTTATTGATAATATATTTGCATACAATATATCTCTTGATATTACACAGGATAATGATGATCCTGAACCAATATCAGTTGATGAATGTCGGCATAGAAAAGATTGGCTGCAATGGAAAGATGCGATTTAATCGGAGTTAAATGCACTGACAAAACGTGAAGTCTTCGGACTGCAGATCCGAACACCGGAAGGTGTAAAACCTGTTGGCTACAAATGGATATTTGTGCGAAAGCGCAATGAAAAGAGTGAAATCGTTTGATATAAAGCGCGATTAGTAGCCCAAAATTTTTCACAAAGACCAGGTATTGACTATGATGAAACTTATTCTCCTGTTGTTGATGCTATTACACTCCGATATCTTATCAGTTTGGCAATACATGAAAAGATAGATATGCGCCTATTAGATGTTGTCACTCGCTTACTTGTATGGAAATTTAGAAAATGATGTTTACATGAAAATCCTCGAAGGATTTCATATGCCCGAAGCATATAAACATTATCCTCGTGAAAATTACTCCATCAAGTTGCGAAATTATTATATAGCCTCGAAGCAATCAGGCGCATGTGGTTCACACGTCTTAGTGAATATTTATTTAAAGCGAGATTTAAAAATGACCAGGTATGTCCATGTGTTTTTATTAAGAAATCTGGTTCTAAATTTGTGATATTAGCTATATATGTTGATGATATTAATCTTATTGGAACTCCTGAAGAGCTCTAAGAAACAATTGATTATTTAAAAAGAGAATTCGAAATCAAGGATTTTGGTAAAACCAAATTTTGCCTTGGTTTACAAATTGAACATCTGGAGAGTGGAACATTTATTCATCAATCAACATATACAGCAAAAGTGCTAAAAAGATTTTACATGGACAAAGCACATCCATTGAGTATCCCAATGATCGTCCGATCATTAAATGTGGATAAAGATCCTTTCCGACCTCAAGAAAATGATGAAGAACTCCTTGGTCCTGAAGTACCATATCTCAGTGCAATTGGTGCATTGATGTATCTTGCTAATAATACACGACTCGATATTGCTTTTGCTGTCAATTTATTAGCAAGATTTAGTTCTTCACCAACACGACGACATTGGAATGGAATTAAACAAGTCCTTCGATATCTCCAAGGTATAATTGATCTCGGATTATTTTATTCAAATAAAACCAGTCCAACATTGATAGGTTATGCAGATGCTGGTTATTTATCTGATCCACATAAAGCACGTTCTCAAACGGGTTATCTATTTACATGTGGAAATACTGCTATATTATGGCGTTCTACGAAACAATCTATAGCAGCTACTTCTTCAAATCATGCTGAAATTATAGCCATTCATGAAGCAAGTCGAGAATGTGTATGGCTAAGATCCATGATTCATTATATTCGAGAAAGTTGTGGATTATCATCAATCAAAGATATTCCAACTCCTCTTTATGAAGACAATGCAGCTTGCATAGCTCAATTACGAGGAGGATATATTAAAGGAGATCGGACAAAACATATTTCACCAAAATTCTTCTTTACTCATGAACTCCAGAAGAAAGGTGAAATTGATGTGCTACAAATTCGGTCATGTGATAACCTCGCAGATATTTTCACGAAACATTTGAGAAGTTGAGATATAAAATCGGTATGCGTCGGTTTAAAGATTTAAAGGAATCATCTCATCAGGGGGAGTAATAAATAGACATATAGAATAGTGTATTCTTTTTCCTTCACTAGATTCTTTTTCCTTCACACCATTAATTGAGATTAGTTGAAGATGATGTATGCCATGATGTATTCCACTAATTAGAGCTCTATAAATAGAGCTATGCTCTAAGCTTGTAATACACCATCATTTTGTGAAAGAAAGATTAGAGAAAGAATTGTGAGAGAAAGAAAGAGAGAAGTTTGAAGAGAATTTTTTGTGTAAAGAATAGTTAGAATTTTCTTAGTGTGTAGTGTGTAGATTTTATTCTAACACTACCCTAATTTTATAACAAAACTAAATTATTTACATTATTTTCTTCCTGTATATAGTACTACTCTAGCAGAAGATGACAAAATAGAAAATGGGCCAAGGTTTCTTAAATATATTAAGCATGGTGGTTTTTCAAATTGTTTTGTAGCGTTAACTTCCTTGCCTATTTTCGGAACATGCTTTGCTTTAAATGGCAATAACCTGATTTGTTTTAATTCGGAATTGAATTATACTTTTATTCTATTTTATTAGTATTATTATTATTTTGTCTAGGTGATAGTCTTGTTTTATTTATCATTAGACTAAGTCCTATATCAATTGTATTTAAAAAAAAAAAAACTCGGTTCCATCTAATTGTTGGGTACTATTCGATGTGTTTTATTAAATAATATTATATGTAACATTTTCTTCCCCAGAAGATGTTTGGACTACTTATTGAGCTAGTGTAGCGCACCCCACTTAACATTTCGCAGATTTTGATCAAGAATATGAAGAGAATTGTGAAGACGGATTGGATTAGATTACGTTTTTAGATTAATTGGCTTTTGAGAGTTTTTACTTATTATGACTTTTATTTTGGTTTAGACAAGTGTTGTTCGTATAAATCTTTAGTTAAGATTGAGTAAGACATTGGTTGTATTAAAGGTTTTATATTTTATTCATGGAATTATATTTCTGGATGTATGTTTTTTTCTTTTCCGTTGGAAGTGATTAATTTAATTAAAGTGATTTCTTTGAGTTAGAGGATTAGTGTCTTCCTAGAGCTGCTGCCGTGTAGCGTTTCGGGTACAGACTCGAGTTCCATTTTGAATTTCAGATTCGGGCGTTACACATTATCCTTCTTAAATTAAACTTTATTGTTGATACTGTAGACTAGAAAAAGATTGTGGAAACTAGTTGGTCTGTTTCTGCGGTACGGATCCAGTGGTTGATGTTTCCAGGATAAGAGAGGAATAGGGCTCTTGAATTGGATATTTGGTAGTTCAAACATCAATGGTTAACCGATAGGAACCATTTTAGCTCCCTTTTGCTTTGTCCTCGTATGGTATTTGTAATTTGGAAAATGTCATTGAATTTGGTTGTTCAAACATCAATGATTGTTCCAAAAAGTAATTTGGAAAATGTCATTTTGGAAACATTTTTAACCTTTACATAGGTAAATCAAAAAGAATCTCAAGGGCTGTTTCTCCAAAACAGATTTTAAAAATAGTTTTATGACTCAATAAAATGAAGTTGAAATTATTATGAATTATTGAAATCTTTATTAATTAGTGGAGGCTCCACTAATTATGGATTTATGTGAATTATTAGAAGATTTTTATGGATGTCCACCATTTAGTGGAAACACCACTAATTAAGATTAGTGGAAGATGATGTATGCCATGATGTAATCCACTAATTAGAGCTCTATAAATAGAGCTATTCTCTAAACTTGTAATACACCATTATTTTGTGAAAGAAAGATTAGTGAAAGAAAGATTAGAGAAAATTGTGAGAGAAAAGAAAGAGAGAAATTCTTGTGCAAAATAGTTAGAGTTTTATTAGTGTGTAGTGTGAAGATTTTATTCTAACACTACCCTAATTTTATAACACGTTATCAGCACGAGTCTCTGGCGTTATTAAAGCCAGAAGACAGGTACGCATTTATTGATCTCGCTAAATTCGAATTTGTAACCCTTGATATTTCTGAAAAAAAAATTTTATATGTCATACAAAAATGCATCTAAATGCTAAAAAAAAAGGAGATCCATATGTCATGTGGATAAAAAGAAAGATTTGACCACCTGAAGATGGTCGTACTACCCACTGCACGGTATGAATGGTTGCACCTGAAGTTGCAAGATTGTAAAACCGTGAACTCCGTGATGTATAAAACTACATCTTAGTTAAAAATTTTACGGAGAAAAAGTTATCGATGAAGTTATATTGGAGAAGACATTCTCCATTTTTCATGTTCTACAGTAACAATATCGAGAAAAAGAGTATCCAAAATTGACAGCTTTAACATGAGTTATTATTGAGAAATCATGAAGCCAGATGAGTCGGTTCAACGACACTCCCGAAGTGAATGTCTGTTGGCTCCAGTAGAAGCCATCGTTATAGTCGTAGTTGTGGCGGTGGCCATGGTTATGGTCATGGACACACTCGATATTTCCCTTATCACGGAGAAATACTGGCCACCGAAGTGGAACGAGAAAAGATAATAAGGGAAAAAGATATTTCCATTAATAATAAGCATCACATCTTTTATTCATAGCACTAATGTTCATATGAACTTGATGATACATGCTTATAGTTGCTCTTTTGTAATTAAGCTGACAAATGTAAGATGAATGTTTGTAATTGTTCTTTTTCAATATTTACACTAGAGGACGACAAACAATTAGTAATTATGGACTTCGACTCCTCTTTTTCGACATCCTCCTCCTTTTCTTTCCCTTTTGAGCCAGCATCGAGACTAGCAGCGAAGTAGCCAGTAAAATTACTTGCGAAATGAGTCTTGAGATTTTATAATCTCCTTAAGTTTATTATATTTCTTATTATATTTGGCCTTGAAGCATGCTTGTCTCAATTTACGTGTTTGGTCCTCTAACTGCGTATTAGGACTTTCTTCCACCAACTGTTTTTCACATTCCGAGTATCGCAATGGCTTCTTGTAATTTCTTCTCGACCATATGTCCTCCTTCTTCTTTATTTTGCATATCCTGTAAATCGAAGTGATATCATCGGTTATTTACTTATAAATCTTTCATAGTTTCATACTTACAAATTATAAGTATGTATGAGAGAGAACCTGAACATTCTTGATTATGGTCTCCAAGCTCACCAATTTCCTGTGAGGCCATCGACGAATTCCTAACTCCCTACATCTTTTCTTGAGACGGGTTATGCCAATATTCAGTTCTTTGGCTGCGCTCATGATTGGTAGGTAAAAGTACTGCGAAATTGTTTCTCTTGATAGTGTTTGAGAGTTATTGCCCTTCTTCTCTCTCTGCCTCTTAATCATCTTCTTCTCCCCAGGAATTTTGTCTGCAATAATATCTTGAATTTCGATATTATGCATTTCATGAGTACTTACTCCGACTTCGCTGCCAAGACCACTCATTATTTCTCCTAGAAAAAGAAAATAATATCAGTAAAGGTAATACAATTCAAAATCCATGTTTAAATGTATAATAACCTAGAAACATATTCTAGCTTTGTTCAAAATCCATTAGAGAGTAGAAAGGATCATGCACAAGCATATCCTCATTCAAAGGAATAGTATCAAGAGGAACAGTATCAAAAGCAGTCTCTTGTAGGAGCAGATCAACTTGGTCCAAAGCAGTATGTTCAAAACTTCCACTGATTTACATAAAAAAAAACAAACCAAAAGAGAGTTTAATTTCATTATCAAGCACACTAAAAACAAATGGAAGCCATCAAAGGTATCTCACCTGAAATTAGGAGGAAGTGGTTGGTTTGGAAAGGAAAACATATCAAAATCTTCTGCGTTCGAATTAGACAGAAGCGGTTGGTTTGAAAAGGAAAACATATCAAAATCTTCTGTGTTCGAATTAGGCAGAAGCGGTTGGTTTGGAAATGAAAATACATCAACATCTGCTGCAGAAACTAAGTCAAAATTTGACCATGTCTCAAATGAATTACGAGTCTCCATATCTGCTTTGTGATTTTTGTTTTTGATGTTTACTAATGATCGATAAGCGATATATATATCGATACATATATATATATATATATATATATATACGTATGAGGAAGAATAAGAGGTAGATGGTAGGTAGAGGGTCGGAGGAGAAGAAAAGACAAGAGAGGAAGAGGAAAAGTCGGTACCAGGAAGAGTGAAAAAAAAAAACAAAGGAGATATTTTTCTTGACATTTCCTACTTGTCATCATTTTCTTATATTTCTTTTCTTATTCTCTTGTGAAATCATTATTCCCTAAATTAGGGGGAGAATAGAAACAGTACAAGAAAGATCGTGATTGGACAACATCATTAAATTATCTTGATCCACATACAAGCGCGTGTGAACTTGAAGTTCAAAAGATAATTAATTTGTAAAGCATTGCAAATCAAATGCCAGACACTTTTGTTGACTCTAGAAGAGTAACAAAATCGCATATGCCGATTATAAATGCTCCTATTCTAATTGAAGTTCCAACAGAACAAAAGATTTTACATATAGTCTGCTGAGCCAAAAGCATGCCGGAAGCATGGCCGACCTCTTGGTTCTAAAGATAAAAATCCTTGAAAGAAAAGAGGATTAAATGATCCGGAAGATCATATTGAAGAAAAGAATGATAAAGACCAAGAGAGAGCCGATGACAAAGAACCAGAAGTTGATGAAAGTAACACTGAAATTTCTATCAATTATACCACTTCAGGTAGAAGTTGGAATCGGATAGAAAGCTGTTATTGATAATATATTTGCATACAATATATCTCTTGATGTTACACGGGATAATGATGATCCTGAACCAATATCGATTGATGAATGTCGGCATAGAAAAGATTGGCTGCAATGGAAAGATGCGATTCAATCGGAGTTAAATGCACTGGCAAAACGTGAAGTCTTCGGACTGCGGTCCGAACACCGGAAGGTATAAAACCTGTTGGCTACAAATGGATATTTGTGCGAAAGCGCAATGAAAAGAGTGAAATCGTTCGATATAAAGCGCGATTAGTAGCCCAAGGTTTTTCACAAAGACCGGGTATTGATTATGATGAAACTTATTCTCCTGTTGTTGATGCTATTACACTCCGATATCTTATCGGTTTGGCGGTACATGAAAAGATAGATATGCGCCTATTAGATGTTGTCACTTTGCTTACTTGTATGGAAATTTAGAAAATGATGTTTACATGAAAATCCCGAAGGATTTCATATGCACGAAGCATATAAACATTATCCTCGTGAAAATTACTCCATCAAGTTGCAGAAATCATTATATGGCACTGAAGCAATGCAGGCGCATGTGGTTTACACGTCTTAGTGAATATTTATTGAAAGCGGGATTTAAAAATGACCGGGTATGTCCATGCGTTTTTATTAAGAAATCTGGTTCTAAATTTGTGATATTAGCTATATATGTTGATGATATTAATCTTATTGGAACTCTGAAGAGCTCCAAGAAACAATTGATTATTTAAAAAGAGAATTCGAAATCAAGGATTTTGGTAAAACCAAATTTTGCCTTGGTTTACAAATTGAACATTTGGAGAGTGGAACATTTATTCATCAATCAACATATACGAGCAAAAGTGCTAAAAGATTTTACATGGACAAAGCACATCCATTGAGTATTCCAATGATCATGCGATCATTAAATGTAGATAAAGATCCTTTCCGACCTCAAGAAAATGATGAAGAACTCCTTGGTCTCGAAGTACCATATCTCGAGTGCAATTGGTGCATTGATGTATCTTGCTAATAATACACGACACTGATATTGCTTTTGCTTGTCAATTTATTAGCAAGATTTAGTTCTTCACCAACACGACGACATTGGAATGGAATTAAACAAGTCCTTCGATATCTCCAAGGTACAATTGATCTCGGATTATTTTATTCAAATAAAACCAGTCCAACATTGATAGGTTATGTAGATACTGGTTATTTATCTGATCCACATAAAGCACGTTCTCAAACGGGCTATCTATTTACATGTGGAAATACCGCTATATCATGGCGTTCTACGAAACAATCTATAGCGACTACTTCTTCAAATCATGCTTGAAATTATAGCCATTCATGAAGCAAGTCGAGAATGTGTATGGCTAAGATCCATGATTCATTATATCCGAGAAAGTTGTGGATTATCATCAATCAAAGATATTCCAACTCCTCTTTATGAAGACAATGCAGCTTGCATAGCTCAATTACGAGGAGGATATATTAAAGGAGATCGGACAAAACATATTTCACCAAAATTCTTCTTTACTCATGAACTCCAGAAGAAAGGTGAAATTGATGTGCTACAAATTCGGTCATGTGATAACCTTGCAGATATTTTCACGAAGACTTTACCGATTCGCAACATTTGAAAAGTTGAGATATAAAATCGGTATGCGTCGGTTTAAAGATTTAAAGGAATCATCTCATCAGGGGGAGTAATAAATAGACATATAGAATAGTGTACTCTTTTTCCTTCACTAGATTTTTTTCCCACTGGGTTTTTGTCTAGTAAGGTTTTAACGAGGCATATTCTTTATGTAATGGATTGACATCCAAGGGGGAGTATTATGAATTATTGAAATCTTTATTAATTAGTGGAGGCTCCACTAATTATGGATTTATGTGAATTATTAGAAGATTTTTATGGATGTCCACCATTTAGTGGAGACACCACTAATTAAGATTAGTGGAAAATGATGTATGCCATGATGTAATCCACTAATTAGAGCTCTATAAATAGAGCTATTCTCTAAACTTGTAATACACCATTATTTTGTGAAAGAAAGATTAGAGAAAATTGTGAGAGAAAAGAAAGAGAGAAATTCTTGTGCAAAATAGTTAGAGTTTTATTAGTGTGTAGTGTGAAGATTTTATTCTAACACTACCCTAATTGTATAACAGAAATAACTTTATCCTTGAATATTTTTTCATGATTTTATATAGTACTATTCTGGGGTACACTAGAAAAATTATTGTAGGAAAACTTTAATAATGGAGTCAGGTGGGAAAAGTAAAGAACTAACCCACAACGTACTGTTTAACAAGCGACTTGGATGTTAAGGGGCACTACTAAAGTAACTTTGGGAAATTGGAGAAGTACTAATCAAAAGTATCTTGAACAAATTTTCTTTTCCAATTTCACACAGAGTGAGAGAGAGAGAGAGAGGATAGGAGATTGGAAATGGAGGGTATGATAAGCAATATGCGGGAGAAGTTGAAGGAAATTGGAACAGATAGCATGTTGAAAACTCTGCTTGCGAAGCTCAAGAGGCTGTTGTTAGTGCTGCTGAACTTTGGCGGGCAGTTAATTGATTGGTTGTATGAAGTATTTCTCCCAGAAACTAGAAGAGGAAAACTAAACCGCTGGATCCTTGTTGGTGCACCCTTCATTGTTATAGGGCTGGTTGTGCTTGTCCTCTTTTGGTGTTGCAGCAGTGGGAAGCCAGTAAAGACGATGAAAGCTCCAGGGAAGAACTTTAGGATGCCGAGGAAGGCATTTGAAGACAATCCCAAATCATACTTTCGCAAACTCCACGCTATGAAGAAAAAGAATTGATCAACACTTACGGTGAACATCTTTCTTCTTGTATCCTTCTAATATTCGCGTTTGAAACTTGGAGAATGTAACCAGAGAAATGTTTTCATCTTTTCTTATGAAGGCTTTATGTGACTAATAAATTCGACTAGGGATCAATTACTAGTGGCATAGATTGGTAATGATTCTGTAAAGCTTCTTCATTCTGCATAATTTCCTTAAATTTTTGTCAGAACTAATTAGTGTGATCTTAATCTTGGTGAGGTTTTATTTGATATGATTATGACTGCTGTTTATCTGGAACCCTATCATAGTCAAGATTTGCAAAAATTTCATAGCATCATAATAGAGTAAAATGGTTCTTCTGCCCTAAACAAGCATACAAGAAGAAAGATGTCCACCATAATAATTTAGATAAAAGGCAGGAAGCTAATCTTCCAGCAGGCAGAAACTTGGAAATATAAAAACAGCACTGGCACAATTCTTGTTAGCTTTAGCTCTGATTCCTTTTTCACTGACGAAGGTCATGAAAATAGCCTACGGGATTACTCTCAAAGTCATCTCTAAAGATGTATCCATCCCTTCCTGGTGCTTTCATCAGCCTTCTGTTCCCAGCTGATGCTACTTTGAAAATCTTAGACCTTCCCCATTCCAGAAGCCCCAGTTTGGCTCCAAAAATCTTAGATATGCCCCAATCAACAAGATCTAGTAAGGCACCTCCAAGCTTAGATATGCCCCAAACCACAAGTCCTACTCTGGCTGCTACGGCAACTGACTTGACTATCTCTAGGACCCCATTCTTCTTTTCCACAATATCAGTCCCAGATGTCTCACAACTTTGCTGACTGCCCATTGTTGTTTCAATTACCTACTATCTGCCCATAACATGATGGATAGCCCTTATATAGCAGAGCAGATCCTGGAAATCTCAAAGGACACTGAAGTAAAGGATGATTTGTATCCCAGTCAAAAAGGAATATCATTGAATAATTAAATTTTGATCTTTGGAAATGTTGAGGCCAAGGAAGCAAATAGCCCAATCTTGTGGAAAAATCTCTTCAGATTCCTTGCTGGAGATAATCTTATTCAGCTCTCAAGAAACGATGTTCATGTATTCATCTCTGTTTAGAATCTCAATACAAGAGAAAGCCTCTCTACCTACCCTCCTCTTTTTCACAGACTAAATGCCCCATGATGGGGAAACTAGAAATTCCCATGGAGTATTATTTATGGTTAGCATGGTTTAAGTTTCATACTTGTGTTAGTGAATAAGACACCAAATTCAAAACTATTGGAAGAAAGAGCATTTGTACAATGTTGTAGCTGTTCTTTGCATACACTTCGTTATGAGAAGGGCATACTACCGTAATAGCAGAATAATTTGCATTTTGTTGAATAAAGTGGCTATATATTAGCCATTCTATGGCTTGTTTTACTACAATACGTCCAGTTACTTGACCTTAAATATTATGGAGGATGATTTGACTCCGTGTTGTGGCCGAAGTATAAAAACCTGAACTGGAAATGGAGTGTAATTTGGTGAAAGGGTGAACTTGTAACGCTGCAGAATCATTGAAAGGGCAATCTTTGCTTCGGTTATGGAAAAATTCAAGCCTACACATGTTCGTGGTCTGAACCCAAATGGCAGAAATGCTACTGGATTATTGTTGGTGGCGTTAGCCACTCCTCGGGCAAATCTTTTCGGATTAAACAGATGAGCATCTTCTCCCCATATTTTTGGGTCATGATGAAGTGTTAATGGTGAAATAAGTAGCTCCATGTTACCCGGTAGTGTTATTTTCCCGAGCTTAACTTTCTTTTCAACTTTCCTTTTGATAGATGGGATTGGAGGGCATAGCCTTAAGGACTCTTCAAGAATCATGGTAACCTACAGGAGAAATAGGACAGGCTAAAGATTACACCAAAAAAAAAAAAAAAAAAAAAAAAATTGGTTTTGTCAAAAATTAGAGTACTCAATCAGAGTATTTGCTTACCATTCGGAGTCTGGCGATCCCATCTGCATTAGGATTGTTCTGGCCGAACAGGTCAATCACTTCTTCCCTTGCTCTTTCCTGCCAATCTTTATGTATAGTTAAAAGAAGAATGCTCCATCCAAGTAAGGATGATGTTGTTTCATGTCCCGCAAAGTAAAAGGTTTTGGATTCGTCAACCATATCTTCCACTGAAATCCACTTTTTCTCATTGGTTAGACGGTTAGCTTCGATGAGTTTTACAAGAAAATCACCTTTTGAGTTTTTTCCTTCTTCACTTTTCTGCACTCTTTTCTTGATGATCTGTATTATGCAATCCTTTATTCCTTGTTCAAGTTTATCTGATTTTATCTCATCTCATCAATGCTTTTCACAAATAGGCTGCAGAAACACCGCCATTTCAGTAAAAAATTTCAGGGAACTGCCTGTTCAAAACCTATGTTGCTAATGAATCCCATGACCCTGATCTTCTTTGACCATTAATATTTAACTATAACTTGGATAAACTGCATCATATAAAGTTTTATATCTAGATCCCTAGACAATTTGAACTTTTCCCGAAGCTGCAAGCTGAACTGAGAATTTCTTATTCTGTTTCCAATAATTGAAGAAAGAAAGAAATGGTCTAAACTCGGTGTCTGAGTAGTCTTACCTGATGCCTGGAAATCTGATTCTGTGGATGTTCCTTGAAACTAACAAAGTCAATTTCATCAACATCTCAAAGATGTTCTTCCCTTCAAAGTAACTGCTGCCAAAGGCTGTCCTGGAAATTACTTCTGATGTTAACATCCTAAACTCCTCAAAAACTTCAACCTCAGTTCCATCGTACTGTTTTCATCTTTCTACCATGATCTCAGTACTTGTAATCATATCTGGGAGCATACTCTACATTGCACCATTATTTTCAGTACATGGTTAGTGCCGAGCAAAGCTGCTCAAAATCCCTACATGCAACGTTAAAAGAAAATGCTAACCTTGAAGCTTCCTGCATGGAAAACATGGTGGGCTAGTCTTCTCATTTTCACCTTTAGATGAAGAAAGGCCATCTCCTAATAGCTTCCTGGCATAGCCTTCAAGGTCTATTTTGGGATAGTTTTCATTTTTATTGTCGAGAATCTCTTTAATAAGTTCTGGTTCAGTGACAACCAGCTGAGCCTGGGAACCTAACCAATTAAGGTAAATTGGCCTTGTTATTGCAAGTAAAGAAAGAAGCACAAATAAGGTCCAATTATGGATTGAAAGTAAGAACAATGAAACTAAAAGTAGTTGTAGCAATGCATTGACTGCCATATAAGTTCATCCACGAATAAATGTCAGGCAAGATTCAGGGAAAGATGTTGTGTGACAAATCATCCATGGTTCTGCACATAGAATTTCTTCTCATGTTGGATATTTCTTTGGTACTCCCATGAAGGAATTTGTATGAAGGACCTTTGATCCCTTGGGACCTCATATGGTACTGTATGTATATTGGAGTCCACCATACTTTATTGAGAAGCCTAATAAGTTTTAGTAGCAAATACACGAAGATGAAGCAAGCAAAGAGAGACACTATCTTTCCAGAATAGCCATAGCTCAAAAGCAACTCAGCATTCAAATGGTTTCCAGAATTCAACAGTTTTATGCCCTGACATAAGTGGAGTAGAAGACGAATATGTTAAGGTACCTAATATGGATTCATCAAAGATCTCATGTTGTCTTCTATGTTTCATGATTGGATTTATAATGTTTCACAGTACATTTGATGCCATAGTGGTCCTTGAAACTCAAAGGAGTTGACGTTGGATTTATTAGAAAGTGATTATGTTATGAAAGATGTTTCAGTGCTGGATTGAAAGGGATGTTTCTATATACAAACTGCATCTACCGAAATCGTTTATGTATTCTTGCAATATTATACTAGTCTAGTTTTAAGGTCAGTGTCATAAACAAGTAATTCCAGGAACACAATATTTCTTAATTATGGATGCGATAATGAAATACCTTGAACTTCAAATTGTTCAAGTAATATAGAAAGCCTACTTCACAAATTACAACAGATCTTGCAGCAGCATCTAAGTGCCTGTTGCAGTGACAACTACTTGATTTAGATGATAGGAAAGCTATGAAAGAATTGGTGCCATTGAATGAAGCAAAATTTCTGGGACATGAGAAGCCATTCTTTTAAGCGATTATTGTGCTGTTAAAACATTGAAGACTGTTGACAATGGCAACAAAAGCTTGATGATTGACTGATTTTCATCCGAGAGAGAGAGATATTGGTTGCAACAACCAAAAGAAACAATTTTTTTTTAGTCTTTTCTGAGAAATTTTTTGGTTGCAACAAATGCTTTGGTTGCTTTTTTTTTTTTTTTTTTAGTTAGGGCCAAACATCCTGAATGACAAAAGTGCAATGGAAGGCCTATGGTCCTTCAAAAGGGCTGGGACATAAGGGAATCTCTAGCCCGAGAGCACATTTGAAAAAGACAAATATATTGCCAGCAATTTTACAGTTGAATTTTCTATGCTCTCTGCATGTGATATCGATTAAGATATCTCTATGGACGGCAAATAAACCAATTAGGATACAGTTGCTTAGAATTTGCATTGGCTTTCCATCTGCTGTCTGTATCAGGTTGACCCCAACTAATCATGGAATGCAGACAGAGTCCGAAGCTGATAAGTTTCCAGGATTGTGACTAACCGAGTGGTCCTTCAATCATTGGTGCAAACGATTGTTTCAATCATGGGCAATAATAATTCTTATCAAGATTACTGAAATTGCATTATTCACAGACATTTCATGCAGTTAAAGTATCTGTAATTTATCTGGAAACATAATAACCATAAAGTAGTTTAACATGGTAATCTGAAATCTTCAGTCTTGAATTTCTTGGAGGATGACTTGAACTCCATTCTTCGGGGAGAGAAGAAATATATCGGCAGGGTAATGGACATAATTTGGTGACAATGTAAACTTGTATCGTTGCAGAATCATTGACAGTGCAATTTTTGCTTCATTGGTGGTAAAGTTCAACCCAACACAAGTCCGAGGTCCCAAACCGAATGGGAAAAATGCTGCAGAATTGTTTTTGGTAGCTTTAGCCACCCCTTCTGCAAATCTTCCCGGCTTGAAGAGGTGAACATCTTTTCCCCAGATTTCTGAGTTGTGATGCAGTGCAAGAATAGGAATGAAAATGTTCATATTAGTTGGAAGAGTGAGGTTCCTTAGTCTAACTTTGTGTTCAACTTTTCTTGTCACTGTAATCACAGGAGGATACAGCCTGAGGCATTCGTTAATAATCATGTTCATCTGAACAAAAAGGGATGAAACACCGTTAGGATTCAAAGCATATGAAGTGTAGAACAATAACGTGGATTTTGGAACTGATATTCGATTAAAATGATGTTGTCACTTTTCTTTCTTTCTTTTTTTTTTTTTTTGTTGAGAATTTGATGATGTTCTCACTGTTTTTAGTCTTGCAATTCCGTCAGAAGTGGGGTTTTTCTTGCCAAATATCTGAAGTGCTTCCAATCTTGCTCTCTCTTGCCAATCAGTGTGGAATGCTAGAAGAAAAACACACCAAGCCAACAAGTTTGTTGTGGTAAGATGTCCAGCACCATACATAGCCTTGATCTCATTAATCATTTGTTCTAATGTGATCCTCTTGCTTATCTCAGATTCATGAGTAATTTTCATCAGTTGTCCAATATAATCACTCCCAAACTCTTCAAATTCTGCATTTTGTGCCTTTTCCCTTTTCCTCACGAGTTCGAGAATGGAACCTCTGATCCCTTTCTCAAGCTTCTCTGCTTCAATATCATCTCTAGATTTCAGTAGCATGCTGCAAAACTAGATGTAGTCAGAACCACAAGAACAAACATAAAACGTTTCTTTGACTCTTATTAGGATGGGAAGAAAAGCAAAGTAGAAATCTTTCATATTCATGTTTTTATCGAATTTGAAGTGCATATCTCTTCTATTAGCTGAGAAACAAATCATTCAAACTATTGAGTCTCGCGTTTCACCAAAACCTGTTTTACCCGGTGTCTGGAAATTTTACTTCGTAAATGTTCCTGACAGTTATGGCCGTAAGCTTTGCCACCATCTCAAATATATGTTTCCTTCCATATAACTACTCCCAAAAACTGTCCTGGAGATCACTTCAGTTGTTAATAATCCAAATTCTTTGAGCACGTCGATCTCTTCTCCTTCATGAACTTTCCACTTTTCTAGCATTCTCTCAACACTAGCACTCATTTCTGAAGCCATGCTCTACAAAATCAATCCATCCTGTTAATGAAATGCTGCAAGTTTTGCTTCTGAATTCAGTCTCAGATGATGTAGGACCAGCTAGTCGTTATGATACTGCTAAAGACTATTGTGTTATGATGCAGTGAGAAGGCTTACTTTGAGGCTCTCTGCATGAAAACTGCGATTGGCCAATTTACGAACTTTTGCCCATTTTTCACCCTCATCTGTTATCAATGTGTCACCTAACAGTTTCTTTGCAGCGCCTTCCAAGTCCATTTTTGGATAAGCACCTTCTTTGTTGGTCATTAACTCCTTGATTAGCTCTGGTTCTGTAACAAACAATTGAGCTTGGGAACCATGCCAGGTAAGAAAGTTCATTCCTGTTAGAAAAACTAAAGAAAGATAAATTTAAGCAAAACAAAAGATGTAGAATCAAACTTGAATAGGCAAGCAAAAAGATGAATTCAGACAAGTTGTGTGCCACCATATATCTTGGCCCAAGCGTGAACATGAGGCTATATTCTTGGTAAAATGTCATGAGATATGTCCATGGCTTTTCCCATGGACTGGTTTCTCATGCTGGTAATCTCTTTGTTGTTCCCATGTATGAACTTGTAAGGAGGGCCTTGAATTCCCTGTGAACTCATCATCCTTCGAATTTTAGATGGAATCCACCATACTTCACGAGGAATCTAATGAGACTCCGGAGAAGGTAGATGAAAACAATGTTAGAGATGCACAGAATAAGAATCACATTGATACTCATGGTTAGGCTCCTAATTGGCTAACAAGAAACTGATCTTCCCCTTCATGAATCTATATTTGCTTGGGTTTTTATACTTATCTTGGTGAAGTTGGGAATCCATGTACCACAAGAAGAAGACAAGCATGTCGGACGCTGATTTAGCTTCACTTGAAATAATTGAATAGTGAGGTACTAATTTATTAGGGTTTTAAAAACTAAAATATTAGTGATAGTTATTATTCAACTAGACATCTTTGAGAATGAATATAATTACAGTAAAAATTATATTTACACAGCCAGCTTCAGTCACTAGCTGCTCAACTAGACACCTTTGGATGCAAAGGTTGTCGCGCCTCGAGTTCGGGAATGATACGGCAGTACCTCCAAATTAGAATACCGAACCCTTAGCATTTCAAACTGATCTACCACGCTTCAATTACGCTACTCTGATACTCAAATAACCCGCACATATAAACTCACATTCCTAAAAACTCAAATTCGTAATCAAATTTAAGCAACTCAACTGACATTAACCGAGCATTTATTTACATAGTCTACGAAGTACATAACAGATATAAATCTATCAAAACCATCAAAATCTAAAAAAACATCCCAACTGTTCAAATAAATAAACATACTCCAAAAATTTTGAAATCACAGCCAGATATCATTGACAATCTTTCTCAAACCATTCGTCTAGTTCTTCTTCTTCTAACTAATATCTTGCAAAATGGTAAATAAGGAATGAGCTTACTAGCTCAGTAAGAAAATGTAGCTTACCTGGGTTTGAGCATGTTACATATATATTTATACATTTACAAAACAGTTTACAACATAATTTTTGCATAAAATGTTTGTCAATCCATTTGACACACAAGAACTCCCCTTAGAAGGAAATATTGCACCATAAGAAGGTTCAAGGGACTCCATCAATAAATCAAAATGAAAAGATCAAGGTTACCATCAACTTGGCCTAAAATTGGTCCAGATGACACATGACTGATGCCTGCTGAAGAAAGAATTGGTGCCGGATTACATCAATAACACAAGGGTTGCTTTACTGAAGAGGAACCGACGCCTGTTGTAGAAGCTAACCGGTGCCAGTTAAAACAAAGAGGTTTGACACAAATTTTAGAGAATAACCGGCACATGAAGAACACCGAACCGGCGCCGATTCTGATTAACTAAATGGTGGTCAAGGTAGAACCAGCACCTACTATGGGAACAAACCAGCGCCAGTTTAAACAGAGAGTTTCAGACCCAGTTTCCAGAGTGTAACCGGCACCGATTTGGATGACAATCAGGCGCTGGTTGATGTTGGGAAAGCAAAAAAAATAAATAAATAACATAACCAACACAAAGTTGTACACCGTTTCCACCCCAAAATCTATTTAACACAACACAACACATACCCAAAATTATTTAACACCACGCATAGCATACACAAACTTAATTTGACTCACACAAAGATTATTCATGCTTAGGGACTTGGTTTGGCTTAACTGATCAGTCTTCCAATTATTATATCTCATTCGAAGAAGAGTCGTATCCCCTAGTAGGGCCTTATAACTTATAAAATTAGAAATTCCCTACCAAAGTAAACCCACAAGCAATCAACATTTCATGAATCAGAAACCAAAACATAGCATAGAACTTAACTTAAAACTCATAATTTTCAATAACACAACCAGAGGTGACAAATTATCATACCATACTCAATACTAGTTTCATATAATAAAATAAGTAATTTCATAAAGGATTTAAAACGCACATGATTTCTGGAAAACAACAATCAGTAGCCAAAGGTAAACCCTTACCTAGGAATTCAAACACCAAGAATTCTCCCAAAGCCTCCCATCAAGCCACCAAACACTTATTCACCTTCAATTGAAACCCAAATAACACGATTAATCCTCTAATCAATTTTTTCCAATTTAGAACCCTAATACTCTTACTTCAATTCAAGAACAACAAACCTCGATCCTATGTTACAAACATCATAACCAAACAAAAGGAAGGCTACTTTCCAAGATTTGATGTCGAAGGCTCAAGCCCATTCTCAGATTCTTCACCCCCTCGCTTCTTTTCTTCGTTCTTTGCTTCTAACATTGATACTGAAGAAACAAAGTAACTGAGGTTATGAGTGTGCCTCTAATAATTAATTAATTAAAAACTCATAATAAAATAATTGCTACTTAACCCCTTAACTTAAAATCTTAACCCCTTAACTTAAAATACTAACTCTTAAATTCTATGGATCTTAGTCCACTAATTAAATAAAGTAGCAATCTAATAAGCCCACCAAATTAAATAAAATACTTCAAAAGAGAAGGGCCCAAAGGATCAGAGGCTCACAAAGGTAATTACATTAGGATTTAAATTTATATAGACGGCTCCAATCACCACCAGGGTAAACCGAACATACAAGCCAACCCAAATTTAATCAGACAAGAAAGATTCTAAAGTTAGCCCTAACCAAATTCAAGTAGAATCGAGTCTCACATTCATCCTAAAACAAGTCTAGTAAAAAAATCTATTTATATATATTATTCAAACATTCTAATTTTATGTAATATCAAGATCATACTCAACTATATGAAAATGAGTTATGACAATGGTACTTTGGACCTTAAAACATTTTACCCAACGCAAAGATCCCTGATTTACCCCCTTGAGTTCTTCATTGGGAGGGAGGAGGCCTCTGATTTACCCCCTTTGAGTTCTTATTCGGGATCAAACACTATAAGTTTATATGAATAATTGATCCCGGGGTCTCTTTTCAGTGATTCGAATGAATAATTGAGCAAGAGTGTTTAGTTAACCAAAAGTGATTTCCATGACCATGATGCCCGGATCACTTACAAGGTTGACAAAGTTGAGGTCTTTATTGTGCACCATATAAGATTAAGGGCAATTTTTTACACTTAATAGCAAGTCTCTGCTTGCTTTTTGCTCCCCTGCAGCAATTGGGACCTGACCTTTGCTAGCATGGTCTTACTCGAGATTGTTTTTAATTTGAGATAGTCAGACTACTACGGTGTCAAAACTATCAATTTATTATTATAACTCTTGTTTGGATTAAAGTTTTTTTTTTAAAATGATATATAAAGAAAAGAAAGAAATGGGTCGATATTTAATTTTAGTTGTCTACGTTTTGAAATTCGAAGGAATTAGCTAAGCTGACAATATGGAGAAAAAATTTGGGAGAGCAAAGAATGATTGGGGTGGGGGGGGAGGAGGGGAAGGAACATTTACAGAGATGGGAAAAAATAGAGTGCCTATTTCAAAGAAACCAAACCGGGTTTATTGATTCTAATTTGGCTCCCAATTAGGGATGGTAATTTTTCCGCTTAAATTAAGAACTTGACTCAGTCAGACCCAAACTTCCCGATTTAAGTGGGGACGAACTTCATTCATCGACCCGCCAATTGGGAACGGGGATTGCATGATCTTCACTTCAGCCCCCTAGTGTATATATATATATATGTATATATATATATATATATATATATATATATATATATTATGTATATATATTATATGTATATATAAATAGTTATATATATATATATATATTATATGATTATATATGAATATATAAATAGATTATATATCTGTATAAAATAAAATAAAATAGAAAAAAAGAGAAAAAAAGAAAATGAAAAGGAAAAATTAAAATGTATCAATTTTACTCGTATTAATTTAGTGATATGATAAATACGTGACTTATTAGAAATACCACAAAAATTTTTGAAATGATTTAAAAGTTTTGAATAAAAATATATCGGAGACAAAAAAAAATTTAAAAATTTATAAATATTTTCGCACCCAAACGAACTCCCGCTTTCTCGTTGGGTCGGGATCGGGAATTATTTTGTCTCTGACGAACCAAGTTTTCTTGTGGCGGGAACAAGTCAGAGATAAAGAAATGAAAAGGTATGTGGAAGCGAAATTAAGATTTCTAATTCCCGATCCTATTGTCATCCCTACTCCCAACCGTAACGAGGCCTAGCCTGCTTCTTTGTGTCAAGTTTAAAATGAAATCGGACACTTTTCCAAATACCACATTTCAGTCTCCGTCATAATACTTCCTCGAAGGAATGAAAGAAAAGCCAGATTTGAAGAGAGTTTATAGTTGTGACCCGCGAGATGACTTTGAAATTAAGCAGTTTTAGCCCACAAAAGTCCAAGCAGGCAGCAGCTCAGCTTCTAGGGACGAAGTCTCAAATTGCAAAATTTTTTCAATTCATTTATAGTATATTTTCACTTCTAACTTAAGATTAACTAAAATTTGATACGTCTATTTTTTCATTAAAAATAAAAATTAAACAATTAAACAGTAAAATAGTAATTTAATTATTTAAAAATATTCTATATTGTAAAAAGTCAATTTTGAAACTTCTAAGTTTAGAAGTGTCATGTCTGACCAAAAAATTAAAGTAGCAGTACCAAATATTTTGTTCCTGTGGACACACGGAAGATTATTGATTCAACATATAGTGATACATTCTTGAGGTCAACTCATGCATCCATGAAAAAAATGGCCTTTCTTTTTTTTTTTTTTTGGGAGTCCATTTTGAACCTAGAAGCATTTCTGCTCCGGCAGAGCTCTTTAGAAATCTCCAAGCTCTCGTTTCTATTAGGCCTGAGTTCTCTCGAGGGCTTTCGCATGAAGCTCATGGATGACTATTTATAGGCTTGCTCCAATCAACATGATCATCAGAAACAGCCTAACTTTTCAAACATGGCTGCTAGACTTTTTGTCCTTGTCGGCTGCTATTGTTATGCATGTGATTGTTGCTACATCATTGCTTCATTGTCAACTGTAACCATTTCAAATTATTGATTCCAACACGGATCAAAAAGGATTTCATATGTGAATTGCAACTTTATTAGCATGTTAAAATTGCTGGAAATTTACAGTTTTGGTTTATAGATTATTGTGGCAAGTAAGAAGCTTCTCTTTCTTATCATCTCCGGCCAAGATTACAGGTCATAACCTTGCAACAAATGAATTTGATTTGGCCTTTTGAACTAGAAAAAAATATGCCACCTGTGTTGAATAAATGGCCAAGTCGCCAAGAGTAGAAAGCTATCACCATCCATATTAATTGTTTCAAAATTATAAATTCTAACCATGAAAGTGAAGGTCAAGAGTTGACACTATCAGATTTCTTTTGCCATTCTTGCTTCTTCCAGAGGAGATAGTTGTAACAGAAGCCTGCCAGTGAGGAAGGAACACGATATCCGAAGCAAAATTGGCACGTACAGCAAGCAGCTAGGTTGAGAATTTGAGCCACTATGGAGACATTTGGAGTAATTCACTTTCTCAGCCTTCTTTTGATGAGTTACTTCCTCTTAGCTTTGATCAAGTTTCTTCACAAAACATGGTGGACGCCGAGGTGCATCCAACGTGCATTGGCGTCAGAAGGCATTGAAGGCCCTCGTTACAGGTTCTTCCGTGGCAATTCCAAAGAGATCTCTGAAATGATGGAGAAGTCCATGAGCAGAGCTATGGAATTATCACATGATATACTGCCAAAAGTTTTTCCTCACATACACTTGTGGATGAATATTTATGGTAATATAGATATCATGATCATATTGCCTTAGATATCTTTCTGCAATTTCTTTCCTTCAAAGTGGCATGTGCAAAGTCTGATCTTGAAGATAAATTTTATGCATTCTGCAGATAATTTTTTACTTGTGATACCTCTTCTAATTAAGGTTATGATATATTTGGCGGAGTAGGGAAGAATTTTCTCAACTGGCGTGGTGCTAGAGCTGAACTGGTTATTACAGAACCAGAGCTTATCAGAGAAGTTCTGAACGACAGAGAACATTTTTTCTGCAAAACAGATATAGATGAGTACATGAAAAAGATACTAGGAAATGGACTTTTAGAATCAGAAGGTGAAAAATGGGTGAAATTACGGAAGTTGGCAAATAAATCCTTTCGTGCTGAAAGTTTGAGGGTAAGATCAAGAGATCATTTAGCATTGTGGATTGCTTTTATTTGGGAGTCCAGTGATTTATATAAAGATTTGCATTTCTTTCTCTAGAACATGACTCCAGCAATGGTTGAAAGTGTTGAGGCAATGCTCCAGAGGTGGAGAGACTATGAGGGCAAGGAGATTGATGCCCACGAAGAGTTCAGGTTTCTGATGGCTGAAATCATCTCAAGAACTGCTTTTGGAAGCAGCTATTTAGAAGGCCAAGAAATTTTTAAGATGTTGAGGCAGTTGGTGATGTTAAGTAGTAAAAATGCATACAAAACTAGGTTTCCCGTCATCACGTAAATTTTCCAGCAAATTGACTTTCTTTTTCTTGAACAGTAATGTTCTGTTCCCTTGAATTTTGATCTCTCTCATGTTTCATCATTTTTCTTGCAGTCACTTTTCCAAGGATGCAGATGAAGTAGAATCAGAGAAGATTGACAAACAAATTCGAGAATCCATCATAGGGATAGTGAAGAAAAGAGAGAAACTAAGAACTGGAGAAATGCACAGCTTTGGAGAAGATTTTCTTGGATTACATTTGAAGGCTCATTATGATTCTAATGAGAATGACAAGATTACCATTGAAGACATAATTGATGACTGCAAGACATTTTACACTGCTGGACATGGGACAACATCAATTTTGCTCTCATGGACCATTTTTCTTTTAGCAATCCACAGGGATTGGCAGGAGAAAGCCAGGGAGGAGGTGCAGAGATTATTTGGTCATCAAGCTCCAACTTCAGAAGGGATTTCAAGATTGAAAACGGTAGGCAAATCGTAGCATCAAAATTCAAGAAAATATTATTAGTTCCCTAACTGCTGAATGCTGCTTGTTGACAGATGAGTATGATCATAAATGAGTCTCTGAGACTATATCCTCCTGCAGTCTATACTGAAAGAAAAACCAAGAAGCGAGCAAAACTAGGAAAAATCAGCCTTCCAGCGAACATCAATGTGCTAGTTCCCATATTAGCTGTTCATCATGATCCTGCAATATGGGGAAAAGATGCAAATCTTTTCAATCCTGAAAGATTCTCAGAAGGGGTGGCTGGTGCTACCAAGAGCAACCCTGCAGCATTTTTGCCCTTCAGCCTAGGACCTCGAACGTGTGTTGGCTTAAATTTTGCAATCAATGAAGCCAAGATTACTCTCTCAATGATTTTGCAACGCTATGCCTTCACACTCTCCCCTCTGTACGTTCATTCTCCATTACAAATTGTGACCCTTCAACCTCAACACGGGATCCAAGTGGTGCTTCGTAGGCTCTAATGTATATATTGTGGCCTTGCTAGCTGCTGGAAAATTGCAAGCAATTGAAGTTTGCTGGATTTTAGAAAGTGAAGGAGAGGGGGAGGAGTCTGTATGGAAGTGCATCACTTTATCTATATATTACCAGTAAATTACACATTAGCCTGAGAGGTCATAGATTTGTTTCTATCAAAAACTGAAGTTAACTCACACAAACACTTGGGAGTTGCATGATCAGCACCATTTTGATTTCTTCTGAATTGAAGGAGACTTTCTTAGAATGTTCCTAAGGAAATGATTATTCATCATTTACTGTCACTTCTGTAATTTACTCCACAAATGAAAAATCCGAATTTTCCTGCCAACTTTGGGAATGAGACACTATAACTAACAGATAAAAAACCCAACTTTGAGAAATAAAATTTTGGACTAACTCATTATAGGTGATAATGCTGGCTATTCAATTTTAAGGAAAAGATTCTTTACATACTCTATATATATCTGTGGTGGTTAAATGGAGACAAAAGGAGGAAATGATTCTCACATGCGTTGGTTCATTTTCGTAGTATATATATAATGAACTCTATAAGGATGCAGCAGCCTTAACCATATATATGATTAGTCTTAAGTTTGGAAAAAAACATCAGCAAAAGTATATGTGCTGTGATATCGAAACACAGGAGTAATATGCAAAACAGAAATGACAGATACATAAAACCTTTTTTGCCTTGCTTAAGCATTAGGTCCAGAACTAATTTATGTTCTGTTGACATTTTTCTTCTAATTAGTTCATTTAGTATTCTTTAATGTATGGCTGTGCATGGATAGAACATGACTCCGTCAATGGTAGAAAGTGTCAACTGCATGCTAAGAGGTTGGAGAAACTACGGGGGTAAAGATATAGAAGTTAATTTCTGAAGATTTCATGATGTTGCATCAGGAGTGATATCTAGAACAGCATTGGGGAGTAGCAATTTCTCAGATGATCAGGAAGTTTACTAGGCTTCCTAGATTGAGGTAAATATTCTATTGCAAATGTCAGTTTTCATCTTTACTTTACCATGTAGAGTTTTTTGCCATATAATTTTACCATGAGGACCAAAAAAAAAAAAAAAACACTTTTTGCTGTCAAATTTTCAAGAACAGGAGTCAGCAAAGCTCAAGAAAGGAATTAGAGATTATAACCAAAAGAGAAACACAGAGTGCAGGAGGATAACATGGCTTCGGAGAGATTTCTTGGATTACTTTTGAAGGAACGTCATGATACTGATTTAGAGAATAATATTTCAATGTAAGATATCTTTTCAGCATTCAAGACTTTTCATATTGCTGCACACACAGTTACAGCAAAATTTCTTTGATGGACTGTTCTTCTCCTATTAATCCACACATATTGACAAGACAGAGCACGGGAAGAGGTTCTTGAATTATTTGGTCAGCAGCATCCAAATGCAGAAGGCATTTCAAAACCAAAAACATGGTTAAAGATTAAAATATGCATTTCATCAACTAGTTGAGTTTCTTTTTCCAAAGTTTCACCTTTTCCAACTTTGCTAATAGTTGAGCATGATCACCAATGAGTCCCTAGATTGTATCCTCCTGAGATTTACACAGAAAGAAGAGTTGGCGGATAGACATAAATAGGAACTTTATTCTCTGTTGGATTTAGATGAGAGTACAATAGTGGATAGAAAGAAGTAGAATGAGAGAATTCATGTAGATGATCACAAGTAGTTTAGTATTGGTTCATATAACTGACCCCAAGTTTCTTGAGACGAAGGCTGAGTTGTTATTGTTTTTGTTGTTATTGTTGTATTCTCCCAGCTGATGTAAGTGTACAGAATCAAAATTTTAGCTCTTCATCATAACACTAAAATATGGGTTGAAGATGCATATCTATTCAAAACCAGAAAGATTTCAAGATGGCATTGCAGCAGACACCAAGAACAATCCAGAAGCATTTTTAGTATTTGGCAGAGGACCCGGTCTTGTGTTGGCGTTAACTTTACACTGAATGAAGCCAAGATCACACTCTAACTGATTTTGCAAAGCTATGCTTTCACCCTCTGCCCAAAATACAATCATTCGCCAATCTATGTTCTGTCCCTTCTTCTGCAAAATGGAGTTCAAGTATCTCTCCATGCCTCATTGTTCAACCACAAATTCCAGATCCTTTTGCCACACAAATATAGAACAAAAAGGACAGTTCATCTGAAAGGATTCGCAGAATTGATGAAATCGAAAAAAAAGGGAATACGTAATTTGGAAATTTTTAACTCTCATACCTCCAAAGCAATGGAAAATTATGCAGGGTTCCTATTAATCTCCCCGAAAGAAACAATTTGACTAATGATAGTTTGGCATTGAGAAGAGAACTCAATTTCTCAACCAAAGTCACAAATGTTCCAAATTAGCAATGAACATGCAGTGTTTGAGATAAATATTCAAAGAGATGCAAAATTCAACATTTGATGACATAGATGTCTTTTCCTAATGAGATGCCTAATTGGTCATTGTACCTTGCATTATAATTTTCAAGAACAAGAGAATCAGAAAAGCTCTACAAGAGTACTACAGATTCACTTTTAGAGATCATAAACAAAAGAATGTAGAGTATACACCCTTCCAAAATGGGACTTCTGAGCATTCCTAAATTTTAGGGGGAGAACCGTATCCTTACCGTTTGGCAGGTGATCTCAAACTGTGTTGGCTTCAACTTTTCAGTTAATGAACCAAGATTTCAGTCTCAAATGATTCTGCAACACTAAGCATTTGCTTTCTCCCCTAAAAACAGGCATTACCCAACATAGGCTCTGTCTGTTCGTCCCCCAGAATGGTATTCTAGTGACTCTCCGTGCATGCCCCACAATGTAAGTGGTAACAAAAAAACCTGACAATGTGGTATTGGCCCTTTGCCATTATACAGTGGGAAGTCTGCTGAAGATTTTTTTATTGGCAGAAACAGTTAAAACAACAAGTCTATTTGAAAGCACTTCCATCTATACTGACTTTTTCAGTTGATATTGATTTGAGAATAAAGCTATCACTTTTATATTCAAAATTTGCAAACAAATTGGCATTCAAAATACATGAAATCGTAAATTTTTGCACAGACAACATATGAAATAATCGACCAATAACTTAAACTATTAGGAGTTGATACGTTAATTTAAATATTAGTTACTATACTTCCGTTGGAAAACAGTAGTACACTATAAATAAGCCTTGCAAATGGTATCCAAATTTATTCCGAGAATCCTCTCTTTATGCCTGTCCATTCTTACGAAAACTATGAGCAAGAATAAGTACAAATCAGAAGACAAGAGACCAAAGGGAATTCTAGCTAATGTCTGTCGAAAGACTACGATGTCGGACTCTTGTGGTTGCGGCTCAAAGAGAAAGAAGACAAAAACAAGAGAGTAAAAGCAATCTCCAAGAAATTTTCAGCAGCTGTGCATCGGTTCACTCGAAGAAATTCAATGTTGTCGGTGACAGAATCAGGGAATCATGCAAGCATGGAACATAAATGGTATCAAAATAATCATATGTTATCATATTTTTGTTGTAGTCTGCATACAAAGAGCCCATACGTCGATGCTTTCTTAATTTGTCTTTACCAATTGATTCTCTAGACGGCAATGCATCAGCTGTGTATATACAAGGATTTCTAAGTTGAGAAGAGAAAGCTAAATATTGAGTACACAAAGTTCTGGTTTTGTTTGGAGCCATGGGAATTTTGTTTTCATGTTGTCTAGGTTTCTTTCTTCTAGTTTTTGCTACAATCCTCAACAAGATTTGGTGGGTTCCAATCTATGTACAATATGTGATGAGGTCCCAAGGGATCAAAGGCACTCCTTACAAGTTTCTCCATGGAAACAACAAGGAAATTTTCGAAATGAAAAGGAAAGCCATGAGCAGTCCCAGGGACCTCTCTCATGACATTTTCCCTAGAATTCAGCCTCACTTTCATGCATGGATCACTTTATATGGTAACAAGTTCTTGTTTCCTCTCTTTTCTTCTTCCCAACCTATTCAATGTGCCTCCTTTTGTGTGGCAGAGGCCTGAGCGAAGATGGTGTGCATGTTTTGAAATAGTTGAATACATTAAGATCTCCACATATACACGTTGAAGTGAGGGCGCATTATGTAAGTCACTTATTTTGCTCAATTTGATTGAACAGGTAAGAATGTTCTGAATTGGGCCGGCCATCGACCTCAATTGATAGTGACTGAACTGGAGTTGATCAAAGAAATACTCAATGATAAAGAAGGTGCTTTTGCAAAAATTCGACTTGACAGCTTTAGCAGAAAGCTACTTGGAGATGGGCTCATAGTCACAGAGGGCGAAAAATGGACCAGGCTGAGGAAACTAGCCAACCATGCATTCCACGCAGAGTGCTTAAAGGTAACTTAGCAGTCTTCTTGTAATTATGGTCGATCAAAATCAGATGACTTTAGTCCAATCCAATGCTTCAAACTGGCATATGTATTTAGGATATGGTTCCAGCAATGATGGCAAGTGTAGAAACTATGCTCGACAATTGGAGATGTCATGAAGACAAGGAGATAGAGGTTTATAGTGAATTCAGGGATTTGAGTTCAGAGATTATTTCAAGAACAGCTTTTGGAAGCAGTTACTCGGAGGGGAAGAACATTTTCGACATGTTAACGAAACTCGGTTTCTTTATTTTCAAAAATGAGAACAAACTTTCGTTCCTCAAGAGCAGGTATGATAGCCCTTTTAACTTCCTTTATTTGATGGCTTATTGTTTTTCATTTTTCCATTTCTTTTCTTTCTAACTATTTAAATATATTCTTGATCTGCAGGAAATATTTTCAAACAGCAGATGACAAAGAATCAGATGCAGTCGAAAAATCTCTTCGTAAATCGATCATGTCAATAATCAAGAAAAGAGAAGATCAAGTGATGGCAGGAACAACAGACAGCTTTGGAAGTGATTTTCTTGGATCACTACTGAGAGTTCATCATGATGCAGACGTGAAAGATAGGATTTCAGTAGATAACATTATTGATGAGTGCAAGACATTTTACCTTGCTGGACATGAAACACTCAGCTCTGCCCTCTCCTGGACTGTTTTGCTCCTTGCAATCCACACAGACTGGCAAGACAAAGCAAGAGAAGAGCTTCTTCAACTCTGTGGCTACGAAAAGCCAAAACCCGAGTGCATCGCTAGACTCAAGACTGTAAGTAAATCATACAAGTATACAAACCCCATTCATATCCACAAAGAATGATGCATCTCAATGTTTTTTGGATCAATTTTCTTGTAGATGACTATGATCATCAATGAAACATTGAGGCTGTACTCTCCAGTAACTATGCTTGCTAGAAGAGTGAGAAAAAAAACGAGACTGGGAAAGCTAAAGCTGCCGGGTGAATTGGAGATCTTAATTCCAACTTATGCACTCCATGGCAATCCAGAAGTATGGGGATCAGATGCTCACCTTTTCAAACCAGAAAGATTTGCAAAGGGAGTGACAAATGCTACAAGCTATAACACAGTAGCATTTCTTCCATTTGGTGGGGGACCTAGGACTTGTGTTGGCTTAAACTTTGCCACAACTGAAGTGAAGGTAGCACTCTCAATGGTCTTGCAACGCTACAAGTTTACTCTCTCTCCAAACTATGTTCACAACCCCTTGGTATTTCTTACACTTCGACCTCAACAAGGAGTACAGATCATGTTGCATCCACTTCAGAACAAAGCTTAGTGGAAATTCTCCGATTATATGAACTATAATAAGTTTGCCATCAAGGGCTGTTCGGTTTGCTCAAACACCACTAGAAAGATCAAAGATAGTGGCATCAAAGAATGTACACATATATAAGTTCCAATTTTCACTTCTTAGTCCATGGAATGCTTATGCTCCGGTTCTGTTCTACGATGAATCAAGAAAAGCATTTTGCATATTTGAAGTAAAGATAAATTTTAAATTTATTGATTTTATAAGTCAAGGAAAATAAAATCTTGTGAAGAATCTTACGTTGTGTCCGGATTCTCTCTCCCTCTCTCTCCAACCCACCCAACCCCTGGACCTCGATGTCATACTTAGCATTTAGAATTTGCCTTAACTCAGTTTTTTTTTTAAAGAAAATTTAAAAATATTTCAAAATTGTGAATTTTTATTAATAATCAAAAGTCAATATATGTAGTTGAGATTCAAGAAAACAATTAGGAGATAAAGGCTTGCTTATTTACAAGAGGCATTTTTTAGGGGGGAGGAAATACGCACGATATTGCTAAATTCTTTAATCATATGTAAGAACTAAATATTAGACCATAGATGGTGTGGTATTAAATATATTTTCCTGTTTAAAGATTTTCCTCCTAATAAGTAATAGAGATCAAAGTGGTCCGAATTAACTACAGGTTAGAGTTGATGGACTTGTATGGTTGAGATAAAAAAAAAAATACATCCATGGAAAGCTGCAAATCCACAAAACAGGTTGCGCTTGTGAGGATGAGGGAGGATGAAATATTAATGATTGAGAGTTTTCAGACAATGACCTAAAGTTATTTTTTGTATTTTTCACATATTTTTATACATTAAAAGTTCGGGTATTAAATTAATATATTTTCAAACTATACGCGTGTTCAATAACAATAATCCAAACTATAATTACTAGTAATAGTTAAAAAAACATGCCAAATTACTCATTTATTCTCATTCTGTGTGGTTGTAACCATAGAAAGGAATTGTAATTGAAAATGGGAAACTCAAATTTATTTAGTAAAGATTCTCATGAATGAAGTTTTTAGAAGTTTCCTGTGGAAATTACATACTTACAGCACTGCTTTTTGACCAAAGGAAAAAGAAATTATGCAAACTGAAAGAAGCCACGGTTCCCAGCAAAATTGAACAGGCAAGAAGCGGAAAAAGAAAAGAACAAAGGCAGGAGCTAGCCATTCACCTCACCTTATACCTGGCTGAGGCGAAGTGAAAGAAAGGGATGAAAGGAAGTACTGGGAACGTACAAAGCCCTCCCAGCCTTCAATCTACTTTTGAGGCGATTTTCAAAGCCTGATACCTTCGCCATTTCACTGCTTAAGAAGAAAGGCGAAACTAAATTTGTCTTGCTGATGATGTTCAAAGATGACAATCACAGTGTCGAAAGGCAGCACGGAAAAAAAAAAGAAAAGAGATCTCTCTTTTTAACTTTACAAATTAAAAAAGAAGAAAATAAAAGCTAAAAAATGTAAAATAAACTAACAATTCTCTTTCTTCTTCTCTCACCAATCCCAATTCCATCATACCAAACAAAAAGAAGGAAAAAATAGGTTCCCTTCCCTCTGCAAAATAAACTATGCCTTCAGTGAAATATTTGTCCTCCTTGTTTTGCTGCCTTTTGATTTGCAACTGGCAAGTCTTCTTCAAAATTCAAAATCTCAAGACTTGAATATTGGAAGAAATTTAAATGCTCCAAAACCTCATATACTACTCAACAACACAACTATTGCTGTCAAAACTAAAATTTGAAGTTTTCAACTACATGGCAATGAAACAACTTATAAACACAAAACCACTATAACCTAGATGAATGGAGTTATAGAACAAGCTGCTTTACAAAAATAATTTTCCCTACCCTGTACCAGCAGATTAGCTGAGAGCTCTACGGCTTCCCTCTATTTAAGAAACCTGGAGCAAGGGTGGCAATGGAGAGAATTGGTCAAACCACACTACTAAAACAAAGAGAAAAATTTGCAACTAAGGTATATGCATGAAACAGTTACTTTCAAGTTGGGAAAAATTTCTCCTTCATTCGAGATACGAGCTTAAATTTCTCCTCAGCTTCCACCTGTTGACGGATGTCAGATCTTGAGGCACGATCTGGGTGGAAGGTCAATAAGGCTCGTTTATAAGCTGAGCGCACCTGAAATAGGTCATTAACTTTGAGCAACAAAACAAAGATTCTTGTATAAGCAGTAACATAATCTAGCAAGTCTATATTTTGGAATTTGGAGGAGACACATTCTGAATTTGCAATCTGAAACTGCAATTCAAGGCCTCCCATCTTACCAGCCAAAAATTCTTTGGCAGGCGTTTGCCAGGGGTTTACATCCTCAAAAGAAAAGGCAGTAAAATATTGACTATTATTAACTATTATCTAGACCTTGCATATGTATAACCAGATGCAAAATTCTGCCGGTGACATATCTTTTATGGTCATCAGATGGCTAACATAGAGCACATTCAAAAGCAAAAGAAAGACCAACCAGACCAAGACAAAATTTACAAGCATGTCAGAAAAAATTAACAACACAATTGTCATCTACTAAGGCAAAATTATATTTGTCTCACCAATTATTAGATGAAGTCAAATAAGGTAATATGTAAAATACTTCAGTATTCAAGAAATTATACAATGCAATAATCAAATATAGAGTTCCTAAAAAAAATAATAATAAACATCATATATCAAAAATGTTAACTTCACTAATCTAGCATAAATTCCAATTTTGAAAAACATCATCTTTAACACCATTAACTTTTTATCAGTTTCCTTCATCTTTGCCTAACCCACATAACAGAAGTCCCCTTCTTCATGGAAACACTACAGGCTTGAAGTAAGAGAAAATGCCGCCTTCATCCTTGGCTGTCCTCCTATGGACTAAAGTTCCCATGAAACACAACATTATTTCTTGTGTCCTTTATTTTTCATACTCTCCTCTTGAAGAATGCACTCTTTCCTTTCAAGTTTCTCTGAAAATATTAATCTCATTACGAAAACCTTGATCTGCTGATTCCAATCTTCCATCCACCTTAATGGTTCTCATTTCCAGCTTAAACTGAGACTGAGTGATTGGCAGAATGTCCAAAACAATGTAATCAACTCAAAACTCATCCTTGGCAGTAATTTCCTCTTGAAGACCAACGACTATGGCTATCTACCCTATCAAAATGAAATTCCAACTGAGTGTGGGGACCTATTGGCCCTTGCAGGCACATGTGGGACACAGAGAAGTAAGGGCAAAACCAGTTATTAACACAAACTTCCACAACCTAGAAGACATTAGTGCCTCTAGAACTAAATACCAGATTCCTCCACATAGCCAGAGGCCCAAATCATCAAAAATATAAGTAGAAACATCTTATAAGAGCAAGTACAACGCACCTCGTTTGGTGATGGATTCACCACATTACTAAAAGAAATCCCTAGTCCTCGCAACAATGAAGCCATATCATGGCATCCCACTTCAAGTAGATGAAGCTCCTTTCTCACTTGGGCACGAATTACCTCCTTCAAGTTCATGTTTTCTTCATCCTGCAATTATATTAGCAGACAATTCTCATCAATCTTAAAAGCAAAAAGGGAAAAAGATCTACCTATAGCCATGAATATATGAATATTAAAGGGATAAAGGGGGAGCAGAGAACTAAAGAAGAGACGGATGGGGAACACAGGATAAATTTGATTATGGGACTCAAAGCGAGAGAATTCTGCAAACCTTCTTTTGGGTCTCTCGAATTTCGTCCACACGCTGTTTTTGTCTTCTCTCCATGTCTAGTAAACGCATGCTTTCAGCTTTCCTTCTTTTCCGCAGACGGCGCAACTGTTGTGCTTCTTCAGCCTGGAAAGAGAGAACAAGAAAATTTTGTGGGAAAGTCAGAATAAATCAAGGAACATTGTCTGCAAGTACAAGAATAGAAGGACAAAATAGAGACCATGTAAAAATGCTTTTTTCACATCATCATGTCCTTTGAGATTACTTGCAGAATTTGAAGTTACTTATACATAAGGGGCAGGAACCCAAAACAATGCGCATAACAACTCCTAGATACCACCAAAAAAAAAAAAAAAAAGGAAGAGACACAATTCAAGAGCTATTGCTTATCTCAACGTCTGTATCCATTTCATTGGATGATTCTCCACTCTTAAGCATATATAGCAAAAGAAAAGGCGAGTTGCTTTGCCAAATCATAACCATGTAGGAAAAAAACGAGATAGAAAAGAGGTGCACATGAAAACCTGAATCTGCAATGCCCGTTGCCTGGAAGCCCATTCTTCCTCTATTGCTCTTTTGTACTCATCAGTCTCCTTAAGCTTTTCTCTTTCAGAAATAATGCAATCCTCAACCTTTGGCATAGCCTCAACAATTTTACCATGCACTAGGTCATGCCTTCTATCCTCTTGTTTATTGCTATCCATAGACATAGCAGCTTCCCCAGTTTGCACTTCATCAGTATAACTGTTGGAAACCAATGAATTGTTGTGACCATGTTGCAGGTTATCTGGATAGCAAACTCTTCCATCACTGATATCCACACCAAACACTGAACTTCCGTAGAGAGAAGTTCCTCCAGGAACAAGTTCATCATTATCATTATTAGGAGATGGGCCATTATTAACATGCCTGCTGAATGATCCAGATTTTAAAGATGAAGGTTGCTCAGAAGCAAATTTCTTGCCAGCATTGTTGAGTTTATGACCCCTGTCCCATTGAAAATGCGGATTAAAAGTTGAAGTTCTCTCCCGATAAATTCTTTCACTGGCTCCAGAACTAGATCTGGCATCACCCTGTTCACTACTCACCGAATCTTTACAATGAGGTACATAAGAATCCGATAAATTAGCTTCTGCAGCACATGATTCTTCTTTTGATAGACAAGGTTCTCCAGCTGGAGTTCTCTGTCTGTCTTGAAGTTCCTTTTCCACATGATTAACTTGGGTAGTATTCTGCTCCTGACAAGTAAAAGAAGATGATCTTTTAAGCCCCTGGTCTTCCTCTCTGCAAGTGCTTGAACCACCTTGTTCAAAGTGTCTGCCTCTAGAACAAGCAGCATGGTCCCAAGAAGGTCCTTCAGCAAATGGATTTATTCTATAAAGAGGAGCATCTTTATCAAGAGGAAAGTGTGTTTTCAAAATGGACTCCAAATTGTAATCATCCTCTTCACTACAAGTCTGCTTCCCATGATTATAACTGAAGTCTACATTACCATTTTCCTTGGTACTGGAAGGAGCAGGAGCTTCTTTATCACAATTCTTTCTCTCCGATAAGGTTTTTTTGTGTTGACCAAAATCATTTGCTCTATCAACATTTTGGCAAGCATCAGTGAAAATGGTGTCAGGATCTGCAACACCAGACTGACCATTGCGAGTATCACATTTTCTTCTTGAAGAAGCTTTTTCCCACTGCTCTCTAACGCTTCCAAAGGAGTCTTCCATTAACTCACAGTCAGGATAATCACTGTCAGATGGACAGCTCTCTGAGTCAGTGCACAGACCATATCGATTTCTGGAAGAAGATTTTCCAGAATAGGTTCGCTTGCATTTTGACAATTTCACTGGACATACATTTTCTCGAACAAATTGACACTCATCTCCAACTGTGTCTGAAGAGTTTCCTAAACCACGAGATTTCGGGCGAGATCTCTTGCTAGAGGAGGCACCACTACTAAAATTAGCATCATCTTTAACACCACTATTAGCAAAATTGACGTCAGTGTTCTCGTCATCATCCAAGCAAATAACACCCGTCCTTGGAGACGAATATTTCCGGTCTTTTCTCAGCGCACTTGAAGCCCGAAATGTTCTATCTGAAGATTCAGGTATATCAATGATAATGACATTATCAAAATTATCACTATCAAAACTATCACCATCCACGTCAATAAAAACGACGTCTTTTGTATCTCGTCTATTCCTGCACCTTCTCAACGGTGTCCTCCCAGGGCAAGGTGTAGGCTGAGAACAACCTACAGATGCGCCACTCATTCTCCACTGAAACACAATCATGCAAATTTCCCGTAAACAATCGAAATTCAAGAAAAATGACCATTCAATCAAATATTCCCCAAGTCACAGGTACAAATCCCAATGCACCCCCTTCCCAATTCCCAATACATAAAACACAAAACATGCAAATGCCTTTCAAAAGCAGTATCAAGAAATGATCCTACAACTTAGACCGCCATAATTCAAGTACAAGAATTCTCCAGACACATCAAATTCACCAAGCACAGAAAATCACATCATCATATGGTAGTGTTAACTGATCATCAAATTGATTAAGGCAAATAAAAAATGAAAAATTCTAACCCGTAACCTCGAAGCAGCCTTCCTTATCTATACCCAGAAACTTAAAGCTCACAACAAACCATTATCACTCACCCAGACCAATTAACCAAAGAAAATAGTACGTAAACCCTAATCACAAAACTGAACAACAATCCAAGCAGCCCACGAAGAAAAAGCAATAACACAGTATGGATCAATTACCTGCCAAGAAATCTTAAAAACCCACGAAAATCAACGGATCGACAGAAGCCCTAAGCAAACAAGCACGAACATTCGATTAGAGAACCATAGTGTGAAGAGGGAGAAAATGACAAAAGAGTTTTCGGAGAAGAAAGCCCATAAATATTTGAAATTTTGGTGGTTATAATTGGGAAATCCAAGACCTGGATAGCCTCTTTATTTGAATTTCCTTTTACCTAATTTGTCTTCTTTTTTTTTTTTAAATGTCCAGAAATTTACAAATATTTATTTTGGGGGAAAGGGTCTTCTCAAATACTAAAAGTTAGAAGTCTTCTTATATCTTTCTATTTCTTTTTTTTTTTCTCTCCTCTTATCTTTACATCCCAATCTTCTTAACACCTAATCAAGAGGATGAAAAAAAAAAAACTAAATCAAATATCTTACTTGAAAAAAATCATTCAGAAACCATTCAAGCTTAAGCAATTCATCCTTCATTATCAATGGAATTCTTTTGTGCTGGGATATTTTGGTTTTTTTTTTTTATTCTTTTCCTTTTTTCTCAACTAAATTGGAATGTGAAGCTAGGGGAGACTCCCAAAAAAATTAAAAAATAGAAGAGACAAAAATAGAAAGAAATAAGGAGAATCCAAATAAAATATAATTCTTACTATTAATTATAAAAATATTAATGTGTCTTTTTTTTCTTTAAAAAATTAGAAGATTTTCAGTTTTCTTAATCTTAGTGAGGAGCCTCTCTCTTTCTCTCTCTAATTTTTGAAGAAAGGAAAGAAAAAGAATGAAACTTTTTTTTTTTTTTTTGGCTTGTGCAATACGCAACCGGGTTAGCTCGGCTCGGTGAGGGTGGATTAGTGAGTAGATCGGCGGAGCATGGTGGGAGATGGTATGGCGTCTTAGGATAGGTCAGAGTCAAGGGGAAGGTGAAGTCTGTTTGCCTCATATTTGCCGCAGGGTCGTCAGAGGGGTAGATTAGGTAATTTACTAATGTTGACCATACTCTCTCTCTAGTCTCTCTAGTCTCAACATATAATAAAAGGGTAGATAAGGAAATGACCAAGCATTATAATTTTAGGGGAAGAAAACCAGACTTGATTTCTATACATTAATATATTTAAAATTAATTATTTATTCATTTAAATAATTTAATAATGAATAACATTAATTATTTTAATTATTTAACTACATTTAACAATATATTTTTATTATTTTTAATTGATTAACATAAACTAAAATCTTATTATAATTTTAAATAAAATATAAGTAATTTAAATTTGAAATCTAAATATATTAAGTAATTGTGTAATTATTAGTATTCTTTTTATTTAATCTAAATTGTAATAAAATAATATAAAATAAATTATAATTAATTTAATCTTTAAATTCAAATTTCTAATTTAGAATTTAATTTTCATAATTCAATACTTAAATATTCAAATTTTAATATTTTAATTTTAATTTTATTAAAAAAACACTAATATATTAAAAGTTTAAACTTATTTTACATACGTTACATTATAATTTAAGAAAAAGCATTTAGATAAACTTTATTTTTATAGGTTTACGTGTTAAAAATTTATACTATACTCAATATTACAACTGTTACATCTCTTAATATGGCAAAGATAAAATTATTCGACCAAAATACACTTTGACAGCAAAAGTACAAATTTTTTATATGAGTCTACACACAAAACTTTGAATATATATATGATTGAAAAATCTTATGAATTACACAGAAAGTGAAGTCCTTTCTTGAAATGAATTGGTATATCAAGGAAGCGACTTGACTCGTTTTCTTTGTCTCAAATATGAAAAGTGTTGAAAAAACTCAACAGAAAATTAACTAATTCTGAATATCTTCTTGAATATTAAATATCATGTTTTATAAGCATGTTCTTAAATTTTCATTATAGATCTGCTTGTTCACATCTTAGCTATTAAAGGTACTTGTTCTCCCCCTCCCAAAAAAAAAAAAAAAATCTAAGATTTTTTCAGAATCTAAGTATTTTTATATCGCTGAAAACAAAGGGAGGGGGACGGGGGTACATCACATTTTCTTTAGATTAGAATTCAGATTTTTTCTACAATGTTCCAAGCACTTCTATTCCACAATTTCTTCCATCCAAAGCATTTCAATTCTTTTCCGAAAACCAGAACTCAAGAACTAAGATGTCCCTAAACAAATTTCCCCTTTCATGAATGAGAAATTCTTCCAACAATACTTCTCAAATAGAGAAGCCCATTTTCTTCCTAGAATTCAAGAACTTGGTTAGGGTTAGCATTCACAAAGAATTTTTCTTAAGCCTATTTCTATAGTTTTACCCATGAAACGATATGATTAACTAGTTCTTTATTTCCAATAGATTCTTTCTCTACCAGTAGTGTTTCAATGAATTAGAGCCATTCTTCTAGTATAATTTCACTTTTATAGTACTTCTTTTGACAAATTTGCATAAATAGACTTAATCTATTTTACTTGTCACAAAATAATCTCAATTCTTTTTTTTTTAATTATTTTTGAGGTTCCCAATTTATATATTTCTATTTTCTTACCGTCTCTACCACTTAAAATGCATTAGAATCTGACAAAATCCTTCATGTGACTTGCACATGGGCATATGATGAGGTACAAATTTAGTAGAGTAGTTATGGAAAATGGGTTCAATAGCTCAAAAAATCCTCTTAATGTTTCAATGTCAAAACATTTTTTCAGATAGTTTGTGGAACAAAGGTTTATTCTTCTAAAAATTGAAGTGTCTTCCTCTGAGGTAATGGCAACCATTGGACGAGTTTACTTTTGTGGAAAGCAGGCAAAGATTTGCACTTCTTGGACTAATACAAATCTAACAAGAAGATTTATGGGTTGTAAGAATTATAAGGTTATTAGATTATTCTTCTCCCTAATTTCTATCTTCTTTTGTAGATTCATATGAATGGGAATGTGTACTCAATGCATGAAGGAGGAAGATATTAGTTTTTCTAATGGTTTGACCCTTCTATGTGAGAGAGAAGCATGAATGTCATCCCTAAATTGCTAAAGAAGAAAAAAAATATTGAAGTTGAAAGTTAAAGTTTGAATAAACGACTTAGGACATGTCAAATTATTATTTGTAATTTATGGAACTAGTTGCATTGGGGAAAGTTCGGTTGTGTTGTTATTCTTGGTATTGAAAGCTCGGTTATGTGGTGTTAGTGCAGCATATAAGCAATCATTGGTTTGTTCGCTATGTATGCATCAATTGGATTGTTGTATATACTTTTGAAAGAGCCAAATTTGTCACTACAAAATATGACTTGCAGTTTGTTGGATATTGATTTTAAACTTTATGCAATTCCATTCATTTCTCCATAAATTTGGTTTTAGAATCAGGTTATTAAATGTCTAAATTTTCATCATCTCTTAACAAAATTTTATGCTGTGTGAATTTGAAGTAAACTATATTCCCTTCCAGCCTTAAACAAAAAGAATGGATGGCATAGAGCTGCTACATATCATGAACATCCATATTACAACATGAGGTTTACAAAATACTTTTGCCATCCCAAAGGCCAAATATACATAAAATATATCAAATATGTTGTTGTTAACACTCAAATATTTAAAATGTACACTATAAACTTGTTCACAAAGCATCACAGTAATTCATAAAATATTCAAGTTTATTCTAATGCAAGCCTCCTCCAAGCCCATTTCTCATGTCATTCTCTTACTTCCTCAGTTGGACAAATTTTCCTACTATGGCCAAGCTAGTGGTCATAATAGTATCTTTTTTCTTTTCCTACTTGGCATCTTCTTTTGTTGAACCCTATTTTAGGTTTCCAAATAAGGACCTTCATTGTGGATGGCCTATGAATAGCATTGAAAAAAAGTTAATAACCAATCGTATTGGACAATATGAGAACAAAGAATGTATTAACATCAAATCTAAGAAGCCTCATTTTGTGACTAATTTTGAGCACTTAAAAACTGTTATATAGTTTCAATAGCAGCATCAACATCATTGAACCAGTCAACAACTCAATCTCTCCATCCAACAATCATTAGCAGCATTCTAGTGAGAAACAACTCATCATATGATGCTCACTATAATGACTCATGGAAATCAAGCAACCAAAAAAAACAAAAAAAACAAACAGACAAACAAACAAACAAATGCTCACAAGTTGGTTTTGTGCAACTACACAAGTACAATTTGATTGACTAAACGATCTTGCAAATAAGCACTTGTAGGATATGTAGTTCTAACATTTGTGAGGCATGAATTTGCTTTTATTAATCTTAATATGTCTCTATTCTTCTACACTTCTTTCTGGCTACAGAGTATTGCATGACCTTTTATTGTGATGCAACTAATCACATTTTTTGCACCTATTATTTTACACTTTTAATTAATACATACTATCTCCCCATTCTTATTCACTAACCCCATGACCAGACATAGTCTCGCATTGTTATTTCTAACCCCAAATTTAGTACATTTTAGGGGGTCACATCTAGCTTTTAACAATTTGATAATATTATTTTTTGTCCTCATTACTCTACCTTCATTTGGTGTTTTTCTTCTTGCTTTCTTGAGACTGCCAGGTAGCCTTAAATTTTTTATAGTAAAGGTAGATTCTTATCTAATCTAGGCCACAAGTTAAATCTATTAATAGAGTTGATAATAGGTTCATACACAATCACGTATATTGATCTTTATAGCATACAAGCACATAATCTTCCACCTTTTCCCCTACTAAAGCAATTGCGCTCACAACATGCAAATATGGAATCTTAGACAGATCTCATCTCCTATATATGCAAAGTTATTCCTTTAAATCTATAAAAAGCTAGTCCCCTTTACGAATACCAACTTGATGCTTCATGTTCTCGGCCCCTTTTGATATGAAACTCGTATAATCTTCTTTGAGTTTCTCAATAATCTTGTGGTATTATCTTTTTATCCATTCCCTCCTAGCTCTATCTTCAATATCATGTGCAATCTTATAGAGTTTAACATTCCTAGTATTGGCCTAGACCTTACTTGAAGGATTTTTAAATTGAACCACTTGGACATATTATCTAATAAGATGTCACAATTAGTAGTTTTTTTAAAAAAATGATCTACACTAGTGGGGTACATAGTTATTCTGTCTAATTCATCCATAAGCCCCCTTATCAATGTCTTTGGGCTTTGATATTATGTCAATAAATTAATTAACATATGTGGATCTTGCACGCTCTCAAAACTTATCTTTCAATAGGTTATCATTATATAACCTCTTGAAGTTTTTATAGAAATGCCCCATGCAATATTAATGTTCAATCTTTGGAAGAAGCTCACTAACAGTTGGTATAAGAACATGTAAAATTGAGCACTTTTATTAGGTATGAAATAGACATAATAAAAGGAACACATGTAGACCCTTTTTTGTCTTTTTTTCAAAACCACTAGTGCCTTGGCAGGAGGTTAGGTGGATCCTATTTGTTTATTAAGTAAAAATTAATGTACAAAATAAGGGAGTTATAAACTTGACCTTCTATCAACTTGTGTGAATTTGTCCGAATAATATGAATCTACTAAACATCTAAATTACAAATTAACTAAATACAAGATGGAAAACTTTGAAAAGAGGAAAATGAAACCAAATTAGCATTCAAAGAAGCTTGTTTGGCAAAAGAATCTACAACTAAATTGGCCTAACAAAACACATGAGAAAACATACACCAAAAGGAAACACTTGTGGATCCTAAACTTGCACTTTTTACCCGTCCAATTTTGTAACCCACTTGTGTTAATTATAAATGTTAAAATCTTGTATTAGGATTTCGAAGAACCACTTCTATGTTTCTTTGTTCTTTATCTCTACAACTATCTACACTAAAGGAAATATTAAATTGTTGAGATTAATACCTACAACCGTTGATAGAATTCCTAAGGCCTCTAATCCAGGCAGATGACTTTTTTGCAACCTTCAAAGATACCCTTTTTTAAGGTAGCTAAGGAGATATACATCTTTTGAAATCTCTCATCACTCTTGCTATTCAGGATGGTTGTCACAATAATTGTGTTTTCAGAATCATATCTTCTCAATTCTTTTACATAACCCCACAATTTTATATACCGGAATTTGTATTTGCACTTAATAATATCTCTTATCCAACATGACACAACTTATCTCTAGATATATTGTAATTAAGCTCTATGTTTATCCTTTCTATAAACTCACATATATCTACAACCTTTTGTTGATCTAAATTCCTCTAAATATCTCTCGACCAACCAATTAGATGGAATATTGTTGGTGTCAAACATCCTACCATAACTGTGCTTTGGCTGAAAATACCTTATTTGAAAGGTATCTATACCATTCTACTTTGTTACATATATCATCTATGTACAGTTCTTTCATTCACATTTTGCACTAATTATCCACTTATCACTTTTTCAAAAATAGATTCTTTTATCCCATACCCTATGATGGCTCTTAACTACCTCTTTTAACTCCTTTTTATAACTAAATGTATGTTTTAACTTAAACTTTGAATCTTTTCTATCAATATCAACGCTAAACTTTTCATACCTTGGGCTACACTCTTCTTTCCAATTTCTTTTGAGTCACCTCGTGAGTAGAAAGTAAATTCACTTAAATTCCAATCAATTGGCTCTTCTGTAACAGATATATTTTCCCCAACAAAGATTTCAATCTCCCTAATATGAACAACTATATTCCTCTTCTTTGTTTGTTAGTTGTGTGCTTTGAACTCTCATATTGTGTACTTGGTATGCATCTTCTTGACTATGTTGCACTTTATTTAACCTATCCTCCTACCCAACCATATCTACATTTATTGTACTTTCAAATATATGGATTAGAACTGCACCTCTCATTTGTTGTGTCTCTCGATCTTGGTAACATAAAGATGATATATCATTAATATTTACATGTTCCCAAATCCCCTCATCATTGTTAATGTCTTCATCATACTCAGAGTCACCAAATTCAAAGCATATGCTTTTAGAAGACTTATCCCCCTTATTCTCAATTAAAACATCATATTTCTTTACCTTGACCCTTCTTTGATTGTTCTTAAAAGTATTGTCAGGTAAGGATCATGTTATACTATTACCATCACCATTTTTCTTAGCCATGCTATCTTTCTTATCAATCATCATATCAAAATACTTCTCAGGAGTCATGTTGTCATCCTCATCAGCATCATGTTCATTATCCTTCTCAGTATTCAAGTTAACATCATTGTCTTCATTTTCTCTTTTTTCATTATCTAATTCATCTTTATCTTATTCCAAAACTATGAGTTCTGTATTTCCACCATTCTTAATATTTGAACGCCTTGACATCAATCTTATACTTCTACTTGATGCCTTTTTTTACTGATAATAGTTGAAGTCTTCTTGATTTTTGGCTTTATTGCATTATCTCTTCAGGTTCTTTACCTTGTCAGTAAAGGATAAAGTAGCACAAAAAACTATAAAATCTTCCTTATTATTATTATTATTATTATTATTATTATTATTATTATTATTATTATTATTATTATTATTATTATTATTATTATTATTATTATTATTATTATTATTATTATTATTATTATTACTACTATTGGTCTTCACCTTGACACTTTGTGAATCTTTATTAGAACTTTTCTTAACTACTACATTTATCTTATTGGAAGCCTTCTCTTTGTTACTTATTGGGGATGTCTCATTTTCAGTGACTGGTTTTGTATCATTCTTCTTAATAACCTTCACATTTTTACTTGTTAGAACTATCTTCTTTTTAGTTATTGTCTTTGCAAAATTCTCCTCAATACCATTCTCTTTATCTTTTTTTTTTTTTTTGTAACTTTTGCTCACTTATTGATTCTATTTAACTATCTAGGATTATCACTTTTACCTTCCCACTTTTCTTGAAAAATGAGAATTTGCTCCTCAATCTCATGCTTCTCCTTGCAACTACCCTGATCGCAACATATGAGTTTCTCCTTCCCTATTTTGGAACCATCTTGGCACCATTATTCCTTTTTGTCTTCTTTAGTTGGTTAATAAAGCTACCTTTAATTGAAGATGATAATTGAGACTCTTGTGTGTCTATAATACTACTTAACTTTACAGATAATTGAGACTCTTGTGTGTCTATAATACTACTTAACTTTACAGATTTGTACTATTCTTCTCAACTATAAACTTATCTTCCACAACTATATTCTTTGTTAGGTGTTCACTTTTATTTTTTTATTTTTTTGCTGGACACCACACCACCAATTTTAAGTTCACCATTTGGGAATAACACGTTAACCACCTTATTGTGAATAAAAGAAACCTCAATAGCCCTATTTTTACTCCAATTTCAGCCATTGCAAAAGCATCCTTATCTCTACTAATCAAGACAAACTCATGACCCCCAGTTGTCCCAAAGTTTCTATAGAAAAATTGACACTTTTTTTAGTATCTTAAAATTTTTTGCAATAATATATAATTCTTATAAGGATTACAAATCTATATTACACTTGTCATAAAAGTTTAAAACATTTTTAATGTAAATCTTCATATCAGTACCAACAAACATACCACCACAATAAATTATAGTTATGAAGTCATCAGAATTTGAAACTAGCAATGTGAAAAAAGGAAGTAAAAGTCAATTGGAAGAATGAAAAGGACTACAAAAGTCATAAAATTTAACCATGTCACTAACTGAAGACACCAAAGATGTACAAAGGCATTCTAAAGCTAACAAGAAAAAGAATACAAATTGATACCACACCAAAAATATTAAATATAGATATACTAAAGGTAACCAAAAAAGGACACCAATTAAGACCATCTAGGACAATTACTAAACAGAGACATTCTAAAGATAATCGGAAAAAAATAACATCAATTGGAACTACATTAGGTTAAATATTTAAACACAAACAACCTTTACATGTAACACCCCTATTTTTCCAGTTACAGTGAACCTTATATTATTGAGTGTCGTCCTATCTGATTTTTCAGACAATGAGTCTTTATAATAAGTCAAAACTTAAAATCATACTATCTTAACTTTATAATAAGTCAAAACTTAAAATCATAATATCTTAATCATATTTGTAAAGGATTACACTTAAATTATACAAAACATTATACATTTTCTCATTGTTCCCATACTAGTAACTGAAATTCACAAAGACATTAAGATGGCTCAACCATATTATACTTCACAAAAGATGCCCATAAACAGTAGCAATTTTCTAAGACTATTCAGTGAGAGATGTTAAAAAACACCTAAAAAACACCAACTGTGACCATAATGGGGGAAACATTAAGCCCAAAATAAATACAACAAATAAAAATAAACATTTTGGACAGTATGCAAATTTTAATATGCCAATAACAACAAATTTTACCCTATTTTCAAATTCAACATTTGCATCTATACCGAATAATACATGTAATAGACCATTTTTCACTAATAAATCTTCACAAATTGAAAAAAAAAAAATCATAACTTATTCTTTGAATGGTAAAGTAAAAGAAAAAAAAAACAGAAATGGAAATTTACTTTATACCGGGTAGCCAACATCTAGTTCCAATTCACGTAACAGATACATTTTCTTGATTTGATTTGAGATTAGATTCGAGTTCAACATCAATATAGTTAGTCTTAACCTCTGTTCTTCAAATGTAAAGAGATGGATGATTTGAGGATGGTGTTTTGGAATTAATGACTCAAGATGTGTTCTTTGTCTCAAATATGAAGAGTGTGAGAAAATACTCAACTAAAAACTAATTAGTCCTTTAAATTTGAATCAATTTTACAACCTTATAAACTTTTGGAGACAATTGGCAAAGTATATAGTTTCTTAATTGTAGAGTCGTATCCAAAGATTTAGGAGTTTTAGGAAAAAACTTTTTTAAATGTCTAATCTTTTAATCTTTTAAATTTATTTTTAACTTTTTAAAAATAAAATCACTTATTATAGTTTTATAACTTAATTTTTGTAACATTTCATCTTAAATAGATAATATAACTAATCCATTTAATCTATCCTAGAAAATAGTTGATCTCATATAAGATTTAAGTAATTTTAATTTTGAAAAACTTCTTTCAATAATAACAACAATCACAGGTATTATCAATTAAATTCTATAAGTGATGCATAAATTTAGAAAAGAATCTATTTTTTTAATATAATTTAATATGTCGACCGGAGTACTAATTTCTTTTATTAAAACTTCTCTCAACACTTCTACTTCTAAAAATAAATCAAAGGCCATTAACATCAAAATAATCACTAAATTTTAAATAATTTTTTAGATTAATGCAATACTTTTTAATACATCATCATCTAAAATTCTAAATTTTTGCGAATCAAATAAAAAATAAAAAATATTTTCATATTTTAAAAAAATTTCAAGCCAACTTTCATTAGAAGAAATAATTGATCTACTATATACAAAAATAATGAATGTGAAAAGAATGCTCAATAGAATGCATCATGTCGTTAATAATGTTTTTTATCAAAATAATTTTTTTAATGAATTATATTTTCTTCACAAGATTTAGGTTGTATATCCATTACTTTAGAAGAGTTTAAAGCATATGCAAAATCATTTTTCTCTATATTTTTTTGAATTAGTAATAGGACCTTTTAAGTAATCTATAGCAACATCTATATTAGTGGTTGTCTTGCATTCCTAATCAGATTAGGATTGAGAAGTTTGAGTAAAAATGTATTACTAATATATTTAGAATTTGAAAATTATTATTATCCTATGTGTATTATAATTAAGAAGTTACTCTTAATACATCTCATATTAATTAGAAATCTTATAATTTGGTACCATATATAAACGGAGTCATGACTTTTTTTAGGGTAACCTGGTTTATTATGTATTCGAATATTATGGGGTGCGTAGGTGTAGCTTAATTGGGTGAGTATATAAGTGGGGTAAGATAATGTATGTATAAAGAGTTTGAATTAGCAATGGCATTCGGGCTGGCTCGCACAAATTTGTGCTAGGCTGCCCCAAGAAATAGGCGAGCCATACCATTGGCCCTAGGCCCAGCATGGACTGGCCTATAGGACCGCGAGGATTGCGGTCCTAGCAAGTTGGTTCGTGCGGACCTTCCTTTTTTTTAATTTTTTATAATTTTAATAATATGATTATTTTAATAATATGATTATTTAGGTTATTATGTCATGAAGTGAGTGGACTCCTCACTGGCTAAAGGTAAGCCATTCCCCACTTGAAATTCATAACATAATAACCTAAATATGAAGAGATTTCCATTTTCATCAATCGGTTAAGAACAACTATTTATGTTTTTAAATAACCCATGATCCATACCTTACTGTGAAAGACCTCCATTCACATGGATCACTTATTCAAACACAATGGGTCTGTTCTAAATAAAATTGTACACAAATGAAGAAAATTATTTCATAAACGATTTCCGAAAATAAATTCTTTTATTAACATATTCGATATTTTCATCAAAAAACTAGTCTAAGAGGGCATATTCCCAACACCTTTGAGTAATATCACCTAAGGTCTTGTAATGCTTTGTCTGCATGATTTGTAATTCTACCAAGAGTCTTTAGTTCTTTTGGTTTAGGGGTTTAAAATTGGTCAAATCAACTTGTGACTTAGGAAAGTTAGCCCTATCTTGATCAACTGTGGTTTATAAATCTTTAACTTGTGGGGTTTCTCATCAACTAATCTCTCTAGGGATAAGTATATTAGTCAATATGTTTTTTATTGATATGGTTATGTCTAACGAGATGTTATTTGACACTAGTAAAAATTACTCATGTAATTGTACATCTTATATGAATTTAATATATTATACACCAAAAATATCTGATGGTAGAATTTAAGGCAAGTAGATCCAAGTTACATAATAAGAAGAAAGAACAAATTATTATGAATGGTCATATATTCATTAGAGAAGGATAGTGGTGCAATTATACTGGTATATGCAAAGATATTCTCACAGTCTTCAAGTATATGAATATTTCTTCTTAGGTGGATTTTAGATTTCAAATATTGTATAAAATAGATTAATTAGTTTCAATTTGAAAATAAGTATTTTTATCTTTTGTGATAGTCATTCTTACGTTTAAAAAAAAAAAAAAAGAAGTTCTTGAAGCAGAACGCACTTTAGATAGTAAGACAAATGTTCTAAAGATGTGCGAAATCTAATTTCTTTGAGCTTGTAGGATTCTAATGATTGCGATGTAGAGTCCAAAAATAACTCATGGTTGGAATATTCTAATGTACTGAGAGAAGTATTGACAATAGTATTTATCTGTAAGAAAAAAAGTATCTTGACAACCTAAAAGAGAAGTGCACTTGACTTTCAATAGGTAGACGAAGTTGTGAATGTGAGGAGAAAACCTAGAAAGGTAAGAAAAGATTGAGAATTTCTCGTATGTATCAACAGATTGTGTTGGACTAGGGACAATTATATGTTCATTGACTAAGCCGAATTAGGAATAATTTGAATTATTGGGATCATGCTATTTAGGTGTACGGTTGGGTACTGATGAAATTTTTTAGTGGTTGCAAAGGTTAATGGAGTTAATGAGATTGTTACTTAAAGTTTGAAAAATTAATAAAATTGTTGGTCTTGCTCGGTAAAAATGAAGCAAGGTGGGTTCAAGTTCCTCAAGTTGGAGATCATGTAATATTTGGATTTAAGCAATGTTTAATGGTTGCTGCAAAAATCTTGATTGGTACGAAGATTGAAGATGGAATACAAGTTATGGTAGAGGTTTGTTGATTGTCTTACATTAGATTTGGACAAATTAGTCTAACTAAAAAGATATTTCTAATATATTTAGAATTAGCAAGTTACTATTGTCATATGTATATTAGAATTAACAAGTTACCTTAAGTACATCCCATATCGTATAGAAGTTTTATGATTTGTAGTACTTATATATAAGTGGAGTTATGAGTTTTCCAAAGTGTCTTAATTTGTTCTAGTATTCTAGTATTATAGGGTATGCAGGTGTCACTTAGGTAAGTATATAACTAGTGCAAGATATGGTGTGTATAAAGGATTTGGATAAAATATCAAGAATATCATTATGTAAATATTTTGATGCTAGTAAAAAGTACTTCGTGAGTTTCGCCGTTAATGTAACTTATTTGAATAAGTTGAATTAAATAAATCTTTTGTACCTTTTTTTATTCTTCATATTCGTTTTTTTATTCTTATTAAGTATTTTGATTTAGATTTATTTGCATATTTTTGAATTGCAAAATTTAACAAAATCATGAATTTTTAAAGGTTTATAAACATAAATACAAATCGAATCTTTAATTTAATGAATGATAATGATAAAAAGAGAAATAAGGGATGATGGAATGATGTTATGGAGGGTTAATAAAGAGTTTAAAATTAAAAATTAAGGGAATTGATAAAAAGAAAAGACATCTTTTAAAAATCTCACCCTTTTAAATTTAAAGAGCCACTTGTGTTTTTTCTTTTCCTTTTTTTTAAAAAAAAAAATCTTTTGAAGTTTTTTTTTTTGGGGAAAAAGTGAGCTTTTTTGTACGAAGTTTTTAAAATAGACCTTTTTTTTAATATATATAATGTGGGCCTCTAGACTTTTTTTTAAAAAAATAATATGGACCTGAGACATATATAGTTAAGAAGAAATAATAATAATAATAATAATAATAATAATAATAATAATAATAATAATAATAATAATAATAATAATAATAATAATAATAATAATAATAATAATAATAATAATAATAATAATAATAATAATAATAATAATAATAATAATAATAATAATAATAATAATAATAATAATAATAATAATAATAATAATAATAATAATAATAATAATAATAATAATAATAATAATAATAATAATAATAATAATAATAATAATACAATGGCATAGCTAGAGGGTCTGAATTTAGGGCTCCCACGATAATATTTAATTGATAAAAGCACTTCTTCCCATGCAACAAATCCTAAATGTCAATCTATAGTCTATACTCTTTTCTCATTATAACTTTTTTTTTTTAAAAATCAAGTTGTATATATAAATAGGAATTGTAGAAGACTTCCATTGTGATATGTAACAGTGTTTGTAGCTCATGTTATAATATGTGTTAGTGTTTTTATTGATACTTAGTACGTTGAATTTAAATGAATATTTTTTTAAAAAAATGCGAAATTTATTAATTTAAATAAAAATTATCTAATAAATGAACACTTAAGAGACTTTTAAAAAATCATAAATAAATAAAAATTAGTAGTTAATAAACTTTTAAAAAATCGTAAAATCATAATTAAAAATTATTTATTTGACGTGTTTTGTTTTACGTCCCTTTATGCACCTTTATGCAACGCATGCGTTATCATACTATTAATAGTAATGACTAAAGTGTCCTAAGTGATACAGTATGGAAAGAAAAAAAAAATGAAAATGGAAGCAACGCGAAAACATACATATTCTTTTGCCATGCTTTTAGAAAGCGATAATATACATATTCTTAAAAAAAAAAAAAAAAACTCCTTTCGGAGAAAATGTTTCCGTAAACCATTATTGAAGAACAGGCTTGGAAATTGCAAATAGTATAGGCATACACAAAAGCTTGAAAACAGTATAGGCGTTCAAGTTAGTTATTATTCTCATCCATTGAAATTTAAATATTTCATTTTGATTTAATACAAATATTTAGAAGAATATTTAATACAAATATTTAATTAATTAAATATATTTGATAATAGATAATAATTAGATTTTGATAATTGATTCTTATTGCTCGACCACTGTGATAAACATTTGATATATTTAGATTTCAAACTTAAGTAACTTTTATTTTATTTAAATTTTTTATAAAATAATTTCAATATATTTTAATTAGTTAGTGATAATAATAATAATCTATTATCAAACGTACTCAAACAATTAATTACTAAATATTTGTAATTTCAATCACACTTAATTAAATAAATACTTAATTGATTAATTTAGAGTTTGTTTTATAACCCAATTAACTATTTAAAAATAATTAATTAATTATGTATTTAATTAAGTATTTTAATAATAAATAATATTCACTGCATAATTTTTTTTTTGTGTATTTGATTATATATTCTTGTTATTACTTTAATTGTTTAAGACATATTAAAGTTATGCTATAAATTTTAAATGAAATAAAATTGACTTAATTATGAAATTTGAATATATTAGAAACTCATTTAATTACCACTATTTTTCTATTTAATTTAAATTGAAAAAAATACATAGTGTAAGAATAATTTATAACCTTCTTAGTGTTTAAATTTCAGTACTTCAATCTTCAGACTCTAATATTTAAATTTCAATTTTACCAAACACACACTTTGACTTATCAAACAGGTCCTTGAAATTTGAATATGTTCTATTATTATTATTATTATTATTATTATTATTATTATTATTATTATTATTATTATTATTATTATTATTATTATTATTATTATTATTATTATTATTATTATTATTATTATTATTATTATTATTATTATTATTATTATTATTATTATTATTATAAAATAACTTATAATCAACTAATAATTTAAATTATTTAAATTAAAATATCTATATTTCAACTTTATCAAATAAGTCCTAATACAGGAAATCCATTATGATTAAGTCAAATGATTTCGTATCCATACAACTGGAAGTTTCTTTCTTCGCAATAAAGAGTTTTTACAAAGTGAGTCAATACTTCACGGGACAAAAATAGCTCTTATGTAGTTTTTAGCTACCAATTCAATTTGATTTTGATAAAAATATAGCTCGACTATTTTGAGTCAAGATAATCAAATAAAAAATTTTGAATTTAATACATATATATAACTTACATCTTCTTATTTCCCTATATAATAGGGTAAAAAACTTTGATTTCTTTTGAAATTTCTCAAATTTCAAACTTTGCCTTCTTTATTTTACCTTCTAACTTTTAAAATGACTTAATGCTTATCCTTCTATAAAATTTGACTTCAAGTCATACTAACAGTCCATCACATGATATTTATGTGATATATTTGGAAGACATTTTTGGAATCATAAAGCAATAATTTTTTTTAAATAATGAAATAATGTAATATTGGGAGTCCCGCATTTTTGCAAAATTTTCCCTTTTCTTTTCTTCTTCTGCTTTTTTTTTTTTCTCCCTATTCTTCCCAACCACATGAACACGTTCGCCATTGTCCCGTCGCTACCGATCCACCTCCCTCTACCTGTCTAGCCTCTTCCCCTTTTCTCCTCCACCTTTGCCATCTCCATCAACTCTGCAGCACTGCAGATCCACCACCCTTTGCCTCCCCTTATTCTTTCCCCTTCTTCTCAAACACAAGAATGAAGCCAACCATCATTACAGGTCTACCACCCTTTGCCTTCTTCCTCTTCTTTTTTTCCTCTTTCACCTTTGCCTTTCATCATTGGCTTTGCAACAGTACAGATCCACTGCACCTTACCTTCCTTCCCTCTTTCCACGGCGCTATAGATCTGCCAACTTCTGCCTTGGAACAATTTAGCCTATGCTTTCCCTTCATGTTCTTCCCTTCCTCTACTCCTTTCACTTGGCATATATGTGACAAGTTTGGCAGCATTTTTTGAATCACAAAGTAAAAAATTTTCTTAAATAAATGAATTAATGTAATATTGTGAGTCCCACACCTTTGCAATTTTTCCCCTTTCCTTTTCATTTTTCTTTCTAGTTCTTTCCAACCACATAAACACGCTGGCCAATTTTCTGTCACTACGGATCCAATTTTTTTTACTGCATATCTGATCATTGGATCAATAAAGTTGGACCCTAGAATGAATTAAATTAAATTTATTTATAAAGCTTACATACTTAATTAGAAAGTATTGTGTATTATAATACATGAAAGGAAGTGCTTTTTAATCAAAACATAACCACAACGATTCTTGTATTGTATATTCTAATTAAATCGTTGTTGTACCATCACTACAAGAAAACACAGTATTAATGACGGCTATTAGCAAGAGTTTTGCGAAGGCAAATAATCTCGCAAATAGCAACAGATTAACGAGGGTTTGCAAATTCTAACTAATTAGCAAGGGTTTAGCTATGCTTATAAATTTGTTTTCAATTTTTTTTTGAAATTTTAGCTATGCTTATAAATTTGTTTTCAATTTTTTTTTTTTTGAAATTTTAGGATAAAATGGTAGTAGCTAAGCCCTCGCTAATTAGCGAGAGTTTAGCTACGAACACAAATTTTTGGAACATTAGTATATAGTGGCCGTAGCTAAACTCTCGCTAATTAGCGAGAGCTTAGCTACGACCATAAATTTTTCTTAAAAAGAATTTGTTGGAATCTTAAGATGACCCTCATTAATTAGCGAGAGTTTAGTTACGCCGATTTTTTTTTTTCTAAAAAAATATTTTTTAATATTAGGATATAGAGGCTATAGCTAAACTGTCGCTAATTAGCGAGGGTTTAGCTACGGCTGTAAATTTTTTGTCAAAAAGAATTTATTGGCATTTTAAGATATAGTGACATAGCTAAGCCCTTGTTAATTAGGGAAGGTTTAGCTACAACCATAAATGTTTTTCTCAAAAAAAATATTTTGAAATATTAGGATAAAATAGCCATAGCAAAACTCTCTCTAATTAGCAAGGGAGTAGCTACGTTTATTAGGGTAAGGTCGCTACATAGTGACGGTGTAGCTACGGTACCTTTAGCTGTTGCTGAACTGTCGCTAGGCCATTGCTAATTAGAAACGATACTCCAGGCCCTCACAAATCTGTCGCTAAACTATTGAAACAAAATTTTTCAAAGTTTAATTTCATTTATATGTGGATATGTGTATATTAATAATACTAATATTATAATATTAGATATATAAACTGACATATATATACATATCAATTCATATACACTAATATATACTTGTTGCTTTACAAAAAGGGGAGTCGATGGAACTGTCGATCGGTTACTCTTCTGATGAACATAAACAATCCAATGGAAAGATGAATGGTGAGTCAGACCTTTTAAAAAACATGGGTTCCTTGAACTTATTATAGAAATGGTCTAAGAAAGCAGAAATATTACATGCGGAAGCAAATTAGGACTGAAAATAGTGAATTTCGATTGAGATGATGAACAAATACAAAATTATCAGAATTTGGAATCAAAACAACATAAAAACGAAAAGTTGGTAATCAAAGGAATAAGGAAAAAAACTTTCGAAAAAAAAATAAACAAAACGGTAAACAAAACTGTAAGGAAAGCTATAAACAAAACCGTAAGGAAAGCTGTAAACAAAGCCATAAGGAAAACTATAAAGAAAATGTAGAAAAAGGAATTGAAAAGTGGAAGAAATTTGGTAATTTTGTTGTGGCGATTGTTGTTGGGTCCTTCATTCTGGGGCTCCTTGTTTATTTTATGCTTGCTGTGGCGTGGTTGCCGATTATTCGAACGTAGAGAAAATCCAGCTTCATGGCCCGTCCTTGGTGGTTAGGGATAGTAGTGCTTTGCCTATCGTGCCGAGATTCGGGGAATCGACTCATCAACTCCTGGTTCAAATGTTGACCGAATACATCAGCTAAAGATTTTCTTAGTGTCATCGTCTGCTTGGCAGAGTTTGTATCGGCTTCGGCTCAAAGTTACTGTCGTAACGGATCGGCTAAAAATGATGTCAACACATGCCCCCTCGAGTCCCGTTGCTTTGATGGCGTGAGCAGGTGAAGCAACAGGAATTGTACCTCTTTTAATTTCATAGCCATTCTTTTCTTGATAAAAATGGAACATCCTAATCGTTGCAAAAGGTTCCTGACTCCTCGGCTTTGAAGCCCGTGAACGGCTAGTCTTTGAATCTTTTCTTTAAATAGTCGTGGTCTCCATTGCTCTTTCTTCACCGATACGAAATCCTTCTCCTGAACCAACTCTATCTGGATCAGACTTCTATCTTTCTTGTGAAATTCAATAGCATTCTCTGTATTTCTTTTGATTAATGACCTCCTAGCCTCCATGGCAACTCCAATCGATCATACCTCCATAGCTCTGATTCAAGCCGAGGCTAACCTATATGCCTTGGGTCCTCGGTTGCTGCCGACGGAAGTCACCGTTGATTATTTGTGGTTCATCTATCCAGGGGGCTTTGTTATTCCGTTGAATCGGGGCGAATTCTCTACGGTCGGTCTACCATTCTCTTTCCGCCATTGGCCGTGTCCCTTGAAGAATTACAGAGAGTGGCGAGATCATTGCCATACTACTTTCAGCGGCCTTTGGGATTAGTGGGGCGTAGCGACGCCATCCTGATGTTCGATTTCGACATAGTGTTCGACCGTAATCTTTTTGCTGCTGTTCTGCCATTCTGGTCTCCGACTATCAACGGCTTCATTTTCCCCCATGGTATGTTCTCTCCAACCATTATGGACATCTGTACCATTTTGAGTTTTCGATGTGATGGCGATGAAGTTCCTAGCCTTCACGATGACGAGAATTTACCTGCCGTTGAAGCTCGATCTGGATAAATCTACTGCCTCATATGTCAATTTCATAGCTGCCCAAAGGGGCGTAGGCGACATTCCCTCAGATCAAGAACATGCCCCATTTCTATAGCTATGGCTCTACAAATATGTCCTTGTTGGGAATATGCCTTCTTAGACTAGGTTTCTGATGTAAATATCGAATATTTTAATAAAAGAATCTATTTTTAGAAATTGTTTGTGAATTTATAATTTTATTTGTACACAATTACGTTTGGAAAAGACCCATTGTGTTTACGTAAGTGATCCATGTGAATGGAGGTCTTTCACAGTAAGGTATGGATCACGGGTTACTTAACACATAAACATTCGTTCTTAACCGATTACTGAGAATGAGAATCTTATCATATCTAGGTTATTATGTTGTGAATTCTAAATAGGGAATGGCTTACCTTTAGCTAGTGAGTAGTCCACTCACTTCATGACATGAGCGTATTTTGAATACGTAGAACATGACCTGTGGTAGTAGTTTCTAAAAGTACTATATGGTAGAAATTTAGACTACTACCGCTACAGCGTGGACTAGTACTCTACGGCTTGAGTATGAGCTGGTGGTCTGACGAAATTGGAAGCATATACTTTGATATGATATAGTTGAGGCTCTATAGTAGGGCCAATATACTTGCATGTTGGGTATGTGTGGCTAGTTAGTTAAGACAGACTTGTACAAGATAGTTTCTACACTATATCGCCCCTTGTAGTTGTTTGACTGATCTAAATATCCAGGGCTTTGGGAAACATGACTTGGATGTTTGCTTTAGGGTAACTCTTTTGGAAAGCGAAAATAATCCAGGAGGTCGTGGATTATTGGACTAGAGGCCTAAGGATGGTAGATGTCATTTAGAAATGTGTTAGTACACTTCTTCCTCTCTAAATGTACGGCGATGTATAGAGGGGTATTTTAATTATTACACCTGTAGGTCGGAGACTTTTCTACCGCAGCACTATCCTTGGGGTCAATATTTTCTTATGGTGATATTAGGAAATATTTAAAATGCAAAATACAGCTATTTATATGGCAAGGGTATTTTGGTTATTTTAGTAGCCAAGGCGGTGTGTCTTTTGGTCCCCAGTATAGACCGTGAGTCCTAATTAAATACGGGCTAAAGAATTAAATTAAATTAAATGGAATTTATTTTATTTAAGCAGTTTGATTTAATTGTTGGGTTAGAATAAAATAAAGGTCCATGGAGAGAAAATTAATTAAATTAGTTTAGTGGGTTAATTAATTATTCAGGACATTGGCCCAGTTTGAATAATTAAAGATTAACATAGGACTAAATTAATATAGGCTTATTTATTGGACTAATTTATTTGAGTTGGGAAATTAATTATTAATTGGGCCATTTATGTGGTTCTAATTAGAATAATTAATTAAGCCTAAAAGGTTAAACTAAGAGTCCAATGGCCTAATCCAATTTAACCTAGGATTTTTATTTAGGTTAAATAGGAGGATTGAAAACTACGTTGTTGTTAGAACACATACTCTCTGAGAGACGGCTTCTTCTCTGTGAAAATAGCCAGACATCTTTCTCTCTCTCTCGTTTTCTCCATAAAAGGGTTTCTTAGTCTGTAGTTGTTCACCAAACGGATTTAGGCAGGCCATATACTGAAAGATCGAGAGATTGGCGTTCACCTACATGCAAAGACGGAGTAGAAGACTTGCAAGAATCGCAGCACAGGCTTCCACTAGCGTACCTACCCCGGTAGTACACATTCCGGTCCAGCCAACTCTTAGAACGAGGAAAAGAGGTAATAAAAATTTTTAACCTCGAAGTCCCACCAGAGCACAACCGGCACCGACTAGGGCTGGCGGAGCCGGCTCTGATTGGGATTCCCCTGTTCTTCAGTTTTTGATCTTCGCTTCCGCTGCGTGTCCTGTGTTTTCTATTTTCTATGCCTTCAATTGGTATTAGAGCATGAAGGTTTTGTGAAAATATAGGGAGCATGCATCTAGATGACTAAAACTGGACACATATGTGTGATTAAAATTGTGATCCTTCACTGTTTATGGTATGGATAGATTCTCTGTTAAATCTCGTAGGTGGAGGTATAGGAGATTTGTAATTTACTATTTTTCTTGGCAAATCGTGTAAGCCCAATGTTTATGGGTATAGGCGATTGTTGATTTTGGTTGATTTCATTGTATTTGGTTTGAAATCGGAGAGCTGTCGAAGCTAGAAGTTGTGCAGAAAAACAGAAAAAATTCACAGAAAAAAAACTGCAGGATCAAGCATCCAGACCGGAACTGGCGCTGACTTGGGGTGCTGGAATTGGTGCCGGCTTGGGTCTGGAAGGCCGGTCTATGTGCTGGTTTCTCATGGGTCTTGGTTCTGTGTGGTAGGTGCAGTGGACCACAGTTCAGATGGGGTGCTTGATCCAGTGCAGCGGGTGCAATGGACCAAGGGAAAATTTTTTAATTTTCCTTGTAATTTTTCTTGCAATTTCTTTTAGTTTTGGGGTCCATACTAGGCGAAGTTAATATTTTGCAATAGTTAATATTCAAGGAATATTTTTGCGTGAAAAATTTTAATAAGGGATTTTATGATTAAACAAGATAATTAATTAATTAATTAATATGTTTAATTCTATTATCTGGACACTTAGGTTTAAAAATAGAAGAGTATGAAAACGTCTACTGTTTTCTAATATACTATTTATTTTTGTACCTATGTGCAAGTTTTCTTAAAGACCAAAGTCTTCGAAAATGTTTTTTTACAAGGAAAACATTTTTCTACAAATTAAATGATTATTTTAGCTTGAACAAAAATTAATCCTTAGATATTTTCTCAAAGGATTTAATCCTTGACATAGAAAATATATTGGATTTAGATATTTTTGTAAAGTTAAAATAGAAAGCCATTTTGTTTTAATTTTGGCACAAGAAAAATGTTTTGTCAAATAAACTTGAGACCAAAGTCTCGAGAAAGAATTGAAAATTTTTTGAAATCATTAAGTTTTTAACTTAAATAAAATTAGTCCATGGGAAAAACTCTCAAAGGATATAAACCTTGATATAGAGATTTTTATAGACTTAGACATTTTATTTTAAGGGAAAACTTAATGGAAATTTTCAAAAGGATATTTTTTAGAAAACCCTTGTTTTAAAAGACTAAGTGGGAGAGGGGTTCCAACGGCCCCACAGCTTCCATCATGATCCTCATTAGAGATCGTGGGTCCCCTCGTGTCTCTCTGGAAGTGAACCCGTATAGGATGGAGATACCACAAGGATTTAGATCTAATGAAGGGATGTAATTAATAATTCGGGGCACGTACTATGATTGGCCAGCCCCTCGTTGGGGGTTATAGTGCGAGGAATGTCCATAGGAAATGAGAGGAAACGGCCATCCCCTCGATGGAGTTATCTTCTAGATCATTACCTAGAAGGGAAATTAATTTGTGGTGGTTAACACATTTAGCTTAGGAAATTGTTAATCTTCCCAAGAAGTTATGTCAGTTTTCTTAAGAGCCAAATTGATTATTATCAGTTTTTATAACAAGGATAAAAAGCACATATTTATTTTGTTTTCACAAACTGAATCTTTTTCTTTTATTTTTCAATTTTTCAGAAATGGTAGGAGGTTCTTTTAGTCCATTGGCCATTATTCTCCGAGAGAATAAGCTAACGGGACCAAACTATGTGGACTGAAAGAGGAACCTAGACATAATACTCACAGCGAAAAAGTATACGTATGTCCTTTTCGAAACCTGCCCTGTCATCGGGGAGGGTTCCACCGCTGAGGAGCGTAAAGCTGAGAAGGCATGGAAGAAGGCCAACGAAATGGCTCGTTGTTACGTGTTGGTCTCCATGTTTAATGTACTCCAATCCAAACATGAGTACATGATCACTGCGTATGATATAACTCAATCATTAGCCACGATGTTCGCGGATAAGAGCCGGCCCGCAAGGCAGGAGGCTTTTCGAACCATCATTAACACTAAGATGGTTGAGGGAGCATCAGTTAGAGAGCATATACTCAAGTTGATTGCTGCTTTCGAGGAGGCATAAATCTTAGGGACTGTTATTAACCTTAAGAGCCAAGTGGACATGGTTCTCGAATCTCTACCGGGTTCCTTTACTCAATTCAAGTTGAACTATAACATGAACTAGTTGAACATGTGTTTGACTGAGTTGATAAAGGAGCTCCAGATGGTGGAGAAGGTCATGAAGCTACAATCTAATGTTATGATTGCTAAGGCTTTATCTTCTAGAACTGGGCCCAAACCCAGAAAATTCAAGAAGAAGAAGAAGAACGTAGTGGGCCAACCCAAGACAGCCCAAAGACAAACCCAATGGCAAGTGCTTCAAGTGTGGACTGAAGGGACACTGAAAAAAGGAGTGTCCGGATCTTCAAGCCAAGAAAAATCCCTCAGGTAATGTTCTATATCTAGAGTCTATATCAATGGTTGGATCAACTTCCACTTGGATTGTTGATTCAGGGGCTATTGATCACATATGTAACTCCTTGCAGGGGTTTAGAAAGATTAGAAAACTTCCAAAAGGAGAACATGGATTACGTATGGAAAATAGAGCACAACTTTGGGCCCCTGCAGTGGGAAAGCTAGATCTTATTTTTTATTGTAATAGAATAGTGGTTTTGAAAGATATTTTATATGTACCTGGATTTTGACAGAATTTGATTTTGGTTGCAAAACTAATAAATCAATGATATTCTATATCTTTCCATTTCGGTATTTCTATCAGTAGAGATGGAGAAATTTTATGTACTGGGCACATGTATAGGAATCTATTTTTCCTAAACCATATTAACAATCAATTAAATAACGCTCAATTTGAACCTTTAACAAAGAAGAGGAAGACCAATGTCAATGACTTTTATCTTTGACATCTAAGGTTGGGTCATATCAACTCAACCAGGATTCAGAGGTTGATCCCATGATGGGCCCTTGGGCTCATTGAGATTGAAAAATTAGCCTCAGTGTGAGTCCTGCCTGATAGGAAAGATGACCAAAATGTCATTTACCCCTAAGGCGGATAGAGCTAAAAAGGTATTGAGTCTTATTCATATTGATGTGTGTGGTCCCTTGTCTATACCAGCTAGAGGAGATTTTGAGTACTTCATCACTTTCACGGATGCTTGTATAAGGTTTGGTTACGTTTATCTGATGAGATGTAAGTCTGACTCTTTTGACAAGTTCAAATAGTTTAAGGCTGAAGTGGAGTATCGTACATGTAAATTGATCAAGACATTACGATCGGATCGTGGTGGAGAGTACCTCCTTGGTGAATTCAAGGACTACATGGTACATCATGGGATAGTATCCCATCTCTCTGCGCCGGGGACACCCCAGCAGAACGGAGTAGCTGAGAGAAGGAACAGAATATTGATGGAAATGGTCAGAAGCATGATGTCTCATGCTACTCTTTCAGTGTCTTTTTGGGGATATGTCTTGGAAACAACGGTATACATTCTGAACTTGGTACCTTCCAAGTCAGTACCTAGAACTCCCTATGAGATGTGGACTGGGTATAAGCCAAGTCTGAATCATCTCAGAATATGGGGTTGTCCAGCTTATGTACTGGTCAAGGGAGATAAGTTAGAACCAAGATCAGAATTATGCTATTTTGTTGAGTATCCAAAAGGGACAAAGGGTGATTACTTTTATCATCCTATGGAGTAGAAAGTACTGGTAAGTGCCAATGCTAGATACTTAGAGGATGATTAGAGTACTTCCACGAAAGGTTCAACCAGGTTGGAACTTGAGGAGAAGTTATCTTCAGAATCAACTTCTTCTGACCTGATTGTGGAACAATAAGAGGCATAGCCTCAAGAGCCTGTACATATAGAGCCTCGTCATAGTGGGAGAGTGTCTAAGGTTCCAAAGAGATAAACTGGAGAAGCTTTCGAGCTAGTCTTCGACCATCAGGAACAAGACTCCACTATATATGAAGAGGCTATTGCTGATGTCGATGCAAATCTGTGGCATGAAGTAATGAAAGCTGAGATTGAGTCTATGTATCTCAATCAGGTTTGAGATCTTGTAACTTCACCTGAAGGGATAAAACCCATAGGGTATGAGTGGATATACAAGAGAAAGAGGGGAGTAAATAGGAAGGTGAAAACCTTCAAAACTAGGATTGTGGCGAAAGGGTATACTTAGAAAGAGGGAATCAATTATGAGGAAACCTTTTTCCCGATAGCCATGCTTAAGTCCATCCATATCCTCCTTGCCATCGCATGTCATTATGACTACGAGATATGGTAAATGGATGTCAAGACGGCATTTTTAAATGGTCATCTTAGTAAAGACATCTATATGTCCCAACCGGAAGGCTTTGTTGTTAAAGGCCAAGAGCCTATGGTTTGCAAGCTTAAGAAGTCCATTTATGGACTTAAGCAGGCATGGAACATTCATTTTGATAAGACCGTAAAGTCTTATGATTTTGTTCAAAACGAGGATGAATCATGCGTGTATAGGAAGCTTGATGGCACTAATATAGTTTTTCTTGTCTTGTATGTGGATGCCATTCTACTCATTGGAAATGATGTAGGGTCATTGTTATCTACAAAGGTTTGGCTGTCTAGTCAATTCAGTATGAAGGACTTGGGAAAAGCCAGCAACATTCTCGGGATTAGACTTCTTAGAAATAGGAAGTAGAAAATGTTAGAATTATCCCAAACGACATACATTGACAAGATGCTGGCCAAATATAGCATGGACTCATGCAATGGAGCTCAAATCCCTTGCAGACATGGATTGTCATTTTCTTCAAGGGATTGTCCTAAGTCTCAAGAAGAAAATGATAGAATGAGTAGGATTTCTATGCTTCGACTGTGGGAAGTCTCATATACGTCATGCTATGTACTAGGCCAGATATCTGCTTTGCCATAGGCTTGGTTAGCAGATATCAGTCAAACCTTAGGGAGATTCATTGGCAAGTTGTAAAGCATATACTCAAGTACTTTAAGGGAACGAGAGATTATATACTGGTTTACAAGCCTGATAACTTAGTTCCTACACGATACACAAACTCAGACTTCCAGGCGGATAAAGATGAGAGAAAATCCACTAGTGGATATATCTTCACCTTGTCTAGAGGAGCTATTTTATGGAGGAGTATTAAGCAATCTTGCATTGCTGACTCGACCATGGAAACTAAGTATGCGGCAGCTTCGGAGGTATCCAAGGAAGTAGTATGGCTCCAGAAGTTTCTTTCAAAACTTGGAGTCGTGCCACATATGGACAGGCCAATTGTGATGTATTGCGACAATATTGGAGCAGTATTACAATCCAAAAAACCCAGGAACCACAAGAACGGGAAGCATATCGAGAAGATGTACCACCTGATCTGGGATTTCATCCAGAGACGGGAAGTCGTGGTAGAACATATTGCCTTCGAGAACAATCTAGCAGATCCATTCACCAAGCCTTTGGCTGAGAGAGTCTTCAAACGACACTTAGACGACATAGGGATGGGCATCTACGGACTTACTTAGTCTTAGAGTGCAAATGGGAGATTGTTGGGAATATGCCCTCTTAGACTAGGTTTCTGATGTAAATATCGAATATTTTAATAAAAAAAATCTATTTTTAGAAATTGTTTGTGAATTTACAATTTTATTTATGCACAATTACGTTTGGAAAAAACCCATTGTGTTTAAGTAAGTGGTCCATGTGAATGGAAGTCTTTCACATTAAGGTATGGATCACGGGTTACTTAAAACATAAACATTCGTTCTCAACCGATTGATGAGAATGGGAATCTCATCATGTCTAGGTTATCATGTTGTGAATTCTAAATGGGGAATGGCTTACTTTTAGCTAATGAGTAGTCCACTCACTTCATGACATGAGCGTATTTCGAATATGTAGAACAGGACCTGTAGTAGTGGTTTCTAAAAGTACTATATAGTAGAAATCTAGACTACTACTGCTATAATATGGACTAGTACTCTACGGCTTAAGTATGAGTTGGTAGTCTGATGAAGTTGGAAGCATATACTTTGATATGCTATAGTTGAGGTTCTTTAGTAGAGCCAATATACTTGCATGTTGGGTATGTGTGACTAGTTAGTTAAGACAAACTTGTACAAGATAGTTTCTATACTATATCGCCCCTTGTGGTTGTCTGAATGATCTAATTATCCAGGGCCCTGGGAAACATGACTTGAATGTGTGCTTCAGGGTAGCTCTCTTGGAAAGCGGAAGTAATTCAGAAGGTCATGGATCATTGGACTAGAGGCCTAAGGATGGTAGATGTCATTTAGAGAAGTGTTAGTACACCACTTCCTCTTTAAATGTACGGCGATGTATAGAGGGGTATTTTAGTTATTACACCTGTAGGTCAGAGACTTTGCTAACGCAGACTGTCCTTGGGGTTAATATTTTCTTATGGTGATATTAGGAATATTTAAAATGCAAAATATATCTATTTATATGGTAAGGGTATTTTGATCATTTTAGTAGCCAATGTGGTGTGTCTTTTGGTCCCCAGTATAGACTGTGAGTCGTAATTAAATACGGGTTATGGAATTAAATTAAATTAAATTTATTTTATTTAAGAAGCCTGATTTAATTGTTGGGCTAGAATAAAATAAAGGTCCATGGAGAGAGAATTAATTAAATTAGTTTAGTGGGTTAATTAATTATTCAGGACTTTGGCCTAGTTTGAATAATTAAAGATTAACCTGGGATTAAACGAATATAGGCTTATTTATTGGACTAGTTTATTTGGATTGGGAAATTAATTATTAATTGGGTCATTTATCCGGTTCTAATAAGAATAATTAATTAAACCCAAAAGGTTAAACTAAAAGTCCAATGGCCCAATTCAGTTTAACCTAGAGTTTTTATTTAGGTTAAACGGGAGGATTGAAAACTACGTTGTTGTCAGAACACACACTCTTTGAGAGACGGCTTCTTCTCTGTGAAAATAGCCAGATGTCTCTCTCTCTCTCTTGTTTTTTCCAGAAAAGGGTTCCTTAGTCTGTAGTTGTTCACCAAACATATTTAGGCAGGCCATATACTGGAAGACCGAGAGATTGACATTCACCTACATGCAAAGACGGAGTAGGAGACTTGCAGGAATCGCACCAGAGGCTTCTACCAATGTATCTAGTACACATTCCGGTCCAGCCAACTCTTAGAACGAGGAAAAGAGGTAATAAAAATTTTTAACCTCGAAGTCCCGCCAAAGCACAACTGGCGCCGGCACCGGCTCTGATCGGGATTCCCCTATTTTTCAGTTTTTGATCTTCGCTTCCGCTGCGTGCCCTGTATTTTCCATTTTCTATGCCTTCAGTCCTTTGCTACCATTCGACGAAGAAAAGAAATGAGTACCGATACTATGTATTAGCCTTGTCAAGGAAGAAAAGGCGCTGCGACTTGGCCTCCTTGGTGCTCGTCTTAGTCTATCAATTGATGAACCAGATGACTCTGGCTCTGTCGACTGGGAGTGACCCGACCAACCTTAGCGGCCCTCTCTGGATCATGCAGCTATGGCTCTATCAGTATATCCTTCAATTTGGCATCAACAACCTTTCTGGGGGTTTTGCGGATTCTTCCAACCAAGCCTCGGGTTATCGGCTGCTGAGTGTCCCTGCCAACAAATCTTCCGCCAACATTATCGTGTTTTATCTCTATCAGAATTGCCTCCAACACATGCCACATTTTTTTCCCTACTCTGCCCGAAAGACTGGCCCTCTCTAGCTGACGACACTTGCCGATGTATCGGAAGGCTCTCAACAAGCCATCTGGGTGAAAATGTTATGCCCCAAGGAACTCCTGTTAGGGGCCAAACCAGGTACCAAAAGCGTTAGGACTTCCTATGAGTGGTACAACCCTCATTGCTTTTCTCAACAATTTAGGTTGATTTAGGACATTCCTATAAATCCCGATCATATTTCATCTTATAATGTCATACCTATCTTATTAGCTGAAGATGTGCATATTTTAGCTGATAGGACTCTAACCATTCTTCATTCTTTTGAGTATCACCACTTTTAGGTTGTTGGGGAATCTACGTCCAACTTTACTCTATGGTGGCAACTTCTAGGGGAAGTGTCCTTCTCGGCCCCTGTGGAGATATGGCTGCTTTGTCTGGCCGGGTCGGCATTGGTAGTAGTGAAAACGTCCGTGCCTAAGAAAAGTAAGTAGTGCAAGGCATCGGCTAGTCCAATTGCCATGCCATTATTCTGCACACCACCAGTGAAGAGAACCCCTACTCTTCTACCTGCCGATGAGGAAGAAGAAGAAGAAGAATAAGCCATCCTCTCTCTGCTCAGGTTGTCAAAAAGGTGGCAGACCACGCATACTCCGACATTCGCCAAGGTTTGGATCTGTGTTGAACATATTTATTCTAATGCTCTTCAATCTTGGACTCAAAGCTAACCTTTCCTCCTTTTGTAGAAACAGAAAACCAACTAGCTAGTTATCTCTGATTCCTTCTTAAAGTCATCATTAGCCATGCGCCCTTTGTCACATGCAAAAACTATAATGGCTGAAGAAGGAACTTCGGCTGCTTTGTCTTCACCGACTGTTGCCCAAGTGTCTGAAGTGCCAACCTCAGAGCAAATGGCGATCGACAAGCCGGTATTGCCTCCTACAGAAGTGGCCCCTAAGCCTCTAAAGGAACCTGCTCCCTCTCGATCGGTAATAACTGAGGCCGCTGCTCTAGAGCTTCTACGTGGTCTAATAGGAACTAACTTGCCGACCAACCAATCCTCCCTAGATACAGTCAGTCGAGCCTTCCTGCTACTTGCAAAATCAGCCAATTCTGATGTCCCTGTTGAGTTAAAGCGCCTGTTGGCTGATTACTTGGGGCACATGAGATTCACCCAACGCTTTTTCTCTAATACCAAAAATAAAAGAGATGAAGCTTTACGTCAACTTGAAGCTTTGGGAGCGTTCTGAGAACAGAAGGCTTTTCTGTAGTGCATAGTGAGGAAGCCTCTGCCTGCCTCAATGTCCTTCGAGCTGAGATTTCTGAAAGAGTTGAGAGAATTGAAGGGCTTGAGAAGCAACTGTGGGCACTCCAGGTGGAGCTAGATTCTGAAAGATAGGCTCTAGATGAAAAACTTGAGGCCGAGGGCCTTTGTTAGCAAACGGCCTCCTCAGTGGAAGAGTTAGCGGCCAAATTCTGAGATGATCGGCTCATGCTGGAAGTAGAGGAAGAGCTACTCCAAATAGAATTGCAATATTCGGATAAGCTGCTTATCGATATGTAATTTTCGTGGGACAGTTTTCAATCCGACTTGGTAACCATCTTCTACCATCCCAATGAGACTGGTCCCTCGGGCTCAAATTAAGGATGCCGAGACTCGTCCGCCTCCAACGGAAGAATCGATCGCTGAACCAGAACCAGCCTAGGAAGAATCGACTGTCTAGGCAAAAGAAGAGAAGAGAATCCCAACGGTGACTGCTCTACCTAAGGAGGAGGATTCGGATCGGCTCGCCGTAATTCCTTTCGCCCAGCCAATAGAGACATCTCACACTCCTTCGGAGGAGGGTTGACTTTATCATTTTTTTTCTCTTTTTTTCTTTTATTTTTTTTTCCAAATGTAGCAGCTATCTGATTGGCTCCTATTTGTGATTAGCCATTTCGTATGAATGCAAACATGTTTTTTTTTTTTCCTTCTGTTGTCTTTCTCTATTTTTTTCTTATTTACTCTTTTCCTATCATGGTTCCCTCCCAGAATATAGAATAAAAATTTTTCAAATACTTACCGTTTATGGCATTATTTACTTCCTTTCCGTTGAGTGTCATCAGTGAATAGGTACCTCCATCGAAAACCTATGTAATAAGAAAAGACCCATCCCATGAAGTGGACCAATTGTCATAACGTAGGTCTTTTGGTGCAACTAGTAGTATGATTTTTCAAACCATGTCTCCTGCTTGAAAACTCCTTCCCTTCACTTTCTGATTGTAGGCTCTTGCTACCTTCTACTTGTGGCTTCTGATATTTTCTAACGCTATCCATCGGTCCTCTTCAGCTTGGTCCAAACTCATGGCCAAGGCCAATTTGTAGTCTTCAACCAATAAACAGTGTTGGTAAGCTACTCGGGCTGACCGTAGTGATAACTCAGTGAGTAGCATCACATCCTGTCCATATGTTAGTCGAAATGGAGTGAACCCTATAGCGGTCTTGAAAGCATTCTGATACGCCCACAGTATATCTTGAAGTGTTTCATGCCACCTTTTGGGTTTTTCTTCCAATGACTTACAGATCATACTAATCAAAATCTTATTTGTAGCTTCAGCTTGACTATTGGTCTATGCATAGTATGTAGATAAATATGCTAATTTAACTTTAAATTGAGTTAGAAAGTCGCGTACTTTATTTCTCATGAACATAGTTCCTTGGTCAGCCATTAAGGTTTTAGGTATGCCGAATTGGAAAAGAATGTTCTACTGAAAGAAAGTGATAACGACAGACTGGGTTACTTTGGTCAGAGCTTGTGCCTCTACCCAGTTGGTAAAATAATCGACTGCCACTAAAATGAAGGTGTGTTTTTTGGTTGATGGCGGGTGAATCTTGCCGATGACATCTAGAGTTCAACCCCTGAACGACCATGGCTTGATGATAGGATGCAGGTCAGTGGAGGGTACATGAATCAAAGGGCCATGCTTCTGACATACCTCACATCTGGTTGCATAGGCAACACAGTTCATGGTCATAGAGGGCCAGTAAAATCCATATCGTTGCAGTGTCCATTTCAACGTAGGACCTTCCTGATGAGCGTCAAATAGGCCTTCATACACCTCAGCTAACACCTGTGTTGCCTCTTGCTTTGACAAGCATTTCAACAAAACTCCTGAATGGCTTCTTCTGAATAGATCATTCCCGATCAGCATAAAGTTCAATGCCTTCCGTTTTAACTCTCATGAAATGTGACCCATAGGCTTCTATAAGTACGAAACAATATCGGAACACCAATCTTCTTCATGTTCTTCTTCCGATACCTGTTGACACATTACCACCCTGACTCTTTTCTTAAAACTTGAAGCCATTTGAGCTAAATCATTTGCCCCTTGGTTCTCAACTTGATGAACATGGGTCAAGATAACTTTTGAGAAGTATTGCAACAATGCTTTCACTTCCTATAACTTGTTCGATGACACGGGGTTAGTGCACTTGTACTCACCTGAAATTTATTGGATGACAACTTGAGAATCCCTTGTTATATTGACCATTCATGCATCTAAAGCCTTCAGGATTCGAAGTCCCAAGATGAGAGTATCATATTCTGTCTTATTATTTGAGGTCCTTTTCCTTAATTCAAATAGAATTTTTCCTTGTTGTCCGCAAAGAACTTCAATGATCAACTCGACACCTATCCTATACTGAGTGCTAAATCTATCAAACAACAATTTCCATGGTGTTTATAAAATATACCCCTGTACCTCTTTTTTTTTCAGGATTGGGCACTGCTAAGCATGGATGTTCGGCCAAAAAATTAGCTATAGCTTGTCTTTTCATTACTTTCAAAGAAAAATAAGTTATAGAAAAAGCATGTAACTTAATAGCCTATTTTATTAAACGTCCTTGCAATAATGGGTGGTTTAGCAGATACTTGATAAGATCAATTTTGCATAAGACTTGCATTTTCCTAGGTAATAGATAGTGCTCTAGTTTCACACATGCATAATATAAAGACAGACATAGTTTCTCAACAGGGGAATACCTGGTCTCGTCGTTCGTCAAGTTCCGGCTGAGGTAATAACTACCCTTTCAACCCCCTATGCATCTTCCTCAGCTAGAAGGCAGCCAATAAACTCCTGAGCTGCCGAAATGTACAATTTCAAGGGTACCTTATCTTGTGGCAAAACCAAGATCGGTGGTTGTGACAAAGCCATCTTGATTTGATCAAAGGCTGCTTGGTCTTCGGTTGCTAGATAATTCTAGAGACGACTTTAATCAGAGCAAAGAAGAGAACACCTTCTGCTTACCTATAGCGTTTTCCAGAAAATGTTGCAAGAAATTGATCTTCCCTAAGAAACTTTGGAGCTTCTTTTTGGATTGTGGTGGCCTTACTTGTAGAATATCCCTGACTTTGCTCTACTCCATTTCCATCCCTCTTTGATGTACTAGGAACTTGGAAAAATTTCTAACTAAAACTCTAAAAGTGTATTTAGCAGGATTGATTTTTAACTAGTGCTTGCACATTCAAAGGAAGGCCTGCTCCAACCACTGTAGGTGTTGTGGAAAAGTGGATGGCTTAACCACTAAATTATCAATGTAAACTTCTATAATCTTGCCGATGAGATCATGGAAAATGAGGTTCATAACTCTTTGGAAAGTAGCTCCAGTGTCCTACAAACCGAAAGGCATAGCTAACCATTCGAATAAATCGATAGACCCCGGATATCGAAAAGCTATCTTCCTGGTATCCTCTTCGGCTATAAATATCTGGTTGTACCCAGAGTATCTATCCATGAAGTTTAGAAATTGGTTTCCTACAGCTGAATCCACTAACATATCGGCCATCGGCATGATGTATTCATCCTTTGGTGTGGCCAAATTCAGATTTCTGAAGTCAACGCAAACCTGCAGCTGGCCATTTTTCTTAATAACGCGTACAATATTGGACACCCAATCCGCATACCGGTAGGTACGGATGAAACCATACCGCAATAACCTCTCAATTTCTTCTTCAATCCTGGGTAAAAGAGCGGGATTAAAACGCCGGGCAAACTACTTATGAGGCTTGAAGCCTTCCTTAATCGGTAAGTAATGCTCCACAATGTCTTTGTTCAGTCCTGACATTTCATGGTAATCCCATGTGAAACAATTATTGTACTTACGAATCAAGATTGTTAAAGCATTATGTTGATCGAGTGTTAAGAACAAGCTTACTTTTTTAGTTCTATTTTCCCCAGGTTCCCCGATATCCACTTTCGTTAATAGGTCCTGAGTAATGAAACTAGGTGCATGCCGAATGTCAGGGTCCTCTATTTTCAGACATTGACCTTTCAGTCCTTCTATTTTGATCTGATTATGAGCCATGGTGAGTTTGGAGCAATGGCTCGGGTCAAAGGTAGAGCGGTAGAACATAGTTTCGTTCATATGCACTTCTGCTAAGAATGGATTAGGGTCGGCTGGTATCTTTTTCACTCGTTCTTCATCCTAAATCAGCATCATTTAGTGAAGTGTTGATAGAATACAATGGTTCTCATGAATCCAATCCCTACCTAGTAAGACAGAATAAGCCGATTTTTCCATGATTACAAAGAAAATAGTCTTACTAATCTTAGATCCGATGACTACCTCAAAAGTGATGACCCCTTCTGCTTTGGTTGCGTCCTTAGTGAAATTAACCATTTGGATATCTGTATGAGATAAATCGTGTTTATCCTTACCCAAACGCCTTAAGGTTGCCAGTGGCATTACGTTCAACACAGCCCCTCCATCAATGAAAACCCGAGAGAAAAGTCTTTCGTTGATATATGCCTTTATATACAAAGACTTGAGGTGATTAATATGTTTTGCCATTGGGATCGGAAAAAACATCTCTTCCGATGGCATTTTAAACTCGATAAGCTCAGTGGTCTCTTCTTCCATTGCATAGTCATCCTTCTCCACCGTTTCTTGCTCAGCCCTCGCTCGGAATTGTGATGGGAGAATGCTGAGCATGTTCTGACCTGTGGTAGTACATACTTATTTATTTGACCATTCTTCCAGCACTTGTTTCTACTAGCCCGTCTCTTTTGTTCCTATCGTTTTTGAGTTTTTGTAAGTTGAGAACGATGGCCTAGGAAAAATAGTTCTTTATGAGATACATATACTGTAAACTTCTCATCTTTCCCTTGGAAATAAGCTTCAAAAGTCAGAATTGTAAGTCGAGTGAAAATTGACGGCCGATCGTCCAACCTTTGGAACATTGTTCTTTCCCTCTCAAAGGTCTTAGACTACTCATTGACGGAAGAATTTCCCAGAACATGCTCCACATCTTCTTTGCATGTCTGTACTATACTTGTAACACCCCACTACCTAGGCCCAACAGGGCTGGGGATGTCGCCCCGTCCAAAGGACAAGGGGTCTTTATAACTAGGTCACACAATCAAAATAATAGAATAAAAATAATACTTTAAACTTAAAATTTATTACAAACCAAGAATTCAAAATAAATTCATAAATAAAATTATCCACTCTCAACTCCCAAAGCATTACACAAAATAAATATCAGAAAAATCTTCCAAGGCAGGCTACAACTAGCTACTCATCTCCACAGCAGGATCGACCTAAAATTATGGTAAAAATGGTGATAAGATAAAAATCTCAGTAAGACGCTCTTCGAGTTGCAGATGCATTCTACTGATGGCTATTCTGACACACTCCATTTCCTGCAATTGAGTGGTGCATTTGGCTTTAATTTGCCGAAAGTGCTCAATGAACTCTGCTACACCTTCGGATGATTTCTGCTTGACTGCCAAAAGATCCGCTATGAAGACCTCAGGTGCTGGTTTAAAAAAATGCCAATGAAAAATTCGTTCCGTATCTGTCCATAAGTGCACGGAGTTAGGTGTAAAATTTACATACCAAGTAAATGCCGCCCTTGTCAAGGATAAAGAAAATAGTTGCAATTTTTGCCAATCACTATTCTCGAACTCTCCATATTGTGCCGTAAACCTTCCTATATATTCCATAGTTGACTTGTTGTCCTCTCCAGAGAATGTAGAGAACTCAGACAACTTAAATCCTCACGGTAGCACTACCATAGAATCTACCCATTCAGGATAAGGCTTTTGATGCACTGGTTAATCCCTCGCTTGTCGACGCAATGCCTCTGTCATTGAGTTTACGTTAGCTGATGGTATTGGCTGTTGATTTTGCATATGGGAGCTTATCACAATCGATCGAGAACCTTGTCCTAAGAATGAAACCATCTCAGGATACCCTATTCGCTATATTGGATAAGATGTCGCCGTGACAGGACTTGTGACAGGGACAGCTGCAATATAGCTCTGTGGCCCTCAGTAAGAGGAACAAACATTCCTATTAGGAGCTGCATTCTAGTAGTAGAATATCTGTGCCCCCGCAATCAGGTATAGTGGAGTTCTCCCTAGGAAAGATTCTGCAGGAGCCATGCCCGATGTAATTAAGCCCGGACTCCCTTGGTGCCTCCCGGACGTTGGCATAGGCTGCTCCCAGTGCAATAATTGTACCGACCCATAAGATGGTGCAACAATAGATGATGGGGAAGCGTACATACCTACTTAAGGTGTCTCGTGAGCATTTTGTCTTTGTTCGGAATTGTGAAGCTTGTTCTGAAATAGAGGTCGAAACACTGTGGTGAACTGAGGAATAAAGCTCTGAATGAATTCACATGTACACTACTCTATGGCCTGTCATATGACACTCAAAGACGTGGGTGTCAACTAGGACACCTGAGAAGGAGGTGAGGACTATGCCCCATGTTGCTCAAGGATGGTGACCTGGGTATTGTCGGACGTTGTCACTGTAGGATCAAACGCTTCTCGTAAAGCCCGAATTGTAGGTCGATCGGAGGAATCCGATGAAGGCCCTGAGGATTACTGGTAAGAATTAGACATAATGCGTCCTGAATGCAATTGCATGCAATAATTACCTTTGGTCCCACTGGGCGTGCCAATTTATGTTATCTTATGAAAAGGAGAGTCGATGGAACTGTCGATTGGCTACTCTTCCAATGAACATAAACAATCCGATGGAAAGATGAATAGGTGAATCGGACCTTTTAAAATATGTGGGTTCCTTAAACTTACTATAGAAAGGGTCCAAGAAAACAGAAATATTACATGCGGAAGCAAATTAGGACTGAAAATAGTGTATTTCGATTGAAATGATGAACAAATACAAAAGTATCGAAATTTGAAATCAAAACAACATAAAAATGAAAAGTTCGTAATCAAAGGAATAAGGAAAAAAACTTCCGAAAAAAAAACTAAACAAAGCAGTAAATAAAACTGTAAGGAAAACTGTAAACAAAACCATAAGGAAAGCTGTAAAGAAAATGTAAAAAAAGGAATTAAAAACTGGAAGAAATTTGGTAATTCTATTGTGGCGATTGTTGTTGGGTCCTTCATTCTAGGACTCCTTGCTTATTTTATACTTGCTACAGCGTGGTTGCCGACTATTCGAACATGGAGAAAATCCCGTTTCATGGCCCGTCCCTGATGGTTAGGGATAGCAATGCTTTGTCGATCGTGCTAACATCCGGGGAATTGACTCATCGGCTCCTGGTTCCGATATTTACCGAGTACATCGGCTGAAGATTTTCTTGGTGTCATTGTCTGCTTGGTAGAGTTTGTATCGGCTTCGGCTCAAAGTTACCATTAAAACGGATCGGTTAAAGATGACATCAACAATACTAATAGCCTTATATATATATATATATATATATATATATATATATATATATATTTATAACATATACTAATCTATACTAATAGATTAATAGTATATTATAACATATGCTAACATATATATCTAATATATATATACACACACAATTGATGCATACTCATTTAAGTAAACACTAATATATAATAGATATTATAACATATACTAATCTATACTAATATATTAATAGTATATTATAACATATGCTAACATACATATCTAATATATATATATACACACACACACAATTGATGCATACTCATTTAAGTAAACACTAATATATAATAGATATAGCTAGTTTATATATATATATATATGAAGTTTTTGTAATGCATATGTTTTTAGATTTTTTTCCTACCTAAATATGTAGCAAAGTATACATGATTATAATATATTCATGTCTTAATTAATAAGAGAATAATACTTGAAATTTTGTTAAATTTTAACTAGATTAATATTAGCAAGTAAAAACTAACAACTAAATTATAATTTTATTAGATATTTTTCTATTGATAATATATTTTTATTAAAAAGATTAAAATTGGGGAAAAGAATTTATTATAAATTAACATATCTAATAATTAATTTATTATTTAATTTGAGTTTAGGGTGATAAAAAATTAATACAACTTATGTGAAATTTAGTAAAAATTAAGATTTAGCCTTATATATCTATCTAAATTAAATTAGAAGAACATAGAGATGCATTTAGTTCCGTCGTTGATCTATCGCAATCTGTGAGGGATCAGCGACGGAAAAAAGGCCGTAGACAAATTATTGGTTTTTGCAAGAGATTAGTGACGACTTATATGCCCAAACTAAATTCAAGACTAAACAATTAGGGATTTTCCTTTCTTTCGCTCTTCCTTTCCCAATCGCCGTTGAATTTCTCTTCCCTCCGTGATTTCCCTCTTTTTTTCCCATTCTTCTGTCATCCCACCATTCACCCCACGTCTCTATTTTCCAGCACACACCCCTCTCCCGGCTAGTGCCACCATTTTTTATTTGTTTTCTGCAGCACTGTCGAGTTGCATTGAGTCTTCTACCACCATTGACCTCCTTTGTTACTGCCAAAGTACACCACCGAGTGTTAATGACGAAGTACGCCATCTCTATTTGCAGTTGAAGTTCTCAATTATAGAAATTATTAATCATTTCTATCTTCTTCATTGAGAATTTCGTATTCTTGACTTCCAAGATTGTTAATCTGAGATAACGTGAATCCAGTATTTTCCAGTTAAACGGTTGCAAAATAGATCAAATGTGAAGTTAAATATTTCAGCCATAGGAAAGTTAGATATTTCTTGAATATATTCACATAACAAACTTGTGAACCCCATCTTCTGCTATTTGAAGGGGAAGCAAATTCTTTGGTTCTCCTAAAATAATTGTTTAATATGCAATGGTTTTTGAGCAACACTGCTTTCAACAAAGCAAGCTTTGGTATACTTGCACTATTGGGCAAAATTTTAGGATTTTAGGGTTCACTTGGAACTACTCAATAGAACTGATATCTCTTGCCCTGGTTAATTTGTGAACCAAAACGTACAGCTACTTGTTCTCATTTGATGTGTTTTCATATTTTGTTTGCATAATTCATTGAGTACTTCATGGTCACAAATTAACTAATTAAGTGGCATAATTGAAGGTATGATAACATGCAGAATAAATTTTTTGGATATGAACAAGTAGCACTCTTGAGCTTTGACATTTGTTGTTCCTTGAATTTTTTTTTGTTTTTGATTTCAATGAATATGGCTTCTTTAAAAATTATTTTGTTACAGATTGGAGAAAGTAAGATGGCAAATATTTTTGGAATTCAATGAAGTTTTAGGGTAAGAAGGCCACTATTTCGGTGGATAAGGCTTCTCTGATCATTCATTTGTTCTGCCTCAGTGGCTATTAGTGTTAAGACCATCATGGCTTTTTCTAAATTTTCAGACCAACAATCAAATGAAACATCATGTTTGTTGATATATGATCTGTGTGGATGGGAAATGAAATTATAGGATATGGTGCTTTGGGTTTGTTTTGATCATATAATAGATAGAGAGGATAGGAATGTGTAATATATGATAGGGGTGTTTGAAAATTTGTGGGTAGGTCATGTTAGTGGTCTTATTCCTTCTTTTTGGAAGCATTTCATATGTATAGATTACCATACTTTAGTTGATTATATGATTGGAACTTGGAAGTAAGCCGTTTGATATTGTCAAAGAAAATTTTGTTTCCTTCTCTTTTAAAGAACTTTGTACTAATATAAAACCTTTTTTCTTTTCTTTTCCTTTTAGATAACTCTATACTAATGTGGTTCAAATGGATATATAATGTTGTGCTTTTATCTTATGGTTACACGTGAGTGATGGATGATCACTCCCCATGGATAATGGGTGATTATCCTTTACTTTGCGAACATGATTAATTATGTTGATTATATATTGTTGGTTGTAATGGTTATTGAATGTTGGAAAAATTCAGGTTGCTTAGTGCCTGGAAGACGTACAATTTATAGGCGAAACTTTGCCAAAATTTTTTCAAAAATTGAGAATAGATAAATTGATAAAGTGAAAGGGATACAACCTTATCCCTCCAACATTTTCCTAAGAACCAAAGCACAAAAGAACTGCAAATATTACTCTAAATATATAACCCTATTTATGCCCAACAAGTATCCAAGCCTTTTAGGCAAACATGATAGATAATAACTAAAATTGTCTAGAAGTATTTTATATCAGGTGATAAGTTTTGAATTGAATTTAATTCACACTTTCTGTCCCTTTATATATAAAAAATAAAGCACTTCTGATTCAGCTAAAAGTGTCAATACATAGTACCTAAACAATTTCACAAAAGTAAAAAAACTAAAAATTTGAATTGAAGATCATAAATTGGCTTAATCAGTGTTAGTCCAACTAGCAAAATCCTATAAATTAGTTTAGTAAGTGTAAGTCTAACTGGTAAAATTCTTTTTATAGACATGATGTATCAATTCCTATCCATTTGTATCTATTACTATTGTAAGAAGTAATCTGGAAGGAAGGATAAAATTGTAGAGGAATGGTTAGAAACAGAGTCGGGCAAAACTTCATTTTCTTTTTCTAGATAACATATTGAATAAGCTATTGACTGTGTTTGAATGTGGTTGATTGTGTTTATTGCTTGTGGCTGAGAAAATTTTGCATTTTGGTTGCTACAAATTAATATATATGTATATACATATATACATATATGTATATGTATGTATGTATATATATGTATATATGTATGTGTGTGTGTGTGTGTGTGTGTGTGTGTGTGTGTGTGTGTGTGCATATTAAGTATTTTGAATTTGAGATTGATTGATATACTTGTTAGTTTTGAATTTGAGAAGTTTGAGTATGCTTTTGGGTGGTTTTTGATTGATTATTGTGGCTGCATTGTTACACTTTCTACTGCTGAATTATTATTGAATAAAGTGCTCCATTTTTGCTATTAAATGGAGGAGATAATCTTGCTCTGAGCTGATTTGTGTTGGTGGAGAAGTTGGGAGAGTATTGTGAGCATTCTGGTGGAAAATCTCCATTTTGTACAGTTAAGATCCTTAAAGGGTCTATTTAAATTAGGATGTGTTGGAAGACATTTGAAATATTAAAGTATACCCTAAACTACTTGAACTTTAATTTGTCAATGCTTAAATTTTGGTTTTTTTCATGTGTAAGTGCCTTAAATAGATTTTGTTATTATGATTGATTAGTGTTAGCTAACTAGAATATGGACTATAATGAATAATGTTGTTTTGAGTTGGATACTTGAAATATTCAAAGTGTTTGGAAGGATAAAAGAATACAGTTTTTATGATGGTTTAAAATATGGAAGCATGGAATTTACTAACTATTTTCCTCAAAAATTTTCGTAGAAATAGTGGTAATCCACCCTATTTCCCTTTGCTACCAAGACCATGCTAAAATTATTGCATTCATTATATGGATGAACTTACTTGCTACTCATAGATTATACCATTAGGTTTTAGTGATGATAATGTTTAGTGTGCAATGTGAAGTCAAAAAACATATGTTTATGTTGTTATCTTGAATTGAACAAGAGTAGTATTTTAGTTTGATTTCTATACTTTATTGGATAGACATGGGTAGATTTCAAGAACAAGAACTAACATTTTAGACTTGAGTTATTCGTGTTGCCTAAATAAGGTAAGATTTTGCATTTCAAGAACAAACCTCCAAAATATGTGATCTTTTCAAGTTTAGATCTTGCATTTTGATAAACCTTAGAGAGGGGGGGGGTTGAATAAGGTTTATAGCAAACAAATATAAATTTTCAAAATCTTTTGTTGACTTGTAAAAAGGAGCCCAAAAAGTATGTGTTAAAAAAAGGATTTGTTGTGCAGCTTTAAGTATGCAGTCAGAGATCTTTCGAATCTGAATTAAATGAAGAGTAGATAGTCTAAATTTAAGATGGACAGTTAAGATATCAATAACCTATTCACTATGAATATAAAAAGTCTTAAATCAGATTAATGATTGAAAGGAAAACTGTAGAGTTTTTCTAATCGGATGAATCACGAAAAATGCAGCCATAACATTCAAATTAAACGCAAGAGAATAGACCTAAAGATTTATAGTGGTTTGATCCTCAACTAATCTACATCCACTACCTTAAGCACATACTTAGGATTTTAATATAACCACTAAAATATTTTTCCCAAATCAATTGTAGTAGGCAACACCAATCTTATACAAGAGGATCCCCACATTTGGTTTTACACCCAACCTCTTTAAACTCAAATAATGAAGGCTCACCCCAACTAGGTTTTACTTTCCAAACCTTGATACAAAACAAATTATAGAGAAAATGTAGAAAGAGCTCACAGATTGAGCATATATAAACAATCTAAGCACATGTACCTTTTTACCTTTGGAACAATCAATCTCATTTTGAAACACAATGTAGATGAGAGATTCTTATTTTTCAAAGTCGTAAAGTGTTTCTGAAAGTGTTAGCACAAATCTCTTACTGAAAATCATGTTTAAAGGGCTTTTATAAGCGTAAAAAACAAGACTGCAACGACTAGTAACGACTAGTTTGTTGCTGTCAGGTTTTGTACGATTTTGGATTCATAAGATAAAAAATTGTGCATTCGAAAGGGGAGTCCGAAACACCACTTTATGCAGAAGTATATTTTGAACACCTACAGATTCTTGGATGGGCATTTTGGATTCAGAGGTCCGTCCAAAATCACTTAACTAAGTTTTTATAAAAAAATTTGAATTGAAAATACCATCTTTTTTAAATGACATTAAATGCTTCAATATGAAATAAATTGAACATCAAGTAAAGAGATATAAAAAATATAAGTAATACCTTAAACACAATTTTCTAGTCTACAATTCTTCAAAAAGTCTTCAAGATATGCAACTTCTTTAGATTGAATATTCATTTAATCATTCTTTTTAAACTCCATCAACAATGAGTTGCGTAGCAATCTTATTTGCAAGACTTTGAAGAACCGATGTCAAACATGTCATATCCAAAAGTCCTATCATACATAAATACACATATTAATTCACATCAATATTTATCATAAATCAAAATATAGGAGAATGCCTTTTAGACTAATATTCCCTCCATCCCATTAAAATTGACACACTTACTATTTTTGTCTGTCCAACTAAAAATGACACTTTCCTTTTTTAGTACTTATTATTCCTTGATTTTCAATTTTACCCTTTAAATTTGAACATTTACACCAATCTCCAAAACCAAATTTTTTATATACTGACAGTTTCTCCCAACCACTTAAATGTTTTATTTCAATTTTTTAATGACAAAACTTCAAAATAATGAAATTGAAGTACAACTAATTTTCCAAGCAAATTCCAATTCCTCCACTAGTTGAAAGACATAGTCATCTATTGTTGCTTTCTGGCAAATTTTTGGAAAACATTCAAAGAACTCTTCATGTGGTGCCATTCAAAGAACCGTAAAGCTCTCCATCACCATTATTCAAATTTTACCGCATATGATGGTTCCAAAAACAAACAAAAACCTTCAAAGGTAAAATATAGCTCACAAATCTTCACATTAGGCTTCCAATTAAACCTCTCTGATTTTAACCAAAATGTCATTTCAACCATCAACAATACAACAATTTCCATACACTAAAATGCTCATCCACCACCATTTTCTGCATTTGAGCCATTGATGAAATTTTTTATCAATCCATCCGGTTCACAGTGGATTTCAAGTATTGAAAAACTACTCCATAAGAAATTTTTGGATCTGCACCTTTATGATCATTCCAAAAGACATTTCAAATTTAAAAGTAGAGAAATGTGATAGACTGAGAAGCATATTAGAGGGTGCTGCAATTTTTTCCTTTAACTAAGAAAAAAATAGAGAGAAACACAGAAAGAGACAGAAATACTAAGACCAAATTTGGGCAAGAATTGGAGTTAAAATGAATTCCATCATATATTCAAACAAAATTCAAAGTATCAAAAGTATAGATTTATACATTTAAAAAATCAACTTTTGGCCTCATCAATGATTGAATATTCATAAAGGCAAACAAAACAAAAAGAGGCCATGAAAATACATTTGGATACAAATGGCAACATAAAACAGCTGATACAACCACTAAAACAAATGGTACACCAAAAATCCAAGATCAAATCTCTGCCCAATTACAATTGCTGCCAGTGATAAATTCCATTCTTTACTACACTAGCATCACAATTAAGTTGGAGTGGCAAATTTTCATTTCTTTCTAAGGTGTTCTTGCTTAAGTGTGGCACTTTGTAATGATTTCCTCCATAATTTTTTATGATCTCCGCCATACAAGATTGTAAACTTAAGAAGACACGATTAAGACAATTGGCAGATAAATCATCAAATGCACTCTCAACAGCAAAAATTAACTCATCAATTGTTCTTGGAGCTTCTTGGTACTGCAATGACTGAATTGCTCTAAAAAATCTAAGATCTAACATACTAAGATCAGGGCTATTTGGAGGCTAAAAAAACAACCAAATATCAAAACCACCTTCTTTTGAAGCTTCAATAAACATTTGATCATCAATAGCCATGTGAGGCTTTGCATTATCTCATTGGATAAAGATGGTTTTTTATAAAGAATTTGACTATTTAGATCGTATAGCTGGCAGTACCTTCTCAATTAAAAATGCTCTTGTGATCTCTTTAGTTACAGATAAAATTAGTTTTGTTTCTAATGTTCCTACCATTCGATTTTTGCTACTACATTTTGCTAGTTCTTTATATACAAAAGGAAAAATTCCTATCCTCCCTGAGAATGTTTTTTCACCATTAGAATTAAATCTTGGACGTGTTACAGCAGCTAAAAACATTACCTTAGTAATGAATCGTTTACTTTTGCAAGTACGAATAGGGTCTTCTTCATCTTGTAAGAGGTAATACCTCTTTGTTTCTTTTGTTAGCTAAAACCATTTTTCATCGATGTAAACAAAATCAAACATATCAATGAACATTGGGTTTGAATCAATTGTACCTGGCTCAATTATTAATAAGCAGAACTGTAACATTGCTTTCTTGTTTCTGTCTGTTAATGCAGGCTTTATAGCATCGGTGTGAGGCCTTATTAACCCTTCTTTCATTCATCTGAATATAGTGGATTTTGACACATCTAAAGCTGTAGCCAAAGAATGGATACTTGTGCGGTGTCAAAGAGGTATTTCTCAAATTTGGTCTGGATTAACTTGGATTTGTTTCCATCTTGTAGAAGGCCTTCTATGAAATTCAATCTTTTTTCCATGTTCTATACAAGCTTTTGCTACCCTCCATATACGAATTACAGTGCTATATGAAACACAAAATACAATTGCAACTTTTAAAATTGATCCTTTTTTTATGCTTCCATGTTGGCTCTGCTTCAGTATAAACTCAACAATTTTGTGTTCTTGAGAATCTACTAAAAACTTCTTCTGACGGTCATGGTTTATAATGGATGAAGAACTCATTTTTTTCATGTAATCTGATAACCTACTACTAATGGAAGAAGGAAAACAAGAAGTAGAATACTATCAGAGAAGAAGAATACTATAGAGTACTGGGTAGAAGGAAAGTTGGAGTTTTAGAGTTCGTTTTAGGGTTAAGGTTACTGGTAATCGGATTGAAGAGGGAATGGAGAAGAACGTGATAAAACAAAAAGTGAAGAATTAAGGGTCAGCAAGGGTCTGGTGCTTCAACTCTCAATCACATAAAAAAGGGAGAAACCCAGAGGTATTACAGTGCCTGGTCAAACAAAATCAAACAAAGATCACTCAAATCAGCTACACAAAAGAAAAAATCAATACCCAAAATCAGCACACTATCATCAAACCAACAAACAAACCATAGTAATATTCACTGACGCACGCAAAAGACCCATCAACAACATATCAACAAACCAGAGCAATGCAGAAAGATGGCACCTTTAACCAAATCTCCTCCAAATTTGACCCATCAACAACACAAAAAATATCAACCCACACAGTAAATCACCATGTATATTAAAGCTTTAACAACCGGATACCTCCTTCCACCAAAACCGGAGATGCAAAGATCAACCCACACAGTAAGTTACCAACGCTCAAGAAGCAGCTACCCAGGAGCTCAGAGATTCTCACAAATTATCCATTTTCCTTCTAATGCCTTCAACATCTGTTTTCTTGAGTTTTAGAGTCCTAAAATTGTAGGAACTCCACCACTACTCCTTAATCTTCGTGGGAGAACTAGCGGGAGGTTGGAGCAGAGATAAAGCTGGTAATATTAAGCGCGAAGCGTGGGGTTGTAGGGGTCCATTCAAATCTTAAAGATTTCAAAATTTTAGAACTCTATCATTTATTTAAAATCATATATTTAAGGGCCAATTTTGGTTTTTTATTTATGTTTTACCTATTTTTTTTAGTCAAATTATAAATTCTTAATCTCCGTGTTAGGTCAGACACTGTTAATTTTAATAGGATGGAAGGAGTACATTTCAAGAACAACAATATGTGATCTTTGCAAGAGGAGACAGTTGATGAAAATGTTAGTGCTTCATCCCTAGTATGTAGCTGGAAAATATATTGTTGGAAGTATGATCAAATTGGAAACTACTAAACCTCCAAAATATGTCATATTAGTATTAGATACAAAGTTCAATACAACTAAGCGGTCTTTATTTATTCTTTTACTTATTGATGTTTATCAAGGAGATTTTTTTTGCTTGTACATATATTTACACACATTTCTCATTTTTTAACATTTATTATTGTCTAAAATATAGTGCTTGACATTACAAGAGAGTGTTTTACCGAGGTACTTTGTCTTTATCTTTGCTCACCAAGTCAAAAGGTACATGAGTTTATATGGTTCAACTTAAAATATTATATATTTAACTTATATGAATGGATCTCCGTGAGTCACGGGTGATCATTCCCTATGGGTAATGGGCAATTACCCTTAGGTTAGTTTTATTGAATAATTGCTGTGACATTTAATATTTTTTTATATTTTTTGTTGAATATTGGTTGATTTGTGGTGGCTTAGTGCCTAGAAAATGTTCAATTTGTAGGGAAAACTCTACCGAAATTTTCATTGGTCATCTTGAACCTCCAGATAAATAGTCATGACCTTTACTCAAGCATTTTTAAATGTCTTAAGATTCGTCTAACATTAAACTTGAAGGTTATCCACCTAATTCACCCTATTTCATACTAACCACTCTTAATTATGATCATGCCTATTTTTTCTGCAAAATTCTCCCTCATCTGTATCAAAGACTCTCGCTTACCGATCTACCAACTAATCTCCTAATCTTTCAACCAAAAGCCAGAAAGATCTTGTATGTGTATACGACTTGACCAACCCACTAAAGACAAATAGGACTTGGGAAAGAAGCTGTGTAAAGACAAATAGGACTACTAGAATGGATTGAAGGATTTTGGGAATTCTATGGAGTTTGTAAGCGTGAGATGGGTTTTTGTTGTTGAGGAAGAAAGGGCATGAATTCGTTGTGGAAGCAAGAATTAAAAAATTGGCCAAGGTTATTATTTCTTAAATATTGTTTGTATTATAAATCCACCAATTCCCAATTTCTTCTCTCATATCCCCTTGAGATATCTGGCTCTTAAACGGTGGTTGTTAAAAAAAAAGTTCAAATTATATCAAAAAGCAAAAGCTTTTAGATTATCTAGAACATTTTCTTCCTTGCTCTTTTATGTACCCTTTATATATTTCCGATCCCTATTATCTGGTAATTAGGCTATCTACATATCTAGGTAGTTTTTCATCCGGCGGCCGTTTCTTTTCATCATTCACAAAATCTCAAAGATAACAAGACTATTGCTCTTTTTTTTTTTTTTCAGACTGTTCCTGCTAGATTTGCGAATACTACTTTACTGTGAAGGATGAATGTGAGTTCATGCTTCAAATCTCCGGACAGATAAGGAACTGGCTGGAATTGTGACTCGCTAGCATAAGAATCCAGAGAGCCAAAAAATAACTGGTCATTTTCTTATCTTTCCGGAGACTTGAAGCATAGACTCACATTCATCTTTTGTAGTAAAGTAGTCCTTTGCGAATCTAGTAGGAACCGTTTGAAAAAAAAATGAAAAAAAGAAGAGCAATAGTCATTTTTGCTTGAGATTTCATGAATGACGACAAGAAGTTGCCACCAGCCTAGAGATGTATAGAGTCTAATCACCAAAAAACACGGATTAGAAATATATGAAAGGTACATGAAAGAGTAAGGAAGAAATGATTCTAGATAATCTAAAAGCTTTTGCTTTTTTATATGATTTGAACTATTTTTTTTAACAATCACTGTTCAAGAGCCAAATATCTCAAAGGCTAAACCTTCTATACCTATTTTCTCAAAATTTATATTCTGACTCAAGCATGTGATTGATGTTGTTGATTTCCATTGTTAATTTTAGATGGACGATTGAATATGGATGTATAAAAGGCATGTTTCCGGTATCAAGGGTAATACTATTAAATTTGAATAGAGGGGTTAGAGAATTTCTGTAATTCGCTATTTCGAATTCGATATCATCCAAGATAAGATGTCATTGCTCAAAGTGTCAAAACAAGAAGTATTGGTCCCCCGCCCAAAGTCGAAATTTATTTATACCAAAATGGATTTGTTAGTAACTATCATCGGTGGCTTGTCATGGTGAACCATATAGCATTGAAAGAGCCAATCTCAACATCAAGAGGTGCAGTTCGTGGAAGCTGTTTAGGCAACCCGTTTCGAGATATAGTTCTAAATGTTGCAGGGTCTGAGTTTGATAATTATGGGGAATCTACAGATTCTGTTGAGGAACTTCCGAATACAAAGGCACAGAAGTTCTATGATATGTTGCGAGCTGCAAATACACCGATATGGGAAGAATGTTCAAGTCATTCACAGCTATCACTTGTATCTCAGCTATTAAATATCAAGTTCGAGAAATGTTTCAACCAAATAGTACAACTAATGAAGGAGGTCGTACCAGGCGAGAGTAAGATTCTAGATGACTTTTATGAGATGAATAAATTAGTATCTAGCCTCGGTTTACCTGTCCAAAAAATAGATGTTTTCACAAATAGACGCATGCTTTATTGGAAAGATGATATCACCCGTAGGAATTGAAAGTTTTGTAGTCATTATCGATACATGTTGATGAAGGGTCGGGGGAGCAACAGGCATAAAGAGATGCCTTTTAAGAAGATGTACTATTTTCTAATAACACCTCGACTGCAACGATTGTATTCATATAAAACGACTGCTATACACATGATGCGTAAATTTTGGGTATATAAAAATTATCAAATTTAAATCTATCCCTTGGTCAAGTTTTAATTAAAACACTAATCCCAAAATACACATACGAACAAATATACTTATCGCAAACATAGTATAGGGAATTAACAAGTATCGATCCTCAAAGGAACAAGTACACACTAATTACTTTTTATTCATTGTTTAACTGACCCAAATAAAGTGAGAAAATAATTTTAAAAAATAAAAAAATATATACAAGTCAATGATGTAGGTTTATGCAACTTAGACAATTATCCTAGAAAATATAATAATGAACCCCTTAACAACTATCTTAATTAATCATCATCTTGACATCATGAAGGAATATAAAGCAAAGTTTAATCGTTTCCCAAATCAGGAATTCACTTATATAAACTCCACTTTTTTCCCAATCTATGAAATCACTACCCCTTGATTAAATTAGCAGATTTCCAATCAAACTAACAAAACCAAAAGATGCATTAACCCTAATTCCTTATAGACATAAAATTAGCCACCAACCCTATACTCTAGGAGAAATTAACTAATATTTTATTATTTAAGTTCTTTCTTAACTTCGTTTCCCAAGTTTGTTAAGAAATAACAAATATGAAATTAATAAAATTAAATCAACTCCTAATGTCATTTCTCAGGTTAATTAGAAGCAAATCTAACTTCATCAATTCCTCCACAATCACAAGTAATCAAACATTAAGAATGAGAGAAAATTGATCAAGTAATTAAATTGCTACATAAATCATGAATTCCAAAATATTTTTAAATTACAAAAAAAATATTGAATATATCATTATTTAATAACAAGAAAACAAAGAGAAAAGAAAGCACTTATAGACAAGTTTCTTTTTTCTTCCTTAAAAACTCTCTTGAACAATCCTCCTTGATTGGGTGAATCTTTCATTCAATGATTGATTGAGAATTTTTGCTTCTTAATCTACCTCCACATATATGTCTCTCTCTTGTATTTTCTTGTGCTTTTATAGGCCCATTGAATGCTAAATTCGTGACTTAGGAAGTCTTGGTCGAGTAGAATTTGAAAAATACTAAAATTATTGAAAAATTTCTAATTTCGTGCACAGAATATTCACCCTCCAGAGCCTACCTGGTGCCGGGTACCTTCGACCCACTTGGCACAAGGTGCACTTTATTCTTCCCCTATTTTTGCTCTGTTTTTTGTCTTTTTTGGTTAGCAGACAGTATGGACCCAACGTCAGGTACACTTGCCAGATCTGGTGCCAAGTCTGTTCTAGTTTTTCCCTGAACGTTGGCTCAATTTTTGCTGCTGGACCAGAATGGACCCGGCACTAGGTGCATTCTGGAATTGTTCACTTTCTACTCGATTTTAACTCAAATATGCACAAATTTATCAAAAATACTTTTTACAAGCAAAATGTCAAATATGAAGGAATCTGCCTAGTTATTATAACAAATGTATCACAAAATAATCACAAATAATTAGAAAAATAATGGTGATTTTATCCCCTATCAACACATGAGATGGCATGCGAAGAGCTTAACAGTTGATGGGTACGTAAGTCATCCTCGTAATAGTGAGGGTTGGCAACATTTTGATAAGAGTCATCCTAAATTTGCAAAGAAGTCGCGGAATGTAAGGCTTGGAATGTGCACAGATGAGTTTGCTCCATTCGGAATGTCTGTAAAACAATATTCATGCTGGTAAGTTATTTTCACTCCTTATAATCTTCACCCGTGGATGTGCATGAAGGATCCAATAATATTCTTAACTATCATTATTCCAGGGCAAAAAAATCTTAAATACAAGATTGATGTATATTTATAATCAATGATTGATAAACTGAGAGGATTGTGGTCTGATAATGTCTTCACATATGATATATCAAAGAGACAAAATTTTTAATTGTGAGCTGTGCTTTTGTAGACAATTAAGGACTTTCCAACCTATGAAGTGCTTAGTAGGTAGAGCACTGCAGGCAAGTTTGCTTGTCCATATTGCATAGAGCACACAATGTCTTTCTATCTACAATTTGGTGGCAAAACATCTTGGGCCGATTGTCATCGTCGGTTCTTGCCACTTGATCATGCATTTAGGAGGGACACACATTCATTCAGAAAGGATAGAGGATACAAAACTTCATCACATGTAGTCCGTCTAACAGAAGAGCAAATATGGGTCAGGGTGTGCCACTTTCTCAAAATTATAGATTCAGGACATGAACTTGGGAAGAGCGACGGAAGAGGTGTGAATCACAACTGGGTTAAAATGAGCATCTTTAGGGACTTGCCTTACTGGTGAACTCTATTGGTGCCACATAATATAGATATCATGCATAATAAAAAGAATGTGTTTAATAATATCTTTAACACTGTTATGGATGTAAAAGGAAAAACAAAAGACAATCTAAAGGTGAGACATGATATCGAGATGTTTTGTGATAGGCCTGAATTACAAGTTAGTAGTGTAGGGAAAGGAAATGTTATTATGCCTAAAGCATACTATCAATTAACTAGTGCGGGCAAGCAAGTGCTATTTGAGTGGGTGAATGAACTCCAACTCCAGGATGGATATGTTTCAAACTTATCAAGATGTGTTGATTTGAAGGAGTTAAAGATGTCTGGCATGAAAATTCATGATTGTCATATGTTTATGGAATAATTACTGCCAACTACTCTAAGGGAATTTCTTCCACTTAACATGTGGAACGTATTGACTAAATTGAGTCTTTTTTATAGGGATTTGTGCTCATCAAAACTAGGCGTCAGTCACATGAAGAAACTGGAGTCCGAAATTCCAGTGCTCGTATATAAGCTTGAGAAAATATTCCCCCAGGTTTCTTGGATATAATGGAGCACCCAGTAGTTCACTTGCCTTATGAAGCTTGTGTTTGTGATCTAATTCAATACAGATGGATGTATCCATTTGAAAGGTAAATACTAAAAAATAATTTAATCTGCACTATAGTACGTGATAATGATAACAATTCAAAAGTGTGCTCTAATTATGGTTGTGACAAATTGCAGGTTCTTGTATCGCTTAAAAATTAAGGTAAAAAAATAAGGTAAGGATTGAAGGATTAATTTGCAATGCTTACCTAGTTTAAGTAGCCTCGACATTCTTTTCTTACTACTTTGAAGAACATGTTCAAATAAGGCTTACACAAATGCCTCTAATGCAGAGGTTACAACTGAACACAATCCCAAAGATCCTTTGTTGTCAATTTGCAAAGTTCGGGGAAGGACATTGGGGAAGATCTAAACTCAATTTCTGATATTTGAGGAATTCAAAACTGCCACAAATACATCTTACTAAATTGTGAAGAGGTACAACTTTATATAACGTATTTCTCAGCTGTTTTACAATCCCAACATTCATGTATCACAGAGTTGGAAGTCGAGAGAAGGATAGAGAATGAATTTGCTATATGGTTCAAAAATTACGTAAGTTATCTAAATAATATTTGAATAAGTATATTTTAAATATCTTAAATATAAACTTAGGTGTTTGCAAATTTCTTGTAGGTGAGTGATCCTATCAATAGAGTGACAAACAAATGTTCGCAAAACCTCTCGTAGGGATCGTCGAGATAGATGAAATCATTTCAAGTGTATTTAATTAATAGTTATCGATTTCACACACGTGAGCACACAGAAGGTAAGAAAAATGTTAACTACTGAGTTTATGTTAAAGGTGGCCAGAATGAGCATTGTAGTGTTGATTTTTACGGGGTGTTAAAGGAGGTTATTGAAGTTCAATTTCCTTGTCATCCGATACAGACGGTTGTACTTTTTAAGTGTGATTGGTTTGACCCTACACTAAATTGGGGAATGAGAGTACACCCTTAATATAAGTTGGTAAACATCAACAATAAGAGAGGTTATCCTAAATATGATCCTTTTGTATTAGCTCAACAAGCACATTAAGTGTACTTTATAACATATCCAGGAACTAAAAGGCTAAAATCTAATTGGATGGCAATATGCAAAATAAAAGCATGATATGTGGTTGATGCACCCATTGCTAATAGAGCTTCCCAAGAAGAAGTTGATGACAATGAGTATATTTTTGGTAATTGATCTTAGTCCCATAACACATGGAGAAGGCATAAATGAGTTACTGGACGTTCAGGAGAAAGCATTAGATTGGGACCAAAATTTGAACTATAATGTATCTCATGATGAGGGTGATTGGGAAATAGATTTTCAAACAAAAGTTAATTCTAAGGAATACATTTCAGAGAATGACTCAAGCGAACAGTGTATTTTAATTAGTTGATTAGTTCTTTATAGGTCCATCTTGATTTCAATTCACGAAATACGAGTTACAATTTATCTTTATGTGTGTGTGTGTGTGTTAGTGAGAATGACTCAAGGGAACAGTGTATTTTAATTAGTTGATTAGTTCTTCATAGGTCCATCTTGATATCAATTCACGAAGTACGGGTTACAATTTACTTTTATGTATATATATATTAGTGAGAATATGTGACATTTTTTCCTTCATTTATATTTTTTTTAACTATGTTTTTCCCTCTTAGATATGTCCACTGAAGAGTAGCAATCTTCTGCTGATACAGAGTATACCCATACATGGGATCGTACTCCATCACCTGGGCATGCTCCACATATCCTAGCACCTGATCAGCAACCAGGGGATACACTACTTAAGTAAGACAATGAGTCTCCTGTTGTCCCATCCTCTGCAATATCTTCTCAGCCTGGATCTCAAGACTAAGATCCACGACTTTTGATTACACCACGAGCAGATGGGTATTATGTTGTAAATTATAGGAGATTATAATTAGTTAAGTATATTTCACTCACTTTAGTTTTTATAATATGTTTAATTTTACAAACAAGATTTGTTGGTTTCCATCGCTGTATACGGGAGATCATCTCAATATTCCATAGGTACTTTGACGAGCCCTACACCACATTTGCAGATGTCCCGATGTACATGAAGAATATCTGGTTCGAAGAGTTCATAGTAAGTTACTAATTATTGTATAAATGCATAATATTAATGGATTTTGTATTTCATACATGTGTTTTTTGTCACTTATCATATACTAACAATTTCAAATATAATGTATTTTTTTACAAAAACTATTTAGTTGGGCTGATGATCATAGTTCTTGGATCTAGTCCAACTGGGAGCACAAGTGCAGGACTCACCTTCCGAACACCTTATCAAAGGTCCGAAGGGCAACCCCAATTGGTCAGTCCCCTTACTGGATTGACCCTGAGATCTGGGAGCAGATAAGGCAGCATTGGAGCACACAGAAGTTTCAACGGATCTCCTCCACTACTCGGAGGAAAAGGGGTCAGGCCACCTGCACTCATACTAGAGACTCAATCTCGTTCACTATCTATGAGGATCGTATGTAATTTTCTTTAAGTATTCACATCTTTTGTAATTTTATTTCATGTAAAGTATTTTCAATTAATATTCTGATAAGTTATTATTGTAATTGCAGCGAAAGAAGATGGACATTAACTTTAGTCATATTGAGTGGTATAAGAGGCTGCATACTTTTCAGAGTGAGGATAGACAGGGGTAGTATTTCAGCAAGCGTTCTCGCAAGATATTTTTAAAGAATTAAAAATTGTGAATTATAAAATACTTTACATTTGGTTACATTTCATTTTATAAAAAAATTAACTTTGCAATCAATTTTAGGACAATGTGATGGCTGCCAAGGAGTGCCTTACTCAGACTTATTCCACTGGGTCTACGAGTGTCACCTCTTCTGTTGTCCCAAATGAGTGGACTCTATTTATTGAGGTGGCTGGCAGGTTCAATAGAGGTTGCGTTTTTTGACTTGGCTCGGAGGCAGCTCAAGCCAGGCAGCAGCTCCAAGGGAGTTCCTTGCGATCCACAGAGACCTCTGCACGTGCAGATATAGAGCAGATAGTCAAGAGGAGGGTAGAAGAAAGGGTGCACATGGTGAGAGAGGAGCTCAGGAAGAATTTTAATCAGAGAGTGGATCATCTTCAGAGTTAGATGACACTGATATCGGAGAGGTTTGGATTTCTTATACCATCGTTACCGTCGACTCAGGCAGTCGATGGGGAGAAAGACACTGGTGGTAGGTTTATTTTGTCCCCGGATCCTCATCCTTCGACCCATTCATGTCCTCGATCTCCACCCCCACCTTCTTCAGTTGGCGCCACTGTTCCCGTAGCTTAGGGATTTTATTGTACATTTTATCATTTATATCATATTTATAATAAATATTTCGTTTGACATCATTATTTTATATTTACATTATATATATCCTGTATATTTATTTTATATTATTGAGATGATTATTTTCCTTTCCAATTTAATGATATCGGTTGATGCATTTTTTCTAAATTCACATTTTGTGTGATGTATATTGTTTGAATGTGTAATACAGTACAAGGGGTTCGAAATAATTACAAAATATGTCTCTTTAGTTCAAAAAAATAAAATAGCTATGGATTAGCGGATTGTTGCTAATCCGTAGAAACTTCCTGGGGTTTAGCAATGGCACAGGTTATTCCGTCGTTAATCAATTGCTAATTTAGCTACTGATTTACAGCGGAAGGAATTTTTTTTCATAAATAAAAACTAGCCATCATTAATCCCTTGCTAATTTAGCTACAGATTTGTGATAGCAAAAATTATTTTCAAAATTAAATAGCCGTCGCTACTCCCTCACTAATATAGCTACGGGTTTTCGACGGTAGTTATATTACATGTGTAAAATAAATTTATACGGTCGTCGCTAATCCATTGTAGATATGGTTAGGGTTTATATGCCGTCGCTAATCCTTCACTAAATTTGCTACGTTTAGTTATGGGTTGAATTAATTTCTTAAAATTCCATATTTAGAAAATAATAGAGCTGTTGCTATTCCGTCGCTACACCGAAGCAAATTTGAGCACTACAACTTCGGTGACTCGATTATTAGCCCTCACTAAACCCTTGCTATTAGCGACGAATGAGCTCTATCATTGCAACATTTTCATTTAGCGACTAAGTATTCAGCTACAGCGTTTTCCGTCGCTATGCCATCGCTATTTACAATTAGCAACGGTTTAGCGACAGCATTAGCCTTCTCTAATGTCGTGATTTCTTGTAGTGAGTAAAGTCATTATTTAAGTAACTCTTCTAAAGTTTATGACCATATTATTGATGTTTATCACTCATAAATGTTATCTAAAATAATGTGTGGCTACGTGGGAGAATGTAAGATATAATGTCTTTTAAAGATCTTGTACGGCCCCATAGTATTGCCTAATTGAATTAGTTATCTCCCAAAAATTTTTAGATAAGGTAATACACTATTAGCTCAATCAATTAGTTTATATGGCATATTCAAACTTTTGGGATTAGGTAACTATTGGTTATCTTATGTTATTTTAAGTTTCTTTGTGAAAAAAAATTTGTACGTGTGTGATACTCTTAAGTTCCTAACTTAACTATATTTACGCATGTGATATCCATTAGTCTAAGTATTTCTTATAGGTATAGGTTAAAAGACTTAAAAAGAGTTTTGTGAGTTTCTTATATTTCTTGTGTGTTTGTGAGTGCAATAGTCACAAGAGAGGGTTACGTGTAGGATCACAATGACAATCAATTGCTCTTATCTATCGCTTAATTACTATAGTTGAAAATAAGTTTTTTTTATTCATTTCCACTATATGTATATGTGATTTTTCACACACATGGGCCATTTTTCTATGGCGCTACAGATCCACCTGCCTCTACCTTTCCTCCCTCTTCCCCTTTTCCTCCTCCATCTTTGCCTTCACTATCAACTCCACAGCACTATAGATTGACCACCCTTTTGCCTCTTTCCTCTTCTTCTCAAACACATGAATGGCACTGACCATCACTATAGATCAATTACTCTTTGCCCCCCTTCATCTTTGCCCTTTCCTCCCTTACCTATGCCTTCACCATTGGCTCTTCAAACACTATAGATCCACTACACTGCACCTTTCTTCCCTCTTTTCACTTTTATCCTACTCATTTCCTCTTGCTTATTTCCTCTTCTCTTTTTCCTCCTTCTCATTTGCCCTCACCACACTCGACTATCAGCATATATTTGACTTCTCTTCTTTCTTCACCAACAGTCATGTCAACGCATTGCCTTTATGGTTATGTATGTTGTGAATGGTGATGGTGGCAATAGTATTAGGAAAGAAGGAGGGAAAGATCAAGAAATAGAAAAAGGAAAGAAATTTTTATTAAAAAACATAAAATTAGTCAAAAGGGTCAAATATGTTATAAAATTAGGGTAGTGTTAGAATAAAATCTACACACTACACACTAAGAAAATTTTAACTATTCTTTGCATAAGAATTTCTCTTCAAACTTCTCTCTTTCTTTCTCTCACAATTCTTTCTCTCACAATTCTTTCTCTAATCTTTCTTTCACTAATCTTTCTTTCACAAAATAATGGTGTATTACAAGCTTAGAGCATAGCTCTATTTATAGAGCTCTAATTAGTGAAATACATCATGGCATACATCATCTTCAACTAATCTCAATTAATGGTGTCTCCACTAAATGGTGGACATCCATAAAAATCTTCTAATAATTCACATAAATCCATAATTAGTAGAGCCTCTACTAATTAATGGAGATTCCAATAATTCATAACACTCCCCCTTGGATGTCCATCCATACATAAAGAATATGCCTCGTTAAAACCTTACTAGATAAAAACCCAGTGGGAAAAAAAATCTAGTGAAGGAAAAAGAGTACACTATTCTATATGTTTGTTTATTACTCCCCCTGATGAGATGATTCATTTAAACCTTTAAACTGACGCATACCGATTTTATATCTCAACTTCTCAAATGTTGCAGTCGGTAAAGTCTTCGTGAAAATATCTGCGAGATTATCACCTGACTGAATTTGTAGCACATCAATTTCACATTTCTTCTGGAGTTCATGAGTAAAGAAGAATTTTGGTGAAATATATTTTGTCCGATCTCCTTTAATATATCCTCCTCGTAATTGAGCTATGCAAGCTGCATTATCTTCATAAAGAGGAGTTGGAATATATTTGATTAATGATAATCCACAACTTTCTCGGATATAATGAATCATGGATCTTAGCCATACACATTCTCGACTTGCTTCATGAATGGCTATAATTTCAGCATGATTTGAAGAAGTAGCTGCTTGGAGATGTCGAAGGACTTGTTTAATTCCATTCCAATGTCGTCGTGTTGGTGAAGAACTAAATCTTGTTAATAAATTGACAGCAAAAGCAATATCAGGTCTTGTATTATTAGCAAGATACATCAATGCACCAATTGCACTGAGATATGGTACTTCAGGACCAAGGAGTTCATCATTTTCTTGAGGTCGGAAAGGATCTTTATCCACATTTAATGATCGGACGATCATTGGAATACTCAATGGATGTGCCTTGTCCATGTAAAATATTTTTAGCACTTTTGCTGTATATGTTGATTGATAAATAAATGTTCCACTCTCCAGATATTCAATTTGTAAACCAAGGCAAAATTTGGTTTTACCAAAATCCTTGATTTCGAATTCTCTTTGTAAATAATCAATTATTTCTTGGAGCTCTTCAGGAGTTCCAATAAGATTAATATCATCAACATATATAGCTAATATCACAAATTTAGAACCAGATTTCTTAATAAAAACACATGGACATACCTGGTCATTTTTAAATCCCGCTTTCAATAAATATTCACTAAGACGTGTGAACCACATGCGCCCAGATTGCTTCAGGCCATATAATGATTTCTGCAACTTGATGGAGTAATTTTCACGAGGATAATGTTTATATGCTTCAGGCATATGAAATCCTTCAGGGATTTTCATGTAAACATCATTTTCTAAATTTCCATACAAGTAAGCAGTGACAACATCTAATAGGCGCATATCTATCTTTTCATGTACTGCCAAACTGATAAGATATTGGAGTGTAATAGCATCAACAACAGGAGAATAAGTTTCATCATAGTCAATACCTGATCTTTGTGAAAAACCTTGGGCTACTAATCGCGCTTTATATCGAACGATTTCACTTTTTTCATTGCGCTTTCGCACAAATATCCATTTGTAGCCAACAGGTTTTACACCTTCGGTATTCGGACTGCAGTCCGAAGACTTCACGTTTTGTCGGTGCATTTAACTCCGATTGAATCGCATCTTTCCATTGCGACCAATCTTTTCTATGCCGACATTCATCAAGCGATATTGGTTCGGGATCATCATTATCCTGTGTAACATCAAGAGATATATTATATGCAAATATATTATCAATAACAGTTTCTATCCGATTCCAACTTCTACCGGAAGTGGTATAATTGATAGAAATTTCAGTGTTACTTTTATCAACTTCTGGTTCTTTGTCATCAGTTCTCTCTTGGTCTTTATCATTCTTTTCTTCAATATGATCTTCTGGATCATTTAATCCTCTTTTCTTTCGAGGATTTTTATCTTTAGAACCAAGAGGTCGGCCACGTTTCTGGCGTGTTTTTGACTCAGCAGCTATAGGTATAATATTTTGTTCTGCTGGAACTTCAATTCGAATAGGAGCATTTATAGCTGGAATATGCGATTTTGTAACTCTTCTAGAGTCAACAAAAGCGTCTGGCATTTGATTTGCAATGCTTTGCAAATGAATTATCTTTTGAACTTCAAGTTCACATGCGCTTGTGCGCGGATCAAGATAATTTAATGATGTTGTCCAAGCAAGATCCTTTTTATGCTGTTTTGGTTCTCCCCCTAATTTAGGGAATAATGATTCATCAAAATGACAATCAGCAAATCTTGCTGTGAATACATCTCCTGTCAGGGGTTCAACATACTTGATAATAGAGGGAGAATCATATCCAACGTATATCCCCTTTCTTCTTTGAGGACCCATCTTTGTACGTTGGTTTGGTGCAATTGGAATATATACAGCACACCCAAAAATTCTTAAATGAGCAATATTTGGTTCTGACTCAAAAGCCAATTGCAAAGGAGAGAATTTATGATAACTAGCTGGTCTTATACGTACAAGTGTTGCAGCATGTAGAATAGCATGTCCCCAGGCAGATGTTGGGAGATTTGTTTTCATTAATAATGGTCTAGCAATTAATTGTAATCGTTTAATCAAAGATTCAGCAAGACCATTTTGTGTGTGAACATGAGCTACAGGATGTTCAACATTAATCCCAATTGACATGCAATATGCATCAAAAGCATGTGATGAAAATTCACCAGCATTATCCAAACGGATATTTTTAATATGATGGTCCGGAAATTGTGCTCGTAATTTAATTATTTGAGCAAGTAATCTCGCAAACGCCAGGTTGCGAGTAGATAATAAACATACATGTGACCATATGGATGATGCATCAATTAAGACCATAAAATATTTGAACGGTCCACATGGTGGATCAATAGGCCACAAATATCTCCGTGAATCCGTTCGAGAAATGTAGGACTTTCAGCTCCTACTTTTACTGGTGATGGTTTAACAATTAATTTTCCTAGGAAACATGCAGTATATGCGAATTTTTCTGATGTTAATATCCTTTTATTTTTTAAAGGATGACCATGTGTATTCTCAATGATTCTTCTCATCATGGTAAATCCCGGATGACCCAACCGGTCATGCCAAATGCTAAAAGTAATAGGATCAGTAAACTTCTGGTTTACTAGATGATGAATTTCAATTGTACGTATTTTTACAAAATATAGACCAGTAGAAAAAGACGGCAGTTTTTCTAATACCGATTTCTTACCCAAATGCATTTGAGTAATAAAAAGATGCTCAATCCCATTTTCCTCAAGTTCATATGAACACTAGTGATATGAATAAAAGATGTGATGCTTATTATTAATGGAAATATCTTTTTCCCTTATTATATTTTCTGTTCCACTTCAGGTGGCCAGTATTTCTCACAGTTTGATTATAATTGTGATAAGGGAAATATCAAGCGTGTCTACGACCATAACCACGACCACGGTCACGGCCATGGCCACAACCACGACTATAACGATGGCTTCTGCTAGAGCCAACAGCATTCACTTCTGGGAGTGCTGTTGAGCCAGTTGGTCTGGCTTCATGATTTCTCAATAATAACTCATGTTAAATTTGTCAATTTGGGATACCATTTTTCTCGATATTGTTACTGCAGGACAATATTCGAGGTATGAAAAGTGGAGAATGTCTTCTCCAATATAACTTCATCAGTAACTTTTTCTCCGCAAAATTTTTAACTAAGATGTAGTTTTATACATCACGGAGTTCACGGTTTTACAATCTTGCAACTTCAGGTGCAAACATTCATACCGTGCAGTGGGTAGTACGACCATTTTCAGGTGATCAAATCTTTCTTTTTATCCACATGACATATGGATCTCCTAGATGCATTTCTGTATGACATATAAATTTTTTTTTTTTCAGAAATATCAAGGGCTACAAATTCGAGTTTAGTGATGTTAGCCATAGAGATCAATAAATGCGTACCTGTCTTCTGGCTTTGGTAACGACAGAAACTCGTGCTTAGTCTTCTGGCTTTTGTACCGGTAGAGACTCGTGCTGATAACGTGTTATAAAATTAGGGTAGTGTTAGAATAAAATCTACACACTACACACTAAGAAAATTTTAACTATTCTTTGCACAAGAATTTCTCTTCAAACTTCTCTCTTTCTTTCTCTCACAATTCTTTCTCTAATATTTCTTGTACTAATCTTTCTTTCACAAAATAATGGTATATTACAAGCTTAGAGCATAACTCTATTTATAGAGCTCTAATTAGTGGAATACATCATGGCATACATCATCTTCAACTAATCTCAATTAATGGTGTCTCCACTAAATGGTGGACATCCATAAAAATCTTCTAATAATTCACATAAATCCATAATTAGTGGAGCCTCCACTAATTAATGGAGATTCCAATAATTCATACCAAAATAATTTTTAAAATAAAATATAAGGTAAAATAGAAAGGGAATTTAAATGACAAAAATACCCTTATATCCCAACTTGTGTTAAGCATTTAATGTCTAAATTGGATGGAAGGGCAAGTATTGATACCTTTTTTAGAGTTAGAATGTAAAGATCAAAATCTTAAAATAAAGAGGGTAAAATTTAAAACTAAAAAAAGTTCAAAGAAAATTGACATTTTTAACCCTTTATAATAATATAATTTTTAGAGACAAATTTACATAAATAATTTCTAAATTATTTTACTTGCCAAAGGATTGTCACCAATTCTTTTTTTTTTTCTAATTTCTTAGGTCTACAATCTATTTATTTTAGTTTTTACTAGTCCTCACCCCAAATGTAGTGGAATTGAGAATAACCTATCACGTGATATGCACGTGGGCTTCTAGACAAAGGGCAATCTGGCACTCACTTTAGTTTAATGCCATCAGTTCCAATTGCATCGTTTCTTCTTCTTTAAAGAACAAAGCCTCCAGATACCATTGTTGCAATAATCAGTCACCATCCTATTAGTACTATCAATTGCGAAGTAGTTGACGGTTTTCAGGATTAGTGATCTGCTCATGCCTCTATTGTGACTGATACTCTCACCTCCAAATTTGCCCACCATTTTTCCTACTCTCCTTCAACCAAACATAAAGTAATGCCCCAACATGATCCCTCTAGGTGTCAACGCATAGTCATTTCTACTTTGGTCGCCCCATCATCCGATTCCTACAAGGCCACCTGCGACTAGTTTGAATAGTATAATTGCAATTGAGGGGGCTATTGTAACTTCATACATGTGAAGATGATTGGGATGGATTTGAGAAAGAAATTCTTCGGAAGGCCCCATAGATATAGAAAAAGTATAAGCCGTTGCGAGAGTGGCAATCTTTACTATCGGAGGGAGGACTACAATAGGCCCTATAGGAATTACCATATCAATGCAAGGAGAAGTGGAGACAGGCATGCTAGGCATGAGAGTGATGGTGGAAGCAGTAGTTATTAGATTCTCAAGCAGAGCAAGAGTCAAGGGAGGAAAATGATGGAGGAGCACAGAGCTAGAGTTAAGCAAAATGGAATGGAAAGGAATTAACTTCTGCTTTATAGATATACCAACAAAACTTGAGGGTTTTGTTCTTCAGAGAAGAAGAATCAATGCAAACGAGTGATTTTAGGGTATAATTGGATTGGATGGAATGTGGATTACTTATGAATCAGGTTAAACTAAAGTATCCTACCAAATTTGCCCTTCATTTACAAACCCACATACAAGTGTTCTACTCTGTTTGGAGTGATGGAATCTATAAAAAATCGAAGTATACAGATTAAAGACTTAAAATTTGAAAAAAAAAAATTGGAATTATTTTGCAATAAATAAAATAAATCATGAACTATTTCTATAAATTTGCCAATTTTATATAGGGGGAAAAAACTTGTTTAGAATGAAAACAGCTCCAACTTTGGCCGTTTAGGTTCAATTTAATCTGATCTATCTATCTAATCTAATCAGGGAAACTGAATTCCGTTCATTAAAAGCGTTCCACATTTTATTAGAGAATCACTTTTATATTCAATTTACATATCTATACATTTAGAAAAAACCTTGAGTTGTAGTTTGCTCTAAAAAGCAAGCCAAAATTGAACCCAAAAACTTTAAAATGGCTTAAATCAATTCAAATCCATAGAAAGAAAAGAAAGTCTCGAAGCGAGAACAAACCTCGTGTATGAAGAAGAAAATAAGAAGGTTTGTGGTAGTAGATTATATAAGTTACACTTTAACTAAAAGAAATAAAGTATTTAGATAGTGGGTACTAATTTAATTTTGAAAATAAATGTTAACACCACTTAATTCACCTTGAAATGATTTGGCATCCACTCCTCATAAAATTGAGTAGTGTTAATATTTATTTTTTAAAGCTAAATTGGTATCCATTACTTACATATTTTATTTCTATTAGTTAAAGTGTAAAAGTTATGTTGGAATCCATTGCTCACATATATTATTTCTATTAGTTGAAGTGTAACTTATATAGTGCATATAAGTTATAAGCCTGCTATCATAATCCTTTTTAAAAAAAAATAGTTTTATTACGATTAATGTTGTCGCAAAAATCATATCATAGTCTATGTCTTGTACTGAGGGAAAAAATGGCTTCATTTAGATGATGCAGTATCCCCTTTCCTCCCTCCCTCTCTGCGAACCAAACCATGTCATAAGACTACCTTTCTCCCCCCTTTCCCCCCCGAACCAAAGTACCAAACTATGTTACAAGATCAGTCCCTACCAAGCCCCTCTACATAATGTATTACTCTATAAAGTATGTCCATCAAATTCAAATAACTAGTAGTAGTAGTAGTAATGCGGATGCTAAAGTTTGTGAGAACTAGAATCTGTATACAAAAGGACGACATTCATTTTACGATAACCTAAATGGAAACATGGACATTCAATTCAAAATCGAGAAGCAGTTGTCAGGATTAATCCAGATTATGATATTAGGGATAACCTTCTCCTCAGAAATGCTTTTCATCAGTACTCATTGCACAAAACTGCTTAAACTTTGTAATTCTGAGAATGCTGTAGTGTGTTTTCATCATCCATAGGCAGCCACAATTTTCACTACTATACTCTTTACAGGCTTGCTTCAAGGTTATAAACCATAGGTTATGCTGGAAAAAAATTTACCCATAGGAACAATACAAAAAAGCTAGCAGTAATTAATTGAACAACAATTTTATCAACAAGGGTAATTATGAGGTTATTTCAATGTACATATTCAATGGGATTTTGCAGCAGTATTTTCTCCATGGACATATCCAGCAGATTCAAGTAGGGAAGGCAAAACTAGGGGAGAAAGAAGAGGGATTGGATCTTTACTATGGTAACAAGAGCCAAATGAAGATGAACTCAATGATGAAGAATCTGCATTGTTTCCGGTGGACTTTACTGCACCTGCAGCATCGCTTTCCAAAGAGATAGCAGGCTTTACCTGAAGAGGGCGAGGAGCACGCCTTTGCAACCGGCTCAAAGGCAGCTTCACCTTAACTCTATCTTGGCTAGGAACCAGAGTTTGGAATCCAGGAAAATCGCTATCAGAACCCTCCATTGCTTCTGTTTCTAGAAACTATACCTGGAATATATCAGTCACTTTTTATGATGCCATAAATTAACAAGCAAAGAATATGAGAGCAAAGGGCTTGTTTTGCCACGAAGCAATAGAAACATCCACAGATTTCCTTTAAATTAATTCTGTTGGCCTAAACTTGGGAGATTTCTTGAGTCCCACCAAGGGACAGTTGCATCATCATAACAACCGTTGGATCAACTGTGTGTTCCATCTAAACCCATGATCCATGCAATGGAGAATCGTATGATCATCTAATCAGAACATGGTCCAGCCTGTATGGCCCCATGAGATCCTGTGGAAGCATGGCAACTGTCATGTCTTCGGGTTAGATGTTTTTTGCTTTTTCTTCGGTAAATTTGAAGCTGCAATTAATTACTCCATCTGATAAAGAAAAGCTCTAGAAATCTGCCATTCATGTGAGGGTTGGTCTGGGAAGACTGTCCTCTATTTAGAATTGTATATATCATGTGAGCAAGGAATCAGTACATACCGCATAAATTTGCATTATCTTAATTTAAATTTGACAGAAATCCAGAACTTGCACATGACCATACTTCCATTATGATTTCTGTGCCATCCTTCTTTTTATATCTTTTTGCCTTTTAGTAGTGTCCTCTAACCTTGAAAAAAAAAAAGGAGGAAAAAGAAGGGGAAAAAATCTTTAAGTACTTATATATAATAAATTTTAGGACAAATACTTTGTCACTCTTAAATATTTTTAAAATTTAACTTTTACTTTCTAATTAAAAACAGTCATTATTTACTCTCAAATTATTATAAACTCCTATTTCCCTTAATTTTGAACGTCCACATAATATTTTTTAGGGTACTTAATTATTTTATAACGGACAACTCTCTATCTACTACTATAGACCTAAATGAATGCAAAATAACCTAGATGCCTCAAAAAATGTCGTGTGTATGTGTAACGGAAATAGAAGTAAACTATTGGTCAACTTATAGAATGACAAATTTTGGATGATATAATAATTTAAGAACAAGCAATGATCATTTTTTAATTCAAGAACAAATTTTAAAGGTCACCAAGATTATTGATCTAAATTTTAAACTTGTTAACATTAATTGCATAATTAGTGATTCGGAAGACAGCCAAAGGATTTTTTTTTTTTTTCCAAAGGAAAACCTGTATATATATTACTGAGGTAAAAAAATATATTTACAAGTTACGTCATTGGCTCTGTACTTAGTCTATTACATCAGCAGGATTGTCTTCTTAAATACACAAAAGATATTTGTCCGGTATTCTCTTACAATATGTTTGGTTAGGGTGAAAAGTGAGAGGACAAGTGGGATGGATGTAAATTTAGACGTAAATAGATGATTTAAATCATTTGGTTAAGAAAGAAAGATGGATGAGAAGTAAATAAGAATGCATGGGAGAGCTCTCTCCCTCCACAACAGCAAAACAGCTCGCCCAAATTTAGACAGATTGAATCATAAACCATTCTTTACTTTCCTTTCATCATAACAAAATAAAATAAAAGTAAATTATATTTACTCTCCTTGATGAAAGTAAAAGTTCCCTTTCTTCTTTCTTTTCCCCTTCCCTCGCTCCTTTGTAAACCAAATATACTGTTAACTATATTATCAACAATCACATTTATGTTTATGGTATTTATAAGGAAAGAAAGCAGGATTTGCATAAAAGATTTATTGATCTGGAGAAAGTCTATAATAAGGCACCTAGAGAAGTACTTTAGTGGATGCCGATAAAGAAAAGTATATTATTTTTATTAAAGATATGTATAATGGAATATGTACAAGTGTAAGAAGTTGCGTTGGAGTGACTGCAGCGTTTCCTAACATTACAGGAGTACATCAGGAATCCGCACTTAGTCCTTTTCTCTTCGTGACCGTTATGGATGAGTTAACTTGCGCAAATACAGAAGGTTGTGCCATAGTGTATATTGTTTGCTGATGATATTGTTCTGATTGATGATATTAGAGTAGGTGTGAATGTTAAATTGGAATTGTGGCGACAAACGTTGGAATCTAGGGGCTTGAGAATTAGTAGAAATAAAATTGAATATATAAAATGCAAATTCAATACTGGTAAAAATACAGATCAAAGTTTAACTTTGGATAACAGAAATATTCTAATGAATCACTATTTTTGATATCTGGGAGATATTATTTAAAAAGATAAAGAGCTTGATAGCGATATTGCTCTCCAAATTAAGGCTAATTGGTTAAAATAGAAAAGTACAATTAGTTTTCTGTATAATTGTAATATACCTGTAAACCTAAAAGGAAAGTTCTATAAAACTGTCATAAGACTGACTTTGCCTTATGATACAGAATATTAGGCAGTTAAAATGTATTATACTAAAAAACTGAAGGTAGTTGTTATGCGTATGTTAAGGTGGATGTACGGCATACTAGAAAAGATAAAGTAAGAAATGAGATCGATCAGGAAAAAGTGGAGGAGATATCCATTAAAGACAAGATAAGAGAAAATCACTTGCGATAGTTTAAACATATACAAAGAATATTGAGGGATGCTCCTATTAAAAAAATGGAGGGAGGGAGGAAAGATAGATTGAATAGAGAGATAAACATGCGCAAGAAGATGTAGATGGATGTAATTATAAGATATATGTCTCTATTGGAATTGAACAAGAGTATGATAATGAATAGAAAGAAGAGGATTCATGTGAATGACTACACGTGATATTGTATTAGTTCATGTAACCGACCTCAAGTTACTTGAAAAGTATAGTTTGTTATTATTTGTTTGTTGTTGTACACTTGTGGTGGGCAAAATGGAGTTTGGGTTATGATAGGTAAAATTTCTCTAATACCATAGGGTTTAGATCGTCTTTCTAAACACATATCTCTACTCAAAGCCACACTTAGTCCACTTTCAATCAGTTTGGATATTCAAATCAATCCAGTCTACAGTATCACTATCTAAACAAAAACACTCCCAAGCACTTAGTGTCAGCAATTGTTGTCAAACGCAAACCCGTTGGCAACAGAAGCCCGCCAAATTTTAAAAGCTTATGCGCATCTTCAATTTATTCTAAATGAATATTGGCCATAGTTTTGCAATGGCATATGATGGAGATTCCTCAATTAGCCAAACATTGGATACTTTGCACAAAAGAAACTGTTGAAACAGCCACCATTGACTAGTCCAAGCAAATGAATTCATCTTCAAGTTGGCAATTGTTTTCTCTGTAGTCATCATCCCAATAATAAGGGTTGAAGATGATGCAACGCCGAATCATCCTACCTTGCTTGGAATGGAATCTTAGACTCCTCACTTTCTTCACAGCAGAAGCCACTTGACCACAATGGAATTCCTGGCTAATCAATTAAGGATTTCTGAGTAGATGCATTTCCATCCAACTAGGCCTACTAATCTTGTTCTCAAATTATCAGAAAACTAGTGAAGAAATTACGCTGGAGTAAAACATCACAAATCCGTAACCTAAGTTTGTAACGTTTAAAATATTATCTTAGATATTCTTAAATTACAAAATAAATACATTATAAAAAATATCTCTTATCAAATAATGGAAATAGTAGCCAGAATCTCACTCCGTCGTCTATAAATGTGTTCGCTAAACTATGAGGTGGATAAATTTGTCCATCTGGCAATTGGTTTGATGTGGCACCAGAAGGAAAAATGAGCCAAGTGGCAGCACCCCCCCACGCATTATCTTCATCCTTGAGCACCAACCAAGCAATAATGATAATACCAATCATACAGGCTTTGAATAAGATACGGTGACGCTGAGTGGAGGGCCCTGCGACTCATAAAAGAGCTCTCTTTTAGCAAAAGCAATTTTCTCTTTCCGCATTTTGGTCTCAACTCATCTGCTCTTTTTTTTTTTCAAAATTAGTGCCATATCTTTAACACTAATAGTCAAAGGAAATGGATTAGATTGCTATGCATATCTTTCCATATCACATATTTTGACCTTCTAAAAACAATTTTGACCACCTTTCCAATAAACAAAATCCAAACAAATGAAAATTCGGAGATTATTTATAGGTGTACATTTTTTTTACATCTACCTATAAAATTAAAGAAAAACAGATACTATAATGGGATTTCTATTCCCGTTTTTTTGAGGGAAATTTTTTATTTTGAGCCAAGCAGAGGAATAGACAAGAAGATGGTCAACAGGAGAAAGGTCCAAGAAAATCTTGAATTTGATTATTACAAAATATGAAGCTATCTGCCACACGCAAGAAGATTCAGCAACAAATCATTTCAAATTACCTTTTTCTGTCCGATAGTTTAGAGAATCTCCATGAAAGGCCTTTCGTTTCAACAATGTGGACATAACAAGTAAAATCTATCAGCCGCCGACCCACGGCTGACCATGAGGAAAACTACTGGCTGGTCAAAGTTGCTCTTTTCATTCCAACTGCCATATCCCATATAGTGTGAAAGTTCAACAATATATAGAGTAGTTCTAGGTGTGGTGGAGATCGAAAATTCTTGCATGCACCATAAATTTATAGATCAAATAATTATATTATATAATTTTTATTACATAAAATATAATTTTTAAATATATATAATTTACGTAAATTAAATTCATATTAAAATTTTTTAATAGAAATACTTTTAACTACAACCTAGATAAGTATTTCAATCTTTTTAAAAGTTAAATTAGTAAAGGTGAGGATTAATAGGTGAAGTATTTAAAAATTAAAAAAACTTTTCGAACCATTTATCAGCTGCTGTTTGGTGCCAAGTTCGTTAGCTGATATAGGAATCCCCAAGGTACAGTCATTTGGCTTGGAATTCTTCATTTCATAGACAACTCATGTTCTCATCGGCCACTCAAAACTGTCCTCATATATAGCCTATCAGGTCTAGCTTGACAGAAATGAAAGGGTCTTTCGAAAGCATTCTAAGCTGCGAGTTTTTGACGCATTGTTGAGAAATTAAAGATGATATTAGGTGTTGTGTTTTGCCGGTAAGACTTTACATTCCTAAAGACCTCAGACATTGAGACTCTGAAAGGATATTTGTTAGTCGTCTTTTTCTTTTCAATGAAGAGGGTTTGATGGCTTCTAGGAGTTGTATTTTGACTCCTTTCTTTCCATGAACTTCAGAAGAAAATTGGAGTGCAGTTGAAGAATCAAGTCAAACAGAAGCCTCAATTCGTCCTACTTCAAAAAAAAACAGTAGCTCATAGCATTCAATAAACAAATATTCTAAGGCAATTTGATTTTGACTAACAGTGCCATAAAACTATGTACCAATGATGAAGCCTTGACAGAGTCTTTGGGGTGTCAATTAAATCACTACATTGCAGCTGAGCTTCAAGGGTGATCTAACATTACATTGAATGCGTCATACTAGACAAGGTTAGATGAGTAGATTAGGAATCTTTACAAGCAGATTAGGCTAATCTGTGACTTTCTTTTTCAAGCTCAAGGGAAAGATATGTGGTATAACTTCAGATTAAAACCTAAAGGGAAAGATATGTGGTGCTAACTTTGGATTAAAACCTGAAGCGTGAAGAATGGTAGAGGAATGTACATCGGAAGAGCATGCAACTGGTACATTCAAGAGTATGACCGAACCAAGCCAAAGTTACAGAAGGATCTGGTCTTGAAGAGACCACTAAAGAGGAACCTTGTTGGAGATTCTTGTTGAGATTGATTTAACTCTTGTGGGCAGCCTTTTACTTGGAGTATTGTCTGCCCTATTGTTTGACGAACAGAGTCTATGATCTTTGAATCAACAGGATACCCAGATGCATCGCTAACATAGAATGTATTAACAGCTTTGCCTGCTCTGGTTGTCACTTCTGCTCTGGTGACTGTGAGGCTGTTCTCACGGAAGATTCGAGTGACATCAGACAGCAGCCCAACCCTGTCTGTAGTGCATAGTTCCAGCTTCAGTCCCTATAAATGAAGAACCAACAAATAAGCCGTCAAAGGTTGTCATAAGAGGGATAAAAAATGTCAAATTTACTTAAAAAGACTCTCTTAAGAACAGATAGCAAATAAATTAATGCAGTAGGAACTGAAGCTCTCTCCTCATTGGTCATGAGTCAATTATGCATATAAGACAGTTTTAAATATAAGAGGCCCGCATCAAGATGCCAAATTCATCTCTAAATTAATAAATAGATGCATCATTGTCAACTCAAGAAAGCAGGCAGAACATACAATTGGACAAAAGGATGAAGCACAAATTAAAGACCAAATAACACAGTCAATGAACCAAAATTTCACAACAGTTTCCTCAAATCATATAAAATCTAGCTCATCTTAATTTAAGGCCATCATATGGCAGCACGAGAACAAATTCTTCCTCAGTTTAGAATCAAAATTTGTCTTCAAGAGCAAATTACAAAAGTGTAGGACAGAAAAGAAGACAGGCAATTCCACGAATCTTCACTACATGACACTCTACTGCAGTACCCTGATTAAAATTCCTTTTTGTAGAGAGTTTTCCCTAGTATTTGTTGCATACTGTTAACTGCAGGCATAGAACTACGACTTTCTCCATGCAGCTAGCTTACGTCTTCAAATGCAAATGCATCAGAACAAGTCAAGGCATGAACTCAAGCAGCATGCAGCAGTAGCTCAAAAAGATATATGCACATTTATTATAATGAACCATTTCTTTGAAGGGCATGATCTGCTTTAGTAGTTGTACCTCAGATACTCTTCTTAAAATGGCTGCTTCAAGACACTGGATCACTCTTTGCCTCTCTGCATCTGATTTGACAGGCGATCCATCTACATGTCTTATGCAATACTCCTTCAGATGTTAACAACAGAATTTATGTTAGTGAAATGGTTAAGGTAACAAAAGATAAATGCCACTATAGTCCAAAATTTCCCATATCATAAAGAACATACGACTACTACATCGACCAGAGGTTCATGTACCTGATAAGCTTCAGGCCCCCCAGCATCAACATTTCCATGAAAAACCACATATTGCATATCTGTCAAAGTGCAGATTGTATCAAAGAGAAGTTTTGGCCTGTCCTTGCTGCGGATTGTGACCACTGAGTAGTCTTTATCATGCCAATTAACAACATTGACATTTGGCCTCTCTTTTTCATCCGAGGCTTCATCAATAGAGCGTTCATAATCTCGGTCAGCAAACATCATTTGGTGAAGTCTTCTCTCAGTGTGAGTGATCCCATGTGAAACAACAGTTTTGGCCTCCCTGGATTTGTTGCTTCCCTTGAGTACATTACACAGGAGCTGCTTAACCATAGAGAGTCTCTCAGGGTCAGTAATTGCGGCACCAGTTTCCTCATCAGTAACTTGCATTACAGCTGCAGCCCGGGTGTTGTGGGTCCAAACCTCGGCATTCACCACATTGCATTTGAGGTGGGTTAGGACAGCACTTACTTCTGAAAGTAGACCGGGTCTGTCACTTCCTATTAACTCAATTGAGGTGTGGTCCATTGCTGGTACAACTCCAACAGATCTTCTCATAGAGGATGCAAAGCATGAATCTGGTCCAAGTGACTGAAACAGAAACCAGGAATGAGTTGGAATTTGCCATGAATGCAAAGAGAAAAAGGCACTGAGAGTTGCTTCAAATGAATGAATACACTCACCTTCTGAATGTAATCCAGTATCCCTTCATCCGTTATCTTGTTTCCTCCTTGATCAGTGACATTGAAGACTGCAAAAGGAAGTGTAGTAAACATTTTCAGCCCAACAAATAGTGATAAATTCTTTTTCACAGTAAAAGGACAATGCCTAAAGATTAAAGAAGAAAAGAAACTATAATTACCATCCATGAACCATCCTCCATCAGAGCAGATATATGCTTTAGTAATCACAAGGTTAAGATCAGTAAGGACTTGTATAACTTCCAGGAGTATTCCATGTTTATTAGCACTGTCAACCTGCATTAAAGAATAGGACAGGTAAAACCATTTTCCAGATCCAGAAAAAACCAATAATCTAAGAACTCACCAGAAAAGGACTGTAGCAATGACATACCTGTATGACAGTCGCATTTTTGCAGGATTTATTATCGATGACAACTCTGATATCCACATAAGTAAAATTGGTGTAAATACAAAGAAAAAGGCATTTTCAAATTAGAAGCAATAAATACAAAGAAGTCAATAGATACCTGGGTGGATTCATTCTTCTTATGAACTTTTCATATTCGTCATCCATGGCCTGGGAATAGCTCACCGAAGCTTCTAAAAAAGAAAACCAAAAACAAGCTTAGAAAGCCAAAATGAAAAGAACATGAAGACACACAGAATCACCATTACCAATCACAAAAAGGATACAGGAACCAAGAGTGTGAAGCAAGTAATTGAGAATAGACGAAGTATAGGAAGGGGAAAAATTAAAAATAAAGCTGACCAATCATGAAGATTGGAAAGGGACTAGAATAACCCAGATATCAAGAAGGCCAATTAAGAAGCCAAGCCCCCTCAAAAAGGTGCTTGTGCTTCTTGTCTGTGTGGGGTGGGGGGTGGTGGGGCTCTGTGTTTCTGCGTGAACTAGAACCCATCAAGCCATTGAAACAGCACACGAAACACACCCCTCTGTGTGAAAATAAGCACAGATACCATAACAAATCAAAGGCTGGGCACACCAAATATTCAAAAAAGATTACAGTGTCCACACATAACTAACAACTCACCAAATTCCAACACACAGAAGCAACCAACTACACCGCCATTAACAAACCTCACAACAACCCAAAATCAAGCACCCCCCTCCCCATCTCCAACCAGAAGAAAGGGGAAAAAGAAGAATATTTAGCAAAACTTCACGGCAAACCAAACAGATTTCCAGACATCACCTCATAGCCAGTCCCATTAAATCCTAATTCACATGAACCAGGCGAGGAAATGGAACTAATCCCTCAAAACACCAGAACAAAAAGGCAGAAATTCAACTAGAACTAAACAAGAATACAGAAACCCAGAAAGAAATGGCACGTACCCATCACAATTCTTCAGGAACCGTGATCTGATTGACCGGTGTTATCTTGATTCCTCTCAACAGAACACCGCAAGAGATTGAATATCCTATCAGAAGGTCTCCACAACTAAATACTAACAAATCTTGACCGCCCCACACCACCTATATATACTACTATTACCAATATGTATCCCAATTACCTTTTTATGGAACCCCCCTCAGATAAACACCGTGTGAATCAACAGACCTTTGCACACGAAACTCTAAATCCTGCAAATTTTGCAAAAGTTGTACAACACACTAAAAAAATTAACACCTTTCCTTTCTCCTTTGCGTTTCCCACACCCCCTATCTTCACTTTCCCACAATATACTCTCTTTCTATTGCATATATATAGAGATAAATATAAATATAGTATACGTGTGTGTGCGTAAAATATGTGTGTTTGTGTGTGAAAGGCTTGAACTCTGGCTTTCTAATTTCAGTTGGTGTTCTACATTCATGGGGAATACTTAAAAAGAAAGTTCCCAAAACGAGAGATGGGCGTATTTTAGCAACGTCCCAGGGCGTTTGGGTGTGCGAGCGCGTGGTCTGTGCTAGAATGCGCTGAAAATGAAATCACGGCCTTTATTTTCCTTTATATATATAAATATTTTTAAGGACCTATGGGATAGGAGGAGGAATTTACTGCCCACGTGTTGAAGAAGGCAAAGAGTAAAATCTCCAAGGTTTGTGGAGGGTGAGAAAGAGAGAGAGACATTATAACGGTTTTCACTATAAACCCTTCAACTTTTACTGTTGAGCTATGAGGGGGAAATTTTGAAAATTGCACTTTTGCACCATTTTTTCTAAATACGAGACCCAATTTTTTTTTTTTTAATATGTGCATTAAGAACATATGTTATTAATTACTTAAGTTGAAACACATATAATGTATGTGCGCGCGCACGTTAAGGTCTAATTTTTTTAAATTTGTATTGATACCTTAAATAAAAACTTAATAAAAATATACAATAAGTATCCAATCTAAATTAGATTTTATAAAGATTGGAAAGATTTGACAAGTAGATTAGTTACCATAAACATAATAAAAACCTTTCACAATTGTGTAATTAATGATTTATTTTGCCTAATTTGTACAATTATCTTAAATGCAATAATTAGTCTATTAAAATTAAATTTCACAATTGTGTAATTAATGATTTATTTTGCCTAATTTGTACAATTATCTTAAATGCAATAATTAGTCTATTAAAATTAAATTTTATAAAAACGGTATATATATATATATATATATATATATATATATATAAAGCTGCTATACATACAAGTCTATACATACGAATTACTATAACTTATCCACATTACACTTGATATACAGATTCGTTACCTAATAAGTATACTATTATAAAGAGTGTACTAATATAGGCCATCTAGAGATGGCAAGGTGGATATCCATTTAGATTTGGATGAAATTAAATAAAATCCAATTCATTTAATAAATAAATTTATATGAACAAATTTAAATAGATTATAGATATCCATCTATCCACCTTCATCTATTTATATATTTTTTGTAATAAGAAAATAATTTATTTATTATTTTTATTTTGTTAATAAAATACACTAGTGATGGGACCAAACAGTAGAAGACGTCACCTAAATTAAATAAATAAATATTTTATTTTATTACTTTACTCTGTATTAATTGAAAAGATTAGTAAAAAGACTCGTATATTAGTAAGACTTATTCTTCAAATTATAAAAATTATATAAGTTTCTACATTAAGATAGACATAAATGGATTCTACATATGTCTTTTTAAATCCATTGAATAGATATTTTAATCATTTATATCTATTTATTTATGAATGGCTTTAGATTTCTACTAGAATATCATCCAAATTGGCAGCCTAGACCTAACCATACATGATTTGACACATGTTCGTCAGATACCTATTTTATTTAGGGTGTTCATCATATCCAATCTTCAAACATTAATATGAAGGAGATAAATTTGGAAAGAATATGTGTTAGTTGTAATAAAATTGAGGTAAACTATGCATTTCTTGGCCTATCCAAGACTGGTTACTAAAATTTTCACAAGTTAGGTCAATTCAATTTGCAACCTAGTATGTCTGTCTAATAAGTTTAGCGTAGCTTGTGATGTCTTCTGCCCATTTATTTACCACTCTCTATGTCAATAAGTTTAGCTCAATCTTTTGAGGTAATTTATTAATGGTATTAAACACAACTGTCTACAAACATAAATTAATCTAGTTTTATAAGTCAAATTTGGTTAAGTATGAGTTGTGGTCAGAATATAGTTCACGCTCGAGTTTAAACTCGATTTGGATTAAATTACAAATTAAAAAAATATTAAAAAATATTTAAAATGTAAAAAATTAAAATTTATAACAAAAGTCAATAGAACTTTTATTTTTATTCTTTATATATTTATTTTTATATCATTTTTAATATATTACATATTTATTATTTAAATTTAATACAGACCAACCCGATCCATTGACAAGGCTACTCAAAGCAACAACCAAACTTGAACTCGGTCTCTTAACTTTCAAATGCACGTGACCAACGCACCGCCGGGTCATTAATGATTGGGTATAATCCCCATTCCCAAAAGGCCACTAAACTATCTTTTTCCTCTACTGAAAACTCTCTTTTTTTTAATATTAAAAAATAAATACATGAAATCCACCAGTATTCCACAATAAAAGATTTTGATCTCAAAATCTCAAATCATCATAATATCTTATGCCAAAAAGTTTTTTTTTTTTTTAAGGGAAAAATCGTTTTTGAAAAAAAAAAAACTCGTTGGGGCTTTCATGAATTGCATATATAAAAGATGTCAAGTTGAGGAGTGGCATGCCCTCAAGTCCACTAGAGTTTCGAATGAGCAGCCGCCAGAACTTTATAGCCTGTAGGATAGGACGAATAAACGATACTGTTACACTACTATTCATGAAGGGGACAAATCCTTCTTGTTAAACCCTAATAAAAATACGCCGTTTTGAATTATTAATATAATATAACTCAATTAATTAAAAATATATTTTTTTATATGATAATTTTTTAATTTAAGTTATATGAACTATATTTTTGCAATTATGAATTAATATACGGGTTTGACAAATATAATTGATTTCAAACAATTTTACTAAGTTTTATTTATGTTTTTTTTAATAAGAAAAATTTTAATTATTATTTAAAAATGCATATTGAATAAATCTCTTCTCATGTAGTAGCCTAAACCATACGAGAAAGTAAGTTTGTGTATTTGGAGAAGTTTGAATCCAAATAGAAAAAGTAAAGAATTTTAATCATTTTTAAGAACGAAATTAAAATTTTGAAATTACGAAATAAATTATATGAAAAAATATATTTAAAAAAATTACTATACTTTTATAATGATTAATAATTTAATGCAATTCATATTATCTAAGTTGTCTAAGGTTTATTTTCGATAGAATAAGTTGATTCTCCCATTTATGAGAGAGTGGTAGTAGTAATTTTTTGGTGGTGGTGGTGGCTTTTGGTGCCCGGCCGGGCACATGGGATAAGGCAGAGGCAAAGAATACTTGCTCCTTTAGTCAAGATTGGGTGCGAGGGCACATACGCATGTCTTCCGGTGCATGCTGGCCTTGTGTCTCCGTCTCTCTCTCTCTCACATGCGTCTTCCGCTACCTCCATATTTCCTGCTACTGCTAAGTTTTTCACTTTTGGGTTTGTGTCTTTGTTTAGCTTAAGTGTGTGCCAGAGACTGCAAATGTCCGGCCACTCCCACCCCACTTCATACCTCACTCTGCTCGCCCTCACATTCGATCCCCTAACCATGTCTACATCTCAAGTAGGATATGAATGAATCAAATTGTTTACAAATCAACCATAAAAAGCTTAAATTTGTGCTCGGACAAAGATAGAATCAGGAACTTGAGATTAGAAGAGTAAATTATATCAATAGATATATTAAAAAATAATATTATAATTTTTGGAAAAAAAAATGGAGGGTTGAATAGGGTAAAAGTAAAATTTTTAAAAATTTTTAGGAGGTGAACGATCTGTCACCATCTCTATGCTCGGATCAAGCTTAAATCATCTTGTAGAGACAAAGAAAATAAATAATGATATTAATAAACTCAGTTAAAAAACTTTAAAATGTATTAAACAAACAATAATCGAATTTAAATAGATTTAGAGTCACATTATCAATCCCAAAAGAATTAAGTTTACGTCTCTTGATTTATATTTTAAGTCGACAAATACGAGAGAAAGAAAGAGTAAAACCGAGTTGTGATATAATGTTTGGAATTTGTACACATAAATGGATAGGAGTTACACACCAGGGCTTAGTGTATCATCATCACTAAAATTAAAAACTTCATGGGAGCGGCAAGAACTGCAGAAGTTTTCTTAGTCAGTTGTCTGCAGATAATAATGTTAATGTTCTTTTTGCAGTCAGATCCAATTATGCAATTGAATAAATAACAAATTGATATAATTATGTATGTTTCATTTGCATTTTCTTACTTGTTTTAGAATAAATTTATGAACATTAACCGACATTTTCTCATGGAATATGGATTTGGAAGTCATTGGGACACTAGCAAACATAGAAAAATATCTAAAAATGGATTTATTCTTAGTTATCTCTAAACTTATTGAGTGATACTGTTTGGTGGATTCCCTCTTTCAAGCTAGCATTATTTTCATCGTTAAATTGGAAAGTTTTCTAAAAAGGAAAAAGTCTTTTTTTCTTTTCTTGTCATTCTATACAGAATTAAATGAGAAAAATTAGTAGGACACTTGTAGAGCAGTGTACCAATTAACATTTCATTCTTTTTGCTAAATTTTTTCTTGGCCACAGCTCATGACATTAGCTGGACAATTCCTATCATAGTTACCCTTTTAGCTTTTTGATGCTTTTGGAGTCCTACAAAAATGAGAAAACCTAATTTTATTTCCCATCAAGGAAGAAATTTGAGTTCACATTACATTGGCTAACCTGACTGCCCTCAACCTATATAGCAAAGAGTTTGTGCATATGCATATACCAAACATATATACTTCAAGTACACCCAAGTTGTATAATTTGATACCGTTGAGTTATCTCACCAATTATGTTCAAAAGTCACAAATTTAAATATAAAAATAAACAAATTTTCACATAAACCCATTAAATTTCTCCAACATTGAATTCTGACCATCAAAAGCAAATTGCACAACCTCAAATACTCATAATACATAGCTTCTCTCCAGAAAGTGGATGTAAAATAGATAGGTGCCTTCCACCTAGGGAAGACACATTCATGATTTTAAGATTAAAGGGTCATAACATCTTGCAAACCATAAAACAGAGGTGCAATATCTATACAAAGGGCACTTGAAATTGCCTTCTCAGTCCACGGCAATTCTCCCAGTGTGGCAGGTGATTTAAGAGCAGCACCAATTAGTCATAGATGTAACAAAAACATTTCAATTATAGTTGAGTCGACACAGAGCTAAAGTCCTGGAAACTTTTGTCTTTGAGTCTAAGGTGTTGGTTCCCACTTCCCATTTTCTGGTGCATTATTCATTCGAGTGTTTTCCCAATCAGCTCCTTACTGAGGAAATGAATGGCATGCATTGCCTACACATTAAAGGAGGTATCTCTTTGCTGACTCCATATGTCTCCAAGTGCACAAACAAATTTTGATTTTTTTTTTTTTTTGTGGGGGTAATATATGTGAAGTTGTTGAAAACATATTTATATATATTTAGATTGTGTATGGTCTTTTTCCTAAACGTAATAAAGACGAAATGGTACCTTTTATAATGGAGTACTTCCCTTCACTGAAATTGAATGTGGATATTCCTATTTTGGAATGTTTTAATAAATATTTGTTTTTCTAAAATAAATAAATTTTCTATTTATATTTATGTAAATTATTTTTCTAATTTAATGGATACAAATTTTACTGACTTTTTTAATTAATAAAAGTAAATTGGTAACTTATTTATCATCATAAAATGATTTCCTAACTTTTTGTACTTAATAAAAATAGTACATTCAATTTTGAAAACGGATAGAATATATTAGAGGAAGTATTTGTTCTATATAATGAAAAAAAAAATGCAATTCAAACAATTAAGCTATAATCATGTCAAAGAAAAAATGGAAGTATTTTAATAAGACAAAGTCGCTTTTAAAATCAAGGATTAAATTTTATTTTACCACTCTTAAAATCAAGGATTAAATTTATTTTACATTCTACGTTTAATAATTAAATTCTTAAATTACTAGCCACACACTCCATTGCATAATTATTGGCCAAATGGGATCTGTCCAATCTTCATTAACTTCGCATGTTTGTGCTACCAACTAGTAAAATAAAGATGTATAGTAATGGTTAGGAAGATTTGACAAACTTGCATGGTGTTTTTTTCTTTTTCTTTTTTTTTTGGGGGGGGGGGTTATGATTCTCCTGCACCCCCAACCCCCCCCCTCCTCCTCCTCCTCCTCATAAACCTACCAAATCCAAGAATATGCTCTAGCAGTCAATTAACCTTTCATGGTTTCTGAAATATGTACCTAGTAGATCCTATGTATCCCTATTCCCTGGCATCTTAGCTGCCCTTGTAGACTAGGGTTCACAAAATCTAATTAATTGAAAACAATAATTTCCTTATTTTTCTATACCAAGTTGCTTTCATTAAATATCGTACCATAATTAAAGCACCATCTGCAAAAATTGATTCTTTATATTGAGTCCAAGACCTTATGATCACATGAAACCATAAAGATTCCCCTTCTTAAAGTATCAAAGTAGACAAATTAGTTAACAGAAAAGTTTGGCCTTAATGTGGATCGACATACAAAGATAAAACTGAAAAAGTTAGGTGAAATTTTAATTTAATTTTAAAGATGAAGTATTATTAAAAATTCAGCAATTTTTTAATTAAAATGTCTTGGTTTCATGTCAGATTACGATATAGTTTTGCCTATTCCAAATGGCCTCTTCAAACACCTCTAGCATAATCTTGACAGGTTTTTTGAGAGGATAAACAATTTGTCAACTTCATATTGTTCTCCATCAATTCATTAAAAATTTACTAGGGGCCAAATTCATTGTATTGTTGTATATTTTTATGTCAAAAATTGTAAAGTAATATTTAGTAAAGATATTCTTGATTATAATTTTTTATTGAATAAATTATTAGTCAGATATTTAACGTTAAATTATTATATTAAATTATAAATAGTTGAATCTATTAGCTAGGTTGTGAAAGAGATACGTGATGGTATACTTTTTTTTCCACCCCTAAAAAATTAAACTGTGAATCTTCTATATCAAGAATCAATCATTCGACAAGTGAATCATAAATTCAGAAATAGTTTATATATTGCTGTAATAAGAGAATACATGGAATGGAGGGGGGTACATCTTCCATTAGAATAAGAGTTTCATAATCCAAAAGGGATAATTTAGCTACAAATGAACTACCATATCCCCTTCTCGATGAACAAAATACAAACCCTACACATAAGAACTAAACAAAATAATTCTACTTTCTGTATTCAGTAGTTCAGTGCAAAAAGATCAAAATTACTTAAAAAATAATTAACATTTAATTAGTAATTTTAAGTACTATTCCTTCCGTCACTATTTATCTGTCACAATTAATTATTTCACACAATTTAAAAAAAATTAATTAGCCTCTTAAATTCATAAAACATTGCTTATACATTTCAAAAGTAATCCTGAATTTAAAATTTTTTACAACTATTTTCTTACTTTGTTTGCTCAATTCTCTCTCTAAAATTATTACACTTTCATTTTTTAAAGTTATTTAATACAAAGATATAGCAGTAAAACTAACATTAATGATACCAAAATTTTTTCACTGTGACAGATAAAAAGAAATACTAAAATTTTTTAGTTGTGACAGGTAAATAGGGATAGAAGGAGTATTATTTTTAACACCCTTAATCTATGTGTAAAAAATTTCATAAACAGGTTTTAAAACAAAGAGAGTAGTATTTATATTAATAATTTTAAATTACTTATAAAACACTCAATTGTTGAATTATATATACTTAAGAATGATTGTAATCTTTTACTCCTTTCGTTTCATAATATAAGTCGTTAAAGACTACTTTTACTGTCTCAAATTATAACTCGTTAGAGACTTTTCAAGAAGGTTTTAAAGTTATTTTTATATTTTTGTCTTTATTTATTATTCTCTTTCTCTTTTATCTCTTCTCTTATTTCCAAAACATTTAAATTGGGATGTTTTAGGAAGAAAAAAAAAATATAAAATTACTTTATTTTTAAGAATCTTAATATATGTAAAATTAAATCAAACAACTTATATTATAGGACGAAAAAAGTAATAAATAAGTACTATAATATTGTAGTGGCTGCCCTTTCTTGCACTCGCAATATGCGAGTTGAGTTCCTACCTTTGACAGAAATTAACTCCTTGTGTGAAGGACTACTTCTTAAGACATTCCACAATTTACCTCTCCTATGCAATTCTAAAAATCAGGCAGCGGGACCATGGGGTGGGGTTCATCCAGAGAATGAGTACGCGGTCAAATTGACAAATGGGTAAACGGTCAAAGGGACAAAACTAGTGTTCGATAGACCACCACGTCATATCGTAGTCACGATGGCAAAATAAAAAACATAAAATAAAAGATGAATCTGATTTTGGGAATCCCATCAACGCACGTGACTAGCGGCATTGGCGCGAGCAGGCCTTCGAATTTTCACGTAATGCACTAAGCATGGGGTTCAACTCCACAAGTGCCAGTAACTTAATAATATATATATATATTGCCTCTGAATTTTCTTTATTTATTTTTTTAAAAAAACGGCGATTCATATTCGTCAAGAGTCACTCTCCTCGTACGGGTCCATCCACGTCAGAAAGCTTCATAGTACAACTCTGGTGTCGTGTGTTGTATATAAGCCTGTCCAACCATCTCACATATCATGCCTTCCGGTTTTCTTATTTTTTAAAAAAAATTCTATAACAAAAAAAACTTATATAAATTTATAAATTATAGGTTTTTTTTTTTAATTTACGCTATGCAATGCACGTTTGTTAAAATTCTGAATGTAGTGATTAATGAAGAATGGTTCTGTGTAGATATTTTGTAAAAATAATTGAAAAAAATAATCAATTTAGTGAGCTTTTAAATTAAACAACGGAGTCTTCTCGACTATAAAATGTAGGATGTGACAAAAAATTATTGTCTAGAAAAACGGCATCTCATGATGAATTGTATTTAAAGGAGTCAGTTTCGTCAATTGAATTGTTTTTCCAAGGAGCACAAAGAATATAGCCTAGCATAAATGAGAATGTTAGAAATTACTAGGGTTGCAAAAAAAAAAAAAACGACATAAATAAAATGTGGAAATATGAGAATTAGAAGGCCTTTGTCTCTTTTTATGTTTAGCATTGACAAGGATAATGACCACATATTTCAGATATAGTTCAATTAATCCTGACTCTTCTAATATTTTGCAATGTGAATTGATGGTCACACATATCCTTTGACGTTGTTGAGAAATATTAAAAATATTTTTTTCTCTATCTCCATCTTATAAGGAAATTACGGGAAGTATAGACAAACTCTCTAATATATTATTCTTTCTTTTTGTGTTTACTCCTTTGAAAAAATATTTTAATAATTAAAAAGAAAAGAATTTGTAAAAATCACTCATTTTTCTATGACGTTGATTTCAATAATGATTAAAAAGTAATATTTAAACTTATAAAATACATACACATATTCAATTTTTATTGATCGTGATTCACGTTTATTAAAAATATATTATTTTTAAAAAATATAATATACAATATTCATATCTATCAAAATTATGTTTACGTTTTTAATAAGTTCACTTGTTATGAACCACTATTTAATGTTAAAAGGAAAAGTTTTTACAATATCAAGCAATTCTTTTATAATAGTATCATCTTATTTTGTTAATATACAAAATTAACAGTGTAAAGCTTGCAATTTGCCCATATTTCGGCTTTAGGAATCAAGCCAGATAAAAGCGTTAGAAAGTAGAAGAAAGCATGGAATTAGCAATACGCTTTTTACTCGTGTTCGAGCTGGCCAAGGAAAGCATACGATTCTTCTTTCTTAGTACATCAATTTTCACTATTTTATTGGAAGATGCCCTCTTTTCTTCTTTCTTTGGATTTTCCTTCTTTAAAAAAAAAAAAGAAAAATAACTCTTAACTAGTCCTTTTTAAAAAAAAAATTTGCATTTTCACAAAAGAAAAAAAAAAAGGATGTAAATACTCGTACTATTCCGTGAGTATTGTTTACAGAAAAAAAAAACTCAAAGAATTTTATTAGCTGAACAAGTTTAGTTATTAAATATTGTTTATAGAATATATAATTATTTTGAATTAATTGTATATTTTATGATGCATTATTATTTGCAGTTATTTTTTAACCAGTCTACTAACTTAATTGATAATAATAGTTTTTCTCTATAGGCAAGCAAATTACAAAAATGCAGTGAAGATATTTGATCGGTTCCCCCCCCTATTATAAATGCATATTTCATTCCAATTTAGTTTACAAAGATAAATTTTATTCCAATAAGTTTTTGGTATTGCACAAGAAAAAAATAAAAAAGAAATTGCCATTATCTTTTTATTTAAAAAATAGAAAGAAGGGGGAAAAAAAGAAAATGAGGAATTTCCCGCCAAATCTCAAGGAGTGGAGAAGGAGGGGGACAACGAAAGAGAAGTCAGACCTCGTGAACAGCAACCCAAAAGGTTAGGGAAGGACCACGTGGTCCACTGATTCGAGAGACTGTTAGTGCTAGTCTATCAACGTTATATGTACTGGTGTCACAGCAGATACAAACTCCAATGAGCGACCGCCTAACGGACGCATTTATTTAATAGCAGACCGCAATCAGCCCCACGTTCCCAACCGGCCCATTTCGGCTTTCCCCTTTTAGTCCCCACACTCCTCCTGACTCCTTCTATATGCACCATCACCTATGCGCATGCACACACATAGAAGAAGATGTTTGTGTGTGGTCATGTCCATTCTATCAATCATGCTTTTGTGACTGCCTCTTATTAAAAATTCTGCAATCAATATTGGAAATCCTTACCAAAAGCTTTTTTCTTCATCATATTGGTATGTTGTTTGGAAGATAAACCATCTTTTGATGGTAGACTTGTATATTGAAATTAGTAGTAAGAGTTGTGTTTTTCTGATTTGAAATTGTTAAATTTCATTATTAATAACACAAATAGTAAAAGTATCAAATTCAAAATTACTAATAAATGACTCATAAAATTATTTATACAAATAAAATTAACGAGATTTCAAAATTTAAGAGGTGTGTTTTATGATTTCGAATATAATAACTGAACTATTATTGAATCATGCATCGCCCACAAAAAGGGAGAAAAAGGGGAAAACGATTTTAGGGGATTGACACACTAACAATCCATGAGCTTTGATTAGATTCTTTAGGAAAAATAATGTAACATTTTTGACACTCGACTCAATTTAACACACAAATTTAGCTAATAACTTTATGTACTGCTTTGATTAGATTCTCTAGGAAAAGCAATGTGACATGTTCACATTTTATTCGAATTAACGTACAAAATTAGCCAGTAGCTTTATGTACTCCATTTGATTAGAATCTTTAAGAAAGATAATATGGGAGTCTTTTTTTTTTGCATGTGAATCGAATTTAAGTACATTCTCGGCTGATAGTTTTATTTACCTTATCTAATTAAAGTCTTTTATAATAACTTAATATTTCTCACACGTGATTCAAATCAATACACAAAATTTGTCAGAAACTTTAGATATTGCATCAAATTAGAAATATTTAAGAAAATAATGCAACGTTTCAGACAAATAACTCAAATTAACGTACAAATTATTCTTTTCATCCTAAATTATCGATTTACTTTTTAATTTAATTTTTGTCTCAAATTATTTATCATTTTAGAAAATTAAGATTTAATATTCTAAATTTACCCATATTTAATAACATTTTATTTCCCAAACATATTAAAATATAGTCAAAAACTCATTTTACAAACTCTATTATTTATACTCATTTCGTTAATTATCAAGAAACATCAATAGCAACTTGGAGAGAAAATTAAATATTTAGTACTATTTTGACCTATCTTCTAGTAAGAATTAAATATTTAAGAGAGATAAATAATTTAGAGTTATATCAAAGTTTTAAAATTTGTATACTTCTTAATATAAAGAGAGATATTTACTATTGAATTTTAAAGATAAAAATGAAAGATAATATTTAATTAACTAAAATTTTACTTTTTAATCTCTATATAATCAATTAAGGTAGATAAATAATTTAGAACAGAGAAAGTAAGTGGGAAGCTTGACCAGAACACAAAAGAGAGTGTTCAACCTTATGCCATTTGTTATCAAGCATTTCACATCAAGTGGCATGCAGTCATGGTTAGCCCAAAAAAAAAAAAAGAAGTACTGGTCCCTGGGATCATACAGAGAAAGCCACAATCCTTCCAGACCCCCAACCCATTTGCTGCTGTAGAAAGCAGAAACCAAAGCTAAGCAGAGCAACTTGGGTTTCGGATGTTACTTGGGGATGGACAGCTGTCTAATCACTCCGGGTTGTACCATCTTAGGATTTGGTATTCCCCTCTTTTTTTCTTCTGCTATGTTTTTACCTCCTTGGATTGACATATTATTCCCCTCAACCATCCTCGAGATTGGATAGCAATTGATTTATTTGGGAGTTGTAAAACCATCGAGATATTATATTGAAAAACAAACTATGTTTAGTGAAACAATCTTTTGAGTGAATGGACTCTAGTACCATTTGGTTCACGGAGGAGAATGAGACGGGAAGGGAGTAAATATTTCATTTAAGGGAAGAATTTCCTTTGACTTTCTTTCTTGTTTGGCATGAGAGGCAGGGGAGGGGAGAAAAAAATAAGAATTATTATGTTATTTTACTTCTTTTTTATTTAATTTTTAAAATAAAATTTAAAGTTAAATGCATTATTTAAATATTTTTAATTACTCTAAAAATGTGTACACAAGGCTTATTTTTTAAGAAAAGCATCGATCAATTTAAGAGAATTAGAAAAGATGCTCATTTACATTTACATTCCTTCTTCTATTGTACTCTTACGTTTCACCAATTATAAAATTAGAGGGGTGAAGGTGGCATCCTCTTCGCTCCTTCGAAATTTTTTATAATTCAATATTTTTAAAAAATCTATCAAATTTTACTTTTTACTCTAAGAATTTTTCAATAATTATAAACTTGGTTTTCTAACATACTCTTTTACATAATTTATCTCTTCAATCCCAAAAGTTTTTTTTTTTTTATTAGCGTGGGGTTCGGCCCGACTAATCTCTATGGGTCTAGAGGGTCGCTATGTAAAATTTTTCAGAATGTTTACGGCGAGAATCAAATCGAGACCGCATTTATAATAATATCAGCTTTTGTCAACCGTCCCATGTCCCGCAATTATTACTTCAATCCCAAAAGTTTTGGTTTTATGTCTGATTTCACCCTAACTAAACAAAGCATAAATCTTGAGGGGTTTTAGTTTTTCCTTGTTAGATGGGATGGGAAGGCAGGGCTGCATACCTATGAAGAAATGATAAGTGAAGATTCCCTGGAATTCTGATTCCTGAATCTCTAGTGCCGTACAATACATCATGTTTGACTGTTTTCCGACCTCTCCGACAGAAGCTTTTGGATTCCCGGGGCTTTTGTTCATCACCCGGATTCCAGAATCTGTCTCCGAATCTATTCACTAATGTCTTTTGCTTTGCTCTTTACCCATAAAACAAGCAAGAAATGTTGTCAAGAAAGTGTCAATCGGAGCTTTTTACAGTACCAAAACTCTCGTTTTACACTTCGGATCACCACCTTTTGACGCATGATAGCTACTACTACCAAGATCCGGATACCCTACTACCATGCTTTGTCTTGTCATGCAATTTCCTTTTCCCCTACTTTTTTTTTCCTTTTTGGGATGATTCATTTGTCAAAGAATTTTAAGATAATTTAATTAGTTAAAAATATTTGTATGAAACAAAAAAAATTTCATTTTTATTTTTATTATTGTCTCTTTTTTTTTTATCAACTAAAAATGAGTTTTTTTTTTTTTTTTTAATGGTTGGACATGAATATAATGGTAATGAAAGGTCAAATAAAAGAGGAGCCGCGCACCTTACAATTGCAAAGTAGCTGACTTTGGACTATGTTCAAAGGTTTTATTAGTTTTTCTAACATAAAGTAGATGTTACCAAAGTCATTTTCTGAATGTGTCTAGGGGACATTGCTTTTCTCAACATATCATTTTCTCACTTCCTGAAATGAGAAAAAAAAAAAAAGAAAAATGGGAAGAAGAGAAAAATACCCGATCAATATTCTACATGAATTTCCATTTTTAAAAATTCAACAATCTATTTTTAAACATTGAAAATGTCAACTTAGCAAGGGACTAAATTAGAAACTTATGGTTGAGGGGGGTAATGTTATAATTTTGTAAAAAGATTTTAATAGTAAAAAGTAAATTTTTTTAAAAAATTAATCTTTTAAAGGTAAATATAAAATTTTAAAAAATTTTGGGTTTGAATGCCACCCGCCGAACCTGGTTTCATCATAACTAACAACTTCCCTAGAGATTTTGGTTTCGTTTCCATTAAAATATGTCTTTTATTAGTGTTTAAAATATTTATTAAAACATCTAAAACTTAATTAAAAAAGTATTCATGTATTTTTTTTATAATGATAGTACAAAAAAAATAATAATAATCTACCAGTGATATTAAAACGTAGATATTTCACATTAGAAACCTCAAATTCTTTTTCCTTATATCGGAATTCATGGTTTGATATGTCACCTCATGGTTCTATAGATCCTCTTTTAGATCATATTGACAAGATTGATCCACGCCATCCATTGATGGCACCGTTAAGAAGAACAATGAATGATAGCAAAGTTTGGTAACATCAAAGGTTTACATCTTTCTAGAGTTGTTATTGAATTTCATTTTCACCTAACTAACTATCAAATATAACCAACCAAATTTTCATTGCTCAAAGCACATGAAAGAAAGGCAGACATATAATAATGCTTGCTTTGCTTGGTTCATAAGCCATTGATGACAGCAAAAAGCGGTGCCATATCTAGGTTTGGACACAATAATCCTTAAAGATTTGTTGGTTGAGAGGTAGGTATGATTTGCATCTACGTTCCATTGTAGCTAGGCAAATTTAGTACCACGTAACTAACACTTTATGTTCTACAAATACAATTGGATAGCACATGTTTTAAAGTTAGTTGCATGATGTATTAAATCATTTGCTAGCCCTCAAGATTTGTTTTTGCATGCCTTTAGTTTTTCTAGAAACATATAAAAAAATTGAAATTTGATTATAATAATATAATTCTAAATTAGCTGCAAAAGGAATAATTTGATAGTTAAATACTTTAATTATAACATTAAAAAGTATAATTTGAATTTTGAATACTTAATTTCAATCTAATTTTAATGTCATTGTAACTAGTGATTATATACTTGTTCGGGTGGAAAATTTTTTTAATTAAAAAAAAACCTTTGATAGATGTGGGTGCCATATTTTGATTATATATAATATACACTTAAAAAGGGGCTTTTGAGCTGTGGCGCGATTGATTAAACATTATGCAGCTAAGGAGAACACCTCAAATATGAAAATACATGGATGATATGGAGGATTAGGTACAGGACATGTATGCAAAAAAAATTTGGGCTTGCATATGTGTTTTTTTTATATGAACAATAATACATCACAGTCTTCGCTAGCTTGACTAGTAGATTACGTTATGCTATGAAAAGGAAATTTTTTTTTTTAGGGTCCCTTCTCGATAGGGTGGAGGGGGCGGGGGCATCATACTAACAGTCGTAGGAATTCATAATTGGCACAATCAAGAAAATAGAACATTTTCTAGGTTAATTTACTGATTCAAAACTTGGGTAGCAAAATATACTAAAAAATGAGCTTACAACATCGTTAATATATAAATAAATAAATAAATAAATAAATAAATAAATAAATAAATATATATATATATATATAAAAGAATAGAAATTAAACTAATTCGCAAAGGTAATATTTTTATGTATTCTATCACTGTCACGTCCCATATGAGTCTAAAGTTAGTTTGCTTAAAGTTTAGAAGGGCGGGTTGGTTGCTCTGGAATATAAATGGTCAGCGGGTTCTAGAAAGGCCGCCCAACTCAACAAGTCCACGGGTAGTTAGATCATAAACGAAGCCCCCTATTGTTGGACTTATAGACCCAAGAAAGCCCACTAGAGGAGACGATGGTGACAGCTACTCCCTTTGTTTTAGAATTAAATTATCATGCTACTCTTTAATATTCTCTCTTTTTGTTCTATCGTGATTTAAGGCTCTAATACAAAAAATTTAAATTAAGGATGTAAGCAATGAAAGTTTAGATAAAAATATATTTTTTGGTAGAAATATCAAGAGATAATTCAAACAAAAATATATGCATTAAGTTTCAATTTAGACCAAGGGCGGATTTTTTTTTATCATTCTTATATTTTCTTTTGAGAAGTTAGTTTTTTTGGAAAGTTCTTCTAAATTTTACTATTTAACCTTTTAAAAAAAATTTAAAAAATTATTATACTATCATATAATGTATTATTCCATGTAGTTTATCTTTCTAATTATAAATTTTTTATTCTGTTTTTTATTTAGACAGAAATATATAGTAGTTTTATGCACGTCAGATGAATAAAAGTCTTAGATGAGTACGAGTTTATATCACTTGGATAGATGGGTGTTTTAAAATCAATTGGTTAACTTAGGAAAATCATTAGTAAAAACACTCTTGTAGGGCTTAAATACGAGACTTGCATTGGTGGAGGTGGCTGAGTATGATCATCGAAGTAAAAACCCAAGCTTGCTTTTCTGCAAAGGCTAATCAAGGAAAGCTTTTTTTCGCGTTTTGGTGGATAATAAACTAAGGCTCCATTTGATTGTTGGTGAAAGTAAAGTGGATAATAAACTAAGGCTCCATAAAATTTAAAATATAGCGTTTGATTCATTATTTATTTTTTATTTTTAAAAAATAAAGAATATTAAAAAATAAAATTTTATTGTAAGGTGGTATTTGTTATAAAATTAGGGTAGTGTTAGAATAAAATCTTCACACTACACACTAATAAAACTCTAACTATGTTACACAAGAATTTCTCTCTTTCTTTTCTCTCACAATTTTCTATAATCTTTCTTTCACTAATCTTTCTTTCACAAAATAATGATGTGTTACAAGCTTAGAGAATAGTTCTATTTATAGAGCTCTAATTAGTGGATTACATCATGTCATACATCATCTTCCACTAATCTTAATTAGTGGTGTCTCCACTAAATGGTGGACATCCATAAAAATCTTCTAATAATTCACATAAATCCATAATTAGTGGAGCCTCCACTAATTAATAAATATTCCAATAATTCATAATAGTATTAAAATTCTTTTCCTAGTATTCTAATATTAAAAGATCAAAAAATAAAAAAATAAAGACAAATAAAAAGAGTTATTCCTATCCATATCTTTCTCCTTATTTCTCACGTTCTTTATTACTAATCTCTTCTCCCTTACACCTCCCCCAACCTAAGAGCATATTAAAAATTGTTATATTCTCAACTATAATATTTTTTTGTCAAAAATATAAAAGGTTTTATTCTTTAATTAAAATATATGTAAACTTTTAAATTAAACTCATATCATGATTTTATTAATTGTATGAGAAGAAAATTTATTAATTTTTTATAGATATTTTAATTTGATAATAAACAAATGTTATTTTCTATCAATATTAGAATACAAACTCAATATAAAAAATAATTATAATATTGAATAAAATAAAATAAAATATTTATTTAAAGATATGAAAACACTATTTATATGATTTTCATTTATCATAATCATTTGAAAGAAAAAAATATAATTAAATTGTACAATAATATGATAAAAATAATTTAAAAATTTTTACATGTATAATTTTACTTTTAAATATTAAGAAAAACCTTCTATTACTTTCCTTTAATATTTTTTAAAATTCCTAATAAAAATGTAATCTATTTAAAATCATATTCTATAAATACTTTTTTCACGATGATTCTGTAATATTATTTTCCTATGTAATAATCAAACAATGCCTAAATTCAAAACTCTCAAGTTGGAAAATCTTTGGTACTTTCAAGTTTCACCAGTAGCCTAGGGATATTTTGATTAAGTTAGTGGTGCAGGCTATGCCCGTTTTCTCAATGCAAGTTTTTTTGGGTTCCTTCTAGCATTTGAGAGAATTTGGACAAGCTTATCATTAATTTTTGATGGGGGAAATCAAACAAAGGGAAACCCCTCTTCTTGAATTCCTGGGAGTCCATATGTGCACCAAAAGAAGTAGGGGGCTTGGCATTCGGAAGATTAAGGATTTAAATATGGCATTCATCACTAAGTTTGGTGATGAGTGCTTAAATAATGCATATTTTTATATCATTTGTGATTATTATTAAGAAAATTTTGTTAATAGATGATTACTTATTCTCCTATTTTACCTTATTTTGTGTAGAATATATACTTGGAATGGAGACTTGATGAAGAAACAAGATGAAAAGTTGAAAAAGGAACTGAAAAAGAAAAGGAGCGGTGCCCCCAAGCCAAGATACCCTGTGCCGCTCAAATTCAAAACTCAAGACTTCAAACTTCAGAGAATTATAGCGGGGCTGGCTAAGACCATAGAAGTGATGGCATTCAAATTCAGAGAACAAAAAGGGCCAATCTTTAGAGAATTAACAACGCTGGTTAAGACCACAGAAGTGACGCTTTTCAAATTCATAGAGTAGAAGGGGTCGAACTTCAGAGAATTAGTGGTGCCGTTCAATTCAAAATAGTCGGCGCCGCTCATAACGTAGATTGAAAAAAAAAAAGCGTATGCCGCGCCAGTTAAGCTAACTAGAGCAGTGCTGCTCAACATCGTAGAAAATCCTTGTTTTTTTATTTTTGAAAATTTTCAAGCGAAAACTGTAAATACTCCTTTTAGGAGTATTTAGGCCACAATTCCCTAGATAGACAGCTGCTAAAAACTCACAAGAAGCACCAAAGAGGCACCAAGTGAAGGATAAAGATTATTCTTGAAGAGAAGAGAAACGTTCTCTAAAAGGTTTGCAAGGAAGAGATATAAACCACTTGTTTATAAGTTTTTCCAACTTTTCTTTATAATTTTGTTTTGTTAATAGTGGGCTACATTAATTTACATTATATTTGACGGGATGAACCTTTATTTGCTTTGTGCTGAACTTTTTTTTAGTTTATATGACATCTATTTCTAGTAATCAATTGTTTATTTATATTGTGCGCATTTAGTAATTTGGGTTTCCCTTTTGCTAATGAATTCAAGAGATGTGGTTAGAAATTGGGTGGTATTTGATGTTAGATTAATTTTAAGGATTTCATTCAATTACATGTCTTATGTTCTTTTCTTGTTCTTGAATTGATTTTATGACCATAGGTGATCTTTGTTGTGTATGGAAGCTGGTGTACTCTCTAGGCAAATTGTCATATTTATTTTGTCCCTTTAATTTGTTATTCAAATATTGAAATAAGAGTAGAGTAGGTATACTTGCCACGTTTCTCGCAGATTCAATACTTGTCGTTAGGAACCTATACTACATGATAGATATATTTGCCTAGAGTGTGTATGTGTGTGAAAATTGTAGCATTTTAAATAAGGCTTGACCACTTGTGTAATAATATTTCTATGAATTAAGATTTTTGTACTGTTCCAGGGATTGAATGGTAATATTCTAAAAAACTTGAGTTTTGTTGATTTAGTTTTTTTATATATGTATATGTGTCAATACAACTAACTTTGTATATATAGGTAGTTTGTACATGAGACTTTTTTATATTACTTTTTTTAGATATTTTTATTCTTTTATTGGGCCAATTGATATACATTTGTTTTGTTTTGTGATATTGTAGTTTGATATGATTTTCTTCTTATCTTGATTTCATATTTTCAAGTGTTTAGTAATTGTGTTTTGTTATTTCTTTGTTTTGGTAGGCCATTTCTCTTGTGTATGAGCAAAGTAGATTATGGGGAATTTATTGAAATTGATTTGGAGATTGAGAGAACCTTGAGAAGGTTGAGAAATGAAAAGCGTGAAAAGGAAAAGCAATTAGCTAATCAAGGTGCTAGTATAGAAATTTTTCTTGGAAACATAGAGAATATATGTGGTTGCAATGGAAATGGTGGAAATAGAGTTGGAAATAATGGAAATGGTAGGAGAACAATGGGTGATTATGAAAAACCATCTTTATCCAGTACAGAGCATCACTAGGCCGAGGGTTGAAGCTAACAACTTTGAAATCAAGGAGAACTTTATTCAAATAATTCAACAAATACTACAGTTTAATGCACTACCTGATGAAGATCTTAGTTCACACATAACTACTTTTCTTGAGATACATTAAAATTAAATAGAGTTTCAGAGGATGTTATTAAGTTGAAAATGGTTCCATTTTCTGTTCGTGACTGTACTAAATCATGGTTGAAGTCATTTCCACCTGGTTCTATTACTACATGTGATGCCCTAGTTGAGAAGTTTCTTCCAAAGTATTTTCCACCTGCTAGAACTGCAAAGTTGAGGAATGATATCTTTTCTTTTTGTCAATTAGAAGGTGAGACTATTTATGACTCATGTGAGGATAGAAGGAATTACTAAGGAAATGTCCACACCATGGTTTAGACTTGGGATTTCAGATACTTACATATAATAATGATTTGAACTTTGCTACTAAACAACTGATTGATGCTTCATCTGGGGATTCCACATCAACCAAGACATTGGAGGAACTATATGAGTTAATTGAAAACATTGCAATGAATCATTACTCCTAAAGAAATAAAAGGTCAAGAGTTCGCACACAAGGAATGCATAGCATAGATATCATGGCATCCATGGATTCTAAAATTGAAGCACTCACAAAGAAGATTAAAAACATGAATGTTACTCTTTTTATAGCCCAAGTGATGCAATGCGATTTTTATGGGGAAAGACACCCCAACCATGAGTGCCAAGACATAGGAGTTTTGAATGATCAATCACTTGAGCATATAAACTATTTAAGAAGTATAAAGCCAAGGAACAATCTATGTGCTAATACTTACAATCTGAGTTGGAGAAATCATCCAAATTTTTCATGGAGTAATCAAAGATAAAGCCAACTATTACCTTCCTAAGGATTTCAAGCAAGACCTATTGTCTCCATTGCCCTACCAAACACCACATCTACAACAACAACAACTTTCCAAACTATCCTTTGAAGAGTTGGTTGCCAAGCTAGTGTCATCCACGGACTCTTGATTTTAAGGTGTGGAAGTATCCATGCGCAACCAAGAGGCAACTATCCACAATTTAGAGAATCAAATTGGACAATTGGCTAAGCTAATTTCTGACATCCTAGGAACACGAAGAGCAATCCACACGAGAAGTGTGGAAAGAATTGACCTTCTCTTCTTTACTCTTGCATTATTTATGGACAATTTTTATTTTTGTTCTTGTTTACGTTTATTTGGCTTTGATAATTTTGGTGTGTTTTTAAATTTTGAACAATTTATTTTATTATGCTTTATTTGCTTCTATTAGGATGTTTGATTTTTTTGTATTTACTTGCATTTTATTTGCATAAAAATAGAGCTAGAAAAGTTTGAACATGAATTAAACGACCCTACTTATCTCATGATAAACGGTGCCACTTACATTTAGAGAGTTCTTAGATAGCAAAGTACTATGAATTAGTGGTACTGTTTCATCCATATTGAAAGGCACCACTTATGTTGCAATCATATAAGAAACAAAGTTGTTTTTCAGTGGCACAACATAAGCTCGACTAAGCAGAATTAGGGGTGTTCAGTATTTGGTTTAAACTGAAAAATCGAACTGAACCGGTCTTAATTTCGATTTTCGATTCGGTTTTAATGAAATTTGGTTCGGTTCGATTCAATTTTAGAGTTTATATAAAAATTCAGTTTGGTTTTTTATTTTCTAAAATAAAAAACTGAAAAACCGAATTATATTTTAAAATATATAATTAATATTAAAAAATTGTTCATTAATTAATTAATTATTTTTATAAATTATGATCTTTTAAAAAATTTCTGTTCGATTTCAATTATTTTGGTTTAGTTCGGTTTGGTTTTGTCAAAAATAAAACCATTAGTAATTGAGTTTAAGATTTTCATCTTTGCAATTTGCATCCGTAATCATAACTTTCTACTAAAATATTTGATTCAAAATTTTAAAATATTTGGACTTTAATTTATATTACATTTTATATTAGATTTAAATTGTAATTTATAATAAATTTTACTTGTTTAGGCCTAAATTTATATTAGGTTAATGGATCTACTAAAGAGGCATTCAAATTCGGTTTAAAACCAATTCGGTTCGGTTCTATCGATTTTTTTAAATTTCGGTTTGGTTTGATTTTGGAAAAAAAAAATCAAATTTCAAAATCGAAAACTAAACCAAAATCCAAATGAACACCCCTAAGTAGAACCACTTATACCACTTTGAATGGTGCCGCTCAATGTTGTACAACCAAAATAAAAAAAGGTTCTTTTTCTTTTTCACCGCCAATCTTCACGCCGTTCATTAATCCCTTTAGTTCCTTCCCGGCACCGCTCATAGCCCATTCAAATCCACTATTGATTTCTTTCAAATCTCTCATTTCCCACAAATTTTTAGCTTCCTACCACTGTTCAATCATGAAGAACCCATTTCCTTATTTATTTTCTTCAAATGGTTCTAGCTTTCTCTACTATCGAAGAAGGTCTCCACTGGTCACCATCTTCTTTTCAGCTTACCTAATAATATTTTGGGGTAACAATTCTTAACTTGGTTTCGTTTTTAGGGATTTTGCAAAAGGAATATTGTATGCCTTAATTCCTATTGAAGTGCAGGGGTATAGTGTTATTTTTGTGAAATTTTGGCTTGTGGATATTGCATTTGTAATTTACGTTAGGTGTTAATGTGATATTGTTGCTATTGAATACTTATTTGTGAAGTTTGTTCTTTTCTGTGGAGTTAAAAGTTGTTTTTGATTTGCCACATTTGGAGGGTTTGTAGAGTTAAGTTGATTTGTTATTGAAAATTTGATTTTGGAATTGAGAAGTTTGTGTTGAGCAATGTGGTGAAACTGCTTGTGCTATTGGGTATTGGAAAATTTTTGTTGGACTTGGGATTACATTCTAGTGGAATTGTTGCATTTCTATTCTTTTGTGCTTAATTGTGTAAGGAAAAAAGTTTGAGGCAGTTGAGGTGCTGTGGAATTGTTGGAATTGAAAATTGCTGTGTTTATGGAGGATTGAACAACTGAAGGGAATTGTGTTCTTTGTTTAGTTTGTGTTGACATTGAAATGGGTGTATTTGATTGCAAGAGTATATAGTAAGAAGGTGTTGAGTAGGTGAGATTGTGATTGGTGAAGAGGGAGAATTTTTAGTCTTGAGTTGGTATTGTTGAGCTAATTTTCTTGTGAGTTTGTTGCGCTAAAACTATGAAAACCAAACATATTGCCACCAAACTTCTTGTTAAGAGAGAGAGGGGTAAGTCTCCTTTCCAAGTCCCTTCATCCAATACTGAGTCAAATACTTCTTTGAGACACTTCATTGACCAAGCATATAAGGAGTGGTATAACAAAAGAGTGACCAACAAGATTTTGGTGGAAAAGACAATAGACCCCATAATTGAAAATGACCATTAGATTTCAGCCATGTTTAGGAGACTAGATTGGTCCCAAATTCTTAATCTTAAGGGTGTTTATTATCTTGGGCTAGTAAAAGAATTTTATGCTAATATGTCTGATAAGAGACATAACATCCTTAGGATTGTGGATATAGTGGTTAGAGGGTTCCACATTCACTTGACTAAGACAGTCTTGGTTGAGATTCTGTGAATAGAAGATGATGACAGTTAGGTTAAGATTGATACCTATAATAAAAAACTTATTTCTGAGACTGATTGGAATTTTAATGTAGCCATACTCTAACTCCATATGCACCACTACTAGACTACTGCCTCCACTACTATTCACATGACATCTTTGCCTCCACTCTACCGGATGATTATTTATCTACTTGGTTTTAGTGTAGCTCCGAGGGCTAGTAGGATAAATAAGGCTCGGGTAGTAGATGTTTATGTCCTTTATAATATGATTCACTCCCAACCCATTTCTTTACCTTCTTTTTTTATTTCTTATATGCGTGAGGTCATAACTATTATAATGTACTATAACTTTAGAAATTAATAAAATATTTCATTCAAATGGTTGTTTATTTATATATATTTGTACATTAAAGGTCTAAGTATGTTAATAAGCAATCAATATGATTGGGTCGTGCTTTCACAATAAGGTGTAGATTATGAGATACTAACACATATGCAAAAAATTGTTCTTGATCAATTGATGAAATTGGACACTTTATTAAAGTTTAGATTATTATATAATGGTTTTTAAATAGGGAATGGTTTACCTTTAACCAATGAGTAGTCCATTCATGCTAATAGTGTAAGCGTATTTGGAATTTATAGAATTAAATCACGTGATAGTAATCTTTATAAAAGTACTATAATAAATACAGATTAGTCTATCACTGCTAATAAGTGGACGAGTACCTTAAGATTTGAGTATAAATTGGTGGTCTGGTGAAGTTAGGCCTGTGCACTTTGATGTATAATGGGTGAGGTCTTATCGCAAGACCAATAACTTTGTATATTGGGTGTATGACCTAGTTAATTAAGATGAACTTATACAATAAAGTTTTTATACTTCACTTAGTGAAGATATCACCCCATTATGATTGTTTAGGATAATCTAAATAAAATAAGGTCTTAGGAAACGTGACTAAGTATGTATGTTTTTTGGTAGCTCCCTAAGATAAGTAGATACATACTAAAAGCCATGGATTACGGATTAGATATCAATGGATGATAAATATCATTGAGAAATGTATTAATACATTTATCCTATCTCAATGATGGGTGTTATGTAGATAGGTATTTTCGTCATTACATATATAGGTCGAAGACACTGCATTTGCGATATTATTTTTGACGTCAATATTTTCATATGATGATAAATGAAATATTTAAAATAATAAAATTTGACTATTTGCTAGTAGGAGTATTCTGGTCATTTTAGTAGTAAAAAATAATATGTTTTTTTGGTCCCTAGAGTAACTCAAGTAACCTTAGTAATTTATTTTACTATATGGGCTTATTGAATGAAATTAATATTGGAAGAATTATTCTAGGAGTCTAATAATTATTTATGTAGGTTAGAATAATTTATTAGACCAATTAAATTAAATTAAATTAGTTTATTAATTAATTATCTTAAATAATTTTATATTGGACCCAAGTGGATCAATTAATTAACGAAAGAGTTATTTAATTAGTCATGAGCTAATTAGGTAAAACCTTGAGCCCACCAGGGTTGAGTTAGACGGCTACAGGTTTTTAGAAAACCAAGTAGCCGCCTAATATCTAAGAAGAATAAAAGGCGAGGCAGTGGTTAGGGCTTTGAGGATTTTTGTCCTTTAGTGCATGGTACGGGAATCTTGATTCTCGTAGGTGAAAAACACAAAAGATGTGGGGTTTTCCTTGAAGCCGTTGTTCTTCTTTTGTTCCTTTTTGTTAGCTCTCCTGAGTTCCTTCTTTCGTTCTTTTATCATATTTTATTTTCACCGATAGTAATCCATAAGAGGTGCGAGAATACTCTAGAAGGTCAAAGAGTTAGTAAATGTGTTATGTGTTTAATGTGAATGAATCAATGATAAGTTGAAATTTCCACGGAACAAGTAGATTTTCCAATACAAGAAGCTTTGTCGAATTTGAATCCCGCACCAGTTATTCAACCTAAGCATTCCAAAAGTAAGTATTTCTAGACTTTAACTCGAGAAAAAATTTAATTTGCATACTTCTGCAGTGTATTTATTTTTCCTTCAATCCTTCAGTAGCATCTGACTATACCTCCAGGACATTCATTCTTCCTTTAGTTATTACCCTGTTTCCTCCGTCACTTTCATGTATCCACTGAGGGAGAGAAATTAGCTACTATTTTATCTGTTAATGTTATATCTGAATAGACCTTTCTTAATTGTGGATATTTATATGACAGACCTAGACAAATGTGGGTGACCCATCCCTAGGGAGAAGAAGGATGAACGGAAGGAGCAACAAGAACGACAACTTCCTATAATTAAGGTGCAGCAAGGAGCAACACCTAATAGAGGCCAACCTACAGCTACAGTAGAGTTTGAGATGTTATAGTTTTATATATTATTACTGTTGCATTTAGTTAGAAATTAATAATATGTAAAGTTGAGGGGTAAAGTCATGTGTGTTTGACACCTCAGCAAATTTAGGTTAATTGGTTGTTTTTTTGTTGACCTCTTGATGACTTTACCAGAAAAGTATCTATGAAGTATTTTGTAGTATTTCTTTAGGTTTTTTCTTAGGTATATTAATTAGGTATGGATATTGGTCTCGGAATTTTGGGTTTACTTCATAGGTTTTGTTTGATTGTTATTGTTCTTAGAAGAGTTTTGTTATGAGAATGAAGTAGGATATTTATAGGATTGTTCCTCGGTTTGATTTCTTCAGATTTAGTGCTATATTTATAGCAGATACTTCGAATTCCTTGCATTTTTGGGGATTCATCACTGAACTTTGTTTGTTTTGTTGGTCTTCCACACGAGATTGCATTGGAGATCTCGAACTGGAAAATGGATCATCCTCCATTAAAGGCGTGAGCCGCATCGATGCTCGCAATCTTCACATTTCTTTCTTTCTCCTCTGCAATTAGCAGAGCAAGAGCCATGGGTGGGATCATCCGAGACGTAACCATCGCGATATCAGGTTGGATTTGAATGATAGTTTGGTTGGAGATAAGGCTGATGATACTTATGCTATACTAACTCGGATTCTTGGATTTTCAGCTGTGCCAATGAAAGTTTAAATGACCTAGCTTGAAAGCTGGGTCACGCCCAGCACAAAACAATGAAGCAAACAGCAAATGTAAGTGTTTTTGTTTCATTTTGAGGATATTGTATATCAATTTTTGCTGTACTTTTGTATCTTTCTTTTTTCTTCCTTATTGGGGCATTTGCCTTTTCCAAGAAGTATATTTTTTGTTCTAGTAATCTGTGTTGATTGACTAGAGTTTCTGTATCTTCTCTTTTTGCGAGGGTGGGTGTAGTGAGTTTAAATGTGGAAATAGAAAATTGCTGAGTTGTTGATCAAAGTATTGCAATGATCAAATGTTTGTTGAAGAAAAATGCAAACTTCGGGTGAAAGGATATCTTTTGAAAATGTGAGATCCAGTTTTCAGTTGCTATAGCAAATGTGAAGTCTTGGTCTGGTGGGTTTGCAGAGATTGTTGAAATAATGTACATTGACCTGTAATTGGCTGGATTGGATTCTCTGAGTCTTCTGTATTGAAAGTGGAATAGATTGAATTAATTTCTGCTCTCTTGAAGTTTATGGAGATTTCATGAATCTTGAGGCCTTAATTTTCCTAGGTCTTAAGTGCTTGTGGAAGCCCCATTGGCATTTTTATTTAACCTTGAAGAAAAAGAAGAACAGGACAAAGGATCTTTTATTGCATTACTGCCTCATATTGATTTCTTTCTTTCCTCACTTATTGAAAGAGAAAAGATTCGAGATATTCCCGAGAGAGTTCTACCATTTCTTCAATCAGTTGCTTTTGGAAATTTGCTATATCAAGAGCTTTAAAATGAAAAATTAGAAGTGAAAGCCAATTTCTTGCAGGGATGAAATGTTAGACACTTGCACAAGCAGTGGCCCTCAATTATAAAGAGAAAGGAAGGAAAATGGCAACAAAACTTTTACATTCTTTGACAGATGACAACCCAGATTTGCAAAAGCAAATCAGATGTATGGCGGGGATCTTTCAACTCTTTGATCGTCAGTATATACTTACCCCAAGGCGATTAACTAGCCACAGTCCAAGATGGCTCCCTCCTGGTAAATTCTTTTAGACTTGTGATTTGTTTGGATTTCTTGAACTTTCATTTACTTTATTGTTGATTGATGGAGATCCTGCTATTGATAATCTTACTCCGAACAATTAGAACCGATTTGTGTTCACTGTACCAAATGTTTTGACAGCATTTCTGACATTTAGTGAAATCTCAATTGCTATAGGACCTTAACCAGGGAAATTTTTTATTAGAGAAAGATTTCCTATATTTATGTATGTGATTCACTATTGAGTCGCAGTACTCTTGAAATTTGCATTTTCAATCTAATTTCTCTATATATTTTCAGAAAATGTTGATGATTCTCTGTTAGTTGTTGTGGTTCACTTTTCCTGATTAAGATACATCTCCTTACTCACCAGTATACATATACTCCTTGGTTACCCATATATTTCTGTGATAGCGAGATGAGCTATGAACTTTGGAAATGGAGGCAAATTAGTCCTTGATTCTTATTGAATTCTCATACCCCTTTTCCCCCTGCTTTGGCATGAAAACGGATCTGAATTTGGAATAATGTAAATTTGCAGCTGGTTCACATTTCAATGTTGGTACTCTGGAAACAGAGCCTAATATCTTGTACAGCAGATCAGGGACAGTGGTTAATATAATGGGGGATAGTTTTAATGCTTCCTTTTTGCTTTGTTCTTTTGTTTCTTACTCTCTCCCATCAGAAGCTGAAATTTACATGGTATTTTGATGAAGGTTGGCACTTCTTAGAGGATGAAAAATGCAGATTATGCATTGGAAAGTATTCATAACATTAGAGAAGCAATACCAAGAGGTATGCAAAAGTGACAAGATGAGTGAAGTCAATTATTCTGGTGTTGCAGTAAAGACATCTGTAACTGCTTAGATTCATGTAATTGTTGATGATGTAATGAAAAAATCTCTGGTATACTCATACATGCAGTTCACCTGCTAAATTAGTCTGAGAAGAAAAACAAATTTAATAAACAACAAATAAAGAAAATGTTTCAAGAAAAAAAAATCCATTGAATAGCAATAACAATGACAAAAAAAAAATAATAAAAATGAATTACATTGACTAACGAAAAGGAATCAATTGCTCACCAAACAATGCACATAATATTCTATTGGACAAATTATTTAAAAAAAGACCCCAAGAAATATTTGTTAAATATTTAAATATAATGTAAATGTATTTATCTAAAATTTTAATTTTACATTAAATTTCTTTATAAAAATTTAAATTAAAAAATAATAAAAAATTTAAAATTATATATTAAAATAAAAATTAAAATATAAAAAAAAGTTATTCATCCGAGCAAAGCTCGGGCAGCTTACCCAGTGTTTAGATTAATTTGATATTAAGAAGGTATGATTTTATCTAAAAAATAAAAATAAAAAAGTAAGAGGACAATCTTGTTTAATATAAGATTTAAAAATAATTTGTGTTAATTTCAATAAATCTTTTGTACTTTTATATATTTGACAATTAAGTATCTAAATTTTTAATTTTGACAATTAAATACGTAAAATTTTAATTTTGACAATTGAGTACTCAAAATTTTAATTTTGAAAATTAAGTACTCAATTTATGATTTTGTCAATTGCTGGGTACTTAATTGTCAAAATTAAAAGTTTGAATATCCAACTATTAAATATATATAAATACAGGGAGTTTTTTGAAATTAATCTTTTAACTTTAGATGAGATAGTTGACGTTTAAATGGATATAACACACAGAAAAGAATTGAAACTTTATATATTGACTGGAACCAAATTGAAATTTGGACGACAATCTGAAAATTGGCTAAAAGTTTCGATGACAAAGTAAATTCTTAGCTGGTTAATAATGGAGACTAGATGAATTCTAAAATTATGGTAATTAAAAAAAAATCCTTGAATTTATTATGAATTATTGGAATCTTTATTAATTAGTGGAGGCTCCACTAATTATGGATTTATGTGAATTATTAGAAGATTTTTATGGATGTCCACCATTTAGTGGAGACACCACTAATAAAGATTAGTGGAAGATGATGTATACCATGATGTAATCCACTAATTAGAGCTCTATAAATAGAGCTATTCTCTAAGCTTGTAACACACCATTATTTTGTGAAAGAAAGATTAGTGAAAGAAAGATTAGAGAAAAAAATTGTGAGAGAAAAGAAAGAGAGAAATTCTTGTGCAAAATAGTTAGAGTTTATTAGTGTGTAGTGTGAATATTTTATTCTAACACTACCCTAATTTTATAACACGTTATCAGCACGAGTCTCTACTGGTACAAAAGCTAGAAGACTAAGCACGAGTTTCTGCCGTTACCAAAGCCAGAAGACAGGTACGCATTTATTGATCTCTATGGCTAACATCGCGAAACTCGAATTTGTAGCCCTTGATATTTCTGGAAAAAATTATATGTCATGGGTTCTCGATGCAAAAATGCATCTAAATGCTGAAGGCCTTAGTGAAACTATTCAAGCAAATAATAGTGCATCTGCACAACACAAGGCTAAAGCTTTGATTTTTATTCGTCGTCATCTCGATGAAAATTTAAAAATGGAATATCTTACCGAAAAAGATCCATATGGCCTATGGGTAAATTTAAAAGAAAGACTTGACCACCTGAAGATGGTCGTACTACATACTGCACGGTATGAATGGTTGCACCTGAGGTTGCAAGATTTTAAAACCGTGAATGAATATAGCTCCGCAATGTATAAAATTACATCTCAATTAAAATTATGCGGAGAAAAAGTGATCGATGAAGATATGTTGGAGAAGACATTCTCCACCTTTCATGCCTCGAATATTGTCCTGCAAAGCAACAATATCGAGAAAAGGGGTATACAAAATTTACAGTATTTAATTATCGCCCTCCTCATTGCAGAGAAAAATAATGAGTTATTATTGAGAAATCATGAAGCTGCATCAATCGGCTCTACAAAGACTCCTGAGTGAATGTCGTTGGCTCCAGCAGAAGCCATCGTTATAGTCGTGGTCGTGGCCGTGGCCGTGACCGTGGTCGTGGTTATGGTCGTAGACACGCTCGATATTTCCCTTATCACAATTATAATCAAATCGTGAGAAATACTCGGCCACCGAAGTGGAACAGAAAAGATCAAAAGGGAAAAGAAAAAGAAATTGAAGAAAAGCATGAGGATATATGTTATAGATGTGGCATGAAAGGTCATTGGTCACTAAACTGTCAGTACGGCTAAGCATTTAGTTGAATTGTATCAAGCTTCATTGAAAAATAAAAATGTGGAAGCAAATTTTTCTCAACATCCAATAAATAATGCCGAGGATGACGATAGTGATCCCGAAGATCTTAATATCAATATTACCCATATGGATGTATCGGATTTTTTGAACACCCGGATCGGTAGGATAGACCATTTAATTGGTGATGGCAAGTGTCCAAAAGAACTAAAGCCTCACCCCGATATTTTTGTATTTTCATTTTCATTCTATTCTAATAATATTTACGTTTGCATATATATATTTGTGTTCGTATGGTCTGTTATTAATGATGATGTATGTATTATTGATAGTGGAACTACACACACCATACTAAAAAATGAGAAATATTTTTCTGATCTCAAAATAGGAGAAATAAATATTTATACGATAAACGGTAGTGCAAATGTAATTGAGGGCTCCTGAAGAGCTAGTATATTGTTGCCTAAAAGAACAACAATTATTATTGATAAGACACTATTTTCCTCAAAATCCGTAAGAAATTTATTGAGTTTTAAAGATATCCGCAGTAAATGGGTATCATGTTGAAACAAATGAGGAAAATGGGATTGAGCATCTTTTTATTACTCAAATGCATTTGGGTAAGAAATCGGTATTAGAAAAACTCGCCGTCTTTTTCTACTCGGTCTATATTTTGTAAAAATACGTACAATTGAAATTCATCATCTAGTAAACCGTAAGTTTACTGATCCTATTACTTTTAGCATTTGGCATGACCTAGTTGGTCATCCTGGATCTACCATGATGAGAAGAATCATTGAGAATACACATGGTCATCCTTTAAAAAATAAAAGGATATTAACATCAGAAAAATTCGCATGTACCGCATGTTCCCTAGGAAAATTAATTGTTAAACCATCACTCAGAAAAGTAGGAGCTGAAAGTCCTACATTTCTCGAACGGATTCACGGAGATATTTGTGGACCTATTGATCCACCATGTGGACCGTTCAAATATTTTATGGTCTTAATTGATGCATCATCCCGATGGTCACATGTATGTTTATTATCTACTCGCAACCTGGCGTTTACGTAGATTACTTGCTCAAATAATTAAATTACGAGCACAATTTTCGGACCATCACATTAAACATATCCGTTTGGATAATACTGGTGAATTTTCATCACATGCTTTTGATGCATATTGCATGTCAATTGGGATTAACGTTGAACATCATGTAGCTCATGTTCACACACGTAATGGTCTTGTTGAATCTTTGATTAAACGATTACAATTAATTGCTAGACCATTATTAATGAAAACAAATCTCCCAACATCTCGCCTGGGGACATGCTATTCTACATGCCGCAACACTTGTACGTATAAGACCAGCTTAGTTATCATAAATTCTCTCATTTGCAATTGGCTTTTGGGTCGTAACCAAATATTGCTCATTTAAGAATTTTTGGGTGTGTCAGTATATATTCCAATTGCACCAAACCAACGTACAAAGATGGGTTCTCAAAGAAGAAAGGGGATATACGTTGGATATGATTCTCCCTCTATTATCGTGTATGTTGAACCCCCGACAGAGATGTATTCACAACGAAGATTTGCTGATTGTCATTTTGATGAATCATTATTCCCTAAATTAGGGGAGAACCTAAACAAAGATAAAAAGGATCTTGCTTGGACAACATCATTAAATTATCTTGATCCGCGCACAAGCGCATGTGAACTTGAAGTTCAAAAGATAATTCATTTGCAAAGCATTGCAAATCAAATGCCGTACGCTTTTGTTGACTCCAGAAGAGTTACAAAATCGCATATTCCAGCCTATAAATGCTCCTATTCGAATTGAAGTTCCAGCAGAACAAAATATTATACCTATAGTCGCTTGAGTCAAAAACACGCCGTAAGCGTGGCCGACCTCTTGGTTCTAAAGATAAAAATCCTCGAAAGAAAAGAGGATTAAATGATCCGGAAGATCATATTGAAGAAAAGAATGATAAAGACCAAGAGAGAACCGATGACAAAGAACCGTAAGTTGATGAAAGTAACACTCGAAATTTCTATCAATTATACCACTTCCGGTAGAAGTTGGAATCGGATAGAAACTCGTTATTGATAATATATTTGCATACAATATATCTCTTGATGTTACACAGGATAATGATGATCCTGAACCAATATCAGTTGATGAATGTCGGCATAGAAAAGATTGGCTGCAATGGAAAGATTCGATTCAATCGGAGTTAAATGCACTGACAAAACGCGAAGTCTTCGGACCTGCAGTCCGAACACCAGAAGGTATAAAACCTGTTGGCTACAAATGGATATTTGTGCGAAAGCTCAATGAAAAGAGTGAAATCGTTCGATATAAAGCGCGGTTAGTAGCCCAAGGTTTTTCACAAAGACCAGGTATTGACTATGATGAAACTTATTCTCCTGTTGTTGATGCTATTACACTCCGATATCTTATCGATTTGGCAAGACATGAAAAGATAGATATGCGCCTATTAGATGTTGTCACTCGCTTACTTGTATGGAAATTTAGAAAATGATGTTTACATGAAAATCCTCGAAGGATTTCATATGCTCAAGCATATAAACATTATCCTCGTGAAAATTACTCCATCAAGTTGCGTAAATCACTATATGGCCTGAAGCAATCTGGGCGCATGTGGTTCACACGTCTTAGTGAATATTTATTGAAAGCGGGATTTAAAAATGACCAGGTATGTCCATGCGTTTTTATTAAGAAATCTGGTTCTAAATTTGTGATATTAATCTTATTGGAACTCCTGAAGAGCTCCAAGAAACAATTGATTATTTAAAAAGAGAATTCGAAATCAAGGATTTTGGTAAAACCAAATTTTGTCTTGGTTTACAAATTGAACATTTGGAGAGTGGAACATTTATTCATCAATCAACATATACAGCAAAAGTGCTAAAAAGATTTTACATGGACAAAGCACATCCATTGAGTATTCCAATGATCGTGCGATCATTAAATGTGGATAAAGATCCTTTCCGACCTCAAGAAAATGATGAAGAACTCCTTGGTCCTGAAGTACCATATCTCAAGTGCAATTGGTGCATTGATGTATCTTGCTAATAACACACGGCCTCGATATTGCTTTCGTTGTCAATTTATTAGCAAGATTTAGTTCTTCACCAACACGACGACATTGGAATGGAATTAAACAAGTCCTTCGATATCTCCAAGGTACAATTGATCTCGGATTATTTTATTCAAATAAAACCAGTCCAACATTGATAGGTTATGCAGATGCTGGTTATTTATCTGATCCACATAAAGCACTTTCTCAAACGGGCTATCTATTTACATGTGGAAATACTGCTATATCATGACGTTCTACGAAACAATCTATAGCAGCTACTTCTTCAAATCATGCTGAAATTATAGCCATTCATGAAGCAAGTCGAGAATGTGTATGGCTAAGATCCATGATTCATTATATCCGAGAAAGTTGTGGATTATCATCAATCAAAGGTATTCCAACTCCTCTTTATGAAGACAATGCAGCTTGCATAGCTCAATTACGAGGAGGATATATTAAAGGAGATCGGACAAAACATATTTCACCAAAATTCTTCTTTACTCATGAACTCCAGAAGAAATGTGAAATTGATGTGCTACAAATTCGGTCATGTGATAACCTCGCAAATATTTTCACGAAGACTTTACCGACTGCAACATTTGAAAAGTTGAGATATAAAATCGGTATGCGTCGGTTTAAAGATTTAAAGGAATCATCTCATCAAGGGGAGTAATAAATGGACATATAGAATAGTGTACTCTTTTTCCTTCACTAGATTTTTTTCCCACTAGATTTTTATCTAGTAAGGTTTTAACGAGGCATATTCTTTATGTAATGGATGGACATCCAAGGGGGAGTATTATGAATTATTGGAATCTTTATTAATTAGTGGAGGCTCCACTAATTATGGATTTATGTGAATTATTAGAAGATTTTTATGGATGTCCACCATTTAGTGGAGACACCACTAATTAAGATTAGTGGAAGATGATGTATACCATGATGCAATCCACTAATTAGAGCTCTATAAATAGAGCTATTCTCTAAGCTTGTAACACACTATTTTTTTGTGAAAGAAAGATTAGGGAAAGAAAGATTAGAGAAAATTGTGAGAGAAAAGAAAGAGAGAAATTCTTGTGCAAAATAGTTAGAGTTTATTAGTGTGAATGTGAATATTTTATTCTAACACTACCCTAATTTTATAACAGAATTTTAATATTAGTGTACTTTTAATTGCATCAATTGAACCCCTCTTTATAGATTCCGTCTCAATCATTTAGATGGTGTTGAATTGAACAAAGTAAAACGCCAATTATGCCCCTAAATTTTGAAACAAAGAAGTTAATTAAAAACTATGATCTTTTATTATTTTTTTTATTTTTTTTATTTTGGGGGGGGGGGGGTTTCAATTCTACGGAAACATATGTTACTACTACTATATTATTATTATTATTATTATTATTATTATTATTATTATTATTATTATTATTATTATTATTATTATTATTATTATTATTATTATTATTATGATGTACTATTTCTTTTAAAGTAATTGAATGTTGCTTTCAAATAGATGTTCCTTTGAGCTCAGGATATGAATTTTGGCTTTATTCTCCATTTTCAATATGCTAAAACAAAAAACCCTGAAACATATATTAGGTCTTCTTTATTAAAAAATAATACCTGTATCTTTCATTCATACTTCAATTTGTCCTCAAAATGAAATAAATAAATAAAAGAAATTCAATTTCATATTCCAAAGATTCAAATTAAACCACAAAAATTTAATTTCACAGTAGATCAGATGGAAGAAAAAGTTTAATTCTTCTTTTTTTTTTTTCTAATTTGGAATTCATCTTGGTTTATTTAGTAGGGTTTTAAAATCACACAAAAGTAAAAACATTAGTGTCACACAACCCCGAAAATAAATAATTTCGACAATTAGATTCATATTTATTATTTTCATTCAATTGATTTGACAATCAAATTCATCAAGAAAAATATCTAATATCCATGCCTGTTTAAAAAAAAAAAAAAACTCAACACAAGAGATAGAAACATCAAGGGCTAAAGAAAAAAAAAAAAAACTCATGAGAAGAAAGCTTTGGAATTCTGGTGCCGACGGGAGACGTTTGAGATTGCTTATTTCTTCTTGCTGAGTTAATGTGATTTTAAAAAAAAAAAAAAACACCAAGAAAGAACTTGTGGCTGTGGGATTAGAGCGATTTCAAGTTGGAACTTACTCGAATATTATTCGAGTTCGTTTGTTTTTTAATTGAATTCGAATTCGTGTTCGAATTCGGTCGTTTAGTCTTTAGTAATGTTTATGTTCGTTTAAGTTTGAGTTTGAGTTCGAAAAACTCGATTAGTGTAAATGTTCAGATTATCCGTTCGTTTATTTTGTAATTTTTATTTTAAAATTTAAAAAATAATAATTTCAAAATTCATTTTAAAAAATCAAATTTAAATATTTACAATATATCAATAATTATATTTTTAAAATACAACAAAATAAAACAAAGATATTATTATAAAATATAAATAATTAAATATATAATAAATATAATATAATTATTTTTTAAAAATATATATGTTTGTAAATATTCGAATATGTTCGTGAACATGTTCGTATTTGATCAATTAATAAACGAACGTAATATTTTGTTCGAATTCGTTTGTTTATTAAACAAATAAGTCTTATTCAAACACAAATAAATTTTTGTTCACGTTTGATTCGAATTCAACTGGATGGATGGAGATAAATGGTGGGATGGATACTTGGGAATTGAAGCAGTGTAGACAATCACGTGGTGAAATTAAAATTGAGAGTACACTTGAGACCGCGGGTGTGGTGTAACGGGATAGGAGCTACGAAATTTGAATATGAAAATTTCACGACAATTTTAGGGTTTAAATTAAACATTAAAAAAATGTAATAATAACAAAAGTAATCGTATATAATTTTTTTTAATAAAATAACATTATTTTGTCATATAAAAACTTATTTCTTAAATTATAAATGATTATTATATAATTATGAGTGATGTTAATATGATCGAAATTACTAATACAAATTATCTGTGATGTTAAAACAATTGTAAAAAATATTCATAATTTATTATACGATTTTGAAACGACAAATGCACGACCTCAAATTCATATAGTATTCCCATCTCGCGTTCAAAATGAGAAGCAAATTTGTATCCGAGACACAACGTGACGATAACCTAACAAAAAATATCAAGCCTCTAATCAAAGAAACATCTTTAACTAAAATTTAAGTATTACGAGAGAAACTAATGCTTTCCAAATTAATTCATATTACTAGCCAATATCTAAAGGGAAATAAAATTATTACTATCTCTATTTAACAATATAAGTCGTTTTAGATTTATACACAGGAATTAAGAGTTCATAAATTCTAAATAATTTTAAAATTAAACTTTCAAAAATACCCATAATTAAGTATTTGTCTACTTTGATAGTAATTAGAGAGAGTTGAGTTATGATTAATAGAAAGAGAGAGGTTGCAGAGAGGGGTAGAGTTGAAAAAAAGTAACAATATTTTATAAAACTTTGCAAAACGACCTATATTGTAAAAAAAAATTTCAAATCTAAAATGATTTACAGTGTGAGATGGATGTAGTATTACAATGTAAGAATTACTTGGGTAGATTCGGTCTACCGTGGACCACAACTTCGAATGTTATATTATATATAGTGAAAGTTATACACTTTTAGAAAAATATAATACTTTAAAGTTATAATTCATTGTGGATTGGATCCACCCAAATATTTTCCATTATAATGTAATATCTCATCCATCATAAATATATTAACTCGTTTTAGAAATAGTAACATATTTAGTCTAATATAACTTCAACAACCAAAATGGAAAAATTTAACAAACTATCTAATTAAGAACTCAAATATTAACTCCAACTAATTCCACCGTCTTTCAAGTACAACCATAATAAAAAATCTTCATAGTTCTCTTTAAATTCTCAACTAATATATATAAAATATTAAAATAAAGTGAGTTACACTAATTCAATAAGTGAATAATTAAAACATCTCATTAATAATAATAAAAATTATATCTCTTGAAGGAAATTATTTCTAAATTAAAATATTATATTAATATATTTTTCATATCTTACCTCATATATCCATTGTTTTGTTTCGTCCAGATAATTTTCATCAATTTGTCAAAGAATTGATGTCAAAGATTATCCTCTAACGCCCAATCTAAAACGTCGTGGGGAAACAAAATATGAGTGAATGAGTTGAACCGACTACCGAGAACCAATAATTGCAGGACCAAAATGACATTTCACACGCTGTTTCTTCCAGGAAATTTCTTGTAACACAAGACACTGGAAATTGCAGTACATGAGATTGCGACTTTCTTCTGGTCCTTTTGAGATGAACACGATTTGCTCCCCATAAAACGTTGTGCCTACGTTTTTCAAATATAGAAGGGTCGACTTGGGTCTCCCTAGTCGTTAACGTTAAATTTAAGAAACCATTGATGTCCCGTTTTTAGCTTTGAAAACGTTGTCTGTTTGACTAAAAGCGCACACATAATTTTGGTTACAAATTGGCGGCCGCCAGTCAAAGCAGCCGACTCTATTATTAGGTTCTAAAGTCATGAGTCAAAAAGTATAAGGGCTGCCCTATGAAAAAATTGACACGTTGACGTGATAAAATAATAGTTGTATACTTAGCTTTAAAAAATTCTAGATAATATATTTGAGTAAAAAAATTCTGGATAAAACTAAAATAGTTAGTTGGAACAGATTTTTTTTTTTTTCTTGTCTACATTAGCAGTTTAGCACATTTTTTAAAAATAAATCAATTTTAGCGGTAGACAGTATAAGGTGCTAGCCCAGCCACGAAACAAAAATTTTAAAATTAAAAAAATAAATTAGATGTTAAAAGTTAATGTTATAATGTTATAATTTTTAAAATAAAAATAAAATTTTATTGATTTTTTAAATTTTATTAAAAAATTTAAAATTTAAAAAACTTAGAAAAGTGAGGCGGGGAGTGCTCCGTCATTGGACAACCATGTAGGCCACTGGATAGCCTGCGCCACGCAGGTTCGCACCTACTTGACGCGTGGGCTATTGGCAAATAGATGGTTTCAACCACCAATAATGCAGTTACAACACAGAATTCAATAGAATTGCGAAACTAATTCTTTTTTCTTTTTAAAGACAAAGAAGAGATACTAAATGGATACTTGACTTTAACAATCCATCTAATATGCTTTTACACGTTATCAAATTAAAAATCATAAATTTTAAGATTTAGGAGGGAATCATTGATATTAATTTTGACTATTAATCTCGTAAGTAAGGTCAAATTACTATTCAATTAGAAGACTCTTATTGATTGAGGAAAATTTTACGATGTTTTTTGAGTTTAGAATATGAATTTTGGCTTTGTTCTCCATTTTTTATTTGTTAAGACAAACATTCTAAAACATATATTAAGTTTTCTTTATTAAAAAAATAAAATCTTTAAAATCTTTCACTAATGCTTCAATTTGTCCTCAAAGGAAAATAAACAAATAAAAGAAATTCAATTTCACATTACAAAGATTCAAATTAAACTAGAAAAATTGAATTTCACACTAGATGAGATAGAAGATGCCAAAAAAAAAAAAAAAAAAGAACAATTACATTCTATGGCATAGTCTATGTCTTTTTCTAGTGTGAAATTTTTTGATTTACTTAGTAGGGTTAATTCTAAAATCACTCCAAAGTAAGTAGTTAGTGTCATATTAATGAAACTGATCAAGTGAAATATCTATAATACCCTTCATTATTTAAAAAATAACTTACTGTAGAAAACCAAAAACATATGGGATTTAAAAAAAAAAAAAAGAAAATCTTGCAAGGAGAAAGCTCTGGAATTCCGGAGCTGATAGGAGATTATTCGGATTGCTTATTTCTTGTGCTGAGTTGATATTGATCCTTAATCTCAACTTAATCTCAAGTGTTTTGACAGATATTGATCGTTAATGGAAGCTGCTATTCTTTATTGCAACCTTATTTTTGATAAACTATTAGTTAGATATTCAATACCAAATTGTTAGATCAACTTACTAATACAAAATGCTAAATTTCTATCCAAATCTATTATCTAAATTGTGAAAGAAAGACGTGTGTATAAATATATTAGGAAAAATTGTCTCGTGCAAGGCATAAGTTTAAGTACCTGTGAGAATAAAATATTGATACAAAATACAATACATTATAATAAAATATAGAAGCAACACTTTATATATTAACACTTTTATGTATTAAGATATGTGTTCAAATATTTACAATACTTTTAATATTAAGTTATGAAAATCTCCCGTCCACAAAATTTCACATGATTTCATCAAATATTTTTGTCAAAATAGTTGTTGTCTTCTGCTGCTGCTGCAATGGAGGGCGTATATTGTTTCTAAGCTGTTTTTGCCATGGTCCACACTGCAAGTATGAGAAAAATAGTTCATTGGTGCTTGAATATACTTCACACTGCAAGCATGAGAAATGCACACTGAATGCAGTAAATTACAAAATAGGAACGGGAAGGGCAGTCTCAAGCATAAATTTGGGACAACAAAGTGTATTTGGTATATGTTTTAGGGGAACTATTTTGCAGAGTTGAAAAAACCTATATTGCAGTACCTTAAGGACGATTTATGAACCAAAAAAGGAGAAAATTCAGCACAACATTTTAGAGTATCAAAACTAAAGCCACAAAGCAGCAACATACACAAATGTGAGAACAGAGTAGAAGTCCAGAAGAAACAGTAGGTTATTTTAGTACATAATGTATAACATAACCCATCCCACTCTATTCTTCTTCTGTAGGATTTTATTTATTTATTCAAATATTTAAGTAACACGCAAACATATAGTCCACATACAAGAATCTCATCTTCTTATGTCAATAAATCAATTAACATTGATAATCAAATTCAAGAATCAACCGCTTCGTAAGGTTTTTAAACAAAAGCTACTGATTTTGGATCTTTAAAGAGGAACTTTAACAAGATGTCCACACTGATGTTTTCGATTTCCCTTCATGTTTTATCAAAGAAAAGGAGATAGATGGCAAGGTACCTTATTGTCCCTTTTCTTTGGTGCTTAAGAGCTGATTAGCTTTCACAAGTACATCCAAACTTTAATTTTAGCATGCAAAAACAACATCAAGTGACGACTATATTGTTTTAGGAGGAAATATCTGGACTAAATTATATAGATTCCACTTAATCTCATATGTGAAATGGTTGAAAGTTCAACATATTAGTAGTATAGAAATATAACAAAATATACACAGAGTTTAAAATATAGAATGGAATTATCGAACCTAGATGTTCAGATCCAGAAAATCTATGAGGCTTCAATTTTAAAGATCTGAAAGATTACCATTCATGTATCCCTCTCTCTCACCCAATCTCCAACTCCACCAATGAAAATCCCGAAAACAAGAAGAGTTGCAAAAGTGAAAGCAAACTTTCATCGTCCATCATGAAGAGCATCTCTCCCCCCAACTCATGCACACAAAAGTGAAAGAAAATTTCAAACTTCTATCATAAAGAACAAGCTATTTGAGAACCTTCCCACCTTAACTACAGTAGCCATTGTAGAAATTATTGCTTCTAAATTTCCTTCCTCTCCAAGACAGCGAAGGAGTTTAACCATGACTACTCAAACTTCTTTGCCAATAGGAAAATGTTCATGAAATATGCGCAAGTCAACAATTACCATGTGTGCTCAACATAAGTAAAACAATAGTACATATACACAAAGAATAGATCAAAAAACTACCATTGAAGTAATAAGGTCTAGTAACAAACTCAAACTTGCAAATGGCTTGCCACATTTTCCCTGGTTAAACTAGGAACATTCATTAGTTCCAGAATCCTCTTTGGGACAGCCTCTAAAAAGGGTTCCGAAATATTAAACAAAAATAAATTATCTCAAATATTAAAATCTGAAAGTCATAAATGAAAAGACAAAATACAATGCCTAACAAATGTAGCTCTGAATCAGGCAGGAAAAGAAAACAAAATCATCAAGCCTAAAGTAAATGCATTGTGACAGAGATACAGTCAAAGGTCATACTATCAATCCCTAGTTGGTTCACGGCACTAACAAATTGTTGATGGAGCTCAACCGACCAAACTACGCGAGGCTTCTTTGATGCACTTGGGTCATCATTTTCAATTTCAGCATTTTCAGCATCTTCTTCTTCCTTAGCTTCTTTCCTCTTTTTCTGTGTCTTAAGAATTCCATCTGCTCCTTCATTTACAGAAGAAGCATTTTCAGCATCATCACCTGCATGTTCCTGCTGCAAAAAACTACATTAAAGATAGATATGGTTAGTAAATCTTGATTTCCTCTGTAGTCTGCAAATGAAATGTTTGAAAATTTTAGATTTACCATTAGTAGTGGTCTTCTTCTTGATTTATCCATTAAGAGAGTGCCCACTACTTGCATTGGAACATGAATAAGTCCAAAATGTGGGCAATCTGTGGAATAGAATCACATAATTGAGCACAAATGGAAAGTTAGAAAACCTGAATAGCAACCATCGCTAAAGTACTAATGCTGCTTGAAAAACTTGTCACATCCCAGTTACTAATGTCCTAATAGTCTTTCTAACCCTCAAGAAGGAAAACCAGAGGCATAATTTTGCAATAAAATTCACAAGTCTTCCTAAATCAATCTATAAAAAGCAAAAGAATAAGATATGTGTAACATGCCATTAAAAAAATGTCATGCTATACCAATATTCTCTAAGAAAATGATGAAACGGATTCACTTCATTATTTCTCCTGAAAGTTAATCCCACAAACATCAACATGAGAATAACTAGCAATATGCTTTCGAAAAGGCAATAGAATAATGGTAGGAATTGCCTAGATGTTCTACATTTTTTGGACTTGACATACTTCCACTACACACAAAAATATATATTCCACGAAAAGATTACAGCGAAAAGCATGAACATCAAAGCCATGGATCATTGTCACTAAAATTTGAAAAACACTCAAAACTCACCACAAGAACAACAATTCAGAAACCAATCCAATCTTGAAACCAAAAAGGAGTATAACAGAAGCCCAGAAAAAATTATTGAAGTTCAAACAGAAACGGATTAGACCAAAACTAATCACAGATTTCACTTCTTCCTTTATCTTAGATAATACTAACAAACAAAGCAAATATAAATTCAGCAATGAAGTACTAATCTTTCTTTACTCATCATGTATGATGAGTAAGTAGTTTATAATCTGCACAATGAATGGTATATAACTTCTACATTCCCATGACCGAACAATTTCAGAAATATAGAACAAGAAAAGAAAGCCTAAGAAATGCAGGAGCAAGAATCAAATAACTACATTCCAAACTAAAAACTAACAGCAGCATGAATTTTTACATGGATCTTGTGTAAATTGAAGGCGAGAAATCACATTTAATCAAACCGAAGAGCGAGATGAAAAAGCAACACATCAATGGTATTTCTCTTTCTTGATTTCTTTAATAAAGTAATATAGCCACAATAAATCTCAATCTTTCAAAAAGGCTAAAGAAATACCAATTCGAACTTAATAGCCGGGTCCATAGTTTTCATTGGATATGGCGGCACAGAAGGAGAATGGTTCTGAGAAGAAGTGTTCACCATCTTCTTAGTTTTCAGCACCTTCTTCTCAGCTGATAAACCTTGTTTTGAAGAAACTCCAAAATTCTTGGAAGTTGAGATTTCTCGCTTGATGATTTCAGAAGGATCTTGTGACAGGACTGAAGGAATTGACAAAATCACAGAGCATGTTCACAGTGGATGAAAATGGAGATCATGAACATATATATCAGAGTATGGCAGCATGGTGGGCTTGAAACATACCTATTGGTGCCTTTAAAACTTGAAGAATGAGGTTGAATCAATTGAAGCTCAAAAACAGCTTCTTCCTTCAACGTCCAGTGCACTGCATCCATGAATTCTTCCTCCGGTGGAGATGAATACTCTGGTGCATGCTTGGCTTTCCGGCTCACGAAATATGACCACACCTAATTTCTATTTGGTGGGCAACGAATTGGAATATGAAGGAAAATGTTCTCTCAATTTTTCCACACCGGCTGTTCTTACTTAGCTATCTGTTGGCTTTCTTCTGTTATAGAAAAACAATGAAGAAATCCAAGAGCCAAAAAAACAACAAGCCACGAGAGAGAGAGAGAAAGCGAAGAGACATTTTTCTATTTTTTTCCTTTCCTTTTATTTTATTTTTTCACACAGAAAGCCAAGAGTCATGAAACAAAAATAATTATTTTGATAAAAATAATATTCCCGAGATTTAATATCCGAAAATTATTTACAAAATAAAATTTGGCTTCACCCTATACTTTTCTAAACTGTGTCTGGAAAAATCCTATGGTCCAGGCTATTGAGCAAAAATAATATTTATTATTTTTCTTGGACCCGAAAAATTCAAAATAATAAATATTAATTATTTTTCTTGGGATTAAATAAATAACCCAATAAATAATTAATAAACCAAAATGAACCAAAAAATAATTAAACTTTAATTATTTATTTCTTAAGATTTAATTAAATAAATAACCCAATAAATAATTAAATAATAATAATTATTTTTTCCTCTAGTTTAAGTCTCGATTAATTTTCTAATTATTCAAACTGGACCCAGGTCCTGAATAAATAATTAACCAATTAAACCAAATAATAAATTTCTCTCCATTTATTTTATTACAGTCCAATAATAAATTAAACTTCTCGAATAAAATAAAACTCTTTCAACTGAGATCATTTTCTCAACCCAAAAATTAATTAGGACTTACGGGCTATTCCAAGGACTAAAAAGACACATCGCTTTGGCTACTAAAATGACCAAAATACCCATACTATATAAATAGATGTATTTTACATTTTAAATATTTCATAACATCACCATAAGGAAATATTAACCCCAAATATAATGCTGCATTAGCAGAGTCTTCGACCTACAAGTGAAATGACTAAAATACCCTTCTACACATCGCCGTACATTTAGAGAGGAAGAAATGTACTAACACCTCTCTAAAAGACATCTACCATCCTTAGGCTTCTAGTTCAATGATCCACGACTTCCTAGAGTGTTTCCGCTTTCCAAGGGAGCGACCCTAAAACAAACATCCAAGTCACGTTTCCCAGGGCCCTGAATATTTAGATCATCCGGATAACCACAAGGGGTGATATAGTATAGAAACTATCTTGTACAAGTCTGTCTTAATTAACTAGTCACATATACCTAACATACAAGTATATTAACCCTCCGATAGAACTTCAACTATAGTATATCAAAGTATATGCTTCCAACTTCACCAGACCACCAACTCATACTCAAGTCATAGAGTACTAGTCCACGCTGTAGCGGTAGTAGTCTAGATTTCTACCATATAGTACTTTTTAGAAATTACTACTACAGGTCATGTTCTACGTATTCGAAAAACGCTTATGTCATAAAGTGAGTGGGCTACTCACTGGTTAAAGGTAAGCCATTCCCCATTTGGAACTCATAACATAATAACCTAAATATGAAGAGATTTCTATTCTCATCAATCGGTTAAGAACAACTGTTTATGTGTTTAAATAATCCATGATCCATATCTTACTGTAAAAGACCTCCATTCACATGGATAATTTATTTACACACAATGAGTCTGTTCCAAATGAAAATTGTACACAAATAAAGAAAATTATTTCACAAACAATTTTCGACAAATAAACTCTTTTATTAACATATTCGATATTTTCATTAGAAAACTAGTCTAAGAGGGCATATTCCAAACAAGGACTACATCTTATTCAGCTTTGGGTTCTAATGAAGGAGATTTGATATTAGCTGAAGTTGGACGCTTCAAGGCCATTGACTTCTTTCTCTCCCCCTGGGCAGCAATCCCCATAAAACTCTACTTGTCAAATGGAGATCTTGTTGTTCTTTTCCATATATTAGACCTCTTTTTCTCTTTAAAGGCTTGTCTTCGGCCATATTTATAGAAGTCATGGCAAGAACCTGTTGAGGCTCTTAGATAATGTGGGACAGTCTTCTGATTGCTGTTTATAGGACTTGGTTTTCCAGTGGAGTTTCTTCTAGAATTGTTTACATCATCTCCTGAACCAAAGGATACTCTCTAATCATGGTGAAGGAAGCTGCTCCTATAGTCTGAAGAAATGCTTCCACTTGTCTCACTTTTATCCGGGTTGACATTTCCTCAACCATCAGGCACGCAAAGTGAAGTTAAATTTTGAAATCCAGAACCCTTAAGGGAATAAGAGAAGATACAAGAAATCATATAATATATTCAAGAAGTAATATTATCAAGGCAGCCAGGTATAAATAATTTCAGCAGGAAATGTTTCTAAAAGATACTCAGTCAGAAAGCAAAGGCAACAGTGTTATATCTCCACTTCTAATATAATCTACATACTAATAGCTTCTTAAAGCCAATATGAATTGATAAATTTTGCCTCATAACCAGAATGATGAATAACAAGGATGCTAGAACCTACATCATAAGAGAAGAAAAAAAATACTACAAAAAAATTCTTTAAAAAAAGAACAAGAAGTAAAAAAGGGGAAGTATATTCACAACTTGTTTGTATTGAGAGGGATAAAAAATTTAAAATAGCATTTTTGAAATATTGCCATAGAAAATTGAATTCTATTTCCCCTTATGTTAAGCAAACCTTGTTCCATTTTTCCATGGAAACTACACTTGTTCTCCCTCCTTCACCACCAACCTACCCAGAAAATGCAGCTCAACAATCATTATCTACAAGATCGAATGCATTATCAACCTTAAAATTATGTGAATTTAGATAACAAATAATTGTCACCGTACCAATTCCTCATCAAGGAAAGAATTTGGTAATTTATCTCTTCTTTTACCTCTATTTTTTTTTTAAAAAGTACAATTATAAGATTTATATATGATACACTCTTCAGAGTCAGCAATGACATCAGAAAACCCCATAAGCAAGAGAAAACAAAAGCATAGGTTAAAACCAACCAAAAACAAAAAAAGATCGTTTTCTGATGCTTTCACGAGAGAAATATTAAGCAACCCATCCCATTTTGAACATCACTTGATCTTTCAGAGATCGTGCAAGCAACATCTTTTGGGTCATCCCGATGCTGAATGAATGCTAGAAAATTTCCAAAAAGGTTGTCTCTTTTTGGTTTCTGGGTTTTACTTACACAAATACACACTCCAAATAAGCACTCAATCAATACTTACACAAGTTCCCCTCTTCTTCTTTTTAGAGTCAAAGGGAATTTGTAAACAAAATTTAAAAGAATTTACTGGTTACCAGTGCTGATCAAAGTACTTTGTAGGTGTATTGGAAAGCATAATACTGAAAAGCCAAGGGATATACCTCAATTTGCTTCTTGGCCACAGCTATATGCAAGATGGTGTTACTATCAGAGTCTCTCCAATTTACCAAATCGCTCTCTTTCTTAATCGATTATGTCAGCAACTTCAAAACCTCCAATATGTTATTCTTGACACAAAGGTGCAACACCGTCTCCCTTCGATTAGTCAACACGCGGGTGCTCTTGGACTTCATGTTGAAGGCTAAGAAGGAGGAGAAAAGGAGGACGATGGAAGAGGAGGTGGCCAGAAGGAGTGCCTGAATAGGGTTTTATAGAGGATAGATGGTAGAGATAATGGGTGGAGGAGGAGGAAGCTGTAGTTGCAGTCCAAGTGATTGTGGAACCAGATCTGCGGGTGAGGCATGGGGAAGAAAGGTGTGGTCTATAGAGCTACACGAATAAGTTTCTGTATGCACTCCACATGTCAGCTTTGGGTACTCCGCATGCATTCCACCTGGCTATAAAAGTACATTTGTTTGTGTTTATATCAATGTAACAAAGCTTACATTGGAAAAAGCAGAGCTTTCTCTGCACCTGATCGGCAAACAAAATTGTAAAAAGACAAAAATGCCCTCATTGACGAAAACTGAACAGTGTCACCAAACTCCTTTTTCTATTATATAGAAGATAAATTCCTTTGAGTCAATATATCTGTTGAGAAAATCAGCAACAAGGATATATTATATAATGAAATATATCTCTTGCAACAATTGATTAGTATACAGAAGGGGGCACATCTTGCTTTAGAATATGAGTTTCAGAGACCAAAAGGCTTAATTTAGCTAAAAATGAGTTAACATATTCCTTCTCTGAACAAAATACATATCTCTATAAGTAGGGATGAAACTAGAAACTTTGTATTGTAGAGATAGGTTATATTAATAAAATAATGTTATACTACGAAATATAAAATTTTTAAAAAATATTAAGATAAATTTAAAAATATTTAAAAATTTTGGAAAAACCGTCGTTGGTTGGAAGTAGGATTCCAACAGAATATTCTTGCTTCTTGCATTAAGTGCTCAAATATGGAGAATTCAACATCACTTGACAACCTGTTGATATTTAATTGGTGATTTCAAATACGAGTCTCTACACTAGTGATTTTAAATTATTTGTCAAATATTTAATTGTTTGAATTATATGTTCAGTTATACTTATCTTATACTAGGTGGTTGTCTCGCACAAGGGGCGAGCTTAGGTACCTCGAGTACATATGAGAATAAAATATTAATGTAAAATTCAATAGATTATAATAAAATGTAAAAACAACACTTTCATATCAGACATACTTTGATAGACTATATTCAAACACTGATATCCTAAGAAAGTTTTGAAAAACTCTCATCCACAAAATTTCACATGGTTTCATCAAATTTCTATGTCAAAATAGTTGCGTCTCCTACTGCTGTAAGGAAGGGGATATTATTTCTAAGCTCTGCTTGCCACAATCCATAGTCACCCAAAAATAGATAATTAGCTGTAGGAGGAAAACCTGCATATTCAAAGCGCCTACTGCAAGCATGAGAAACATAGTTAATGTGGATATCACATCATCAAGAAGGAAAGACAATCCAAAGAAACTGTATAAAATAGTATTAGTACGAATGATACATATAAATGCATGGAAAATTTTCTGGACAAATGGCTGGGCTGCATACTCTTCAAAAGGCATCCACTGTTTGCAATAAAGCACTTGTATTTGGCTTTATTATCAGTACCTGGAAGCCTTTGATTCAAAGGATTGCCATAAAATCATGCACCTTAATGACAACAACTATTGGGCATTTAGCAAGATTTTTATAGAGACATCACCAATAATAAACCTACAATGCTTTTCTAAACTTTCTCAAATTCTAGTTCAGGGAAGATCCTTCTTAAATATGCTCAACTGACAGTAAAAATCTTCTCTGTTGATCACCAGAGCGATCAAGTATACCTGTGCTACTTCTATCTCTATTTCATGTGCCTGAAAGTTAAAGGAAAGCGGCTTCAATATGCACGCAAAGAATAAATCCAACTTCTCAAAGAATGACTTGTGACTTTGTAGGTGAATTTAGAATGTAAATAAAATGAATATGGTGCATGGCAAATGCTTTTCAATTTACAAGATAATTAGTATTTTGAATAGTCAAAAACACCACAAGGATAATAAGCCCTCACTGGATCAAAATCCAAATTGGATCAAACAACATGACCAGGGTTAAATCATCTACTTAGGGAGATTAAACATGAGGTACAATATGCAAATGGAATCAACATTTAAATGTACAAAGAATTGGATGACTTTTGAGATAATTACCTGAAAGCTAGTACTTCCACAAACTTTGAGTCAATCTGAAACACAAAAATGCCCAGTGAGCAACAAAACTCTCCATTAGAGCTAAATTGCATGCTGCTGAATAGTATCACTAAATAAAGTACCACTTTAGAGGAAAAGTTACACTAACGCTGAAACTTGAACAGTTCAAATGACTTAAGAATGTGTATACCTCAACAGTTACTGACTTAAGATTATGAAGCTTGATATCTTCGACTACATTCTAAAGCCTCCAAATACTACAACAATAGTCATAAAACGGCAATAAATAGTCACAAAGGATATCACATAAGCTAACGCATTGAACAAGCTAAGAATTATCATGTTTCAGTTTCAAAAACCCATGGACAGTTAATAGTAGAAAATAAGAGTACATAAAATTGTAGTGGTCAAATTTCACTGAATAACTCCAATGATTACGTAGCTTTTGCATGAAATGAGCATGGATGACGCAAATACAAATATAAAACAGTAGCAACTGCTACATAAATGCACAAGAATTACATTTGTCAGAACATCTAAAGATATCTCCACAATTTCACACAAAAAAATAGAAGATGCAAAAAGTAATAGCAGGCCTTTATTTATGCTTGGCTGCGTATTAAAGTTTCCATGTAGCTACCAAAGGTAAGATGCAGAAATACCCTTTTTATCTGTATTTCTTGTGAACAAGTCAACTCTATAGATCATCTTTTCCACCATTGGATCTTCTATGGCCACTTCACAAAATTGCAGATCATTTTATAAGAAAGTGTATAAGGAAGAAGGAAGAACACTTACAACCTTGAGCCACAATGTTTACAGAGAAACAACAAATTAACTCAGTATCAAAAAGCTTCCCAACTTTTAAAAAAAACAATTCAAAAGAGAAGAGTAAAATGCTAATGTATGCAAAGCTTTTATGCAAGTTGGGTGTTGATTGTTGAGTTCATATTCATATACATCACTTCTATATCTAATTCCGAGGCAAGAGAGTCATATTTGTAACTAAAGAATGGTCAGCTGAGACTACAATATCAAATTTACATGCCATCTTAGAAAAAAAAAAAATCTAGAAGAGCTATAGGTTCAGCCAGAAACTCACCCCAAGTATAAATCATAAATTATTCTCCATCGATGCCATCTTCTATGCACAACCCCAATTTCCTGAGCATAAATACATAGGACATATCCAGCATATCTATCTCTTATCCATAAGCAAAAAAATTTGAAGGTGATTCAGATGAAACCCAGATGTGCATACTTTTCCATTTATCTGAGCAAAGATTGAGTTGGTGATCCACCAAAAAGGAAATGAATTATGGGAAAACATTAGTTTCTTCAAATTCTTTCCCCCTCCCTTCTGCAGAACCTTAAAACAATTATGTATTGTGACATTTATTGAGGATCGCATTGGCTACTGGGTTCTTCTAAAGGCTACTACAAAGAAGATTCCTTTTTGTCTGTCAGTTTTCACTTATAAGAATTGTACACAGAGCTACCAAAAGGTTTACCATCTGTGAAACCATGAAAGAATATTGAGAAAGAATGGCGAAACGAAAACATCAATTCATATTCGGGCTCTTCTTGTAGGGAAGAATTGCTCACGAGATGATAAAAGATTGCTTTCTTACTGCTTATTCCTGCTTCAAATATCTTCTTCCCAATCTAGCCATACTTGCATTTGGATTTTAAAAGGGAAAAAGGATGGCAAAATCTTGATGGTAAAAGTAATGTTATCTACTCGGGCCTTATTTGGTCAAAAATCATGTTGGCTGCAATGCTTTGTGATCTTCTATGAGGCCAGTAATAAGTTCTCCAACATAGACCAGAATGTTTTTTTGCAGGGGTTGGAGTTTTACTTGGATTCAATTCTTCATCTCAGGCTAAAGGCTCAGCCTCAATCATCTCAGCTGCTTCATTCTTATTTTCGGGCAATGGAGTGATCGCATATGATCTTAGGTGCTACTCTGCCGAGGTTTATGTCTCATTATTTGACTATAACAGTATAACAGAAGAAATTTTGTTCAATAGGCTCCTTTTGTCTATGTTCCCACACAATAGAGGTTAAATTATCTAAAGAACAGTACATCTATTCAAACATATAACTAAATAGCTATTCAACCAGTATAGTTTGCTCTCAGTTGATACCAGATGCAACATAATATTCATTAAAATTCAGTGGCTCTATCTAAAAGTGACCAATCTATGAGATATCAACTATAGTTAACATTAAGGGGAAAAAAAAAAAGTGGAAATCCAAGAATGGAAACATACACTCCCATTGCAACAGCCATGAGAAATACTACTGGTTTGACCATCAAGAGCAGTGACCTTGATCTGCTAACTTGTATCCATAGAACCTGAACCAAGAATAATGCACACAATTGCCCTCAGTATGTAGAAACAAATTATGCTAAAAATGAAAGTATAGTTTCTTCAAGACAACAAAATATTTTCAGATTCTCATAATTACATCATGAGCTTCAGAAATCACAAAAGTCAGCAAGAGATATTAACAAATTCAAAAAAAAAAAAAAAAGTTCAAAACTTGATGCCGGGAAGCCATGGAAAAAATTGAATCCTTCATCTTTCTCTTCCTTATCTATCTTCCTACTTCTGTCATCTCAAATCCACTCTTCTTCCTCGTCCGCAACCTTCGCAGCATCACCCCCTGCATCCTTCAGCAAAATCTCAATCAGCCAAAAATAGCCAGAAAAAAGATACATATGATTCATTCACATCAATTTTACCAAATTCGTAACAAAAAAATTAGGGTAACACCTGATCAGATTGCAGATCTAGTGTTGTCATAAATTTGTGAGATAGAAAAAAAACAACTACGGTTACTGACCCTAGAGAAATAGCCATACCGTTGTCTTCTTCCATAGGTCCCTGATCTTCGCTGCAAAACCTTCCCCGTGGTCTCTTTCTTATGCCACGCAATCTGATCTATTTAGATCCTCGAGGTCCATCAGCGTCCTCAGCTGCCGTCACCATCGCCACCACCACTGTAGTGAATAGAGTGGCGGTGCATTATATTGGGGAGGGAGGGCGGAAACTTTGGAATTAATGATGGCGAGGGATAGGGAATAGAAGCACAGAGGAGAATGGAAAATGAATGGAAGAGAGTGAGGGCGAAGGGAAGAGGAAGGCGTGGTTGCTCTGTGGTCAGTGGAGAACCCGTACCGAAAACCAAACAGTGAAGTGGCTTTACTTGCATAAAGAATTCTTGCCAAGTGTACACTTCATTTTGACACGTACACTCAAAGCAATTGAAACATCAGTGAAAAATCACAAATCACGTGCTCATCGTCAAATGCAGAAAGAGGTTTCTTTGCACCTCATCGGCAAATAAAATTGTAAAAAGACAAAAATGCCCCCTCATTGACGAAAAATAAACAGTGTCACTGTAGACAACAAATTTCAAGTCTGCAAATAAGACAAGAAAAATATCAAAATTTACAAAGTATTTAGTAAATATGAGAAGTGGTTACAAATCTCCGAAGAAATCCTAAATTGCAGGATGAGTCCTCCGATTCTTCTCTTTTTGAAAAACGTTGATTCGAGGGCTGAAGAACTTGATCTCGGATCGAACGGGATTTGATAACGAACACTTGATTGCCAAGCCTTCGAGACTTGTTTGATGCAGAGCAAGATGAACGCCTTGAAATTTGAAGAAGATTCTGAACCTTAATTTGATGACGATTCTGAACCTTGAATTTGATGAAGCTTCTGAACCTTGAATTTGATGAAGCTTGAATGCTTGAATTTGAGATGCCTCTTGTTTGTTGAAACTTCAGCTTGAGGATCTTGGGGTCCCCTGAACCATTGAAGGAAGACCCTATTTATAGGCTAAAAATCCCTTGACTTTAGCATAAATAGTCGATGTGGGATTTTGGAAGAGCCTCCCAATAAACCCTAATGGACTTGGGTTTAAGATGACCTGGGCTTAATTTATATTTTGGCCCAATCTCATTTAATCCACATTATATTTGGATTATGAGACTTTTTACAAGTCCAATTTTAGGGCCTAGTCCAATTCCATTTAATCCATAGTATATTGGATTTAATGTAAAATGGACTATTAACAATAGCCCAATTTTAATTGTCCAATTTCATAATCCATTGGATTTAATGGGCTTTTAATGATAGCCCAATTATATTAATTCAAGAATAATTATATTTATTCATGAATTAATTTTAATTAATCAAGACTAAAATATATAATTTTCTTTTAATCTTGAAAATATATTTTATCCCAAAATTCCTTGTCTACAAATGCCCCCACTTCAAGACTTGAGGGAAAATATTTTTGTTAAAAGAATTTGGAAACAAGGCTTGAAGTATTTAAAATATTAATTTCTCAATTTAATTAGAAATTAATATAAAAGCTTTTCTTTTTTTTTTTATTAATTCCTTAATAAAATAGAATTCTTTTTCTATTCCTATAAGAAATTAATGAAAAGATTTAAAATCCAATTTTGGATAGGAATCATATTTCTTGAATCCACCAATCAAAATTCTTGAATTTAAATTTAAATCTCAATTAAAATCTTTTAATTAAGAATTAGAATTCTTATAGGATTTGAAAAATGTGATTCTTGGCCCTTATAAAAAGGCTTCAATCTTCATCAATTTTCCCACACCAATTTGAGGAAATCTTCATGGTCTCAATTTGAAGATCCCTGCAATCGTTGGGTGCAATTTCTGCCACAGCAGTAAGCTCTTTTTTTTTTCAATTTCGGAATTTGCTAGCAAAATTGCGATGCTACAGTAGCCGAATTGCACCGCCGCCAATCTTGACCTTTTTTTTTCCGCAAACTCCTTTTTTTTTTCCTTTTGTTTTTTTTTCTTTTGTCTTATTTTGAAGTTGACTTTTGCTTTCTCAATCTTTTTTCGTAAACCCCATTTTTGTTTGTTTATGCACTTAGATTTTTTTTTTTGGACACAAAAAGCTTTTTTTTTTTCTAAACTCAAAAACTTTTTTTTTTAACTAACTTTTTACTTATTATTATTTTAAGCTAACTTGGGCCCCTTCCAAAGGCGACACTCCAACGACTTGTAAAGAAATTGTCAACGGAAGTCAACTTCAAAGGCACTCGTTCCCCAAAGGCATGGATTCTTCTTTCTTCAAATCATCAACCTCAAATTTATCCCAGTGTGTTATCTTCACTTGGACGTCGAATGATTCAAAAGGAGACCCAATGGACCTCGCCACTCAACTTCTTTGGCGTGTTTTGCTTTAGGGAGAGATAATGGGAGTGGGCACACGATGTTCTAAGTCGTTGCGAAGGACACTTAAGATCTGCGAAGATCTATGAGGCTGTCTATGCATCGCTTTTTACGTACGATTGCAACCCCAACGTTCTCAAAGCCTTTTGTGAATCTTGGTGTCCTCTCACCAACACGCTCTTAACTTCAGCTGGCGAGGTGTCCATTTCACTTTGGGACTTGCACGAACTTGGAGGCTTACCAATACTTGGAATACACTATGATGAAGTTGTTCCTCATGCTACGGAACTCACCGGCGTGGACCATGATGGCAAGCGATTCCTTCTAAGGAGTTGCGAACATCTTTTCCATGCATACCAATTGATTAAAAAGGACAACAACAACTCTGGTGTTTCCATCAATAAATGGCTCGACTTCTGGTTCAGAAGAGCAATAAAGTATTCAGCACCTCCTCCAAGGGAAGAAAGGAGATCACGCCCCAAGTTTACTGATAATCCATATGGAGTTATGTCACCTCATACTGCATGGACATCTGAAGAAGAAGCTTTGTTTTCAAAGTTGGGCATTAGAAGCCACAACAGAGATCAGACATTTCTTGCAGCATTTTTATCATGCTGGCTTTGCATATTTGTTTTGCCTAATGAAGAAGTAGACATCATTCATCCAAGTACCTTCAAAATGATAAGTTTGATGGCGTACGGGGAACGAGTTAGTTTGGCTATTCCCGTCTTGGCCAGCATTTATAGAGGTTTGAATCGTATTTCCAACTCTCAACATCCTAGTGAGGAGAAATCTATCTTCCCAACTCACTAAATATATGGATGGCTTGCACACTACTTCAAAACTCACTATGAAGTCTCTCAAGGCTTAAACAGCCCTCCAATGGCGAGTTATTCTGGTGAAAACAGCGGAAAGTACTTTAGCGAAGACGAAGCCCGCAAGCGGATTTATAGGGGTGAGATTATTGTTTGGACTACGAACATCCTTACCAAGTATAAAAAACATGACTTTATTGATAACGAGGCAGCACCTTTGGAGGAACTTTACTTCTTGAGCCTTCGTTCAAGTCTTCTAACCTTGCGGAAGGACGATCACTTCATCATTGAGCCTTATAGCCCACATCGCTTTAGTCGCCAATTTGGATTCCTGCAAGATGTCCCAGGCTACTTTGAGATTTTCACCCGTAAGGCCGCCTTAATAGATGGCTTACGTCTTTGGGTAAGATGCACGCTTCGCAGAACAATGGCCAAGGTAACATTTTCAGCCCCTCCTTATAGCATAAAGAAGCACTATACTCCCGAGTATAAAGTATGGTGGGACCAAGTACATGGAACCTTTCTTAAAGATCACATCTCGATATTGAATTCTCAAAAATCTGCATTTAAGAAAGTAGAGAACTCGCCTTACCCCGAGAAGAAACTTCATCAAGATACTACCACTTTTAATGCTTCAAAGGAGTTAGAAAATTCTTCAAGACATGACAGACATTCTTCTTCGGATCATGACTTGGTTATAGAGAAATTTTCATCATCTTCAAAACGAAAGGAGTTGAATCGAATCGAAGAAGCCAGTTCTAGTAGTAGAGATCGTTGTTGGAAAAGAACAAAGACAGCAACTACAACTTTAAACCAAGAGCCCAAGGATCAAAAGACCTTCAAGGACAAGGTAAAACTGATTTCTCCTTTTTGTTTTTGTTTTTGTTTTTTGTTCCTCTTTTCTTTTCTTTTGACCTAACTTCTTTGTTATTCTTCTTCATTAGGTAGACAATGTTGTAGCCCTTGATGAGGATGCTTATTCTCAAGGCACCATCAATGATTCTCACTGCTCAAAGCAAGATGGTTGTAAGGACATCTCTTACCCTCAACATGAGGATTTAACATCTAAGGTAGTAGTTTATCAACATTGTTCAGCCATCTCTACCTTCCCAGGAGAGTCCCTACTGTCGAGTTGCAAAAAGAAGTTTGTCATAGAAGTATGGCAGCAATTTTATCAACGAATTCGACAAATGCCTATCGAGTATAGCTCTTCACTTGAGAATCAAGCTTGCTATATCCTTAAAGAATTGAGCAAGGATCCTATTGTTGACTTGTCACCATTGGATAATTACTTGAATTCTTTCTTTGCTAAAGCGCGTGAATTTGACGATGCTAGATCCACCTCTTCGGAGAAAGCCTCAAAGGAGTCTCATATCAAATTGTTTTCTGCTGCTAGCCAACACTTAGGTGATGTTGAGGCTAAAAAGTGTGACCTCACAAGTCAAATTGAAGAAAGTAAGGCCAACTCACAACGAATTAAAGCCAATATTGCTGCTTTCAAAAGGAAGCTCAAACGCTTAAAGAAATAGGATAAAAAACATTTAACTGCTATTGAGGAAAAGAACAGGCAGCTTTTAGAAGTAGAGTCCACCCCCTTGTCCCTCAAAGAAGAGCTTGCTTCACTTCAAAACGCCCCTAAAGCAAATGAAAATGATGAAGCCAACTTGAAGAATATAAGAGAACATTTGGTGGCAATGCAACAAGACTTGGAAAATTTCAAGTTTTTTACTTGATGTCGCATAGCACCTCATATGTTCATTAAGCAGTTGTATTTTTCCTTTCTTGTAAAATAAGCTTGCTTCCTTACTAGCGTCAATAATATACTTCTTTCATATTTTCTCAACCTTTTCTCGCACATATGTGTTTTGTTTACTTATTACAAACGTCGATTTCACAATAAGTCATCACTTGAGAGAAATAGAGAATGATGAAAGGATGTGACTGAACTTAGAAATTTCTTCTAAGCTGCCTACGTATCTTAAGAATAACTTAAGAATCAAGTCAAACGCAGTTCAAAATGGATGGATATGATTTGGGGGGGGGGGGGGGAGGGCGTTCACAGTTTTGACTCGTGCGGGCCAGGAGTATCCATTTTTACCAACTTGGACTTGATGGAGTGTTTCAGCAGTTTAACCACGTACTACACTATTGGTGGTTACCTTTACACAGTTTAAACTCATGCGGGCCAAGAGTAACTTGCAGTTTAAGCTCGTGCAGTCAAGGAGCAACTTGCAGTTTAAGCTCGTGCAGTCGAGGAGCCATCATTTATGCATAATATCGCTTCAAATACTTGCCATTAATCGATCCAATTCTCAACCCATCTTCAGCAACTATCTTATAAGATCCATTTGAGTAGACCTCTTGAACAACATATGGGCCATCCCATTTTGATGTCAACTTCTTTGGTTTGTGTCCAACGATGATTAGTCTTTTCACAGCAAGCACTAAATCACCAACTTGAAAGGAACGAAGATGCACCTTCTTGTTAAAGGCTTTGGAAACACGAGCTTGGTAGCATTCTAACCTTTGTTGTGCCTCTAACCTCTTTTCATCAGGTGCTTCTAACTCTTCAAGTATGAGACGGACATGATCTTCCTTGGTGAGACCTTCTTGAATAGCGATCCTCAAGGAAGGAATTTGTTGCTCTAGTGGAAGAACAGCTTCGACACCATATACCAACGCATATGGGGTAGCTTGGGTTGGAGTGCGGTAAGTGATCCTATATGCCCAAAGTGCCTCTCTAATACGAAGGTGACAATCCCTTTTTGACTTAGTAACCACTTTTTGTAACAAATTGCATAAAGTTTTATTGAAAGCTTCAACAAGTCCATTAGCCTGTGCATAGTACATAGAAGATTTGTATTGCTTGAATTTAAACTTCTTACATAATTTGTCCATCAAATTATTGTAGAATGGCTTGCCGTTATCTGTGATAATATATCGAGGAATGCCATATCGATAAATAATGTTTACACATATAAAATCAACAACATTTTCCTTTTTTGCTTCTTTTAGTGCTATAGCTTCTGCCCATTTAGAGAAGTAATCTGTTGCAGCCAAGATATAAAGATGCCCAGCAGAAGACTTTGGTAGTGGTCCAACAACATCCAATCCCTATGCATCAAATGGCCATGAGGCAACTGTCGGGTGTAATGGCTCCGGCGGTTGATGTAGATAATTGGCATTGAATTGACATGCTTGACATCTTCTAGCATAATCCAGACAATCTTTCACCATAGTAGGCCAATAATATCCCATCCTCTTGATACGAAAATGAAGCTTTGGACTAGATTGATGGGATCCACATATGCCAGAATGAGCTTCTTCTATTGCTTGCACAGCTTCTTCTTGACCTAAACATCTCAAGAAGACACCTCAAATGAACGTCGAAAGAGCGTATCCTTATAGAAAAAGAAGCGGGTGGCACGCCGGCGAATATCACTTCGTCTTCGTGGATTATTTGGAAGCTTCCCATCTTTAAGATAATCTATAAAAGGTTGTCTCCAATCTTCTTCATTAATTTCGTAAACAAAGACAAAATGGATTTCATGTCCTTCATCATCTTCATCTTCAAAAATAGGCAGTAGGACCCAAGTTTGACATATAGGAATTTGAATTTCTCGATCATGTAGACATAAAGTAGAAGCTAATTTTGCCAACACATCAGCTTGCTTATTTTTGCTTCTTAATACATGCTCGATCGTCACATCACTCAAATATCCCATAAGTCATCTCGTATAATTATAATACGGGATCAACTCAGGCTTCTTAACATCATACTCACCAAGTAATTGATTAACAATCAATTGGGAGTCCCCATATACTTCAAGGTGCAGTCGCTTCATATCAACAGCCAACTCTAATCCAAGTATAAGGGCTTGGTATTCAGCCACATTATTTGAGCATCGTTTAGTCAAGATGAAAGAGTACGGTAATATATCTCCTTCAGGGGTAATGAATACTACATCAGCTCCAACACCTTTACAATGTGCCGCACCGTCAAAGTACATCTTCCATGGTGGGAGAATCTCAATGACAAGAACATCTTCATCAGGCAACTCATCACCTAGTTCCCACTCAGCAGGGATAGGATGATCAGCTAAGAAATCCGCCAGCACTTGTCCTTTGACAGCTTTCTGTTGGACGAAGACAATATCAAATTGTTGGAGTTGAAGGTACCACATTGCTAAACGATCAGATAGCACAGGCTTTGTCATGACATACTTTATGGGATTAGCTTTGGAAATAAGGCGTACAGTATGTGCTTGAAAATAATGTTTCAATTTTTGAATTGCAAATATTAAGGCTAGGCAAAGCTTCTCAATTGGTGAATAATTTAACTCATTCGGTGTCATCATCCGACTTAAGTAATAGAGTGCATTTTCTTTGCCGTTGTCATTTTCTTGAGCAAGCAATGCCCCCACTGAGCGTTCTTGCGTAGCAATGTACAAAATCAATGGCTTATCTGGGATAGGTGCAGCAAGCACAGGAGGCTTCATCAAGTAAGATTTGATGCATTTGAAAGCATTTTGGCACACTTCATCCCATTCGAATGGTACACCTTTTTTCATTAGACGACTGAACGGTTGACAACGTCCAGCAAAATTTGAGATGAACCTTCAGAGGTAGGCCAACTTTCCTTGTAAAATTTTTAATTCATGAATATTTCTCGGTTCAGGCATCTTCATAATCGCATTGATCTTTGATTGATCTATTTCGATACCTCGATGACGAATGATGAAACTCAAAAATTTTCCAGAGGTGACACCAAAAGCACATTTAAGAGGATTCATCTTCAATTGATATTTTCGGAGTCGCTCGAAAATCTTTCTCAAATCTTGAAGATGATCAGCTCGTTTACGTGACTTGACCACCAAATCATCCACATAACATTCCACGATCTTGTGTAGCATGTCATCAAAGATCTTTTGCATTGCTCTTTGATATGTGGCTCCAGCATTCTTTAGACCAAAAGGCATTATTGTGTAGCAATAGATTCCTTTTGGAGTATGAAAGGCAGTAAGCTCCTCATCTTCGGGTGCCATTTTGATTTGGTTATACCCAGATGATCCATCCATGAAAGATAGAACTTCATGACCAGTGGTTGCTTCTACCATTAGTTTAGGAATGGGCAACGGAAAATCATCTTTTGGACATGCATCATTTAGATTCCTAAAATCCACACAAATTCGAATTTGTCCATTTTTTTTCCTTATAGGGACAATATTCGCAAACCCAAGTTGGATACTTGACCTCTCGAATAAATTTGGCTTTGATCAGCTTGTTCACTTCTACTTCAATTAATGGAACTAGCTCAGGTCGAAAACGCCGTTGGGCTTGCTTTACTGGTGTTATCCCATCCTTTACAGCTAAATGGTGGTCAGCAATTTTGATGTTTAAGCTCGGCATTTCTTTATATGTCCAAGCAAAGACGTCTCTGAATTCCTTCAACAGGTTGACATAGGCCTTTTTTTCTTCAGGCAATAAGAGTGCATTTATGTAAATTGGGCAAGGATCTTCAATAGTGCCCAAGTTTACTTCTTTAAGTTCATCAACTGTGGCTTTTACGCCTTCTTCAAGTTCTGCTGGAGCATGCTTAGCATCCTCTTTTTCGGCACACTCTTCATCATAGATGGTAATGTGATTACAAGAGGCTATACTTTCTTCATCACAAGGCACATCAGGCGTCACTTGTGTTATTATTTTTAAGATTCCATTGCAATTCACCACCGTTCTTGCCTTGGAGGAGACTTTGCTGGAATGTCTTGCCTTTGAAGTGATTGTGACACCAAACCTCTTGAAAATAGATTTTCTTCTTTTCTTTGGGCCTAATCTAGTGAAGACAGATGGACGTGAATTTATATCCCCTATCCCACCAAAAACAGATCGCGGTTTTGATGTCACCTCATTTTTTATAGTAATATACTGTACGTTGGCCCTTTTAATCTTGAGCCTGATGGGAGATGCTTGTTTGTAACCCAGGCCAGCACGCTCTTTTCGTGTTGGCTTTGGATAGATCCTGAGCTTTGACCCTTTTCCTTGTTGATATCAGCAGGAAACTTTCCCAACAAATATTGACTTTGCGAGTTATATCCAGCCTTTGCTAGGAGTTTATAAGCATTTGGGTCAAATCCTTCCTCCGTACGTGAGGTCGGTAATTCATCACGCTCTACTTTTGCTTCTTTCTTCGGTCGAACAAATCCTTTTATAGGAGTATTTGATGACTTGACAGGATCAACCTTTGTAAGAGGCAAAGTGAGCCCTCCTAGTGGCTTATTGCATGCAGGTTGCTTGGTAGAGCTCTCTGCACGTACTGTAGCTTTAACATCTTTGGAGAAGGTAATCTTTTTTATCTTCCTTCCCCCCCCCGATAAATCGATCTTAGTTGATTCGCCATCCTTTTTAAGGTAGTACTTAGCATCAGCAATATGCGCCTCAGCTTCAGTGAACGGTTTATCATCCGCATCTATTTTCTTCACCACGCCATTTCGACGGAATTTAAAACATTGATGCAGGGTTGATGGCACTACACCATTATCATGGAGCCATGGCCTTCCTAGCAGAATATTGTAGGAGGTCTTAGCATCAATAACATGGAAAAGAGTAGTTGAAAGTATATCTTCAATCAATATATCCAATCGAAGAGTACCACTAGCTCGTTACCCCCCTTGATTGAAGCCTTGTATCATAAGGCGACTTTGAGACAACTTATCCATAGGAATGCCCAACTCTCTTAACGTTCGCAGAGGTAAGATGTTTATTGCCGATCCTCCATCTAACAGTATCCTATTCACCCTCTGTTCTTGCATGTAGCCAGCCACAAATAACGGTCGGTTGTGAGGCGTTGAGCCAAGCAGCAAGTCATCGTCAGTAAATGTGATCTCAGCCATATAGCTACTAAGGTCTGCTGAAGCTTCAATTCTCTCCAGGTCTCCTTCATTTATACATTCATCATTGTCTTCTTTGCTTTCCTCATCATATATGGCATAGCATGAAACAATGTTGAACTTTTCAGGAAGTTCCTTTGGTATGAAATCTTTTAGTGTGAGAGGCGCCGGAGATCTCTTCCAGAAAGAATCATCTACTGTTGATGCAGATTTGGTCTTCTTACTTTTGACATTCTTCACATTTTTCTTTGTGAATCTGCTTCTGACCAGTGAAGCTCCACCTCTTGAGGCTTTGGTGCGTTTCTTCCTTCTTGTCACAAGCGTCCAGCCTTCATCTTCGCCATGGACAGAAGGTTCTTCAACTTCTTGTTGATATGCTTTGGTAGGAAGGACTTGTCTGTCAACTTCAACCTTGACAGGATCAAAACTTCCAAATTTAACCTCCAAAATATCGAGTTCAACGGGAGGGACGCCAACAGTTGTCAAATTTGCGGATGCTTTATCTTCTTCAAGGACTACATGTCCTTCACGGACCAACTGCATGATCTTGTCCTTAAATACAAATCATTTCTCAATTGGATGACCAATTAGCCGATGGTACTTACAGTAGTTGGGATCTTTTATTCGTCCAACTTCATTCGGACGCTTTGCCTCTGGCAACTCTATAGCTTTAGCAGCTAATAACTCATCGAACATTGAAGAAACATCAGAGTCGAGAAAAGGATATTCCTTAGACTGCCTTTCTTCCAAGGTCACCTTTTTCCTTTCCTGCGGAGGATCCATCTTCTTGGTCACCTTTTGAGTCACCTTCGAAGAAATTTTTATTGGAGCCGCGACTGTGGCCATGGACTCCTTTGTTTCAGTTTTAGAAAAAGGTTTGCTCCCTTTTCTAAAATATTGTTTTTCCTTGCCATTGATGGGGTCTTGGATAGGTGCCTTACCCCCATGTGCGACGATGCTCAATTCTATATCATGAGCGCGAGTCGCCAATTCTTCAAAAGTCTTTGACATGATCCCTTTAAGAATATACTGGAGTCCCCAGTGCATGCCTTGAATGCACATCTCAATTGCCGATGATTCACTTAGACGATCTCTACAATTGAGGTTCAAATTCCTCCATCTGTTGATATAGTCCACCACTGGTTCGTCTTTCCATTGACGAGAATTGGTGAGCTCTACCATACTGACGATTCTGCGTGTACTGTAGAATCTATTGAGAAATTCTTGTTCAAGTTACTCCCAACTGTTGATGGAACCAGGTGCCAGATCAGTGTACCAGTCAAATGCATTCCCTTTGAGGGATCCACTACAAGAAAATAACAATTTAGCGACGGATTAGCGACGGCCAACGAATTTTATTTAAAAAAAATTAATTAGTCAAGACCCAGCGTAACCGGTTCGGTCTGACCACGGACCCGACCCGCCAGATAATTTTTTGAGATTATGTCGGACACGGGGCTCGAACCCGCGTCCTTGTTGTGGGGGAGCACGTGCTCTACCACTAGGCTATTGATATTCTTGTGATTTTTTGTTCTTTATATTAATTATATAGTATTTTTTTTTTTGTAAATTAGCGACGGATTAGCGAGGGATTTGCGACGGATTAGCGAGGAATTCTGAAGCCGTAGCTAATCCCTCGCTAGCGAGGGATTAGCTACGGCATTGATTAGTATTAGTGTTAATTACGATACCGTAGCTAATCCCTTGCTAATTAGCGAGGGATTAGCTACGGCATTTTCAATTAATTTAGTGTAAGTTCTAATTACGTATGCCGTAGCTAATCCCTTGCTAATTAGCGAATGACAAGAAACGGATTCTTGTCCCTCGCTAATTAGCTAATTAGCGAGGGCTTAGCTACGGCATTTGAACAATTAATTAGTATTAGTGTTAATTTCATTTACCGTAGCTGATCCCTCGCTAATTAGCGAGGGACTAGCTAATTCCTCGCTAATTGGCGAGGGATTAGCTATGGCTTCTGACAAATTTTTAAAAAATAAATTTAAATTAAAAATTTTTGTTTGCCGTCGCTATTCCGTCGCAAATTAGCGACGGTAACAAAGCCGTCGCTAATTTCCGTCGCTAAAGTGCATTTTTCTTGTAGTGATCGTACAAACTGCTTCACTAGTAGATCCCATAAGTTCCAGCATTGTTGCACGTCTCGATGAAGTGAGCCACGTGCTACTTGGGATTTCCTTTACCATCAAATTGTTGGAATTTTGGTGGCTAATATCCAGCTGGCATTCTCATATCATCAATTCTTTGCGAATAAAGCTTTGCATATGTGGAGGTGGATTTACTACCTCCTTCATACTTGTCCTTAATCGTACCCATGATGAAGTCTTTGAGCTGTTCTACAGGAATCATACATTCGGAGGATATTTGAATATCCTGTGATTTCTTAGAAGTTTCCCCTTCCTCTTGCACTTTAGATCTCTTTAGAGGAGCTTGACTTGTTTCGCCAGTATTCTCAAAGCGATTGATGAGATGCGCGATGGTAAGATCTTGCTCTTGGGAGCGTTTGGCGAGTCCCTCCACCAATTTCGTGAGGTGCGCGAGTTGCTCTTCTAGATTTTGTGTGCCCGTCATCATAACTGGTGCCACAGAAGAAGTAGTAGAATCTTCATTGAATGAAGCTTTGGATTTGAGGTCCCCATGGGGGGATTGAGGCGCAGAGCCAGTGCTTGAACTTTGGTCAACTTGTTTGGAGAGGTTGGTCTTCTCCAATGAAGGTGACATCTTGCGCATTGCAGAAGCAGCATCTTACTTCAATTTTGCAATTGCAGGTGATGAGACAATGTTGAAGTTTTGAGCCTCGCTTTGTGAAAAAGCTCGAGCCTTACTTCTTGTCAGCATGCCTTGGCTTGAAGCTTGTGGAGCCTTGCCAACAGTTGCAACAACCTCCATGATATTAGCAGCCTTTAAACGAGCAGATACAGTTGTGCTGTTCTTTGGGGCCATTGAGTTGATTTGTACTTGTATTTGAACTTGGTGTTGATTTGAAGAGAAGAGATGGGAGGCAAAGATAGTCCCACTGGGTGTGCCAAAAATTTATAGACGACAAATTTCAAGTCTGCAAATAAGACAAGAAAAATATCGAAATTTACAAAGTATTTAGTAAATATGAGAAGTGGTTACAAATCTCTGAAGAAGTCCTAAATTGCAGGATGAGTCCTCCGATTCTTCTCTTTTTGAAAAACGTTGATTCGAGGGCTGAAGAGTTTGATCTCGGATCGAACGGGATTTGATAACGAACACTTGATTGCCAAGCCTTTGAGACTTGTTTGATGCAGAGCAAGATGAACGCCTTGAAATTTGAAGAAGATTCTGAACCTTAATTTGATGACGATTCTGAACCTTGAATTTGATGAAGCTTCTGAACCTTGAATTTGATGAAGCTTGAATGCTTGAATTTGCGATGCCTCTTGTTTGTTGAAACTTGAGTTTGAGGATCTTGGGGTCCCCTGAACCATTGAAGGAAGACCCTATTTATAGGCTAAAAATCCCTTGACTTTAGCATAAATAGTCGATGTGGGATTTTGGAAGAGCCTCCCGATAAACCCTAATGGACTTGGGTTTAAGATGACTTGGGCTTAATTTATATTTTGGCCCAATCTCATTTAATCCACATTATATTTGGATTATGAGACTTTTTACAAGTCCAATTTTAGGGCCTAGTCCGATTCCATTTAATCCATAATATATTGGATTTAATGTAAAATGGACCATTAACAATAGCCCAATTTTAATTGTCCAATTTCATAATCCAATGGATTTAATGGGCTTTTAATGATAGCCCAATTATATTAATTCAAGAATAATTATATTTATTCATGAATTAATTTTAATTAATCAAGACTAAAATATATAATTTTCTTTTAATCTTGAAAATATATTTTATTCCAAAATTCCTTGTCTACAGTCACCAAACTCCTTTTTCTATTATATAGAAGATTTGACTGGAGTAAAAAATAGAAGTATTTAAGAAGAAAATAAATGTGAAAGTAAATATAAAAAATTTCACTTTTGAGGAAAATAAATATAACAAAATTTCCCTTCTAGTTTTGAAGGTGTTGGGAAGTAAATGATGCTAAAAAGACAAATATATCCTTCATACTTTTAATAGTTAAAATCATAAATGTATTAGATATAATAATAAATTTAATAGAATGAAGAATTTCTCATTTACTTTTCTATCATCCCAACCAAATAAAATACAAATAAATCTAATTTACTTTTCGTAGTTGAAGTAAAGGTGCCATTCTCCCCCTTCTTTCCTCTAATCTTCTCCTCTCCACTCTTTATGAACCAAAAAATGTATTATGGAGATCATAGTTTGTTGTTTTAATAAAAAATATTTAACAAAAGTTGAATGGTAATTAATTATATTTTTTTCTCTTTATGTGTCTCATCAATAGTATCTTTTTTCTTTAATCTTTGATAAGTCCTTTAGTTTATCAATATTTTAATCTTTTAAAACATAATCATAAGAATAAATAAATTAATGATTTTTTAATCAAATGAAACCCTACATGATGCTTACTATATACTTTCACAAGTTTAATAAAATGTGAAAAAGAAATGAAGAGAAATAATGTTGGGTATCTCTCATGCATATCATATATGGCGTAGCAGAAAATAAAACGAGATACCATCACAAGATCCACATATGTGTGGAAAATAAGACATAAAGAGATCAAAGGTAACATCTTTTTACCTTTCTTTGATCGTCTGAAGAACAAAAATTTTTCTTCTTCAAGTCGAAGCGCAATTCAGCAACCTCTTGATCAAACACCATGAGAGTTGAACATCCAACCATTATAATCACAGTGTGTGATTATTTCTAACAGAAATCCACACGGAGGAACACTCAAGATCAAAGTTTTCTGTGCTAGCAGAAACAACAATGGCGGCTAGAGTTTTGTTCAAGAACAACGAGAGAGAGAAGAGAGGAGAAGAGAATCGTGTATCCTCTAGGGTTTGGAGTAGTTTTTCATTAATCACACCCAGCTAGAGTTTCGTGTGTCTCATCTATATGTTATACGAAAATTTGTTGGAAAAATACTCAAACTCAGGATTCTAAAACAATTAGAATTCCTTAATTGTAATTGGAAACATCAAGTTCTCACAATTACAATTTGGACCATAAATTATAACTAATTATAATTTGTCCACAACAACTTCTCTTTCTTGCAATTAACCCCGCTATGTTATCAAATAACATCTTGAGTATATAATCCTCTATTGTGTGTGACCTATTAGGTTTCCCAGTTAATTGGTAGCGAATATGAATTAATCCAAACGTCTTTGAGATTAATAATTCATAATTAATTAGAATTAATTATATCAATTCTAATTAGAATTGATTTATTAATTCATCAATTAATAAACCCATATTCTCAGATCATGAGTGATATCTAACAACACATCATGACCACTCAAGAGTCCAGGAAGTTAAGTGACTTGACATGAACTCTTCAATAATAAACTACAGTGCAATTAATTCCTTTTATCATACAATATCTCATTCAGTTTGAAGTATAGAATTAGTACCAACTCCCTCCAGAATATATATTAATTCTGGCCCAAATATAATAATACTTGTACCAAGAACCCACTAGTCTAGATGTGTCTCAATTGGAATTGTTTCCAATACACAGTCGCCTTGTCCAAGGATTTCTCGAGTAGTAATTCCTATAAGTAGCCGTGAGATATTCGCCCCTACTATTAGGAGTGGTAAATCCTTTATTGACCCTCTCAACTACTTTCATTTACCTCACAATGTACCCAATATCTATCCCATAGGCGGCCTTCGATCTGGCTCCAGAGATTGGAATCAAAGTACAATACTCAGCAAACAAAATACCTTGGAGATCTCAAGTCTAAGGATACTTGCACGTTTGCTATATTGAGATTATATCACTGATACTAAATAGTTATCCATGTGATTATCTCATAATTAGTCCATCCAATGTACTTGTTCCATTAACAAGCATCCATGTGTTAACTTTGAGTATCTCAATACTCACGAATATGAGAACCATCGCATGATCAAATCAGGAAGTCTAACACATGCTAGTCTTAACGCATTAATGATGTCCTGTCTCATTAATACTACGACTAGAGACTATTTAAGTACTAACACTATACAGTATAATAGGAATCTCATCTCACGATTTTCTTAACACAGTGTTGTACTAGGGACTTTATCTAACAGTTATTTTATACAAAAGTAAACACAAGAAACTGTAAGATAAATAATGCCTATTATTAAAATAAAATATGTCATATACAATGTATAAGTGATTGCCTTTAGAGCATAATACTAACAAATAAAACTTTTAATATATGACAAATTTATGAATTTTAATTCTTATACAAGTCATTATTTTTTAATAAATTAATTTGTATATAATTATATGTACTTAGATTAGTTTAATATTTACTTAAAAGATATAATTTTATTTAAAAGTTAAAAATAAAAAATAAAATAATATTTTAAAATTAGAAGGAGAGAAGGACACTTTTATCTAATTAATATATATTAATATAGAAAGGTGTGAATTTAGGTTAGAATGGTATAGATGGTTCTGCTTTGTAAAAAAAATAACAAAAATGAGCACATGGTCAAATTAACAAAGAGATAATGGTCAAAGGGACATGACTACCATATACATCAGACAACATTGTCATAGAAGGTTGGATTTTTATTACCCACGCAATTTCTGCAAAAGTTAAAATATCACATGCTAGATGGCCCATGCCAATAAAAGCGAAGAAAAAGTTGGTGAAGGACAATAACTGAACGTTCTTTGATCTTATTTTACGTGCTTTGATTTTGACTAATCCTTACTGAGGAAATAAGAAGAAATCTTTGCAACACTTTTAATGGCAACACTTTTTTTTTTTTTTATATAAATTTGTTTAAATGTAAAAAAATTATAAAATATATAAAATCAAAGTAGAATTAAGGTAGGATTAAAGAAAGATAATATAATGTGTTGTAAGTATATATTAATTTTTTTAAAAAGAAAAATTATTTAAATTAATTTTTTTAATTATTTGAAGTTTTCATTTGAGATTAAAAGCTGTTTACTTACACGCTAGGAGATTTTGAACCAATCTCGTAGCCTGATGATGAATGAGGAAAGGGCGAAGGTATGGACATGGGATAAGGGATATTGAGCTCAATTATGTAGTCCTTCATGAGCAAATACAACATATTGCCCACTCATAAGCAGCACAACTTTTTATTTCATTTCATTTCTCACAAAGGATGAAAGCAGAACAACAAAAATAGCACCAGAAACCAAATTCTTATGTCAAAAGAACACTGAGAACCACAAGATTTATACTTCCAATCCAAATGGCTGGAATTTCTCAGCAGTGATACGATCAATACGGTCAATCATTTCAGGGGTAAGATAATTTTTCCAGTCATCAATCTTCCCTTTCCTGAACAGCGTGTTGAATTCCATCCCACTTGAATCGATGCTATTTCTGTTCACCTCAAGATTGCTCAAATTGTCAAAGCCACACAGCTTTGCAATGTCGTCTACAACTCCAGATGCTTCTTCCTCCCCAGTAAATGGGAATCCCATGAATTCAGCCATCCTTGTGATGTCAAAACTGGGCTGTTCTCTCATTTCTTCGTACTTCAAAAACAATATCTCCTCGGGCCTCTCTAAGCTTGCCTTCCAGTACTGCAACACATGGTCCCAAATCGGTCCATACAGGCTCACCCCTCGGCAGAACATGTCGAAAGCCTCCTCAAGTGAAAGAGTTCCAAACTCTCGAGGTCTCATCTTGTTCATGAAGTGCCAAAGAGAAATGAAAGCAGCTTTGGGGTTTCTGCATATATAGATTTGCTTGCATGCTGTATCTTTTACGGATTTTGGCATAGTCACGTAGGGTAAATGGCATGCGAAGAGCCGAGGAGAAGTTGAAGAAGACACTTGCTGTTGGGCTAGTTTATCCTAATCGATCTCAAGTTCCATGAAAGGTACGAGTTGGTGAGGATTCTTAGCAAGTAATGGATGTTGTTTGTCGGTAGGAGGATAAGATTTCCGATTGGCAATGGCGAATGCCAGAGCTTTCAACCAGGTGGTACCGCATTTGGGAGATGAAGAAATGATGATATCAGTGTCTTGACCTTGGAATTTCCTTTGGCATTCAAGAGCATTCGGGAATTGGTAGGTTGGGTGCCAAAAACCTTCGTATTGATAGTCATAAGGCTCAGCCCATCCCTTTTCTCTGGGTAGTGTGTTGAGTATGTCTCTATATTCTTGGCTTACTTTCTCCTCTGCTGCAACCCATGGAGGTAGTTCAAAAGATTCGGACTTGGACATGTTTCTAAGAGGATGTAGAAGAGGAACAAATTCAATCAAGATCTAGTGCTAAGAAGGAAAAAGGTCCTCCCTCATGAATGTTATCCTTAGGAGTACCAAAGCAAGTTCATTTATAGTGAATCAATTTCCATCTTAAATTTTTATTGCATAAGTGATAAGGTAGTAACTCAATTTGTTAAAAGTATCAAATTAACATCAATATTAGGTTTATAGTAATGAACAATATATAGCGTCCGGTCCATCCCTGTCAGTTCTCCCAGTCATTTCTTTAACTGGAATGCTCTGTTTCCCTTCAAAATTTGAATTTAAGGCTATATAATTTGACAGTTTTAAATTTACTTGAAGTTACAATAAATTGCAAATATATGCATCAAAGTTAAAAAGAAAAAAGAAAAAAATTATGTAGGATACAAACAAATTTACACGGAGATGACCATTAAATTTGTTGAAAAAGAAATGCAGCCATGAATGGGCCTTGCAGCACCAAATCCTCAAATTTGAGCATCATGTTGGGGCCATTAGTGGGAGACTGAAGCGTACTGCTAACAAATAATGCTACCAAACAAGCGCTTCAAGCCTGTTTAGGCATTATTTTCCCATTTAATCTCCTTTCTTTTCTTTCTTTTCTTCTTTGAAAACGTTTCACTTTTCTTTTCGAGTTGCCTGATAAGATGTAAAAGGAAAAATGAGACAAAAGAAAATTATATTAATTCACTTTTCTGCCGTCGTTAAGATGGAGAATTGAATCAAGAATTCTCCTTTTTTCATCACTAATTGAATTGTTATTCGTGACTAACGATTCTATTTTATCATCAATCCAATTATCCAACACCTTTCCATTTTTTTTTCAAATATCAAATATCTTTACTTGGATGAATTAAAATGCCTGTATTTCTTGGAAAAGTGATTTGATTGATAAGATTTGTGGAAGATTGACAATATTGATATTTAAATATTATATTATAATTTTAAAGAAAAAGATATTACCACAAGTGATATAGTTACTATATCACTTAATTATGTTTGTTTAATGTACAAGCGAGTGAATTCTGGATCAAATTTAAGATGCTTTATTCAGTAAATATCAACTTAGTTATTATCTTACTTCTTCGATCCATTTTTACTTTCAAATGCTTTATACCGTGAGTTATTATGATATAGAGATAGAATTAGAAATTTGAATTCAGGGACAAATTATATATATATATATATATATATATATATATATAAAATGAACAGTATTATAAATTATAATTTTTTTTGTAGGAATGAAAAATATAATTATATAAACTTTTTAATTTTTTTAAAAATAGTTTTTAAAAATTTTAAGAGAACAAATGCTATTCCCTACACCTTTATATCCATCTATGTTTCAATAGGAAGCAAATTTTAGTACAAATATCTTGATCGAAGCTAGTGTATTTAGTTATTAGGGCATAGTAAAATTACCTTACATGCGAGTTTTCATAGCTACCTCGCAAACAACTGAATCTTGAAGAAATTTTGGGTGTAACAATATCTAAACATATAAATTGATTAAATTCCACTTTTCTTGATTAAGTAAGAATAAATTAAAATACCTGTTTCTGAAATTTGTAGTCAATCAACCAGAACGCAGATTGCCTGACAATTATGACGCATTCAGCCTTTTGAAATAGGAAACAACATTCTCCTCTCGGTTCCGGATTTTCTAATACATTTTTTTACAACACTCTTTAATACATTATTAAAAATATAACATATATCTACTAATTTAATATATACTAGGTTAGTGCCCATGCGTTGCACGGGATAGTTTCAGTATTTTTTTCAATTTTCTTACATTAAAAAATAATTCAGATAAGGAGATAATTTTAATATTTAAAAGAATAAAAAATTCAGATAACTTTTTATTTTTAAAAAATCAATTAAAAAAACAATGATATTAAAAAAAAAAACCTCCAAATTTTTGGAAGGATGAAATGTATAAATATAGAATAATACTTTTAGAGTTCCTAAAAAGATGAAAAATTAAAAATTAAAAAGAACATAATTCTAGGAGGTTCAAAAAGGCTAGCATAATGATTAGTTCCATGAATTCAAATAAATCAAATGAATGTAATTGTCAAGAGTATTTTAGGAATTTAAATAGAGAAAGTAAATAATAGTTAAACAAAAAAAAAGGGCACAAAAAATCAAAAACTTCTTAATTAAATTTTCTTTGATTTTAAAAACGATTCCTAGTGTTAATGAGATGGCTATAAAATGAGGTGGTTTTTTTGTCCCATAAAAATAGTTCCAATGATAAAATATTAATAGCTAACATAAGTGGTTCAACTCCAAAAAAGAAAGATTAAATAAAGGTGTCAAAAATTGATTTATTGAGAATCTCTCTTCACCCTCCACCATTAATGTGTGATAATTTAATTAAATATTTAAAATAAATAAATAATTATATATTTTATTAAATACGTTGATGATAAATAATAATTAATTAATTAAGGTGTGATTAATAAAATATTTTTATTATCAATTAATTATTTAAATATATACTAATTTTTAAAATAAATTTGAAGTAAAATATTCATTTAATTATTAATATTATTTTATATTTAATATATTATATAAAATATAGTGTAAAAATAAATTATAATTAATTTAAACTTTATATTCATACTTAACATTTTAAAATTCAAAACTCAGTGATTAAATATTTATATTTTAATTTTCAATTTTAATTTTATTAAACAAATCATAAATCATAAATTGTTTTAAATAGAAATTATAAATTAATTCAAAAGAGAGATACGATATTGATATTTTAAAGTTAGAGATAAAGTTAAAATAAATATAAAATGTATATAAAGATTTTATTAATTATATAAATCTTAAATTCATTTATTCGTGCATTACATTCATTTCAATTTAGTTGGATTCTTTGATTTCAGGTAATTGTGACGCCTTCTTGAATTTTTTATATTTTTATGGGATTAAAAAAATATTTATTACATTTTCCCATTCTACTTACAAAAAAAAAAAAAAAAAGGCACACAGCCTAGAAGCGTTATAATCTCAACCGCTTTCTATATCCCTTTTCTCCTGCGGCACCGTTATTTTCTTCCGGCTTCGACTCTCCTTTGGCATCATCAGAATTCCTCCGACCTATCTGCAACTCTTTGTACCTCACAATCCTCATGGCTTCTGCCGCAAAATCGTTTCTTCAATCAATAACTCGCTACATCAAGAAGTCATGGGAGATCAAAAGCTTCCGGCACGGTACTATTCCTCAAAGGATTGAATTGCAGTTGTGGGTAAATATTCAATAGATTAAACTGAAAGCTTTATCATTTAGCAGGCTCAGTAAGGGGCTTGTATTTTTTGTACTTGCATTTTCATTCAATTTGTTCTTTACATCGAGGGCAAACTCCCGTTATCTCAGAGTAAGGGCGGAACTTCTCTCCCACTTCCTGCCATCAAGAGTAAACTCTAATCTATGCTTTTCTCTATGTATCAAGGAGTAAGAGGGGCAAGGAAAGAGGGTTGTTAATGGACTTACGGTTTCGTTGATCTTGCAACCGGCATTGGGTTTCCAAGCAAATTTGTTCTGGTGCTTCGGGGGACCATTTCTGCTACTCATCTTCTCCTCTCACTCCCGCGCCACCCCAATCTCTAGGATCTCCGGCAAGAGAAGAAAGACTATGGGTTTTGGTCGGGATCATATAAACCACCATTAATTCATCCACAAAGAAAACCACAACGATATCTTCATCCCAATTTCAACCAATCTTTCTTGCGAGTTCTGATTCCTGAATCAACTGCGAAGACCTGAAACATTAGCTATTTCTTAGATTATACAAAAATAGATAAATGGAAAACGGAGTGAAATTGAACGAAGATGAAACCAATGAGTGAAACGGTTTGTGATTTTGATATCTTCTTAAATAAGAGAAGAAATCTCAGAAATCTGAATTTATTGAATTTAGATAATTCTATCTTATCTGAATTCATTATCTGAATTTATTGAATTCAGATAACTTAATATTAAAAAAAAACCCTTAAAATTTCTTCACTAATAAAAAAAAATTCTTAAAAAATTTTAAAACAGGAGACTTTCGCAACTCCTATTATATACACACAGATTTAGCAATTTCTATAAATCAATAGATATGTGTATTAGATATTCACCAAATATTAGATAAGAATTGAGTAAATATCTATTAAATCAGTAGACATGTGTTACATTTTTATTGATGTATTAGAGGGTGTTGTAAGAAGTGTATTAGAAGATCTTGAGCCTTCACCCTCTTCAATTTTTTTAAAAGTATTTTAGACCATTTCCTTTTACAGTAACCATGTCATACGGATTTAGTATTTTGGGCAATGCCTTCCAAGGTTTGGGACAAGAGGCATTCGAATCTTAAGACTTAGTACATATCACAATATATTCATATATTTTATATTATTTTCAAGACAATAAATAATATATAAGACACTGTAAAATGTGTTAATACATTGTAAGGTGTATAACTATTAGGTTGATGCCCGTGCGTTGCACAGGAGTTTAACTTTTGTTAAGTTGTTGTTTTGGATTAGAATGTACTAGAATATAACTTGTGTGAATATTAAAATAAATAATAAAATTAGATAATCTAAAACATATGTTAAGACTAATATTTAGTTCCAAATCCATCACCTTTAGCATATTTAGACTTATTTAAAAGTCGGATTCTATCATTTATTGTATTGTATAAGATGCTTGAGATAGATTTTAACTTTTATAACCTTCAAGACCTCCGAGCATTACAAGCTAATCCTTACTATGGTCCCAAACGAAAAAATTGTTATATATAAAATACCAGTTTCAGGAATGAAGACAACAATGGACTACAACCAAAGTAAGATGGCAAAAAAAAAAAAAAAAAGAAAGAAAATGAAAATCAGTTGTTTCAAAAAAACTTTTGAACACATCATATAATTCCTTAGAAAGTTCCTTGATACATTTCCATAATTTCAAAGAGTAATCAAGAGGAAAAAGAGATGAATGATATGAGAGAACAAATAAAGTTTAGATATTTCCTATAAGAAGCAACCAAAATATCTGGTCCTTTCAGGAAAAAGAAAAAGGTTATCCATATACACTGGTCCATTCTAACTCACTCCTCAAAGAATGTCAGGATTTGATGTCTCCTCGAGAGGGAGGTTCAGATCAAGAAGCACAAATTTATCATCTATGACTTCCTCCACCACTTTGGAAAAACCATTTGGGGGAGAGTATTGAGGCGACCCTACAACAATTGGTGGCAAGATTGCTGGGGGTCAACAGATGCTAGCTCTTGTTGCAATTAATTTGAAATAGGTGAGTACATGACTATTTAAACAATTATAGAACCAAATAAAGCAATTAAAAAAGGAGAAAATTACACATTCTAGGTGTATGTGTGCAAGTGAAACAGCCAAAAGAAAACAACAAACACTCAACTTTAGAATAAACAATAAGGTGCATAAAGCAAAGCTCACCTGTACCACAAAGTAACCACCAAATGGGTGTAAGGCTTCAGAGGGCTTCCATATTGGCGTGCTAACTCAAAGTCACAAATCTTTAACTCACCTTGGTTATTCAAAAGTAGATTTGATGTCTTCAGATCCCGGTGCAACACCCAATTTTCATGAAGATATTTGACACCCTCCAGAAGCTGAAGCATAAGGCATTTCACTTCACTCTAACTGAAAGGTTGTTTCATTGTTTCCATTAGTGCCTTCAAATCATGTTCCATGTATTCCATTACCATAAAACTACTATCAAGACTGCTACCAATCCATTTGAATTAAGGGACCCACATGCATCAGAGTTCAACTAATCGCTTAGTGCAGTTACTGAACATGGTTCGCCAGTAGCCACAATTGAAAGGGCACACAACAGAACCACCGCAACATAGGAAACTACAGTATAGTGCAAAATTACCCTATTCAATATACAGACCCATAAGCAACTGATGACTGTGTCATCTCAAAATACTAACAACTACAGACACCCTGAAAAAGAACATTGAACATAGCAATAATGTCACCCTGCTGAAAATATAGAACCAGCTATCGCATGTCTAGAATAATACTTAACAACTTAAGCAACTAAATCCCTATTTAAATCCCGTAAATATTAGATTGAAGAAGAATTGGTGGAGGAAGAAAATGTACGCACACTGGACAAATGCATCTCTTGCAATGAATACAAAAAATAAATTTACATGTATAAGAAAAACCTTTAAACAAAATGCTATAGAAAATAACAAAAAGGCTTCTAATTCAAAGGAAGATGGGAAAATAGCATCTGCAAAACTAGTCTCAATCGCCTTAGCCAGTTGATAGATATATCCATTTGTATATGCTCTCCGCATCATTTTAAGCATGGATATCATGAATTCACACTGCATCAATTGTTCAAAAAAGGGGGGAAAAAAGATGGAAATTCAGGGAAGGAAAAAGAATAAAGAAGCAGGGAAGAAACGAATCTGCACTATATTCAAAATTTACTACTATATTTCTGGAGCTATTCAATTTCATCACCATCCATGACTTTCACTAAATGCGAATTAACTGAACTACTCCATCCATCACGATTCATAACTTTCACTGCAAAAGAATTAACTAAACTACATCAGAAATAGCAATAGAAGTTTGATTTCATCAACATTCATGTCTTTCCCTACAATTCAATAACTAAACTAATTCATAAATAGAAATAAAAGCACAATCCAAATTACTAACATAAGAGACAAACCTTAACCCCCCACACCATTCATTAAACTCAATAGATGCTTCCACAGACATCTCAAACACTGCTCACAAACTCCACCAAACCGAGGCCAACCAAAAAAAAAAAAAAAAAATCCTCATCCTCGTATAAAATTTTAACAAATAATAATAAGAATCCCCCTAACCACACCCACCCCACCTCACCAAAAAAAAAAAAAAAACCATAGTTCAGTGAAAAAATGAAGAACAAAATCTGTGATGAGTGATAATATCATTCTCTTTTTTTCTCCATCTTGACCTTCTTCAATGCAACTATTTCTCCAATGTTTAGCTTTATATAGAAGCAGAGTATCCCAAGATCACATATAGAATGCTACAGCAGAAAAATTATGTAGCACAGAACAGGATATTATTGAATAAATGAAATTAATACCAAGCTTGCTTTGTCTTGACTGCAGAAAATTAGTTGTGTTTCTACCAATAGACCATTCTTTAGTGATCTGTGGAGCTCTACTACCCAGGATATCTCCTTTGTCAATTCCCTTCAGGATAACCTAATAGCAAAAATAATCGAAGAAGTTAATCTCTATTAATCAATAAAATAAACAACTAGATTTCTCCTAGAGAAAGAAAAAGCATATTACCAGTTTTTCAAGCTATGGCTTATAAGCTTCTTGCTCTTTTTTCCCCAACTGGAAGAGTAATGAGAAATTGAAGCTTCCTGCGTGATGCAGATGGTTATTGGTCCTCATGTTCTTCTTTCAAGGAATTGTGAAAGATTAATATTGTAGAATCGGATGTGATATAATTTCTTTCAATTATTAGTATTATTATTTTGTGAGGCAAATTGTGCATTAGACCCTTCTCTAGAAGAATTTAGAAAAATCAATTAATAGTAATAACAATAATAATAAAAAGCTGCAATAGCAATGTTGAACTGCATGATAACATGTAAAATCAAAAGATGCCTAAAATTGTCATCGAATTGATCACAGTGGTGGCCATCAGATGGCTTAAATAGAATAAATATTTCCAGCCAGGAATGATGGCATTTTTTGCCTTGGCAAAAATCATCTTAGATGGGAGTTATTTTGCAGTAATAAATTTCCAAACTATATCATTTCCATTTATTGCATTAAAATGGTAAAAACAAAATTGAATTGAAATAAAATATATTTAACGGTGGTCATCACTATCAAACAAAACATCTGTACATAAGCCCAGATAATTTCAAATCCCCAGGAATAGACGAAACAACACCTGTATGACCTAATTTACCATCTGCTATTACACAGGAGTAGCTTACATGGAATATCTTCACAATGCCAATGTTTTGCCACTTTCTCTATTGCATAAGAATTCCGCAAGTGAGATGAATTTTGAACTTCTCATGTCAAAATGGCCTATACTAAATTTCAACATGCACCTATACACCCCAGATCCTTCAATGAATCTGTTTTACTCACTCTTCTGATATACCTCTAATTGGGACCCCCTCTTTATTCCGAAAGGTAATAAAAATCCAGAATTATCAAAGCTCATACTCATACTAATATTCGGCATCGCTCATACTTCAATAGACAAAAAATTCATGGAAAAACTCAGAAAAGGCAACGCATCCCAAGATTACAAAGTATATAAATGTTTGAGAAGATATAGATTACCTTAAACACCAATCGAATCGCTGAATCGCTCCATTCCTCCCTATCCTTCCTATATTCACCTCCGCCACCGGCAGAAGAACTAACTCTCGATATAGAATTTCAAAGTGGGAGATAAAGTTGGTGTGGGATGCATGGTTGGTTCATGTCTCTTATGCGGGGATTGCTACCATGATCTTGAAAATTATTGTCCTAAAATGATTCTCACTTACAATTCCACAGACAATGATGGAACCCTCACATATGGAGGCTTCTCTAGTGTCATGATTGCCAAGGATCGTTTTGTGATTCGCTGGCCTGATAATCTCCCACTTGATGCCGGTGCTTCTCTCCTCTGTGCTGGGATCACAACTTACAACTGCCTCAAATATTTTGGTCTAAACAAGCCTGGAGTGCACATTGGTGTGGTGGGTCTAGGTGGATTAGGCCATCTTGCCATGAAGTTCGCTAAGGCATTTGGTGTCGAAGTCGCAGTGATAAGCACTTGCCCTGGAGTGCACATTGACAACATGGATCCGTTGGGAAGAACAAAAGGCATTGTCACTGTATCCATCAGTGTCTGGGGATGGAAAAGCGATGCAACCACCTCCTCCATCGCAGCAACAACAGTTGTACTGCTAGCGGGGATGGAGAACATCTGATTATGGGGGAAGGGGAAGAAGTGCAAGCGGGAGAGAGGGAGAGCCAGAGTACAAAGCTACATCGGGAAGAAGAGAGGAGTAGCATGGAAAAGGGGGTAATGAAAAGTTAATCCTTGAATTACCCAGAACCAATGAATCTACAAATGGCTTTTCATTTGCATGACCCTTGAGATTTCATTAGAAAAATAATAGATAAATGCATGTAAATTTAAGGTGTCACATGGCAGTAACAGATAATATCAGGTGTCACATTTACAACATTCTCTAGCTACTTATATATATATATATATATATATATATATATATTACAATTTTTTTTTATATAAACAAGATCCAGCATTTGCAATCAGTTGTGGGGGCACCAAATAGTCCCCACATCAAATCCCCAATTTCATAGAAATAGCTTCGGTGGTCACCCCTGGCGAAAACATATTTTATTTTTATTTTTATTTTTTTTAAGGGAACATCTGATGTCCTCACAGGGGACACAGCCGTCCCCACACCATAGCCAAATAACCAACCACCCTTGAAGACGTGAACAAAGCACTGTGACCCATTTTTTTTTTTGGAAACACAGCTGTCCCACCAAGCAATTCAACCAAAAACAATGCATGAAGACCATAGAAATTACAAGGGCGAAGACTGGTGACCGAACCTGGAAAAATCTTTTTTTTCTTTTTTTCCCCCCTAACATTACAACATCAAAACCTACGCATAACAATCACACATATGCTCATGAATTTCAGATTAGGGAGAGAATTACTGATATCAGTCTTGACTATTTATCCCGTCAGGGAGACCAGACTTATATTTCTTATTGACTGACAGGGATTTCTATTGGATTGTATGCCCTCTTAGACTAGATTTCTGATGTAAAATCGAATATTTTAATAAAAGAATTTATTTTCAAATTTTTTTTGTGAATTTACTTTTTGTTTGTATATAATTTCGTTTGGAATAGACTCATTGTGTTTAAATAAGTGATCCATGTGAATGGTGGTCTTTCATAGTGAGGTATGGATCATGGGTTATTTAACACATAAACATTTATCCTTAACCTATTGATGAGAATGGAAATCTCATCATGTTTAGGTTATTATGTTATGAATTCCAAATGGGGAATGGCTTACCTTTAGCCAGTGAGTAGTCCACTCACTTCATGATATAAGCGTATTTCGAATACGTAGGACAGGACTTGTAGTAGTGGTTTCTAAAAGTACTATATGATAGAAACCTAGACTACTACTACTACAGCGTGGATTAATTCTCTATGACTTGAGTATGAGTTGGTGGTCTGACGAAGTTGGAAGCATATGCTTTGATATGTTATAGTTGAGGTTCTATGGTAGAACTAATATACTTGTATATTGGGTATATGTGACTAGTTAGTTAAGATAGATTTGTATAAGATAGTTTCTACACAATATCGCCCCTTGTGGTTGTCCGAATGATCTAAAATGTCCAGGGCCCTGAGAAATATGACTCGGATGTTTGCTTTAGGGTAGCTCCCTTGGAAAGCGAAAACACTCTAGGAAGTCGTGGATTATTAGACTAGAAGCTTAAGGTTGGTAGATGTCATTTAGAGGGGTGTTAGTACACTTCTTCCTCTCTAAATGTACATCGATGTGTAGAGGGGTATTTTAGTCATTTCACCTGTAGGTCAGAGACTTTACTAATGCAGCATTGCCCTTGGGGTCAATATTTTCTTATGGTGATATTAGAAAATATTTAAAATGCAAAATACAGCTATTTATATAGCAGGAGTATTTTGGTCATTTTAGCAGCTAAGGCGATGTGTCTTTTTGGTCATCGGAATAGCCCGTAAGTCCTAATTAATTTTGGGTTGAGGAATTGGTCTTAGTTCAAGAGAATTTTATTTTATTTTATTTTATTTTATTCGAGATGTCTAATTTATTATTAGACTAGAATAAAATAAATAAATAAAATAAAAAAGGAGTTGAGAGAAATTAATTATTTAGTTTAATTGGTTAATTAATTATTCAGGGCTTAGGTTCAGTTTGAATAATTAGAAAATTAACCTGGGCTTAAACTAAGGGGCAATAATTAATGCATAATTATTTATTGGGTTATTTATATAAGCCTAAAAAATAAATAATTAAAGATTAATTATTTTAGTTCATTTGGGCTCATTAATTATTTATTGGGTTATTTATATAAGTCCAGGAAATAAATAATTAATATTTATTATTTTGGGCCTTTTGGGTCCAAGAAAAATAATAAATATTATTTCGGCCCAATAGCTTGGACCGTAGGGTTTTTTTCAGATACGGTTTAGATGAGTTTAGGGTTAAGCCAAACTTATTCTTTGGATAACATTCGGGTGTTTGAAATATGATATCTCGGGGGATATGTTTATCAGATAATTGGATACCTAGTTTTGGCTAATAATAAACAAGACTCTTGTATAGAGAAAATCCTATTATTTTCCCTAGCTTTTCTCTCTAGCACACAAAAAAAACTCCCTCTCACGTTTCTGTTCATGTAGCTCTCTCTCTCGTGAGTTTTGTTCTATCCCTTGTTCTTGTTTCTTTGCTAACCAATAGCAAGAGAACTAAGGAGATTAGAGACCACTCTCCTTCACTCTTGTGTTCACCAACAAGAAGTTGGACATTGGTATATTCTGAGAGTTAAAAAGCTTGGCGTTCATGCAAACAAAGCGAAGTAGAAGGTTAGCGGGTTTTCAACCGGAAGCTTCTTCAAGTGGGTAAGGCGAAGCTATTCCTGTCGTTCAATCTACTCCTACTCAACCTAGTAGGTTTAAAGCATGCAAATGTATGATCTTAACGCTTCCGTGCAGCCATTAAGGTTTGTGTTTTTTTTCTCTCTGTTTTTTTCCCGTGAAGCATGCTCCCCTATTTTTCTTCCCTTCAATTTCAGTCACACAAACAAATTTTAGAACATGTTCTTCCTCTCCTTCTTTAATCACATGAGCCATTAAACACATATCACACATAGCCACATGGTATTATGATCCAAAATCCAAATAAAACAACCAAACTCAATTCCCAAATTTTATACAGAAAATACAAATTATAGAATATTTCGAAAAACAGAAGATGCCTGAACCACTTACTTCAGAAGTCAGACTAATATCTCCAATCCAAACTAATCACTCCACACAATTGTTCCCTAATATCAAACCACACAATACCAATATCAATTCAAGGAACTAAAACCCCATGAATCAATTTACCTTATTATATATATATATATATATATATATATATATATATATATATATAGAGAGAGAGAGAGAGAGAGAGAGATTTCTTACTGTTACTTTTCCAACCACTCCTACCTAAACCTACAATTAATCATGCTATGTATTTTTCTCTTTTTTTTTTTTGGGCCACTGGTAGTATTCAAAACCCACATAAAACGTCATTTGCCTCACGGATGCTCTAATTGGCTGAGCTTGCACCATATTTAAAAAAAAAATTGTATATGTATACTAAAAGTTTTATTATGACACTTTATTTAAAGCAGACATGCACAAAGATCAAATGAAAAATATTGTCTTTCAAACAAACACAGCTTAAGCAAAAAAAAAAAAAAAAGGGCCTTGGGGGTAGTACAAGAGCTTCAAAAACATCATGATTTTGCTTTGGCAAATAACTTACAGAATTTTATAGTATTGTTGCGGTCAAAATAAGGAGCCAATGCAGACGGGGATCGGCTTCTTTTCTGATAAACATAAACGATCCGATTTGGTGAAATAGAAAATGATATTAGATCTCTTTTGAATCAGGGAACCGGGTTCCTTGAACTTACTATAGAAAGGGTTCAAGAAAGTCAGCTGAAAATGCTCAACGGAATGATTTTTCTGGGGCAAAAGACTGATACTTGTATTAAATTGTTAAGGAAAAAGGTCTAACACTTGAAAGAAGAACAACAAGCTGTAAGGAAAAATTAGAAATAAAACTGTAAAGGAAAATTATAACAAAGTGATAAGAAAACTGTAAGAAATTGAAATCCTAGACTAAAAAGCTGTAAATGATGACAAAGTAGAAGAAATTGAAATTGAATGTTGTTGGTTGATGGTTCATGATGTCTTGGTTCTGGGCGATGCTCCCACTTTATACTTGCTGCAATCGAATCCACTAACAGATCGTGGAGTTTCTTCCGGCCGAAGAATGCCCCCAACAGTTGTGCAGGATTCTTGTGCCGAAAGATCAGGGGTTTGTTTTCCTTCTTATCGGTTTCGTGGTGTTGATGTTGATCATGACTGTCGGCTGATTGAAACGTTGACTTTATCGGCTCATCCAAACTTATCGAATCGGCATCGGCTCAAAGTAACCGTTGTGTCGGCTCGACAAAGTTAACGTCAACAGTATACAACCCATTGCAGTTCTCTGGAGACTTATATTTGTAATCCAGAACCCCGGAACTTCTTTTCCGTAAGGTGATTTAGTTGATCATTCAACTCATCCGTCAGATGATTTTTCCAGTTTCCGAACTCGCCTCGCCAGAAAAAGGCCTTATGCGCCACACCAGATGGCAGTGTTCCACTTCTGTTCACTTCCAAGTTCCTCATATTTTCAAAGCTACACAACTTTATGATTTCATCAACCAATCCTGATTTTTCTTCCTCAGAAAAGAATGAGCAACCCAAGAATTCAGCTAGATTTCTAAGGTGAATTTTGGGTTCTTTTGTCATATCTTCGTACCTCAAGAACATGACTTTTGAGGCCTTTTCTTGCTTTCGTTCCAATATTCAAAGACATGGTCCCAAAAGGGTCTAAAGAAGCTCACTCCTCTACAAAACATATCAAAGGCCACCTCTAGTGAATTAGTGCCCATATGGGATTCTGTCAAATTGTTCATGAAATGCCAAAGTGAGATGAATGTGTCCTTAGGGTAGAAGAAAAATGGAATTGGAGAAATCTCTTGTATGTGTTTATTGTCTTCTGGTTCCTTCACACAGAAATTACAACGTCCAATGCCTGCTACATATAGCCCTAACACCTTAAATCTAGCCATAAAATAAGGAGGAATAAAGATCATATCAAAGATCATATCAAAGATCAAGGATCCAATATAATTAGACTACCATATTTGTAGGAAGTTGCTACTCTTAGGAATCTTGAATACCAACCATATCCCTCAATCTGATACTGGGTGAATCTTCGAATGAGCACAATCTCCTTATCCCTCCAGCTACCTTATAACTCCTAGGCTCAATCAATTGAATCCAAATCAGGTCTGTTAACAAGGGTTCCTGCATATGTAAACAACCTTACATACTGAATCTTTTATAGAATTTGGCAAAGAAACATATGGCAAATGAGTGGAAATGAGCCGAGGCAAAATAGTTGAGGAGAGATCAAAGAATTGGTCTTCAATGGAGAAATGAAGCTCCAAACAGGGCACAATTTGGTGAGGATTGTTGGTGAGCAAGGGGTGGCTGCTGTCTATAGGGAAACATGACCGATTCATGATAGTGAAAGCCAAGGCCTTTAGCCTGGTGCCACACTTGGGAGCAGAAACAAGGAAAACATCAGAATTTTGTGCATTGAAGTGTTTTTGAGATTCAAGAACTCCTTGAAACTGCCATGCCGGATACCAAAACCCTTGGTATTTGTACAGATGAGGCTCAGCCCATCCCTTTTCTCTTGGTAGAGAAGAAAGTATTTCTTTACATTCTTGGGGTAGATCTTCCTCTTTTAAGTACTGTGGAGCTGCAGAAGATTGAGACATTGCCATGGCTTCAAGAATATTATTAAAATGGCAATATTTCTGCTGATAATTAACCCTTTACTAGGTAAATTTTATAGTTTTCTTCCTCCAATGATTAGGAATGCGTGGAAATATTCAAGTATTCCGATCAGGCCAATTTCTTTGCTTTACATTAAATTATACCAAGTGATTCTTCTTGTTGTTTGTGGTCATTATTGCGGGGCATGTTATTTTAATATTTAACCTTAAAATTGTTTTGGATTAGATTTATTTGGTGACAATTTGGATTTCATGCTTATATTTTATAGCATACTTGTGAGAAATGTGGGAAGCCAAGCATATTTTTCACCATGTTTGTCCCGCTGAATATTAACCTATTTGAAGTCTTTTTCTCACAAGACCACCTATCTTGTCGAGGAACCATAATTAAACTTATATATTAAAAGAAGTAGACAAGGAACCCTTTTTGTATTTAAAAATTTAGAGTATAGACAAATTTTTATTAGAAAAATTCAAAATGAGCTATGTTGAGAGTTATTATAAGAGAAACATTATTCTTCATATTCCTTTAGACGATTTTTTACTATTGTGTCCATTCAAAGAAGAGCTACAAGTAAGGATTCGAAAGTATATTGAAAATGAGGAGAGATTTTATTTTTGAGGGAAAAACATAAATTTTATTGATTAGGGCATGCTATAATGAACTAATAATAATAATAATAATAATAATTGGTTATTAAAAAATAAAAAAATAATTTTGTTAAGTTACCAACAAATCAATTAATTGGTTGATAAAGTAGTTGATAATGTTCCAATTGATTCTTTTAATGGTAATTTAGTTGGCATTTTTTTTTTCAATTGATTATTTAACTGTTATTTTGATTGGTAATTTTTCAACAGCTCCTTAGTTAACACATTTGTTTTGTTGGTAAATATTATATATTTCCAACAAATAATTCAGTTGGTACTTAGTTAGTAGATATCCAAGAATATCATGCTAATTGATAGTTTACCAACTAAAATTCAATCGGTAATGTCGTAGTATAAAATTGTTATATTGTTGGTAAGTACCAACCGATTTTTGTTGGTAACTAAAATTACATTATCACTAAATAATCCACAATTCACATATTTTATAAAACAATCGTGCATAAAATTAAAAGTACATCCATATTCATAATTCACATATTTGAAACACGGCCTAAATCAACTAACATCCATCTCATCCTAGAGTAGTTTTTTTTGCCAACTGAGAATTTGGAATAGCTAAGTTAGCTCAGTTACAAAGAAATAACACACATGCAGAGTAGAGTTAGAGTTCCATCCAATGATCCTTATTAATTGGTTCAGGTTGCCCCCCTCCCCCATGTATTTGATTTGCAATTAGCTCCTTTTCTTTTTGTAATTCCTTTTAGTACCTAGAATGTGATAATGATAATACCAAAGTGTAAATGATAACCAATACCAGTACCAAAACTTATGCATGCTAACAAAACAGCCCCAATAAAAACTTAAGCTATATTTTATTTCTAAACATTCATCCTAGAATAAAAAGAGAGCAACACAAATTCTTATTTAATAAAAAAAAAACATAATCCAAAGGAAAATTTATAGTAGAACTAGTTTTTGGCAAATATTCACATTACTACAAGCATAGGAAATAGGATGCTAAAGTCTATGAGTTTTAAAAGGACCACAACCAACATTTATACCTAAATAATAAGTTGTGCAATTAAATAAAAACTATAAATACAAAAGCTGTAACATATCCAAGTATCAAGAGAAACTACAATATGACATCAAATTCTTTTTAACTAATACTCATTCACTAATAGAGAACAATAATAATCATGCAAGTCCCCAAAAAATTATTTTAGCTACGCTTCTTACCATTCATTTTCCCCATCTCAAAGAGTCAGAGTACAATCATGTTTTTTTTTTTTTTTTAATGTTGCACCTGATATTTTCGGAAACCAACTAAATAAATTTTAAATCTCTAAGTTCATATATCTAGAATTAAAAAAATTAGAAAAAAAAACATAACAGATCCCAGACAAATTTGAGGAATATCCAGAAAAGGGATAGCGGTAATAGTGCTTTGTTCAAAACCAGCAACAGAGATAAAAATTAAAGACAAACTCTACTAGACAGCTACAATCAAAGAAGCAATTTTTACGGCCGAGATATTAAGCTGCAAGTCACCACAATTCCTCACCAAGATAAGTTGACAATGTACGAAAAATAAATGTACGAAAGAACACAGAAACAAACACAAACAGCTGACAAGAAGAAAGGCTTTACGCTTGGCGAAAGAGTAACTCCGGCGGAGGAGCTAATTTCGGCAATTTTACCCCCAACTTAAGGATTCAATGTCTTCAAAAAAATGCAGAGAATGTAGACGAGAGGGAAGACTAGTGAACGCGGAGAGGCCTGAGGTTGGGTTTCAGAGGGCTAATTGAAGTGGTGGGAGTTGCGGGTTGAGGAAGGCAGTGGTTTCATATGTAGAGTCGACAGAGGAGGAGCAAGGCATCTGGACAAAGATGGTGCAGTGGAGTGATGAGAAAAGGATGGGGTTTGAAGAGAGGTGAGTGTGTTGGTAAGGACAAAGATGGTGCTTATTTATTATTTTTTTAAAAATTTTCCTAAGCTCCCATGATTTGGATAAAAACTTCAGCCTTTTCCTCTATTGAAATGCCTAATTCCTCCATTGTCTTCTTCTCTATCCTTTTTTTTTCCATCATCCTATGAAAATGATACAGGGTAAAACTGAATTTTTTTTTTCAGTGGCAGTGGCTGATTATAAGGCTATGCTTTATTGCACCAATGACAAAGGAAAAAAGGCTGGCTATATTGAGAAGCGAAATAGCCCACACTACAATCCAGGAAAGATGTTCACTCTTATCTCAAATTTTCAATTTTTCAGTGAAGAACATTTTGAATCTTCCACTTGTCGATGTTAGCTGAGAAGTTCTGTGAATGTTAATGGGGGAAACGAACCGCTGGATGTTACTTGAACGAGTCTGATTTTCCCATTGCTGAAATCTTCTGTGTTTGAGATGACTCAAAATCTTGTGCTTTTCTGGGTGTCAAGAATTTGGATGGCCAACGTTCATCAGCATATATGCCTCCTCTTTGTAAATTGCAAAGAATCATAATATGTCTTTCGTTTGATCTACATTTTCTTTTAATTTTGTCCGTAAGAGAAAAATATATTATCATCTAAAATTTTAGTCAAATTTTATTTTAATATCTGAACTTTACTTTACATCTAATCGACATTCTAACTTTAAAAATATATTATTATCTAAAATTTTAATCAAACCTCATTTTAATATTCAAATTTTACTGCAAAGCTAATTTAATGGCAGTGGCTGCAAAGGAAACTCGGGTGTTATTATGTTATTAATAAAGAATGGTTTGGTGACATGTTACTTAGGTGGTCCACCCTCTGCCCAAAAGAGGAGTAGCTGTGTCGAAAAAGATAATTATTTCGTTCACGCCCTACCCTCAAAAAAAAAAAAAAAAAACACTCGGAAAAAGACAAAATTAAGAATTCAAAATTAAAAGAAAAATTATATAAAAATATATTATATTATAATATTAATTTTTTTATAAAAATGATTTTAAAATATTTTATTTGTTTGTTTTATCTAGAGTCGTTTAATAATATAATCTTTTTAATTATGAAATTTAATTATTAAAATATTATCTAAATTCAATCAATAAAAAGTACTACTTAAAAAAAAAAAATTCAAGTTCCGTGAACCTTTTCCATCAATATATGCATAAAGGGAAGATTCAATTGAGCGTGCACACCGTGGGACATTGCCTAAAACCTTAAGTAAAGCTGGAACTATCACTCTGAACCACTATTCTATGAACCATTATAGTAAATTCAGTCCCATCACACTTAAGTAAGAAAACGTAATAAAATTTTAAAACCTTTCTTATTACCTTTATTTTACTTAACATATTTTTGGTATATTCTCAATCATAATATAAAAAATTATACTGACATTTTCAACTGCTTTTGTTGTCAAAATATAAATATTATATCATATCATTAAAATTTTTTAATTTAATACACGCATATATTAGGACTAAAAGTTAATACATTCTATTTTTAATTCTCAATTTCTTTTCAAGACTAAATAAGTTGGAGAAAAATAAATCAAAAAATTTATGAAACATTTGATCTTTGTTCCTCAAAGGGTATCAAATTAGAATTAATACAAATTAATATAAAAAAAGAATTAGAACAAAAAAGGAGAAAAAAATAAATCCGTGGCAAAAAATTCCTCGTAGACTGCTAGGGATTCGCCACATATAACTAAATTCCGTGGCAAATCCCTTGTAGTTTGCGAGGGATTTGCTACGGAAAAAATGTAATTTTAATTTAGAAAGAATTCTGTGGCAAATTGTTAGGAATTTACAACGAAAAACATAATAAAATTTTAAAATATTTCTTATTACATCTATTTTGCCTAACATATTTTCGGTATATTCTCAACCATAATATAGTAAATTATACTGACATTTCCAATGACTTTTGTTGCCAAAATATAAATATTATATCATGTCATTAAAACTTTTACTTTAATACACACATATGTTAGGCACTAAAAGTTAATACATTCTATTTTTTATTCTCAATTTGTTTTCAAGACTAAATAAGTTGGAAATAAACAAATTAAAAAATTAATAAAACATTTCATCTTTGTTCCTCAGAGGGTATTCAATTAGAATTAATACAAATTAATATAAAAAAGAATTAGAGTAAAAAATAAGAAAATAAATCCGTGGCAAATCCCGCAGTTTATTAGGAATTTGCTACATATAAAATGTAATTTTAATTTAGAAAGAATTCCATGGCAAATTTGCGGAAGATTGCTATGGATTTGAGACAGAGAACATAATAAAAATTTAAAACCTTTCTTATTACCTCTATTTTGCTTAACATATTTTTTGGTTTATTCTCAATCATATTCTAGTAAATTATACTGACATTTCCAATGACTTTTGTTGTCAAAAATACTAATATTATATTATATCATTTAAACTTTCTACTTTAATACACACATATGCCACACACTGATGAATAAATTTTCAGTGAAGAAAAATCATTCAAATTTAAATCCATCCCTAACCAAGTTTTAATTAAAACATTAATCCCTAAATTACACATATGAACAAGTATACTCATCACAAGTATAGTATAGAGAATTAACGAGTATCAATCCTCAAGGAACAATTATCATTAGTTACCTTTAATTCATTGTATAACCAACCCAATAAAATGATGAGAGAATAAAAAGAAAAATAAAGAAAAATATACATAACTCAAGGATGAAAGAATATGCAATTTAGATAAATACTCTTGAAGACGTGACAATGAATTACTTAGTAATTAATATTACAATTAATTATCATCTTGGCATCATGAAGGAATTATAATAGAGTCCAATCGTTTCCCAAGTCATACACTCACTATCTCATAATTAAATTAGCAAATTTTTCAATCAAACCAGCATAACAAAAAAGATGCATTAAACTTATCCTTCAACAATTATCCCTATACTCTAGATGATAACAAACATGAGATTAGAAAATAACTCTATACTCTAGGTAAAATCAACTAATATTTGATTACCTTAGTTATTTGTTTTTAACTTCGTTTTCCAAGCCCGTTAAGAGATAACAAATATAAAATCAATGAAATTAAATCAACTCCTAACATCGTTTCCCAAGTCAATTAGAAGCAAATCTAAATTTATCAACTTTTGAATAATCACAAGTAATCAAATGCCAAGAATGAAAATAAATTGATCAAATAGCAGCTAAATTAACTCAAAAATTACGAATCTTAAAATAATGTCAAATTACAATAAAAACATTAATTACATCATTATTCTAGAAAAAGAAAATAAAGGTAAAGAGAAAGAACTCATAGACATGAAGGCATGAAAAACGGAAAACACAAGTCACGCAGCAGAAGCGAAAAACAAAAAATGGGAAAAAAACTGAAGAACAGGAAACTCTGAAAAGAGCCGACGCCAACTCCGGCAACCCTAGCCAGCACTAGTCATGCTCTGTATGGGTTTCGAGGTTTAAAAAAAAAAAAAACCTCTTTTCCACATTCTTAGATTTGGCTGGACCGGAATGTGTGCAACCGGGGTAGGTACGCTGGTAGAAACCTCTGATGCAATTCCTGCAAGTCTCCTACTCTGTCTTTGCATGTAGGTGAACGCCAAAATCTCGATCTTCTAGTATATAACCTGCCTAATTTTGTTTGGTGAACAACTCATAGACTAATGAACTTTTTCTAGAGAGAGAGAGAGAGAGAGAGAGACGTCCTCTTTTTTCACAGAGAAGAAGCCGTCTCAGAGAATCACGTTGTTACTCTTTTCCCATTCTCCTGTTTAACTTAAATAAAACTCTAGGTTAAACTAAATTGGGCCATTGGACTCTTAGTTTAGCCTTTTGGGCTTAATTAATTCTAATTAGAACCAACTTAATGTCCGAACAAATAATTAATTTTCCAACCCAAATAAACTAGTCCAATAAATAAGCTTATATTAGTTTAGTCCCAGGTTAATTTTTAATTATTCAAACTGGGCCAAAACCCTGAATAATTAATTAACCCACCAAACTAATTTAATTAATTCTCTCTCCATGGACCTTTATTTTATTCTAGCTCAACAATTAAACTAGGCTACTTAAATAAAATAAATTTCATTTAATTTAAGATCAATTCCTTAGCCCATATTTAATTAGGACTCACGGTCTATATTGGGGACCAAAAGACACACCGCATTGGATACTAAAATGACCAAAATACCCTTGCCTTATAAATAGCTGTATTTTTCATTTTAAATATTTTCTAATATCACCATAAGGAAATATTGACCACAAGGACAACGCTGCATTAGCAAAGTCTCCGACCTACAGGTGTAATGACTCAAATACCCCTCTATACATCTCCATATATTTAGAAAGGAAGAAGTGTACTAACACCTCTCTAAATGACATCTACCATCCTTAAGCTTCTAGTCCAATGATCCATGACTTCCTGGATTGTTTCCGCTTTCCAAGGGAGCTACCATAAAGTAAACATCTAAGTTATGTTTCCTAGGGCTCTGGATATTTAGATCATTTAGACAACCACAAGGGGTGTATAGTATAGAAACTATCTTGTACAAGTCTATCTTAATTAACTAGTCATGCATACCCAACATACAAGTTTATTGGCCCTATGATAGAACCTCAACTATAGCATATCAAAGTACATGCTTCCAGCTTCGTCAGACTACCAACTCATACTCAAGTCGTAGAGTACTAGTCATGCTGTAGCAGTAGTAGTCTAGGTTTCTACCATATAGTACTTTTAAAAAACCACGACTACAGATCCTGTTTTACGTATTCATAATACGTTTATATCATGAAGTGAGTGGACTACTTATTGGCTAAAGGTAAGCCATTCCCCATTTGGAATTCACAACATAATAACCTAAACATGATGAGATTCTCATTCTCATCAATCTGTTAAGAATAAATGTTTATATGTTAAGTAACCCGTGATCCATACCTTATTGTGAAAGACCTCTATTCACATGGATCACTTACTTAAATACAATAAAGTAATTTGACGACTTTCTTGAATAATGCCCATTTGAGTTATGAATCTCCACTTTTTGTGATTGATTGGGAGCTTTGATCCTTAGATTCATATGTTTTCCTTGCTTAAATAAGGTCCAAAGATGCTAAAATTCATTTCCTAAGAGTTCTAAGCCGAGTACAAGTTGGAAAAATACCAAAACTCTTAGGAAATTCTCAAATTAGTGCGAAACAAGAAAAATCACCGCCTTAGAGTAGCGTTGAGTCAGCGCCAGCTGTGCTCCTCACGGTCAGTGCTGGCCATGCACTGTTTGTTAGAATGTATGCCCTCTAAACTAATTTTATCTGATGTAATTATCGAATTTATTCTCAAAAAATTTGTTTGTGAATTTACATTTTATTTGTGTACGATTTTCATTTGGAAATGACTCATTGTGTTTAAGTAAGTGATCCATGTGAATGGTGGTGTTTCACAGTAAGGTATGGATCACGGGTTACTTAACACATAAATGTTTGTTCTTAACCGATTGATAAGAATGAGAATCTCATCAGGTTTTATGTTATTGTGTTATAAATTCAAAATGGGGAATGGCTTACCTTTAGCCAGTGAGTAGTCTACTCATTTCATAGCATGAGCGTATTTCGAATACGTAGAACAGGACATGTAATAGTGATTTCTAAAAGTACTATTTAGAAGAAACCCAAATTATTACAGCTACAGTGTGGACTTATACTCTACCGCTTGAGTATGAGTTGGTGGTTTGACGAAGCTAGAAGCATATACTTTGATATGCTGTAGTTGAGGTTCTTTCGTTGAGCCGATATACTTGTATGTTGGGTATATGTAACTAGTTAGTTAAGACAGACTTGTACAATACAACTTTTGCACTATATCGCCCCTTGTGACTGTTTGAATGATTTAATTATCCAGGGCCCTGGAGAACATGACTTGAATGTTTAATTTAGGGTAGCTCCTTTGAAAAGTGGAAACATTACAAGATTCGTGGATCATTGGATTAGAGGTCTAAGGATGGTAGATGTCTATTAGAGAGGTGTTAGTACACTCCTCTTCTTTAAATGCACGACGATGCGTAAAGGGGTATTTTAGTCATTACACCTATAGGTCGAAGACTTTTCTAACGCAACATTATCCTTAGAGTCAATATTTCCTTATGGCGATATTATGAAATATTTAAAATGCAAAATATGACTATTTATATAGTAGCGATATTTTGATTATTTTAACAGCTAAGGTGATGTGTCTTTTGATCTCCGGAATAGTCCTTAAGTCCTGACAGATTTGGGTTAAGGAATTAGTCTTAATAATTATGAGTTTTATTTTATTTAATTAGTCTAATTTATTAATGTATTAGAATAAAATAAAAGGCCCAAGAGAGAGTATATATATTTTATTTAGTTTAATGGGTTAATTAATTATTCAGAGGCCTATTTAGAGGCCAAAGCCCAGATTGAATAATTAGAAAAATTAATATAAAATAGATAAAAGACCTAATATTTTATATTGGTCTATTTGGACTTATTAATTATTTATTAGGCTGTTTAATGAAGCCCAAAAAATAAATAATTGAAACTTATTATATATGAGTGTTCAAATCCAAGAGTAAATAATTTTATCTGGCCTAATGAATAAGACCAATGGTAAAATAAAATTATAAAAAATAAAAAAATAAAAATTAAATTAATTAATTAAAACAAAACAACACGGGATCCCATGTTGTTTTGCGTAAACGATAATAGAAAGTATGGAGTTTTTTGTTTTCATGTTGTTGGTCTCTCTTTCTTGGTGAAGGTATGAAAAGAAATGAAGAGAAAAGGCTCTTAGATGGTAATTCAAAAAGAACACCCATTTTTCTCAGTACGTTTACACAGAGGCCAAAGAGAAGCTATTTACATAGTAAACCCAGATTTTGTGAGCTTCACGGGCAGTGGAAAGGGGGTATCATTTCGGAAGCTCAAAACCTTCGCGTGAATGAGACGAAGTCTATGTTTATAAGGATGTGATCCAATAGTTTCAAACATCCTTGTACAAACATCTTATTTAGTGCCAATAAGGTCATTCAAACACAAAGATAAATTTTTCGTTCTATAAGTATACTTTTGGTTTGATGATTTTTGCCATTTTCGACCTTCACTGGGGGCCCGACGTGCTCTGTTTTTTTCTCCTTTCTCCCCTGTTTCCAATATTGGGCTGGCGCCGGCCGTGCATTGCTCAGCAACTGTTTTTCGTCATTTTTTCTCTTTTTCTGCCACAAAACACCAAAATATATTTTCAATGGTAAAATATCAAATATGAAGGAATATGACTAGTTATTACATCAAATGCATCACAAAATATCCTCAAATAACTAGAAAATTATTGATGAATTTAATCCCTATCATATTCCCCCACACTTGAATCTTTGCTTGTCCTCAAGTAAAGTACTTAAGACAAGAAAAAACAAGACAAACTTTCAAAAATTCTAACTTATAACAAAGTCACAATACCCCTTCAAACTTTAGACATGACCTTATCATTTTTTCAACCATTTGAAAACCTTTACAAATTGAAGGACTAGATAAGACATACCAATGTCTTCAAAGTTAAATTAAGCAAATTCATACTTTAGTTTAAGAAAATTATTTCACCATTCAAGCAAAAATAGATAATATGAATCATTCAAGTCAAACTATCTACTAATTTAAGCATTATAAACTCAAAAATTGTACAACACAAGTAATGATTTAAGAAAAACACTCCACTCTTTTTTCAAAGACATAAGAAATTAATAACCTTAAGTGAATGAATTGCTCTTCACACACCGTATTGGCCCCCTTTATAGTCATTCTACATTTTTTCAAGAGTTTTTTTTTTTTTAAATCTTTGCTTTGTTTACTTTTTCTTACTTTTTTCCCTTTAGGATAACCTGAAGAGAATGCACTGAATAATACTTGTTACTTCTCTCCATATTAACCCTCATTTTCAGCAAAAGGTCTTCAATAATAAAAAATAAGAGCATCTTTTTCCAAAAAAAAAAAAAAAAAAAATCTACTCACAAAACAATGAATTTTTCCACTTAATATTCTTTCAATTTCCTCATTCATTACTCAAAGCCACACAAATTTCAAATCTATAATACAAGAGTTAGTCAACAACTTTTCCTCCATTTATCACATTATCTACCTTCAAACTAAATGAATAAAATAATATTCAAACACTACCGAATAAACAAGATTAGCTCAAATTTTGAAGACTTAACATATCCTATCCAATAAATCAATTCATTATTAATAAAAATCCAACCACTTGAATGATAAAAATCATATCCCAAATAAGAAAGATACCTATAACCTCATTATAAGCCAAAGCAATGAAAACCACAATAATTTCAAAAACAATTTAGCCGAGATAGCCCAAAAATAGAGTACATGGAACATACTTTCAATGCTAAATTCTCCTCTATACTTAAACTAGACATTATCCTTAATGGCAAAAAATATAACAATGAAAGCAAAGCTAATGGACCAAAATAAATAAATGGGAAGAAGATACGAAAAGAAAATACTTCAATAACGTAAAAGCCTCAACATATGTGAATCCATCACAAGGAGTTATTGGGGATATGTCCCTAAACAAAAATACAAAAGAAACAAAAAACATAAAACTAGAAAAGGAAAATAAACTAAAATAAAAAAAAGTTAAAAGAAAAAGAATGGAGAAGGACAAAAGGAAGAAAATGTCATGAATCAAGCAGTGTGACATCGAGATGCTCTAAAGTGCTAAACTCTTCACTCAAGTATGGCTTAATTCGACTTCTATTCACCTTAAAGATCCTCTTAGTTGGGTGAGAAACCTCAATAACCCCAAACGAATAAACTCGATGTATTTCATATGACCCCGACTACTTTGATTTTAACTTACTCGAAAAAAATCTGAGCATAGAATTGAATAATAGCACATTGTCCCCTTCTTTGAACTCTTGGGGGGGGTCGAATGTGCCTATCATGCCAACATTTCATCTTATTTTTATAAATTCGAGAATTATAGTATGCATCATTACGCCATTCCTCCAACTCATTCACTTGAAGTAATCTCCGTTGTCCTGCAAGCTGAAGATCAAAATTAACAAGTTTAATTGCCCAACGAGCCCTATGTTTGACTTCCATAGGCAGATGACAAAATTTCCCATACACCAATCTATAGGGGGTCATACAGATAGGAATTTTGAAAGCAATCCTATAAGCCCAAAGATATCGTCCAATTTCAAACTCTAATATTTTCTTGTATGAGTAACCACTTTTTCTAAAATTCTTTTTAACTCTCTATTTATCACTTTAACTTGGCCACTTGTTTGGGGGTGATAAAGGGTAACAAACTTATGGGTAACGCCTAAGTGTTTGAGAACCTTGTCCATTTGGCTATTGTAAAAGTGTGTTTCCCTATTACTAATGAGGACTTTAGGTACACCAAATCGGGTAAATAGATTTTTAAGAAATTTCACTATAACCCGTGCATTGTTAGTAGGCAAAGGTTGCACCTCAACCCATTTAGACACATAGTCAACTGCATCTAAGATGTATTTGTTACCAAAAGAATTAGAAAAAGGGCCCATGAAATCTATCCCCCAATAATCAAATATTTCATAAGCTTGAAAAATTTGTAATAACATCTCACTAGATTTTGAAATATTACCTGTACGTCGACGCCTACCACAATTTTGAACAAACTTGTAAGAGTCCTCAAAAAGTGTTGGCCAATAGAATCTAGACTTAAGCACCTTTCTTGCAGTGTTATTTGCTTGATAGTGGCCTCTCGCAGGTCCTTCATGACAATGCTTTAAGATGTTCACACTTTTATTGGAATCCACACACTTTCGAATAATTTAATCCACACGGCAGTTGAACAAGTAAGGATCCTCCAAAAAGTAATGCTTTACTTCAGAGAGAAATTTCTCTTTTTGTTGCGATGTAAAATCATTAGGAATAATTCTTACAACTAAGTAATTAGCAAAATTCGCAAACTAAGGAGTTTGAGAAATCTCACTATCAACAAATAGGAGTTATTCATCCAAGAAAATGCCATTAATGTCTTCTTTGTCAAAAGGTTCCAAGTTGGGATTTTCTAACTTAGACAAGTGATTTGTAGTCAAAGTTTCTGCTCCCTTTTTATCCCTAATTTCCAAGCCAAACTCCTACAACAATAAAACCCATCTTATCAATTTTGGTTTGAAATCATGCTTGGTTAGTAGATATTTAAGGGTAGAATGGTCCGTATACATAATGACTTTGGACAAAATAAGATAAGAATGATATTTTTCAAAAGAAAATACTATTACAAGCAATTATTTTTCCATTGTGGTGTAGTTCTCTTGTGGCACTGTAAGAGGCTTGTTCGTATAGTAGATTGGTTGAAAAATGCTTATTCCTCCTTTGTCTAAGCACTACGCCTATTGTATAGTCACTTGCATCATACATTAATTCAAAAAGAAGAGACCAATTCGGTGCAATTAAAATAGGAGAGTTGATCAATTTCTTTTTAAGCACATTAAAAGTATTGAGACATTTATCATCAAAATTGAAAATAATATTTTTTTCAAGTAAAGAAGTAAGAGGTTTAGAAAATTTTGAGAAACCCAAGATAAACTTTCTATAAAAACCTGTATGGCTAAGAAAACTCCAGATAGCCTTCATCGAAGTGGGAGGAGGAAGTTTCTCAATTATTTCAATTTTTCTCTATCAATCTCAACACCTTTCCTTGAAATCTTGTGTCCTAACACAATACCTTCTTGTGTTATAAGGTGGTATTTTTCCCAATTAAGTATGATGTTGGTCTCTTCACACATTTGAAGCACTTTTTCTAGATTAGCCAAACACAAGTTAAAAGAATCACCAAAAATAGAGAAGTCATCCATAAATACCTCCATGATGTCTCCTACAAGTCTTTTGAAGATAGCCATCATGCATCTTTGGAAAGTTCTTGAACCATTACAAAGACTAAAAGCATACGACGATATATAAAAGTACTAAATGGGCATGTAAATGTAGTTTTCTCTTGATCCTTCGGTGCTATGAAAATTTGAAAGTAACCAGAAAAATCATTTAAGAAAATATAAAATTCATGTCCAACTAGTCTTTCTAGCATTTGATCAATGAAAGAGAGAAGAAAGTGGTCCTTCCTAGTTATCTAATTTAATTTCCTATAATCGATACAAACCCTCTTATCGGTTACCAATCTCATTGGAATCAACTTATTTTTTTCATTTGGTTCACCGTCTTTCCTCCATTCTTTAGTACTACTTATGTTAGACTTAACCAAATACTATCAGAAATGGGGTAAATGATGCCTGTATCTAAGAGTTTAATTACTTCACATTTTACTACATCACTCATATTTGGGTACGTCGGGGTTGCATTATGGGCTTTGTTCCCTCTTCTAGCACTATTTTGTGAGTGCAAAAGAAAGGGTTAATTCACTTAATATCTGTGATCTTCCATGCTATAACTTATATTTTCCTAATAAGATTATCAATTTGGTCTTTTGCTCCAAAGTAAGGTCTTTTACTATAATCCCTGGTAATTTTCTTTTGTTGGCCAAAAATGCGTATGCCAAATGCTCAGGGAGGTCCTTTAGGTCTAATTCCGGTAGTTCCTTAATAGATGACTTTCTCCTTCCCAAACTACTTTTTTGGATTTCTTTGAACTCTCCCAACTTAAGGGCTCTATTTGAATCCTCCAATTATGCGATTGATTGCTCCATGAAGCCCATAGAGAAATTGGCCAATGATTCCTGCACAAAATCAAATATAGACTCATCAAGAATATCAATCATTAAACAAAAAACATTAGAAGATGTAGGATGCTACATGCTTTTGTGGATTTGAATAATGACTTCTTCATCCCCAACCCTATGTGTTAACTTCTCCCCATGAATGTAATTAGTAGTAGCTAGAAAGGGTTGTTCTAGGATTAAATAGACTTTAGAATCTTCATCCATATCCAGAATAACAAAATCCATAGAAAATATAAATCTATCAACTTTAACCAATACATTTTCTACTATTCCCCTAGGGTATTTGATAGACCTATCTGCTAGTTGAATACTCATCCTAGTGGGTTTAGGCTTACCTAGGCCTAGGTTTTTGAAAGTTTTGTATGGCAAAAAATTAATGCCAACACCTAAGTCTTTTAATGCAATGCAAAATATAAAAGTACCAACAAGACAAGTAATAGAAATTAGTATTATTGTAACTGGTTCTTTGCTGGAATCAGGCAGCTCCTTACCTTTCCGCAATGTAATACCGGCTGAATCATCTTGAATTTTCAACCCCAATGGTGTCATTTCTTGTGATTTTAACACTAGATCTGTTAAAAATCGAATTTACCTCTCTATATTTTGAATCATTTCCTCAAATTTGGCCAACGTGTCATCTATTTCATGAAATCATTTGGTCACATGGGTGACAAATTTTTCTAATACCCCTTCTAGAGCAGTTGAGCCCGATGGCCGAGGTATCATCTCTTGAGAATTGTAAGGGTACTGCCCTACGTTCTAGTTGGCCATGTTACCTACATGTGGTAGCTTATTAGTGTCATACAGGCATAGTAAAATATTGAATCAAGTTAGTGAATTAAGATACAATTATACACAACAAGATATGGCATTAATTTACACGAAGAACATATATATATATATATATATATATTTACATGTAGACATATATACATATAAATATGGTTAAATTAATGAAATTCAAGTTTTCATGATATTGTTCCCCAACAACGGCGCCAAAAACTTGATGCATAAATTTTGGGTATAGAAAAATCATTCAAATTTAAATCCATCCCTAGCCAAATTTTAATTAAAACATTAGTCCCCAAATTACATATATGAGTAAGTATACTCTTCGCAAACATAGTATAAGGAATTAACGAGTATCGATCCTCAAGGAATAACTAGCATTAGTTGCCTTTCATTCATTGTTTAACCAACCCAATAAAGTGATGAGATAATAAAAAAGAAAATAAAAAAATATACACAACTCAATAATAAAAGAATATGCAATTTAGACAAATATTCTTGAAGACATGACAATGAATTACTTAGTAAATATTACAATTAATTATCATTGTGGTATCACGAAGGAATTACAATAGAGTCCAAACGTTTCCCAAGTCATATACTCACTATCTCATGATTAAATTAGCAGATTTCACAATCAAACTAACATAACCGAAAAGATGCATTAAACTTATCATTCAATAATTATCCCTATACTCTAGGTGGTAGAAAGCATAAAATTAGCAAATAACTCTATACTCTAGGTGAAATCAACTAATCTTTGATTACCTTAATTATTTATTCTTAACTTCATTTTCCAAGTCCGTTAAGAGATAATAAATATAAATCAATGGAATTAAATTAACTCCTAACATTATTTCCCAAGTCAATTAGAAGCAAATCTAAATACATCAACTTTTTAATAATAACAAGTAATCAAATATCAAGAATGAAAATAAATTAAACGAATAGCTAAATTAACTCAAAAATCATGAATCCCAAAATAATGTCAAACTACAATCAAAACATTAATTACATCATTATTCAAAAAAAGAAAACAAAGATAAAAGAAAGAACTCATAGACAAGCCCTTATTTTTCTCTTTGAAGACCTTCTTGAATAATGCCCCTTTGAGTGATGAATTTCCTTTTTTGTGATCGATTGGTAGCTTTGATAATTGGATTCATATGTTTTCCTTGTATTTTTCTTACTTAAATAAGCTCCCAAGATGTTAAAATTCATTTCCTAAGAGTAGGGGTAGCAATATTGAACACGACACGCCAACACGACACGAACACGACACGGTTATAGCGGGTTAGAGTTGGAGTTTCACGGGTTCAGGTTGAAATAGGTCGATCCATTTAACTTTAAACGTGTACAGGTCATAAACGGGTTCAACCCGTTTTAACCCGCGAACCCGTTTAACTTTTTTTAATATTTATATTTAATACTTTTTGTAATACCCTACAAATTTTACTATAGAAAATTAGATAATTTAATTTTTTACATGAATTAATTGAATTAAATTTTATTATATGAATTAATTAAATTGTTTGTGTGTCTATTTTGTTTAATTATATGAGACCTCTTAAAGAAAATAAATGATGTTAATGTGATTATTTGCTTGATATATAGTAAATGAATCATTCTTAATTAATTATTATTTAGTATCTATAATAATAATAATATTATTACGAGTTAGTAAGCAACAACCTTACGCGAGTCTAAAGGGGAATGTTAGACATTTAGGAAATAACGTATGTAATATGCCTACGAGGCCGAATCGAATATACTTGTGTCAACCCGTTTTATAACACGAACATGACACGAAAATAAATGGGTTGACACGACACGATACGTTTATTAATCGGGTCGTGTTAGGGTTGGCCTGTCGAGTGTAATTATCTCAAATTGACACGACCCGCCAACCTGAACACAACACGATTGCCACCCCTACCTAAGAGTTGTAGGCCGAGTACAAGTTGGAAAATATCAAAACTCTTAGAAAATTTTCCAATCAGGGCAAAACAGGAAAAAATCTCTGCCTTGGAGTAGCATTGAGTCGGCACCAACTGTGCTCCTCACGGCCAGCGCCGACTATTGCCCGATGTACTCTATTTTTTTCTCTTTTCCAGCATTGGGTCGGCCCGGCCGTGCACTGCTTAGCAACGAGTTTTCATTTTTTCCCATTTTTCTACAATAAAACACCAAAATACCTTTCTAAGGGTAAAATATCAAATATAAAGGAATGTGACTAGTTATTGCATCAAATATATCACAAAATATCCTTAAATAATTAGAAAATTATTGATGAATTTAGCCCCTATCACACACTAAAAGTTAATACATTCTATTTTTAATTCTCAATTCCTTTTAAAGACTAAATAAGTTGGAGATAAACAAATTAAAAAATTTATAAAACATTTGATCTTTGTTCCTCAAAGAGTATCGAATTAGAATTAATAAAAATTAATAAAAAATTAGAATAAAAAAGCTAAAAAAATAAACATGTGGCAAATCCCTTGCTGACTGCTAGGGATTTGCCACAGATGACTAATTTCCGTAGTAAATCCCTGGCAGTTTGCCAGGGATTTGCTACGAAAAAAAATGTAACTTTAATTTAGAAAGAATTCCATGGTAAATACGTGGAAGATTGCTAGGAATTTGTCACGGAAAATATAATAAAATTTTAAAACTTTTTTATTTCCTCTATTTTTTCTAACATATTTTTTGGTATTTTCTTAATCATAATATAGTAAATTATATTGACATTTCCAACGGCTTTTGCTGTCAAAATATTAATATTATATCATATCATTAAAACTTGTTACTTTAATACACAGATATATTAGGAAGTAAAAGTTAATACAATCTATTTTTAATTCTCAATTCCTTTTCAAGGCTAAATAAGTTGGAGACAAACAAGTTAAAAAATTAAAAAATATTTTATCTTTATTCCTCAAAGGGTACCGAATTAGAATTAATACAAATTAATATAAAAAAGAATTAGAACAAAAAAAGAGAAAAAATAAATCCATGGAAAATCCTTTGCAGACTATTAGGGATTTGTCACAGACGACTAAATTCAGTTGCAAATCCCTGTTAGTTTGCTGGGGATTTGCAACAAAAAAAAAATAATGTAATTTTAATTTCGAAAGTATTCCGTAGCAAATTCGTGGCAGATTGCCAAGGATTTGTGACGGAAAATATAATAAAATTTTAAAACTTTTCTTATTACCTCTCTTTTGCCTAACATATTTTCGGTATATTCTCAATCATAATGTAGTAAATTATCTTGACATTTCCAACGACTTTTGTTGTCAAAATACAAATATCCTATCATATCATTATAACTTTTTACTTTAATATACACATATGTTACGCACTAAAAGTTAATACAATCTATTTTTAATTCTCAATTCCTTTTCAAGACTAAAGAAGTTGGAGATAAACAAATGAAAAAATTATAAAACATTGATCTTTGTTCCTCAAAGGGTATCAAATTAGAATTAATATATATTAATATAATAAAAGAATTAGAACAAACAAGAATAAAAAATAAATCCATGACAAATCTCTCATAGATTGCTAGGGATTTGCCACAGACGATTAAATTCCGTGACAACAGTTTGCTAAGGATTTGCTAAGAAAAAAATGTAATTTTAATTTAGAAAGTATTCCATGGCAAATCCATGGCAGATTGCTAGGGATTTGCGATGGAAAATATAATAAAATTTAAAAACCTTTTTTATTACTTGTATTTTACCTAACATATTTTTGGTATATTCTAAATAATAATATAGTAAATTATACTGACATTTCCAACAGCTATTGTTGTCAAAATACTAATACTATATCATATATTTATAACTTTTTACTTTGATACACATATATATTAGGCACTAAAAGTTAATACATTCTACATTTAATTCTCAATTCTTTTTTAAGACTAAATAAGTTGAAGATAAACAAATAAAAAATGTTAGCCCTAAAGGCTTTCTCCTATATTTTGACTTATGAAAAATATTGATGTGAACTAACTTGTGTAATCTATATGTGATATGATATGTTTAATCTCTATTCTTCTAAGGCATTCAGATATAATTATTAAGCAACTATTTAGTAATGGAATTCAAGTATGGAAGATAAAAAAGAAGTTCAAAATTTATGGGGTTGCATACCAAGAAGTCCTTATAGAAGAACTTTAGATTAGGAAGTGTTATTAAGGTATTTCTATTAATTCCTATGTTTCTTTACCTTTTTTATTCAAATTGTTTTTACCTTGAAGTACACAAAGAAAAAGATTTCAAAGTTTTGAAAATTTCAGAATTTTAGTTTGAGTAGCTTGAATGTTTTTGCACCCAAAAGATTCGTCCACAATCCTGTAAACAGTGTTGAAATGTTTCTGCCTAAAAAAGTGCCATTTTGGACTTACCTTTTGGATGCATCGTCGTCTGAAACTTTAAAACTTGAGTCCAAAACACGGGTGAATTTAACAGAAAAATTATAGCCATTTTATAGCCGTTGGTACTTCACTTTTTGGCTCTACAAATCACCTCTAAACAAAATTAGACACAAGATTTTTTTGACATTCCTCTCAGAAACACTATTGCTCATCAGTTTACAAAAATCTCTTTTTATCAAGTGCTTCAAAGTAAAATCATTTTGTGTCAAAGGCAAAAGTATTTGTACTTTGCATCTTAGTGATCATTTATTCAAATAAGTGAGCTTTTACTATTCTATTAATATTCAATCTCCTTTGTAGTACAAGGTTGTGGTGTAAAACCCATTTGGGATGAACCTTATTATGATTGTTTGATTGAGAGGTTTTGAAAAATCTAGTATGGTGATCCTCTCTTGTATGTTGTATGGTTTGATTTCATTAAGTGGTGTAAATGAAATTTGGTTGAAAATCCTTAAGTGTGAGCTTAAGGTAGTGGACGTAATCTTGGTAGATTGAACCACTATTCATTATGTGTCTCATTTTCTTTCATAAGTCATTAGCTGCTTCGTGTTTCTTTCTTTATTTGAATTTGGATATATCTCAAAGAGTTCTTAGATAACTTTCTTTGTCACCATAAAGTCGGTCCAAGAAACTTGATGATCTTTATTATTTTGTATATCAGACAAGTCAAAAAATTTTTAGCTTGCCAAAAACCTTATTCACCTCCCCCTCTAAGGTTTTTCAAAAAACTTTATAAAACGTTGATTTTTGTTCCCCAAAGGGTATCAAATTAGAATTAATACAAATTAATATAATAAAATAATTAGAACAAGAAAAGAGAAAAAATAAATCCATGGCAAATCCATAGCGCAAATCCCTCACAGACAACTAGGATTTTCTATGGAAAAAAAATGTAATTTTAATTTAGATTATTCTGTGGCAGATTGTTAGAGATTTGCGACGCATTACAACTAATGCAATTTTCTTGGGATTTGTGATGAAATCTCCTATATTTTCCTTTTTTTCATTTATTGAAAAATATTATAATTTTGCCATGAAAAATTTTTCATCAGAAATTGGTGGCTAATTTTTTCTTATTTTTTTACGCCTTTATTTGCTACAGATTTACTTTGGAACATCTATTCATTACTAGTTGCTACAATTTCCGTCGCAAGTCGTTGGTAAATAGCTACAGATTTGCTATGTTTTTTTGTCCCTCACAATTTGCTATGTCTTGTGCTTTTGTGTGGCAAATCCATAACAAATTTCCATGGAATTTTTTCGTAGCAAAACTCCATCGCAGATTCATAGTTTTCTTGTAGTGATCGTTATAAATAAGTTAGGTTTTGGGCTCTTATATATAGATTATACTAGATTATGTGATAAAATATATTTAATTATCTTCAAATTTGATCATAATATTTTTTTTAGTAATTTTAATAAACCTAATAGTTGGATTATTAATTTGATATGTTTATCATTATAAATGCATTAGGTTTTAGGCGCTTACATAGAGATTATGATATATTATATGGGAAAATATATCCAATTACCTTCAAATTTAGTCATGATACTTTTTTTAATTTATAATTTAACAAATTTAATGATTGGATCGTTAATTTGGAATGTTTATCTTTATAAATGTAGTAGGTTTTGGGCACTTATATAGACATTATGATATATTATACGGTAAAATATATTCGATTACTTTTAAATTTGGTTATGATACTTTTACATTAGGTTTTGGGCACTTATATTGACATTATTATATATTATGTGGCAAAATATATTCGATTACCTTTAAATTTGGTCTTGATACTTTTTTTTTAAAAATTTTTTTAGCAATGTTAACAAATCTAATAGTTAAATTGTTAATTTGAAATACTTATATTTATAAATGCGTTAGTTGTGGGCGCTTATATAGAGATTATGATATATTATATGGCAAAATATATCTGATTATCTTCAAATTTGGTCATAATATTTTTTCTATAACAATTTTAACAAATCTAATGGTTCGATTGTTAATTTGATATTTTTATCTTAACAAATATGCTAGGTTTTGGGAACTTGCATAAAAATTATACTATATTATGTGACAAAATATATCCGATTATCTTTAAATAGAGTTATGATACTTAAAAAAAGAAAAAAAATAGTTTTGATATGCTTATCGTTATAAATAAGTTAGGATTTGGACTCTTATATACAGATTACACAAGATAATATGGCAAAATATAACTAATTACCTTCAAATTTAGTCATAATATTTTTTCTTAGTAATTTTAACAAATTTAAAGGTTTGATTATTTATTTGATATGTTTATCATTATAAATGCGTTGGGTTTTCGGCGTTTTATGGTATATTATATGGCGAAGTATATCCAATTATCTTCAAATTTGTTCATAATACTTTTTTTTAAAAAATAATTTTAATAAATCTAATTGTTTGATCATTAATTTGATATATTTATTTTTATAAATGCGTTACGTTTTGGGCGCTTATATTGACATTATGTTATATTATCTGGAAAAATATATTCAATTACCATTAAATTTGGTCATGATACTCTTTTTTTTTTTTTAGTAATGTTTATAAATCTAATGGTTAGATTGTTAATTTGATATACTTATCTTTATAAATGCATTAGTTTTGGACGCTTATATATGAATTATGCTAGAATATGTGGCAAAATATATTTAATTACCTTCGAATTTGATCATATTATTTTTTTAAAAGCAATTTTAACAAATCTAACAAGTGAATTATTAACTTGAGATGCTTATCTTAATAAATGTGTTAGGTTTTGGGCACTTATATAAATATTATACTTTAATATATGGTAAAATATATCCCATTACCTTCAAATTTGGTCATAATACTTTTTTAACAAATTTAATACATATAACAGGTTGATTATTAATTTTATATGCTTATCTTTATAAATAAATTAGATTTTGGACTCTTATATAGAGATTATGCTAGATTATACGGTAAAATATATTCGATTACCTTCAAATTTGGTCATAACATTTTTTTAATAATTTTAACAAATCCAACGGTTGGTTCGTTAATTTGATATGTTTATCTTTATAACAAGTTATGTTTTCGATGCTTATACAGAGATTATGCTATATTTATGACAAAATATATCCGATTACCTTTAAATTTGGTCATGATACTTTGTTTTATAGCAATTTTAACAAATCAAACACTAAAGGCTATTTTTTTTTTTTTTTGGGTAGTGAATCTTCTACCAACTACCCACTTCAGTTGGTATTTTGTTAGAAAATCGGCAGGAAAAACATTCCCCCTATTGCTAATATATTACCATAAAAAATAGTTATAAACTGCTCGCAATTTATTGATAATTTATTGGTAAATATTTTTTTCACCTGTTTACTAATATATTACTTACATATTACCAACAAAAATATCAATAATTGAATTCACACAGTTAGTAATTCTGGTGGTAATTTACTAGACCATGATTTATATATTTATAATGGATATTTTGGTTGGTAATTCTGTTGGCAACAAATTGACCATCACATTATCAATTGTATTACTAACTGAAACATCCATCAACCACCTACTTCAGTTGGTATTTTGTTGGTAAATCGGCGGGAAAAATATTCCTTCCCTATTATTAGTTGATTACCATCAGAAATAGTTACCAACTACTCAAATTTTATTAGTAATCTATTAGTAAATATTTTTTTACCTATTTTCCAATATATTACCAATATATTATCAACAGAAATATCACCAACAAAATACGCATAGTTGGTAAGTAATTGAAATGCAACATCTTCCATATTTATTAGGAATATGTTGATAATTTGCTGATAATTACCAACCAAACTTGGTTTGTTGGGAATGGTTAGTTGGTAATCAACATTTTTTATAGTAGCGATTAATCTTCGTTGCTACAATACAATGGTACTTTGTTGACACTATGATAGGGGTTAAATGTATACATTTTTTGAGTGTCATTTTGTTGTATTTGATATGATTTTATATTTAAATGACTATTGATTCCCTTTATTTTATTATCTTTTGTGTAGAATTGATAAGATGGAGAAATATGATGAAAGATAGTAAAAATTGCACAAAATTGGTTAAACAGTCGTGAACTAACACCAGCCCAAGAAGCTAAACTGGTTGGGGCAAAACACTGTACGAAACGGAGCAATTTCGAAGGCAAACAAAGTTAGATTGGCGGCTGCCCAAGCATCTGAACCAGCGGCATCTCCCTCTTGATGCAATATCGGCAAGATTTCCCTTTCAATGTAGAATTTGGTAGCTTCTACAAGGATTCTTTTGGGAACTGATTTGGGAATGAATTAGGATTATTGTATACACTTTTTGGCAATCTAAACTCCTATAAATACAAGAGAAACAATTCCTCCAATGTATGTACATATTAGATTAGAGTAGTTTTTCATAATTTTCAAATTTTCAATGTAATTTTTTTTTGAAAACTCCTAAAGAGGAGTCAAGAACATCAAGAAGAGGAAGATCGACATCAAGAGGAGGAATATCAAGATAATATTGGAAAAGAAGAGAAGGTTTATCAAGAAGATTGTAAAAGGAGAAGGGGATTACACTTATCTATGAGTTTTTCTTATATCTTTTTTTTTATATAATTCTATTTTGTTAAAGTTGGGTTTATATATTTTAATTGTAATTGGGAATATTTTTACTCTATAATTTTGTATTGAATTATTTCTAAACTTGTTAAATTCCAATTTTAAATATTTGATTACTTGATTTTATAAGTTGAATTAATTAATTCGGGACTAATTAATCCACTATCTTGTTCTCTCTTAATTGGAATGAAAAAGAAGGTTAAGAGAAATATTTGGTAATCAAAGAGATTAATATTACTAGAATATAAGGGTATTATTTCATCTATTAAAAAGACTTTAGTGTTGCCTAAAATACAAGGACATTAATTGTTTAATTGAGCTGTTCTTAATGCTTCTTAGTTTTAATTAGGGAAGTAAAGCATACCATTTGATTAATCTAAGAATAGAATTTTATGACTTAAAAAAATGAATGAAAGTTATTTTTGAAACTCATATTGGTATTTCGGATTGAGAATCGTTTGGTTGAAAGATATTTTCTTCACTTGTCATAGAATTGAGATATTTCTTCATTACATGTTTTTTCTCCTTATTCTTACTTCTTGATGATCCTTGTGACTTTTTTGTGTCACTTGATTTTCTCTAGCATAGGTAGGTTATTTACTTTTATTTCTTTATTTTATTGGGTAAACAATAAAAATTAGGGTAAAGCAACATGGGAGCCTCAATTTTTGTGGATTCGATATTTATTATTCCCTATACTATATGATGTTCATACTTGCCCGTATGTGTGGTTTTAGTTGTTAGAATTTTAATTAAAACTTGATTTTTTGCGACCTGTTGTTGTTAATTTTTCCAATACTAAAAAATATGTATAAAGTTTTTGGCGACGTTGTCAAAGATAGGTACTATCAGAAACACTCGAATCTTATTGATTTAGACATTTTGTATTTGTAAGTATCACTGACTTTTCTTTCTTTTTGTATGCTTTTTCTTTGTTTCTATATTTTTTTGGTATCGTTTGTATTTTTGTATTAATGTTTCTTGCTACTAACATTTCTTTTGTTTTGTGAGATAAAGCAAAAAAAAAAAAACTCATCATCATGGAAGGTTATTCCTGGGGACGTATGTGGCCATAGGTGTAAAATCAAATGCGTCTCAATGATGATAAATTTGCAGAATTGCAACCTCATGTTCATGTTTTGAGTGAGACATCACTTGAAGCATTAATAAATTCCTTTGTTGATAACAAAAATACTGCTATTAAATGGAACAAAGAAGTTTCCTAATGATTGAGTAACCATAGAACATAGTTAGCTAAGGATCGTTGAGGAAACTTATGAGAGACTTTCATCTAGAACACTGGAAACTACAACAAAATAGGGGACTTGTTATAGTGATGAGCAGGCGCCAGATGCATCGTATGAGGCGGCACCGGCTGACACTCAAAGAACTGAAAAAATTGATTTTTGAGCCTTTCTTGGAAATAATTATAGAACAATTGTGTTCCTTGAGTAACAATGCCCACATATGTGTAAAAGAAAACCCCTATGGAGAAGAGAGAGGATATGAGAAAAAATTGCGTACTGTGATGGGAGAAAACTTTTGTTCTATTCTATATGCTAATACTTTCGATTTCTCTTTGTCACATGATTTTGTAGGTACAACTCGCTTTTTGGAGCCTAATGGTGCCATTGACGATGTGTGGAGCTTAATCTGCCTCAAGAAGTTGGATTTTTTCATGATACATCATAAGAATTTCTTGGAGGATGTTAACAAAATTTACCATTCACCCTAACATATGGGAGGTAACTTAGTTATTGTAGACTATGTTTTGAAAAGTAAGGATTTCTTTATTCCAATTTTAAGTGTTACACTACTAGGTACAAAGGGGAGTTTTCATGGTAACAATTCTTTTGAAGGGTTAATTGGTAAGATTGATGCATTTTTTAGATACTATTTACATTCATTTGTTGACAAAGTAATTTATACATCCAAAGAATTGCAAGGGACTAAGGATTATGCATTTGCTTTCATTGATTCTAATGTTCTTTATGTGCTTTGCCTTTTTCAAAAACCTCCATTCTTTCTACATTCATTATACCTAAATTTTCTATTGAGCAATAATTTCTTTTACAAGAGTTTGATGAGGAAGTATGATGAATAGAAAGAGTTGTTGTCTTTGTTTGGATTTGTTTTGTTATGCTATAGGTCTTTAGGTCATTGTCATTGTTTTGTTTGATGGTTTTGTTTTTAGTTTATTTAGGTCTTTATGTCATTGTCTTGTCTTATCTTATTTAATATGGTTTTTCTAGTCTTTTTGCCCCTTCCAATAAGGAAAGTATTTTCCAGCTTAAGTGTGTATGTGTGTGTGTGTGTGTGGGGGGGGGGGGAGTGAGTCGTGTCTTTATTAGCTTTTTTAGGATTTTGTTAGTATTTTGCTCTAGTATGTTTTCTTTTTGGTGTTTTTATTTTGCTATTGTTTTCTTCATGCTTTTATTTGTGTTTTGATTTATAGGTTTGCATAAATTCTTCTTGGACAAGCTTTTCTTTCTCTTCTTCAATTTTCAACATTTTTTGAGCTTATTACACTTGGGAAGTATTGCTTAATTTTCTACTCCTTTTATCCTTTTTGGTCCCTTTGGAGATACTTCATTGTCTTAATTTAATGCCAATGAAGGCATTATCCAGTTTAAGTATTGGGGAGTGGTTTGGTAATATTTTTTATCTGAGTGTTTATCAATTCCCTTGGTGTTTCTTGAAATTTTGAGATGAGTTGGAAAATTTTGGAGTAGTTTGGTGATATTTTTTATCCAAAAGTTTATCAATTTTCTTGGTGTTTTCTTGAAATTTTAAGCTACTTTGAAAAAATCTAAAAATTTTGAAATTTACAATTTTTGGAGCGAAATTGCAATTTTGGACTATTATGTTATTGTTATTGTTTTTTTTTAATTTGGTTTAAAATTTATTTGGTTGAGCTTGGTTTTGTGTAAACTTGTATATTAAGTGTGATATAGACTAAGTCTTGAAAATTTAAACTGGCCTTATTTATATTGTAGTAGATGTTGTGTCATTTTGTTTCTTAAAGATTGATGTTGACTTTGTGATGAAATGTAAGTATGGAATTTTAGTTGATTTTGGTGTCATAATTTTCTAAACTAGTCCTTATTCTGAGTTTAAGTAAATAAGGTGAGAGGTGAGGTTGAAGGAGAAAATGTGTTAAAAAAAACACACAATACAGAAAGGGATATATGTGACCATTTTGGCAAGAAAAAGAAAAGAAAAAACAATGAACAAAAGCGAAAATTTTGTTGAAAAGAAAAAAATGAAAAAGTGAGATGAGAGAAAATAAGAGTGTGAGTGAAAAAAAATATGCGTTGAAAATTAAGGGGGCCAATACAGTGAAGTAAATAGAAATCTATTCACTTGAGGCTATTAATCTCAAGAAAAAATAGTGAGAATGTCCCAAGTTTGCTACTTAGATTGTAGTAGTTTGGAAATTGTAAAACTTAAGTTGATTGATTATTCGTAACTTATATGAGTCACAATGTTTGCATTATTGACTTGAGGAATGGGATGAAACATATTAAATGTATATAAACTTGTTTAACTCAACTTTAATGGCTTTGGTGATATCTATCTTAATACATGAGTTTGCATGAAATTAGTTTAATTGAATAAGTATTATGTTGAATCTTTAAGTTGGAAGAAAGATAATATCTTTATTATATTTGCTATGTTTATTAAAATCTTCTTGTTAATAAACTATTTGATTGGTGTGTTCAATTTTTGTTTGCTTGAGGATAAGAAAAGTTTAAGTGTAGGGAAACTGATAAGGGTTAAATATACACATAGTTTGAGGGTTATTTGTGTTGTATTTGATATGATTTTATGCTTAAATGACTACTGATTCCCTCTATTTTGCTATCTTTTGCGTAGAATTGATGAGATAAAGAAATATGATGAAAGATAGTAAAAATTACCCAAAAATTGGTTAAATTGTGGTGAGCCGGTGCTGGCCCAAGAAGGTGAACTGGCCGGGGCTTAACACTAGACAAAATAGAGAAAAAAGAGCAGTTTTGGAGGTGGACAGAGTTGGGTCGGTGTCGACCCATGCATCTGAACCTATGCCGGCTCTCTCCTATTGTAATATCAGCGGAATTTCTCTTTTAATGCAGAATTTGGCAACTTCTACTAAGATTCTTTAGGGAACTAATTTGGGAAGGAATTATGACTCTTATACATATTTTTTGGCAATCTAAACTCCTATAAATATAAGAGAAATAATCCCTACAATGTATGTAAATGTTAGATTAGAGTAGTTTTCATAGTTTTTAGTTTTTCAATATAATATCTTTAGAAAACTCCTAGATAGGAGTTAAGAACGTCAAGAGGAGAAAGATCAAGGGAATCTTGGAGAAGAAGAGGAGTTTTATCAAGAAGATTGCAAAGGAGAAGGGTATTATACTTGTTTATGAGTTTTTCTTCTATCTTTCTTTGTAATTCTATTTTGGTAAAATTGGGTTTATATGTTTTAATTGTAGTTGATGATATTTTTCCTCTATGATTTTGTATTGAACTATTTCTAGACTTGTTAAATTCCAAGTCTAAATATTTGATTACTTGATTTTACAAGTTGAATTAACTAACCTAGGACTAATTAATTCACTATCTTGTTCTCTCTTAATTGGATTGAAAATGAAGGTTAAGGGAGAAATTTGGTAATCAAAGAGAGATTAATATCACTAAGAATATAGGGGTATTATTTCTTCCATTAAAAAGACTTTAGTATTGTTTAGAATATAGGAACATTAATTGTTTAATTGAGTTATTCTTAATGCTTCTTAATTTTAATTAGGGAGGTAGAACATACCCTTTGATTAATCTAAGAATAGAATTTCATGACTTGAAAATGATTGAAAGTTACTTTTGAAAACTCACATTGGTATTTGTGATTAAGAATTGATTGACTGAAAGATATTTTCTTCACTTGTCATAGAATTGATGTATTTCTTCATTACATGTCTTTTCTCCTTATTCTCACTCCTTAATTATCCTTATGACTTTTCTTGTGTTATTTTATTTTCTCTTGCATAGGTAGGTTATTTTTTTTATTTCTTTATTTTATTTGTTAAACAATAAAGAATAGGGTAAAGTAAAGTGTGAGTCTAAGTTCTTCTAGATTCAATACTTACTATTCCCTATATTAAATGATGGGTACACTTGCTCGTATGTATGGTTTTAGTAGTTAGTATTTTAATTAAAACTTGACTGTTTGTAGCCCCTTGTTATTAATTTTTTCAACACTAAAAAACATGCATCACACGAGAAATCTTTCCACCCAAAAGGCGTTTTCTTTTGAAGTAGAATGATTCATGGCCTTCTAGAAAATATGATATTTTTGTAGCAGTTAACTTAAACCGAGAAACACACTTTAACAAACAGAACTAGTAACTTCATCGAAAGTGTGCTTCAAGAACGTCTTTGAATATATGCATGAATTTCCTCACTCCTATTTTTTTTGACCAATTCTCTAAGAATATCTCTGAGTTTCGTGCTTCTTCTTTCCGCATATAATCAATAGCTCTTTAGTCATTTTTATACATCATAATTGAGTGTTTATTTTCTTGTTGAATTAGAAATCCGTTTAAAGATTTGTCTTTGAAGTTTCCTAAATCTTTATAGTCCCAAATTTCATTGTCTTTGTGAATAAAATCTTTATTGTATGTATCTTCACTAAGATTCTTCCTAAATTTTTGAAAATCCTTCTCCTAATCCAACTCCAATATGTCTTTAGCACCAAACATTGCCAATTCAGATTTAAGCAATTTCCAAAAGCATATCTATCACAAGAAACACGTCTTCTATATTATCAAGGATTTATGTGAATGAATCTTATCAAATGCCAACTTTGCCAATTACTTTAACATTAATGGTATAAGAAACCTTACTAATATCTTTCATTAAAAAATTTTAGATAACTAACTATTTAGTCTCATGCGATAAACTCAGAGCGCTACTTGTAAGTAGAATGTTATCCATGTTTAGGATCGGAAAAATATATTTGCTCCCACTTATTATATATGTTGATCAATAATGTTCTCTTTAAATCTAAAATAAGAGATAATATTGTCAAACTTAATATACTATTGACAGAATTTTATTTAAATCCATAGATAGACTTCTCTAACTTGTAGGCAAGATGATTTTTATCTTTATCACAAAATCCCACAAGTTACCATATATATACTTTCTCTTTATGGTGTCATTCAAAAATTATATTTTCACATCCATATAATGTAACTATAAATCAAAATAAACTACTAGTATCATGATTATACTTAACAAATCCTTCTTAGACATTGGAAAGAAGGCTTCATGATAAGCAATACCTTCCCTTTGAGTGGAGGCTTTAGCTGTAAGTCTAACTTTATGTTGTTCAATATTACTAGATGAACTCTTTTTGTTTTAAAGACCTATTTGGATCCTATAATAGAGGTCTCTTCTGCTAACTTAATGAGGTTCCAGACTTAATTTTTAGCCATTGACTCTATTTTATATTTTAGACATCCTACCAAAATGTAAAATTTTCACTAATACTGGCTTGTGAAAAAAAACATAGATTATCTTTTATTCCAACATCATAATTATACTCTTGGAGATATACAAGATAAAAACTAGAAATTGTTGGTTTTTATATCAAGGATCTTCTTACTCCTACAAATTCATGTGTCCCTTCACCACTAGGTTCAAGTAAATTGGGTTGTTCTTCATGTAGTTCCTCAATTGGTGCTGACCCTTGGATTTGTTTTTCTTCAATCAATTCTTGAAAATTAAATTGAGCAATATTCTTAACTTGTAGAGGTGCCATAAAGGGTGGTTCCCTATCTCTTCAAATTCTAACTTTTGAGTCAAACCATTTCCACTTACTTCATGTTCCCCAAAAAATTTAATATTTATAACCTCAACAAAGTTAGGAGGATGAGATGGATGATAAAACCTATATTCCATTGAGCTAACTACATAGTCTATAAAATAACTATTTATTGTATATTCATCCAACTTTTTCAACTATGGGTTACCACAGTTGGGCATTCCCAAATCAGTAAATATCTTAAATTAAATTTCCATCCAATCTATAATTCAAATGGTATCTTAGGAATAGATTTGGATATAGTCCTGTTTAAAACATACACAATGGTTTTTAAGGCCTTACTCCATAAGGATAATAGTAAATTAGATCTACTAACCATACTTTTTACCATGTCCATAAAAGTGCGGTTCTGTCTTTCTATCATAGCATTTTGTTGTTGTATTTTAGGCATAGTATATTGGATGATAATGCCCTCAATCTTTGAAGAGCTCAACAAATAGACGTTTAGCTTGTTCTTTATCTATGTATCTACTAACACCGCCATCAATTCTTACAATTTTGATCTTAGTTTCCTTTTGTTTCTTTTCTTATGTTTTAATGACTTTAAAAGCATCATGTTCTTTAGATTTGTCAAATAGAAACTAGAGATACATATATATTGAATAGTCATTATGAAATGAGATAAAATGTCTCTCACCATTTGAGTAAGAGGTAGGAAATGGCCACAAACATCTGTGTATATGATCTTAAGTAATGAGAACTCATTTTAGAAATTTTAGTGCATTTGTTGGCTTATTTTCATTTATTCATATAAGTGTCAAAATAATTTGTTTAAAAAAAACAAAGAGTCTTTAAAATTCCATCCTAAACTAATCTTTTGATTCTATCAATTGAGATATGTCCTAATCTCTTGTGCTAAAGACTTGATGAATTTTCATTTTTGAATATGCAGTCTATGCAGGTGTCAAAGTTAAATAAAAAAATCAAGAGTTTTTAAAACCCTTCACCAGGTAACCTTTTGATTCTATCAATAGAGCTTTGTCCCAATCTCTTGTGCTAAAGATTTGGTGAGTTCTTATTTATAAAATAACATTTAGCATCAATTCCTTTGTTGAGCAAAATTAAAACAGTACATTCATATCCTAGGTCAAACTTAAATTTGAATAAACTCCTATCCAAAATTCCAAAACTAATAACTTTATTGTCCTTTAAAAATTTCATAGATAAATAATGAAATGAAAAACAACAAGAAGTAAATGAAAGTTTGAAATAGAAATTAATTTTTTTAAAAATATTCTACATAAAATGTATTCTTCAAATTTGAATAAAAACTATTTTACAAAATAAACTTATAGATCCCTATGCCTTCAATATGTGAATGCATATCATGTTACCAAAATAGATGTATTGTTCACTCTCTATAAGCTTCCTTAGTATTAGAAAATCTATATAATTTTGAAATGTGAATTGTATTATTAGAATCAATCCATCATATATTATTAGAAATTTCAGTGAAATTAGATCCATAACACAAAAAATTGAGATTATCGTTTTTCTTTCCTTGAGCCATTTCTTATATTTCAGGCAATATATCTTTATTTCGATATCCCTTCTTTTTATAGAAATAACAAATATTTTTATTAGTGCCTTTCTTCTTCATAGGATACCCTTGCCCTTATTTGCATTCCTTTTATTATGAGTCACAAGATTAATTCTTTCAAGCATCTTAAAGTTTCACCGTGGGGCATAATCTGACAAGTAGAATCTTGCTAAACCCTCCATATAATTTGGAGATAAGTAGAGAATTGAAAATTTTCTATTGAATTCTTTTGTCAAAATTCATGCTTATGGAATTTTTATCAAGGTGTTGCTTAATGTTGTGTTAAAGTTTACAAATTGTGCATTATGTTAGAAAAACTGGGTAAATTTTTTCTCCAAAGCAATTAGTAAAATTAATCGATTCAATAGTTCTTAAGAAAACAAACTGGAGGAGACACTGTCTCTCTTAAATTTCAGTCTCTTATTAGAACTTACGTGTATGGTGTATTATCACAGCCTACATCGGTGTATACATAAATAGTACATACACGCGAATATTAAAATACACCCAAATAAACTGTACAAAACACTACATATAAACCCGATAAATAATATTGAATAGTATATTACAACTGAAAAGAAATTGCAATAATAAAAATAAATAAATGCAAAAATAAAGAAAGAACACACTTGAAATTGATAAATAGAGTTTGGCCAAATTTGCCTAATCTCCGAGCACCACTCAAACAGCTCGCTTTTATTTATATGTGGGAGAAAAGATTGTTGGTGTTGTTAAAGCCAAACAAAGCCTAATTATATAGGCACAAAAGATGGTGAAATTACTTTACCAAAACCGATGTGGGATCTGAGAAAGAAAGCCAAAAGTCAACAAATCTTTATCTTGGCTTAATTTCTAGTTTCACAAAATACAAATCTTCTCAATCAAACAAAAAATAAAAAACAATCCTCACAGTAATTCCAAATTTGCACTGTCAGGCGCTTTCTCAAATATGCAGGATATTGACCAAGTCTAAACTATGTTCAAACTTGGTTCTTTAACCATCTTGGTCAGCATATCTACAAGATTCTCTATAGTCTGAATCTTTTGGAGAAGTATCTTCTCTTCCTCGAGAATTTCCCGCACAGAGTGGTAGCGAACATCAATGTGCTTCATTCTTGCATGAAAGATTTGATTCTTTGCTAAGTGTAGAACACTCTGACTGTTAGAATATACCTCAAGATGTTTCTGACCAACTCCCAAGTCTTTAAGCAATATTTGAAGCGAAATTACCTCCTTTATAGCTTCTGTAATCACTATATACTTGCCTCCGTTGTAGATAAAACCACATTTGATTGTAATGTAGACTTCTAACTAATTGGCGCCTTGGCGAATGTGAACAAATAGCTAGTTGTAGACTGTCGCTTATCCAAGTTACCTGCATAGTCAAAATCACAATATCCAACTATGCGTTGACTAGTAATTCATCCTGCTCAAACTCTAAACTAATATCTGTAGTATCTTGAATATACTGTAGAATCCATTTCACATCTTACCAATGACCTTTGCCCGGATCATGCATGTACTTGCTCACAACACTAATAGCTTGTGAAATATTGAGTCTCGTACACACCATTATATACATCAAGCTCCCAACTATATTTGCATACAGGATTTTCACCATGTACTCTCATTCTTCATTCGTCTTTGGAGATAACTAGTTACTGAGTTTTGAATGAGGTGCAAGCGGGGTACTTACAGGTTTTGAATCTTTATTCAAACCAAAACGTTGTAGTACCTTCTTCAAATACTGCTTCTGTGTCAACCAAAGCTTGCCTCTCTGTCTATCCATGTTTATCTCCATGCCAAAAATCTTCTTAGCTTATCCTAAATCCTTCATCTTGATCTCTTTACTCAACTGAGCCTTCAGTCTGTCAATCTTAGCTTGGCTCTTTGCTGCTATCAGTATATCATCAACGTATAAGAGTAAGTAGATGTAGGACCCACCTTGAAGTCTACGCAAATACACACAATGATCATATTTGCTTCTTGTGTACCTTTGACCCTTCATAAACTTGTCAAATCGTTTGTGCCACTGCCTCAATGATTGTTTTAATCCGTACAACAATTTGTTCAGCTTGCAAACCTAAATTTTTTTACTAGCAACCTTAAACCCTTCTGACTGAGTCATATAGATTTCCTCCTTCAAGTCACCGTGTAGGAATGCGGTCTTCACATCAAGATGAACTAACTCCAAATTCAACTGTGCTACCAAGGCTAACAAAATTTTAATAGAGAAATGTTTAACAATTGGAGAAAATACCTCATTATAATCAATTCCTTCCTTTTGAGCGTATCCTTTAGCCACCAATTTTGTCTTGTAGCGAACATCATCCTTGTCAGGAAATCCTTCTTTCTTTACAAATACCTACTTGCATCCAATTGCCTTCTTGCCCTTTGGTAGTTATGTCAGCTTTCACGTCTTGTTTTTCTATAGAGATTGTATTTCTTCTTCCATTGCACCTTTCCATCTACTATTTTCTGGGCTTCGAATGGCTTCTGGAAAGGTGGATGGAACATTATCGACAACTAAAAGTGTATAAGCCACCATGTCAATAAAATGAGTAGGTTTATAGATTTCTTGTCTTGTTCTTCTAGCAACAATTGACTCTGATTGTTGTAGGGTTCTTAGGTCGGAACCTCTTCATCTAACTATTTTTCTGTCATGGGAGAGTCACTAGTGATGCATTTTACTAGGGTCACCACCATTTGTTCAAACTCCACTTGCTTCGGTGTACACTCCATTTGCTGCGGAGTACCATCAGTCCATTCTGGATTTACATTTTCTAACATGACAAATTCATCAAAGGTAACATCCCTACTGATAATTATCTTCTTTACCTCTAGATACTACAACTAGTATTCCTTAACTTTAGCATTGAAGCCCATAAAGATAGCCTTCTTTGCTCGCGGATCCAACTTTGATTCATTCACATAATAATATGCAGTAGAACAAAAAATATGTAAAAAGTCATAATTTGTTGCTAGTTTTCCAGACCATACTTCTAAAGGAGTCTTGCCTTCCAATGCAGATGCTAGCAAGCAGTTGATAAGATGTTGAGTGTATGTCACAGCCTCAGCCAAAATTTTTTTGCCTGACCTAGTATTAGATAGCATACAACGAACTTTCTTCACAAGTGTCTTGTTCATGTGCTCCGATACCTCATTCTGCTGTGGTGTGTTCCTAACTGTGAAGTGCTGAACTATGCCACACTCTTGGCATACCTCAAGAAAAGGATCACTCTTGTATTCCCCACCGTTGTCTATTTAGAGAACTTTGATCTTCCTTCTTGTTTGGTTTTCAACTTGAGCCTTCCACTTCAGGAAAATCTCAAGCACATCATCCTTATTCTTCATAGTAAACACCAACATTCTTCTAGAAAAATCATCAACTAAGGTGACAAAATAATCCTACCTCTAAGAGACGGGGTATTGGTAGGTCCCCACACATCTGAGTGCACATAATCTAAAATACCCTTAGTATTGTGGATAGTAGTTCTTATCTTCACTCTTCATTGTTTTCCCAACACATAATGCTCATAAAATTCTAATTTGCAAGTCTTTGTACTTTTCAATAATCCTTGCTTAGCAAGAATTTGCAAAGATTTTTCACCAGTATGTCCTAAACACATATGTCACAGCTTTGTTGCCTCTGTATCCTTCTTGCCACTAGAAGTTGCAGCTGCCACTGTTCCAGTTACTGTACTACCTTGGTAGTAATATAGATTGTTTTTCCTCATGCCTTTCAGCATCGCAAGTGCTCCTGAAGTTGTTTTAAGAATTTCATCTCGCAGTATCATAATTAGGCCTTATGATTCTAAGGCACCTAAAGAGATGAGATTTTTCTTCAGTTTCGACACGTACCGTACCTCCTTCAAAATTCTGGTGGACCAATCATGATTCCGCAGTTTGATTGAACCTATCTCGACTGTTTTACATGAATTATTATTACCCATGTAAACAACCCCGCCATTAAGTTTCTCGAAGTCAAAGAACTACTTCCGGATGTGAGACATATGATAGGTGCAACCCGAATCAAGAATCCATTCATCTTGCTATGATGTTGATGGTAAAACCACCTAAGAAATATCTGATTTTGCATCGCTTTTACATTCAACAACATTTGCATCTTGCAGAGCCTTCCCTTTCTTCTTCAACTTTGACAGTCCTTCTTCCAGTGCCTTTTCTCATGATAGAAAGCACACTCATCTTTGGCAACTTGGCTTTTTGATTTGGATCTTCCTCTTCTTCCCTTCGATTGGCTTTGTTAATGACCTCTTGCCACCAATGCCTTATCTGCTGTAGTTCCTTTGTTTTTCATTTTATCCTGCTTTCTCAATTCATGACTATACAAAGTAGAACATACATCATCTAAAGATACATTCTCCTTCCCGCTAAGTAACGTAGTCTCCAAATGTTCATTCATCGGGAAGAGATTATAACAACATCAAAGCCAAATCTTTATCTTCAAATTTCACATATAAATTTAAGAGGTCTGCTACTAATTGATTAAACATAGTGATATGTTCATTCATAGAAGTACTTGGTTAGTAATCAAATCGAAACAATCTTTTCTTCATAAGGAGCTTATTCTGACCATTTTTTTTTCTAGAAATTTGCCCTCCAATGTCATCCATAATTTATATGCAGAAATCTCATTCTTGAAAGCATATTTCTACTCTCTGGATAGGCACAATCGAATTGTTTCGCACACCAGCCGATTTATGATACTCAAATCCTCGTCTTTCATGTCTTCTGATTTCTTTTCTTCAATGCTATGTCAAGACCCTGTTGGAAAAGAGAGTCCAATACCTCTCATTGTCACATGCTGAAATGGTCAGTACTGTCAAATATCTCCATCGCCAATTTTAAACTTGACATCGGAACTATGATGACGAGGAAGCAGATGTCCATAGTGTTATATTTGAAGTAGTCTTCATTGTTTTTTGATCATTCGACGCCATTATAGACACAATATAATATTATTCAATATAACTAGATTATAAACAAACTAAGGACGAACCTTCGTCTCTGATACCACTTGTTGAAAAAATCAGGTAAATTTTTCCTCTGAAATAATTAGTGGAATGAACTGATTCAGTAGCTCATAAAAAACAAACTGGGGGAGACACTATCTCTCTTAAATTCTAGTTTCCTATTAGAACTTACGTGTACGGTGTATTATCACAACCTACGCCCATGTATACATAAATAGTACATACACATGAATAGTAAAATATACCCATATGAAACGTACAAAACACTACAAATAAACTCAACAAATAATATTGAATACTATATTACAATTGAAAAGAAATTACAATAATAACAATAAATTAATGCAAAAATAAAGAAAGAATATAGCTGGAATTGATAATGGAGTTTGCCAAATTTGCCTAATCTCCGAACACCACTCAAACAACCAGTTTTTATTTATATGTGGGAGAAGAGATTGTTAGTGTTATTATGTATTTTACAAAGTCAAACAAAGCCTAATTATATAGGCACAAGAGATGGTGAAATTGCGTTGCCAAAACTGAAGTAGGATATGAGAAAGGAAGACAAAAGTCAACACATTAATTGTCTACATATAAGCCATAGCGGTAGTGCAACTAGGAATGAAACCCCTAATGTTTTGTCTAATGTGAATTTTTGCGAGTATCAAACATATGCAATTAAATCGCTTCTACTGCTCATAAGCAACCTTATCTTCTAACGTATTTAACTTTAACCGAATAACTGCTCGATTCACATGGAGCGCTAAATCATTATCCATGCAACCTAAAATAAGAAGGATTTTTTTCCTTTCATTCATAATAATTGTCACCACAAAAATTGAAATACAAACATTTTTATTTTAAAAAAAATGTAGTACGAAAACAACAAAACCAAGAATAAATACACATAAGTTATGAAGTACAAATTATATATAAAAAAAGATCCACTAATATCTATTCATGTAAATTCTAACCTTTCAATAGCTGGAAATTATAATATATGCATAGAATTTACAACAATTTTATAATAAGAATAATAAAAAAAATAATGCAAAAAATAATCTCCACCTATAGGCATAAGATGATTTCCTTATCAAAAATTACTTGTCTCTGATTCTAATTACTCTCATTATAGTGATCACATCTCTACAGGGTCAAGTTACTATCTAATAAAATAATTAATTATTTTATAAATGTTTTTACAAAAAAAACTGTTTGACTTTATCTGATTAAAATTATCTTTACATGTATAACAAGTATTCAAGATACCATGCCTACTCTTAAGCACGTGATACAAAGGAAAAGTAAAATGGCGTCTCTAATCCAATCAAACCTGTCCATTATGTTGATTAATTAAAGAATGGGCATACATAAATAAACGAAAGTCCAAAAATATTCTTTTAAACAAATAGGTTAATTTTAACAATTAATTAGAATATTAACAAAATATAATGACAAAATCAAATATATGATTCTAATAACAAAATCCTTAGGCATAAGATTGCAATAGACGCAACAAAGATATAAATTACGTAATAATATAGGTCTAATAAAAATAGATAATATAGATCAAAATTGGGTCACATAGTCCAAATAATATATTTGTAATATAACAATTATAATTTAAATATTTCTTTGTGTGGTTAGGGGATTGTGCAATTTAGATAGGATGCAAATTCCTTCTAATCATATCAAGTCTCGTGATTATCTTCTAATTTTCTTGTTGATTAGAGGTAAGGTTTTAAGTCCCCTCTATGTACTCTACCTTTATTTTTAAATAAACGAATAAGGTCTGTCTAATTTCCTATCATCTCAGGTGATATTTGATTAAAAAAAAAAAAAATGATTAGCCCAATACTCTAGTAATACGACAGACCCTCCTGAACTTCTTGGTCCAACTCAAATGAAGGAGCCCTACCAATTTGGTTCTTAACTTTACTTCAAAATAATAATAAAGAAAATTAAACAGTACGGAAAATCAAGAAAAAAAAAATCCAATTCTTTATGACTCTCTGTTAACATCATAGTCAAAAACGAAAAGAAAATTTGATTCTTTCTCCAAAGAACAAAATCTTGATTTCTATAATGGGACAAATTTAAAATAGTCTTCAGACACTTTTTGATAATTTGTTCCTCTTTTTTTTCTAAATATAAATTTAATAAAGCAAAAACAATAGTGAGTTGATGCTTTCTTGGAAAAGGACAAAATCATAAATGTATCACGCTTCCAGAGACCGACATAATGTATAGATATTCATAAAAAAAGTGGCACAATGTGTAGAAAGCACGTGCACTGTTTTTAATTCAATACTCTATTTATTTTAAAATATTTATTTATAAAATTTTTTACATACAAATTAAAGATATTAAAAATAATATAATAATTTAAATAAAATTTATATTTTACCCATATTAAAAATATTATAATTATTAGTTAGTGAAAATTCCCAAGAAACAAAAAGAAATAAGAATTTTGAAAAGTTATGTAGTTGATTTAGAATAAATAGGGGTACAATAGAAAGAAATTAATTATTAGTTTTAGAAATATGTACATGAATAAGTATTTTAAAATAAAATTAAAAAATTTTATGAATAAATATTTAGAATTGGAGGGAGTATCTTTTGATTTTATTAAGCTTTCTATTAAAGTTATATCAATTTGATAGACAATAATATAAATAATCTAACAAATACAGTAAATTAGTAGTGTAGTTCGTGCCAATAAGCCTACGTCTATGGGTCTTAAATTAGTAAAAAAATTCAGTTAATTTTAACAAAGTTACAATGATAACACTTATCTCAATTTACTAAGTGGTCATTATGAAATCTAACTAAACACATCCCAGTGCTCTAGCTGTCAAACTTACAAAAGGCCATTGTTGAACTCAACTTAGTATGATTGATCACCCATTAATCATTATTGTAGCAGCTCTACGGGTCTTCGTTTGATTTGCACTTTTTCACAAAAAGGCAATAAGTTTTCAGTGTGTGTTTGATTCAAGCTTGCTCAAATAGATGAGAAAGAGCATATACAATATAGTTGAATTGCTGTTGCAACAAAACAATAAGAAGCACAAACACTAGTGATTAAAAGATCACCATCAATAGATTATCATGAAACTGAATCTTTCAAACCGCACACTAAGTTATGTATGTAGAAATGCTCAAAAATTTTCACACCGCTTTTTCACCATCATCTCTGCTTTATTTATACATCTCAAGGATACACGGTTTGGTTAGATTAGGAAACTGCCAAACTTATCATTGCGTTACTCGTTTCCTTGTTTTTTTTATAGTTCCTTTCCTTTACGGCTTGGTCTATCTTTCTTTTCTTTTATCTGCAAAATCTTAGTGAGATGCTTCAGAGTTCTTTCCTAGATAGACTTCTAAATATCTACTAAAGTTTTTGCTGCATCAGACATATGCCAAGAATAGTCTTTTAACCAAACTCCATCACATATTCAGTTTGTCAAAAATAACTTGTTGTAGATGCTCTAACAATAACTGTATCAATCTCTCTCTTTGACATTATTTGATGCAAAACCATAAGTTGCTGGTCTGACATGCATATTCAATACAACAGATATATACAACACATTATAATATGATTAATAAGGCATAGCAGCAGTCTTGCCTAATTACTATTACAGTACCATAATATCCAGCATAATATATTGTTCATGTTCAGAAAAACAACAATGTTAGCCAAAACTATCCATCACAAAAAACTATCCACCAGCATATCAATAGCAATAACCAATATTGCCAAATACCAATATCTAGCCTATTCTACTCATCTGCCCCTTAGTAGTAACCCCATTGCCAATCCTGCCACACTTCCTCTTTTTGTAACAAACAATGGCCAACTAAGCATAAGAGAGAACGTGACTATCATCTTGCAATTGCTATCGAGTAGAGTGGATAGTGTCAAGCTTGCTAAGCTGATAAATGCTCATTATGCACTTATTTTCAATGTAAATTGTGCTATATTTATTGTTAAAATAATGTTTAAATAATTACTTATTCTCATAATTTTATACTATTTTGTGTAGGATTAAATAAATAAAGATTGAATAAAGAAGAGGATAAGAATGAAAATTGAAGAAAAAGAAAAGAAAGAAAGAAAGAGAGAGTGATAGAGAGAGAGAGAGGAACGCTAAGAGTACACGTCTCTGTACATATCTACTCAAATGGCACCGTGTATGATTAGTGGTCAGAAATATAAAAACATCTAGTAACAGACAGTGCTGTGTAGCTTAATGTCGACACCATCGTGCATGATTACAACACACATTCACTATCAAGTCTCACAATGTCGTTTGAAGCCAAAATAAGTAAAGGAAAACATGCACAACACTGTGCATATCATCTCCAACAGTGTCGTGCAAGTTCACAGAATAGAAATGTAGATATGATTTTAAGCGATTTTTAGGGCTTGTATAAATAGAAGATATTCAGACAATTTTGTGCGGCCAACCAAGAGGAAAAACACCCACACACTTGAGAGAAGAGATTGGAGTGATGATTCAAGAGTAGATGGAAGATTGAAGATGAAGCCAGCATGTTTACGATCATTCTTTATCTCTTTCCTTTATTTTTCTATTATCAATTTGTATTTATTATTTTAATTATTTTTGAATAGATGAATCCTAAGTTATTCTTGTGTTAAATCTACTATTGATTTGTTGATTTCTAATTTTTATTGAATGATTATTTGATTTTATTGTGTTAGATTCATTGTTTAGGTTATCCTTTTCTAATGAATTTGGAAGATAGGGTTAGGAGTTAGGTTTGAATCAATTAGGTTCAATGTTCTTTTTCCTTTGATGAACTTGAGAAAAGATTTGGAGGATTAGAATTTGGTAATCATTGGGAGTTTGATATCACCTAGAGATAGAGGCATTGGGCTCTTCCGGACTTTTAAGAGGTTTGTACTTAATGCTTCTTGGGTTCAATTCGGGTGATAGAGATATCCTTTAATTAGCCTAAGAATAAAAAATTCATAACTTGAGAGAGAGTGGGTTTTGCATTTGTGACTTCTCCAGTGTTAAAATTGGAAATTTAGCTACCTTGGATTTGGTTTGGTACTTGGTTAATTTTAAGAGATTCTTGACAAGTTTATGTCTTATACTCTATTTCTTATCCTTAATTTTCTCATGCCCAATCTTGTGTGTGTTGAAGTGGATTCTCTAGGTTTGTCCACTATGGATAGTTTATTCTTTTAATTTGATTAGGCTAAACAATAAAAGAAGAGTTAGTAGTGGTACTTTTATTCCTTTCTCAAGGATCTTCGATACTTTCCATTAAACTTTATACTACACGATCGGTATACTTGCCCAATTTTATTTTAAAGAATTTTGGCATTTTAATTAAAATTTGATTATATGTGTTTGTTGGTAATATTTCCCACAATCGAAATTGCACAACAAGTTTTTGGCACTGTTGCTGGGGAATCAAGATAATATAATAAAAACTTAGATTTTGTTGATTTAGCCTTGTAAATATTTGTGAATATTACAAATTCTTTTATGTAAATACTTACCTTTCTATTTGTGCATACTACTAACTTTACTTGTATATAGATTTCTTCTACTTTTTGTACCTTATTTGTATATTGTTTGGATTCTTTATTTGTAGTCATTGAGATAAATAAATTGTATTACGTTGTATTTTTGTATTATTATTATTTTTGTATGTTTCTATCTTGGGAAATTGTATATATAGTGGATTTATTTGATTTAAGTTTGGTTCTTGTATATAGCTTTGTTGTTTTGGATTATTTTTGTTGTTGTTGGGGATTGTTGTATATTATTGTTGTGTTGGTATTTGTAGGATGGGGATGTGGTTGTAGATGGCTATTCATCAAGGAGACTTTGTTGTATAATTTTTACTTTGAGGATTTGAGTGTTATTGTAATGGTATTGGTTATTTTGAGGATTTGGTTGGTGTTGTATATTTGGTTGGGAAATCATTGTTGTTGTTGTGGAATTATTATTTTAGCCTTGTGATGGTAGTATTGGTGGTTGATGTTATAATATACTTGGTGAAGGCTAAAACCTTGATTGTAGTAGTGATGAATGTGCTGAGGAGCTCGATAGCTTGTATAGTTGATGTTATGATTTTTGAATTGTTGTTGTTTGATTGGAAATTTTGTTAAGTTTGTATAACCTCTTATATAGTAGTTCTATAGTGTTGAAGTGAATTGAAGTTATTGTTGGATGTTGGGAGACTTTGTGGTGCCATTTGGAGTTTGTAGTATTAATTGATTGATAGTTGTTGTGGCACTTTTTTAAATTTCTTCCCAATAAGTCCACTAAGCTTCTAATCATGTTGTTTGATTTTATTCTTATTATTTTGTAGAAATAGGAAATAAACGGTTCCGTCTAGATCATATTAAATGGCATTGGGTCAATCTCGAGGACCAAAACCATAGAGAAATTGAGAATAAATGACGTCGTCTATATCATCTAAAATAGCATCGTTCGTGTTTTTTTATGAAAAAAATGTTTTATTTTTCTTATAATTCATTTTTTTATTTCTTTGTTAAAATTTTTACTTGTATTTTTATTTTTTTGTAGTATTTAACCACCTCTTGGACATGGAAGCTTCTTGGATATATTTTGGACATTGAGCTTTAAGATACTCGGGGCGTATTAATTCCCTTTCCTCCTTATTTTGTTATTTGTATCATCTAAATGTGTTTGTATCATATATTTTGGACAATGAGGATATTGTCCCATTTAAGTGTGGGGGAGGGGTTGAGTAATTTTTATTTTGCAAGTTTTTATTAATTATTTTGGAAATTTTCTTATTTTGGGGCTTTTTTTTTTTTTTTTGGTATTTAGACTAAAATTTTTTGAAAATTTTTTCACATTTTTGGATTAACTTTCAGGACTTTTTGGTATATGTATTGGTATGTGACAATTTGGTGGCGCTATTATTTATCTTTTTATTTGGGAATTGTACTTTAGACTTTGTTTAGGGAGTTGATTTTATGTACACTTAAATATTGGGTATATAACGTAGGTTAATTTTCGAAAAGTTAACCATGTTTATATCTTTGAAAGTGTTTTGAAACTTGATTCTTTGAGAATGGATGAGAACTTAGTGATGAAATATAGAATGTGGATTGTTGGCTTGTTTCTAAATTCATGGCAATTCTCATTCATTCATAGATTTATTTATTTTCTATGTTATATTATATAAATCTTCAATTGCATATTGTATACTCTCCATTGACAAGCAAGTAGGAGCAAGAGATAGGTTGCTCAATGCACCCATTAAAATAAGGAGAAAAAAGGTTCTAGGAATGCAAAAGGCATGTCCTATGATGAAAAACAATGTTTGATATTAAAAAAAAAGAAGAAGAAGAAAAGAAAAAAGAAAAAGCAGAAAGCAAAAATACAAAGGATGCAAAAGAGTATTCAAATCAAAATCATTATAAATGCATTCCTTTTGTAGAAAAATAATGAAAAATGAGAGGCTCTTACTTTTCTATTCCAAGTTGAAATGTAGAGTTGTAATTAATGTTGTATTATGATGTAACAATTGTATTCCTTGTACGTTGTACCTTTTGTAAGCTATGAGACTTGAGTGAGGCGGTTAATCCTAATTTATATTAATCACATCGTTTGTATTCTTGATTGGAGAAGTAAAGTGAATCACATTTATTTGGCATAAACTTATTTAATTCAACTTTAATTTTCTTGGTTGTGTTATTTTAACATATGGGTATACATGGGATTAACTTAGATAGATAAATGTTATGTTAAATTCTAAAGTGAAGGATGAAATAATGTCTCTACCTTTTGGCCTTATTGCATATATGCTAATTTGTTCTTGTTAATTCACTTAAAATCCTATGTACAATTTTTTCATTTTTCTTGTAAGATAGTCATTCTTTATTTGTTTGTAAATTTTAGTATTTTGCTTTAGGACAAGCAAATGTTCAAGTGTGAGGGAGTGATAAGTGTTCATTATGCACTTATCTTCTATGTAAATTGTACTATATTTATTATAAAATAATTTTTAAATAATTACTCATTCTCACAATTTTATATTTTTTTGTGTAGGATTAAATAAATGAGGATTAAACGAAGAAAAGAATAAAAAGAACGAAAATTGGAGAGAGAGAGAGAGAACACGAAGTCGTGCATATCAACTCAAATGGCATCGTGCATGATTAATGGTCAGAAATATAAAAACATTTGGTAATCGACGGTGCCATATAGCTCAATATCGATGCTACTATGCATGATTACGACACACATCTACAGTTAAGTCTCACGACGTCATTTGTAGCCAAAGCAAGTAAAGGAAAACATGCACGATACCGTGCATATCATCTTTGATGGCATCGTGCAAGTTTGCAAAATAGAAACGCGGATATGATTTTAAGCGACTATTAGGGCTTTCCAAGCCCTATAAATAGAAGATATCTAGAAAATTTTGGGTGGCCAACCAAGAGGAAAAACACCCACATACTTAAGAAAGGAGATTGGAGAGAGTGGAGTGTTGATTCAAAGGAAGATGAAAGATTAAAGATGAAGGTAGTATGTCTACGAGCATTCTTTAACTCTTTCATTTATTTTTCTCTTATCAATTTGTGTTTATTGTTTTAATTGTTCTTGAATGGATGAACCTTAAGTTATTCTTGTGTTAAATCTATTCTTGATTTGTTGATTTTCAATTTTTATTAAATGATTACTTGATTTTATTGAATTGGATTCATTGTTTGGGTTACTCTCTTCTAATGAATTCGAGAGATGGGGTTTGGAGTTGGGTTCAATGTTTTTTTTCCCTTGATGAACTTGAGAAAGGATTTAGAGGATTAGAATTTGATAATCATTAGAAATTTGATATCACCTAAAGATAGGGGTATTAGATCTTTCTAGACTTTTGGGGTTTTGCATTTAATGCTTCTTGGGTTCGATTGTGGAGGTAGAGATACATTTTAATTAGTCTAAGAATAGAATATCTATAACTAGAGAGAGTGTGTGGATTTTGCATTCGTAACCTCTCCGGTATTAGAATTGAGAATTTAGCTATCTTGAGTTTGGTTTGGTGCTTGGTTAATTTTTAGAGATTTTTGACAAGTTCATATCTTATACTCTATTTCTTATCTTTGATTTTCTCATGGCCAATCTTGTGTGAGGTGATGTTGAGTATGTCCATTGTGGATAGTTTATTCTTTTAATTTGATTAGGCTAAACAGGAGAAGAAGAGTAAGTAGTGATACATTTATCCCTTCCTTGAGGATCTTCGATACTTGCTATTAAACTCTATACTATGCGATGGGTATATTTATCCATTATGTGTTTTGACATTTTAATTGAAATTTGGTTCTATATATTTGTTGATAATATTTTCCACACTTGAAATTACACAACATAAGGATAGCCCAAATCGAGGCACCAAGCAAGGCCACTTGGTTGGAGATACCCTGACTGTTGTTGAAGTGAGATTGAGGCAAGTGAAGGTATTGGTTCAGGAGAAATAGAAGTCTCAAAGGAAATGTTTTGAATCCTTGGAGATCTCGTTGGAAGAGGCTGTGGTATAGCGGTAGGAGTAGCAGCAGATGGTTTTTTCAGTGGCGACCGAAGGATCTTGACATCCTTGATAAGCTTGTCATTTTTAAAGACCATGTAGCTAGAGCACACACTTATGTACTTTGTCAGCAAATAGGATAGAATAGAAGAGCAGTGTTGTGAGCTATGATCTGACCTAACTTCACAACTTGGTGAAAAATAAGATCACCAAGATTGAATTTCATGTCCTAACTAACCTTATAAATCAACACAGCCTTGTCCCTGAATATAATAGAAACATTGTCAGTGCGCAACCAATTATAATAGGAGATCTTATAAAGTGTAAAATATAACCCAATGAGAGTTGAAGATTTTATGTAGCCCTTAGTTGTCCAAGTCTTGACAAATTTATCGGTGATAATATGATAGATTGTAGTAATATTAACGTCCTTCTTGAGATCAGAAATAGATTTGTCATATGGCATGTCAAAAATAGTAGATATGTCTTTTGGGCTAAAGGTAACCAAGGATCTACACACTAAAACAAAGTGGTAAAAAGCTTTGGAGGGCTCTGTTATTGTGGTCTTTAGGTTGGCATAGGACTCTCTCATAAGAGAATCATTGTACATCTCTACAAAGTTAACTGACTCCAACAACCCAATTTTTTGTAGAATTCATTTCAAGTTAAAAGGCCTAAACTTTGTGGAGTTGATATTTCTTTCATAAAAAAACCCTTGTCGGCAATTATCTTAAACTACTCCTTACTCTTTTTATCACTAAAAAGATGAACATCAGAGGTGGAGGCAAACTATTTAGACTTCTTTAGTAGGACCCTTATTTTCCTAGATGTCTTTATATTTCTCTTCTTTGAATCAGACTTGTCGTCAACTATCTGAATTTCCAAGTCATCAATTTCTTCAACATTTTGTTCACCAATATCACCAATATCAACAGCACATTTCTCAACATTTATTACCTCAGTAGCATTATTAGATTGATCAATACAAACAGATGGAATAAATTTTGGTAGTCCTTTCTCTTCAGCTGTGTCAATAGATGTACCCTCAAGTGTAACACCTTGATCATCTAGAGTAGAACTACTCGATACAGGAACAAAAGCCCCAGACAAATTAGAATCACTAGATTTTTCAATTTGACTCCCAAGATATAACAACATATTCCGTTGTTCCATTACCCTTTTTAATTACATCTGGTGATTAGATTGTAAGGCATAGAGAAAATAGAGATTTACAGGAGCAATAGGAACAGGAGATAAACTAGATAAGACAATCATAGGACTCTGATTAAGGATCACAGAAGGAACAATTTCTTGTCCACATACATTTTGCTCAACCCTAATTTCTTTTAATATTTGAACCAATGATGGTTCAACATTCAACTTAAGAAAATCACTGATCTCTGTAGATTTAATAATTTCAACAGCTTTGTTAAAAAACAAATCAGGAACAGTAAATTTACAACCCTGGTGTATTTTCACACTACCTCAATATGTACAGTACAAAAGAAAATTCTCAAGACTCGTAATCACAATACCATGACAAACATTCAAAATCATATCAGAAGAAGGATAAATGGCATTTTTACCAATAGTGCTATGCTGTAAATCTACGATTTTACTATTCTTTGCCGCAATTGATTCTTTTAGAGTATCAAATTTCTTCTTGGTGATGATTGCTCGGCACAGGCGACTCAATGGTTTCTTGGCCATGAGTAGGGTTTTGGTTTTTCTTCAATCAATGCTTACAAAACTACCGAGAAGAGAAAGCTTCGATGGATTCTGTGCATGCGGTTGTGTGATATAGCTGACTATTAAGTCATTGCGACCAATATGGAAAAGACTTGAACCTATTTGAATCCACGTGACTTTTGAGTTTCTCCTAACTACCTAACACATTACTTGTATTGAATAAGACACAGATATCAGTAACATGTGGTTGGTGCACTACTTCTTTTGTAGAGTTCAAGTCTTGTCAAGACTTCATTGCTCGTATCTTTATGTTCTCAAATTCTCTTTTTCTTTTAAATTTATGCTATTTAATAAAATAAATAAAGTAAGAAATAAGAACTACTATATGCAAAGTTTGACACAAAATTGTGAATGTCAAAGTAAGTAAATTCCTAATGCTTTTCGTAATTCTTTGAATTTCATAGCACCAAGTGGTTTTGAAGATGTCAGCAAGTTATTTCTGAGTCGGTATATATTTAATCTTCACAATCTATTGCTCAACAAGTTTCCTGATGAAATTATGCCTAATGTCAATATGCTTTATTCTGCTATGTTGAATTAGAGTTTTAGAGATGTCTATTGCACTTGTGTTGCTATAGTAAACAATTAACTCCTGCTGATTAACACTATAGTCTTCTAACATTTGTTTCATCCACAACAATTGAGTACAACAACTTCTAGTAGTAATGTATTATGCTTCTGCTATTGATAGTAATATACAATTCTATTTTTTATTGTACTATGATACAAGATTATTTTTCAAATAAAAATAATCTCCAGACATTCTCTTATAATCATCATATTTTCCTACCCAATCAACATTGCTGCAACCAAACAAGAGTAGATTAGAGTCCTTGCTGAAGTAAATACCATATTTATAAGTACAATATACACACTTCACGATTCTCTTGACTGTTTTCAAATGTGACTCTTTAGGACCTACTTGATATTTTGCACATACACTAATACTATCACTTTTATCAGGATGTCTTGCTATAGAATATAGTAGCCCTCCAATTATGCTTCTATACAAATGCAGGTCTATTTCATATCCCTTATCATCCTTTGTCAATTTTTGTCCAAAACTTTTGGATGTCCTGATAGATTTTGATGAATCCATATTGAACTTTTTGACTAGATTGTTAGCATATTTGGTTTGAGATATAAAGATTCCATCCTTCATTTGCTTTATCAGTAAACTAAGTAAAAATGTCAGTTCACCTACCATGCTTATTCCAAATTTTATTTGCAAGTTTAACAAAATCTTTCGACATCTGCTTTGATGTTGAACCAAACATAATATCATCAACAAAGATTTATGCAACAATAAAATTCGCTTGAAGTTTCTTGATAAATACTGTCTTATCAGCTTCTCTTTGCTTGTAACCTCTTCTGAGAAAATAGTTTGTAAATCTTTCATACTATACTCTAGGTTCTTGCTATAGGCTATAGAGAGCTTTCTTCAATCTATACACATGGTTTGGAAACTGCAAAGTAACAAAGCCTTTGGGTTGTTCAACATAGGCTTCTTCCTGTAAGAATTCATTCAAAAATGTACTTTTCATATCCATTTGTTGTAGAGTAAAATTCTTAGCACATGCTACAACAAGTAATAACCTGACAGATTCTAACCTGGCTACAGGTACAAATGTTTCGTCAAAGTCAACCCTTTTAACTTGTGTATATCCCTATGCAATTAGCCTTAGCTTGTTCCTTGTTATATTTCCAAGCTTATCTGTTTTGTTTTAGAATATCCACTTGGTTTTGATAATATTAACATCCTTCAGTCTTGTACAAGTTCTCGCACATCATTTCATTCAAACTTTGTAGTCCATCTTGCAAAGCAACAACCCAATGTTCATCTATCAAAGCTTCTTTGATATTCTTCGACTCCAGTGTTGAATGATAACAAGTATACTTAACCATCTCCTTATAATTAACTTTGGGTCTATCCTTATTCTTTGTTGACTCATCCACACTTCCAATAATCAAGTCTGTTGGATGGTTCTTCTTTATTCTAGATAATGGAATCTTTTGTTGTGTAGCTTCCTGGTCTTTGATAGAATTGTCATACTTGCACTGCATGAGCATTCTGGTATCAAAACTTCTTTAGTGGTTTGCATAGAATTTTCGTCCGACACCTTTTTATTCGTATTTTCTAGTGAAACAACTTTAACAACAACAGTAATTGATTCCATAACAACTTGAGTTCTCTTGTTATATACTTGGAATACTCTACTATTGTTAGAGTACCCAAGAAAGATACCTTCATCACTTTTTCATCAAACTTTTTTAACTGTTCTCTATCATTCAGAACATAACATTTGCTCCCAAACAAATGGAAGTAACTTAACTGTAGCTTTCAACCATTTCAAATTTCATAAGCTGTCTTTTTGGTATGTGGCTTGAGATATGTCTAATTGATTATGTGTATTACAGTGTTTACTATTTCTGTCCACTATTTGTGTGATAATTTTTTGGCATTCAATATAACTCTTATGATTTCTAGAATAGTTCTATGCTTCCTTTTGGCAACACCATTCTGTTGTGAAGTCTTTGGTGCCAAAAATTCCTGTTGAACCCTATTTCTAATACAAAAATCATTGAATAGATTGTTGTTAAACTATTTTCCATGATCACTTCTTCTTTTTTTTTTTACCTTAACACATTTCTATGTTTGCCATAATAAAATATAATCTCTAAAAAGACTCAAAAGGATATGATTTTTGTCTAAAGAAACTTACCCACGTGAATCTGAAAAAATCATCAACATATACCATAACATACCTTTTTCTACTAATACTCTCTGTCTGAGTTGGTCCAAATAAATCCATATGAATAAGTTCAAGGACAGATGCATTAGCAATCTATTGGACTCCACCATGTGACGCCTTAACTTTTTTGCCATTTGACATGCACAACATATACTTTTGCTGACTTTACTTATCTTAGGTAAACCACGGGCAACATCTGTTGAACTTAACAATTCCAACTAATTAAAATTGACACGTCCTAATTTCGGATGCCACAATTTAACTTCATCTAATTTAGATAACATGCACTTATTTGACTTTGACATTAAAATTTGATAGCAGTTATCAGATATTCCATCTCAAGTTATCACACATTTACTAGTTTTTTCTACAATAAGACACTTAGCCTTATCAAAGTTGACTAACATGTTATTATTACACAATTGACTAATGCTTATCAAATTTACTTTTAATCCATCCACGTGCAAAGGTCTAAGTTTCAGCATACTTTTAGTATTCAGTATACCTGTGCCAACAACCCTATTCTTAGAGCTATTACCAAATGTGATTGATCTACCATTTTTTAACTTATAGTTGACTAGAAATTTCTTTCTTCCTATCATATGTTTTGAACAGCCACTACCCAGATACTATATATATATTCCATTGTGGCTTTTAATGACATGTGAATCACAAGTGCTTTGAGTTTAGCCTTTCTGATCTAGACTTTCGTCATCTTTAGAGATTTTCTACCTTTGTCAAACTCAGGTTTGACAGAGTTTCGGCCATGTGTAGATCTTTGAATCTCTTCAAATAATTCTTCCATTTATGACCTGCAAGAGAACAATAGTCACAATAAACAGGAGACATCTTTAGTTTTTGTTTGAATCTCCTTAGTTACCCCTTTTTTCTCATCAACTGATAGATTTGTATAATGCTTCACAACACTCTTGTTAGACTTTTCATATCCCAAACCTGTTTTGTCCGGAGGTGATTTTCTGAAGGACAATATTTTGTCTTGTTTTGCTTTTCCAGTGTTTAGTCTCTTGACAGCTGATTCGAATTCCATTAATAGTCAGTTTGCTAATTGTAGATGTTGATTTTTGAGCTTCAATTCCTTCCATTTTTGTTTAAGTTCACTTTCATACATGCTTAGCTTCTGTTGTTGATCACTGAGTGATTGGTTGAGCTCTGTAACTTATTTCTTAAGTTATTTGAATTGCTTTACTCATTCTTGCCAGTTTGAGTACAATAATTCACATTCATTTAGAAGAGGTGTCATCTCCTTATCATCATTGTCTGATGTCTCCTTAACATCATTTGTGACTACTTCTATGATCACAATATTGAATGCAATTTTACTATTTTAACCAAACTCGTTACATTCATCAATATTGGATTTTTAAAGATATTCTTGAATATTGTCCTCATCATCACTTAAAGTGGTATTGTAGGATTTGTTCTTAAATTTATTTTTCAGATTGCCAAAATCTATGCAAATATAACTAATGCCACCATACTTATGACACTTTGGACCTTTAGGCCTATTCTTAACTTCTATGGATTTCTGATATGTGATTATTTTCTTTGGAGCATCAGACTTCTTATTGAAGGTTTTGCTAAAAGGTTTGTTCATCTGATTATGTCTTTTTAGCATCTTGTTGAACCTTTTAGTTGGCATAGCTATTTCTTCATCAAAGGCACTATCATCTTTAGATTCTTCTCTTACTTTTAATGCAACACCTTTTTCCTTAGCTTTTGTTTGAGATTGAAGAGTCATCTCAAAAGTCTGTAAGAAACCCATCAGTTCATCAAGACGAATTGTTGATACATCTTTACATTTTTCAATGGTAGTGACTATTCTTTGAAACCTTAGTGGTAATGATCTCAATATTTTCCAAATCAACCTCTCTTCTGAGTAAACTTCACCAAGATGACATATTTGATTTACAGTATCCCTCAACTTATTTCTGAACATAGCTATAATAGTTTCATGTTCTCCCATCTTTAGCTCCTCAAAGTGAGTTGTCAACAATTGTCTTTTTGACCATCTAACTAGTGCTGGTGCTTTCAAATATAGTCTGTAACTTGCCTTATGCTTCCTTGGTAGATTCACAAGTGGAGATCAACTTGTATTCTTCTTGCCCAACTGCAGATAAAATAGAGTTTAAAGCTTTAGCATTACTATTGTCATGTTGGCACTTCTCACTTGTCTATTCTATAATTGGTTTCTTCTCAGATGTTTCCGAATTAGTACCCTCTTTCATTAGTAGTTTCCATTCAACTTCAATAGCTTTTCAAGTAGTAATATCTTGGTTTCGGATAAAGATTCTCACCTTAGTCTTCCAGTAGGCATAGTTTGTGCTCTTTAATAGTGGTGGTCTCGTGACAGAACTCCTTTTATCTACTGGCATGGGTATTATTTCAAACTAACTTCCTAGATTTTACTAGCTATATTAATAGTGACTTCAACATAATGAACTGCTCTGATACTATTTGTTAGGTTTGGCTTGTGAATCTTCTATGGTTTTGTTAAATTTTTTTGTTAGAGTCATGTTAGTTTGACAGATAATAATATAAAGAGTCTCACAAATACAATAAATTGGTAATTCAGTTCGACCAACAAGTCTATGTTTGCGGGTCCTAAAATAGCAAAAAGAATCCACTAAATTTTAACAAAGTTACAATGGCTATACTTATCTCAATTGACTAAGTGCTTCGTGTGGAATCTAATAGAACACATCCCAGTGTTCTATCTATCAAACTTGTAGAAAACCATTATTGAACTCAACTCAGCATGATTGATCATCCATCAATCATTGTTATAACAAAATCTATCACTACAAGAAATATCCAATTTAGCAAGGGATAGTTCCTTCGCTAATCCGTCGCTAATTAAAATTACCGACGAATTAGTGAGGAAAAAATTCCTCGCTAAATTCTTCTCACAAAGGCAAATATTTGCGATGGATTAAAAATTCCATCGCAAGTAGCAATGGATTTGCGAGAGAATTTTTTAACAGTCAATAAGCTATAGCCAAGAATTTTGAAACAGATCTGCAAGGGATTTTTAAAATCTATTGCAGATCACTCACTAAATAGCCAGAGATTAGTGGCGGATTTGCTTTAACATTTAATAAATGTAAAATGTCTGTAATTAGGGAAAGTTTTCATCTTTAATACCTCACAAATTACTGAGGGATTAGCTATGAAATTTTTCTTTTTAATTGTTTTAAAGTTCTGTTTCTAATCACTCGTAAATTAGTGAGGGATTAGCTACAAAAATTTCCTTTTAATTAATCGTTTTAAAGTTCCGTCTCTAATCCATTGCAAATTAGAGTGGGATTAGCTACTGAATGATTCACTCTAGATTTCCATCTATCACTAATCCTTGCTGTTACTGAGGGATTAGCGACAGATTTTTAATTTTACAAAATGTCTATCTCTAATCCCCCATTGACAGCAAGGGATTAGTGATGGATATTTAATTTTTTCTCTAATCTCCCTCCAATACCTCGCTAATGAATTATAATTTTAAAATATTTTAAAAATATTTTTATAGAATTTCTCATATTGGGAGAAAATACATCTACCAAGGTAATGCCAATAATCAGTTAAATAAAAAAATCCCGTCAAATAGTATAATTAATAAATATGATAATGACAAATATGAATAATACATAAAAATGTAGTCCAAATGTCCTAACTATGAAGCAGCAATTGGTGTGGATGATGGAGTTGACAGATGGGGCATGGGTGGATCAGAAGGACCTGGCCGATGATCAATGTGTGAATCCGGAGGACTGATGACGAAGTCTTCCTCATCCTCAGCAACCTCAGCATCGTCTTCCTGAACAGCCGGCATCGGCGGTGGTGAAGATAGATTCAAGTTCAAAGACATAAGCGTCAGGTGCTTAGTCAAGCTCTAGCTATGACTCCAATATATTTGTACTTGATGCTCAACCCTCTCTTGCCTCTTTCTCTCTGTGTGTAACTCTCTCTATAATTGGCTCACATCAAACGAGGTAGAAGAAGTCGATGATTCAGATGTAGTGGACTGTTGCAACCTTCGTCTCACCCTTAAAGACTCGGAGCCCAATCTATACTCGCCCTTTCTTGCATGCTCTATCATCCACCTCGACAAATAGTGTCTTCTCGTCGGACACTCTACTTGGAACGACTGTACTCATAGAATCTGTTTGAGAACCCGATTGCATACAACGCTCAATAATAGCAGTGACACTATCCTATCGAATTAGGGGTAAGGAAATAAACATAAAATATTTAAAATTAATGATGAAAATATAAATAATATTAAACTTAAAAATATATAAGATTGTATATTCTTACCAGCATATAACGTGATCAATCAATGACATATTGGTCCTTTCTTGGCCTGACCTGAAACATGTGGGTGCATCTGAAGAGCTCGATGTAACTAAAATTGGGATCTAATTGTCTTTGCTATCATTGTACCAAAAACGACTAAATGTTAATTTTTATGATGAATTAAGTGTAAGATGGCGGGTATAATGAATAGTAAAAATATTTATACTTACCATCCGCTTCTCATACTCAGTAAATGAAATGGGTCATCTTGTGTGTGACACCTTATCAGTGGATCTGTTCAACTTAGTAATAGAATAGATATGCTGCCACCTATCAGATCCCTAATTTTTCGATAAAGCAGCCCAATGGTTTGGAGAAATCCACTTAGGGCAACTACTCCCATGCTTTTTCCAAGCCTTTGACAAAATATCTGAAAGTCTAGCCTTACATTTCTTCTTCCAATTAGCCCGGATCTGTGCGGCATGCTTGGGGCGCCAACAAAAGAAAGACTGCAAAATCAAAATAACTGTTACAAATAATTATAAGTAAGAAAACATATTAAAAATAATATAAATTATTTATCATTATAATAACAAGTTAAAATTATAGGTAACATATCGAACTCACACTCCACAGATCGAACCACATGTTCCGAATATCAATCGGAACCTATGAGAAGGTAGCATAGGCTGCTGTGTAGTGTCGCCTAAAAATCTCAATTATCTCCCTCACACATCAAACCGAATGTGTGAACCTATTTCAAGAAAATAAATATGTAATATAAGACAACGTTATAAATTTGAGAGGCAAGATAAGTGTATAATAAGTAATTATCTATTTGACTTACGAGTCACCAACTGGCTCAATCAAGAGTCGCGTATTCTCAGTATGGGGAGCACCAACTATGGATCCCGAAGAACCTGGGATCGGGCTATGGACCTACTGTGATCGGTCCTCGTCTGGGGGTATCGGTTGTGGAATAGGTATACATGGAGCTATACTCAGGGATGATGTCTCATGAGTCATTGATTGATCACCAGGTAAGGCTTCGGAAACCATATGTGACTAAAATTATTTAAAAACATAAATATGGTTAGACATAAAAAGAAGAAAAAATAATATAGTTATAAGTATAAAGTAAAGTAAAAAGCTTGTAATATAACGATAGTAGAACTAATAATTGTTTCTATACATTAATTAAACTTGGTCCTAGTTTATGGACTTTCGTCATCATCAAATGACTAGTCTTCCACATTGTCATCTGTAGAGGATCCCGTCTTTTATTCTTCTTCCTCGTCGTCATTTTCATTGTTTGATTGTGCTTTCTCCATCATTAATCCCGAATCCATAACATCGATTGTCCTCCCAATACCGAACTCATTTGCTAACCTTTCAGTGTTGTTATCCTCAACACATAGATTGATTGTCATTGTGTGATCTACTTCCTCCTGATATGGTCCCTTGACAACAGGTGCATCAATGACATGTCAAGCTTTCGATTTAAAAATAGATACCTAATCAGATTTTGGTCTTTTGCTCCCCAGGTAGGATACGAAATACACTTGAGTTGCTTGTTGAGCTAACACAAATGGATCATATTTTGGGTAATTCTTCTTGTAGTTGATGTTAACAAGTTTGTAGTGAGGATAAATTTTAACACCCCGATTTAGTATTAGATCAAACCAATCACACTTGAATATTACAACTTTTAAACAAGCAGTCCCAGGGAATTGAAGTTCGAAAATCTCCTTCAACACTCCATAATAATCGTTGCCACTATCTCCATTGCCTTTAATTCAAACTCCACTATTGATTGTTTTTTTTTTAAATCACTAATCATGTGTATAGAACCTAATACCATTTATGAAATAGCCATGAAAGTATTTCACTTATCTCAAAGGTCCCCAGGCTAAGTTTTTTAAATGTTGATCAATCATTTGATTTTGTGGATCATGAACCTAGCAAAAATAAAGTGTTAATACATTTTCATTATCAATGTAATTTATATATAAGACCCATTTTTTTTTTTTGTTCAATTTACATAAGTCCTAAACCATCCAGCAAACTTTGACTCTATTCTCTTATCAACTTCAAGGTTTGTTATACTCAGCGCATGTAACTGTAAATCATTTTTTGAATTTCCTAAAATGACCAAAACGAACACATAAAGATACTTCTTCTAGGTATTGACTTAAAAATCAAGAAATGTGCAATAAGTATACTTACATAATGTATGTTGAACCTCTTCATAGTATACGTATATGTAATTTGTGACTGCCTTAAATTCATCCAGAATAAGATATCTATTATGAATATTTCCTAAAACCCTCCCTGAAACGGTGCATATAGACAACTCATTGTCATGCAAGTTTGTATCGAGAATATGTTCATTATTTTGAGCCATAGTTGTATGTCTAGTCTGCACATGCTTGCTCAAAATAATAAGAGAAGAATGTAGATGCCTCTTTAACTAAATAAGTATTGCTAATTGATCTATCCACTCTTGCCTTATTTTTAACTTTGGTCTTCAAACGATATAAGAACCTAATGCATTTTTTTCAGTCAGAACATATTCACATAATATATGTATATATACATATAATAATACATAATATTTTACTTCTCAAACGGATACATCCATCTATATTAAACAAGGCCACCAACCCCTTGCCTTGTACGACAAGTGGACCATTTGGTGCTCTATCACGTCAAAGAAATTGGGTGAGAAGATCTTCTCTAATTTACAGATGAGTAATATAATATTATCTTCTAATTACTTCATATGGGTTGTGAAAAGTTTAGGAGAACATAAGTCGTGATAAAAGAGACTGATTTTAGTTAAAACGTTCCAAATTGATATCGGGAGTAATTTTTTAAATGCCGTTGAAAGTATCCCTTCCATAAACACATGGCAATCATGACTTTTCATACCTAAGATTTTATTCAAATCAACACACCTGCTTAAATTCGAAGCATGTCCATCCAGGAGTCGCAAATCTCTAACCCACTCAAGTAAAAGTTTCTTTTGTTTGGGCGTAATAGAGTATTTAGCTTTTAGCATTGATGCCCTCCCGTCACCTAATCCAGTCACATATAATTCAGGTCTATTATAGTATACCTCTAGATCACGTCGCACCTTTACATTGTCCTTTGTTTTTTCTTTTACATTCATGACCGTGTTAAAGATATATTGAATATATTTTTTTTATTGTGCATCACATCTATGTTATGATGAATTAAATGTGTTCTCCAATATAGAAAATCCTAAAAGATACTCCTTTTGGCCTAATTATGATAGATGCCTCTACCATCATCCCTACCAAGCTCCACAACTATCTCGGTTATTTTTGGTAAATGGCACACTATATTCCACATAGCATCTCCAGAAGTGCATTGTACAGGGTATGTTGTCTCACGATCTTTATCCTTTCTAAAAGACTCAATGTCTCTTATGTATGGATGATCTAAAGCTAATAATTGCCTGTGGTAGTCAAACTAAGATTGTTTACGTCCATTTTTCAAGCGAAATGATTTTGTCTGCTCCATGCAATGTGGACATGCTAATCTACCAACTGTGCTCCAACCACTTAGCATCCCATATGTCAGGAAGTCATTAATTGTCCAAAGAAATGCTGCTCGCAGATAGAATTCTATTTCTTTGAAATATAATATGTTGAGACTCCACTAAACCACATCATTCTTAATTTATCTACCAATAGTTGTAGATAGACATCAATTTTATACTTCGGATTCCTAAATCTCGGAACAATGACTGTCAAAAACATAAATAGATCCCTCATGCATATCGAATGAGGTAAGCTATATGGGGTAACAATAACAGGCCAACAAGAGTACTGTTTACCCGACATTCCAAATGGTGAAAATCCATATATGCATAACCTAAGACGCACATTCTGAACTTCGGCTGCAATTTCAGGATAACTACGGTCAAAGTATTTCCAAGCTTCACCATCGCATGGATGGCTCATAATGTCCTTTTCCAGTTGACTCTCCACATGCCATCTCATGTATTCCGCTATTGTGGAGAATGCAAACAGTCTCTGCAATCTGGGTGTTAACGGGAAGTAATACATCTTTTCGAAAAGAACGTCTTTCTATTGTTTGTCCTTTGCAACTTTCTTCTTCGCCATATATCTACCCTGACTACAGAATTTGCAGTCCCTCCTATCACTATTGGCATTTCAATAGAGCATGCATCCACTTGGGCAGATATCTATCTTCTGAACAGGTAGTCCAAGACCGGATACTAATTTTTTTATTTGATAGAAGTCATTCGAAAGCTTATTACTACTTAGTAATACCTCCTTTATCAATTATATCACCTGATTAATGATTTCTTCGATACATTATTTTCAGATTTAATATTCAAAAGTCGAGAACAACTGATAGCGTACTGTGATTCTTGCTTCCATCCTATATATAAGTTTCTGAAGCTCTCAGCATATTTTAAAATTTCTGAGCTTCCGAGTTAGGTGGTTCCTCAACATACTCAGATGATGAAGGTTCAGTTGAAAAGTGATGTCCCACTACATCAATCACCATATCTTGAAATTGATTAACAGAGCCTGACTCGACTGAAGTCATACTTGTAGCAAACTCTGATGGTGACGGATTAATACCCTCACCATGACTAGTTCATCTTCGATAATTAGCAACAAAGCCAAATCTGTACAAGTGCAGCTCCATTTCATCAAGAGACAGGTACGCTTTGTTTTTACACCTTCCACATGGACATCTTATAACTAATGCTTGACCAGTTGACAAACAATAAGCAATGAATTGCTTGACCCCTTGTTCAAACTCATATGTAATTCCTTTAATCCCTTGTACGTGTTTTCTATACATCCAATTGCGATCATCTGTCTACATTTAATCTAAAAGAAACATTGTATGTGCTTGAGTTTCGAATCTTTTTCTGTCATAACCGTGTGGCTTACTAGCACTTGTATAATATGAATAAAGAAACTTGGTGTTGTGGAGGTCAAGTACCCTAATATACTCGTTATGAATTATGCAAGAAAGATTGAATAATGATACCGTAGAAATACTATCAACTATCAAGTATCTATATTGAGTTTCCCATTAAAGTCCTAACTCTAAAACAGGTTTAAACTTATGTATTCTAAAATTTTTAAAAAACTTTTGACAGGGTTTTCCCTATGAATTGAACATTTTTCAAGAACTAAGCCACCTCAATTCATCTAACATTCATTGTAAAAAACACACAAAACACAAAGAATCTCATAACAATTAATCAACAATACTAACTTAAATAATGAAATTATAAATTATGTATCTCTTAAGTTTCTATTTGATCCATTGATTGATTTTGATGATTTGTTAGTTGGTGACAATTAGTTGCCTTAAATAGTATGCCTTCTCTATATTTTTTGACATGTTATATGATCACTTTACATTTTTTGAACTATCGGAGAAAGATTGAATTATGAAAGTACCATTGGGAAGGTAAGTGTATATGGGATGGGAAGTGAATGTATATGGGATAGAACAAAAAACTCAACAACATACTATTGTCATTCCAAGAATTGGCTTAACCATTCCTTTTGCACGAGCATACTATTTTGGGAAATGATTCCTCTTCAGTACTTATAAAATTAGATTGATATTAAGGTACATTTTATAATAACTTAAAGGCTAGTGATGTTATAACACTCCACCTATATACATAATCCAAAGTGAGTTAGACTTTGAGTCAAAGGGGTTTTTATAATAAAAGAATAAATAAAAATTCAAAAATTAAAAGAAAAGTTAGCCAAAGCTTAATACAATAGTTCAAAACTTGTACAAAGTCTTTAATAAAATAAATGTCCAATAAATAATAATTCCTGAGAGCTGAATATATAGTGCATCAAAGCAAAAGATCTCAAGTTACAAAACTCCCAGCTTTGATAGTATCTGAAACTCCTTGAAAAATCATGATTCAAAAGAGTATGAAATATAAATCTCTGTGTGTGCTTCAGTCTATAGTAGTTCTTTTCATGATGTATGTAGAGTCAAAAAATATAACGGTTGTAAATAAATAATATATGCCTTCAAAAAATCATATAATCAAACACTCTAGGAGATTCATGAAGGTGAAAATGAAGTGAAAGAAGTTTTAACATAATATTACTGGAAAACATGTTTTAAAGTAATCTCAAGAATAGATAGAAATCATATTGAGCTTTAAGCAAATTCACAAGATATCCTTGTAAAAATCTTATCATAAACCAATCCAAAAAAAATTATAAGTGCTAATTTTCAAAGCTACTATGTGTGTCCATAAAGTATCCATAATAATCAAATCATGTGGTGAAAGGGTAGAGGTAGCTTCCATCTTGTATGTGAAGCAAACGCAATCCTAATATACCATATCCTAATACCCTGTTTGGAAAGTGGTAGCCTTCTGGTCAATCTAACATAGATAATTACATGCAATATTGCTCCCATTGAGTACTCAATGCCTTTATTTTCATATTTCACAAAAGATCCTATAGCAGGTTTCCTACAAGGTTGGCTCAACATTTATCCAAACACTATTTTCCAAAACTTGTAAAAATTTTCCATTCCGATGACATTTCATAAATCAAGTGATCTCCCTAAAACTCATTCATATACAGTTGTTTATAAATCTCCCAAGGTTTCCAAAAGGCTAAGTTTGCAAATCAAGAGTTCATAGTCAAAGGAGCCAAGTGCTTTCATGATTCACACTATGATTTTCGCAAAGCATGAATTTATTCATAATTTGATATAATAAATAATCCATAAAAATCTAATGCAAGACCCTTATATCATAATATCAAATTTGGGAAAGTTTCTAAAAATACCCATACTTGAAATAGTTCATGTATGTAAGGGAACTTACCTTGTCCAAGCGAAAGCAAAAATTCCTAATTTAGTAAGTCGATCCTTACTCTTGAAATTTCACCAAGTCTATCATAAAATTATATGAGTATCAATCACCTATACGTATTCTAAATAAGGATAATTCATTCTCAATTACAATCCTAATAAGCCCACAACAACAAAGAAAAAGCTTGAATTCCTAATTTCAAATCACATGTACATCATAAATCAAACAAAGTTAACTCAAATAGACAAGTCAAATAACTCCTAGTTAGGAAGCAAGCATGTTCACTTATACATTCATCTCTAAAGATTTCCAAATAATCCAATTTATGCACCGAATAAAGTCATGATTCTCAATCTTGAAAAGAACTCAACTTAACAATTTTTCTTAAGGTACCAAGCTGTCTACAAAATTCCAGCAAGTAAAATATTTGGTTTTTAAGGTAAAACTCCCACAAGAACTCACCCAAATGACCCCAAATCTTATTGAAACAAAGTTAAACATGTATAAAATTGAATTCTATCAATAATTCCAACAAATAACATCCAAGAAGATGGCAGAAAATTCAGATTGATCACTGCTCAAGAATAGCATCATTTAGTAGCGTTCAGTCCTAGATTTCTAATTTAGTTTCTCCTCAAAATTTTCAGTCTAAAAGAGTGTAATTAATATTTTGTTTTTAACCTAAAATCCCCTCAAAGTCGTGCATCAAAACTAAACAAAGAATCTCTCTAAAACAGATTGTAGATTACACACATATAAACAGTGTTTCCCATGAGCATATATTGCAGAATTTTCTATAATCTATAGCAGTGTATTCTAATATGTTTTCCTATATAAAAGCCATTACAAACACGTATAGCATCAAATTCCATGTAAGCCCTTCAAGGATAAATTGACTCATTATGATTTTTGAACCATAATAATAGCATAACATATTGCAGAAAGTTTTCTAGCAAAACATGATCAACTTCATTTTCTTTTATTAGAAAGGAACATGACTCAAGACACAAAACTCATAAGAACAATCTCAACAATAACTCCCTCAATTTGCGCACAGCTCCTGCCAAAATACCAACCTTTTGTCCTTCAACTCCATTCAAAGTTCAGACTCCAATTACACTAACACAATGCCAACCAAAAATCCATTCATTTAGAATATTAAAGCAATCTAGAAAATCATTAAAATATCAACATTCAACTCAAAACTCACCAACAATACCAAAAATTCAAATTCACCAATAAGTAGCAAAACCAAGTTCCATGAGCATAACAATGATCAATAATCCACAACATAAAATTTCTCAACAATTTTAAATCCCAAAGAGCATAATTTTAAGAAAAGAAAAATTAGTCCAATATAAATATTCAAGAAATCCAAGGATTCAATCAGAAAAATTTATGGATAATTATCAATAAGTACTTTAAAATTCAGCTAACCAACTGCTTAATTCAACTCAACATAAATCTAAATGATTCACAATCCCCATTTCATCTCACAAGCATGCTCCACAACAAAGAATTTTCAATCCCGGACAAAATTAGTAAACTTGATGGCACTGGTTCAACATACTTAGAGCAAGTGGCACTTATGGTGTAGACTGTATGCTCTAGTTAAGGCAGCTTTGGATGGCATTGGACAAAGTGATTTCAAGGGCAATTGCAGCTAGGCCTGGTCCGGTACCCAAGCTTCGGTGACAACGGAGGAGAGGAGACACTGTGGTGGCAGTCCTTGTAGGTATGGCGCAAAGAAATGTCCAACTTCAATTTGTGGCCCCCCTTAGGTGGTGGTTCGGTTGTAGTTCAGGCAAGGAAAAAGGGAAGGTTGCCGGCGGGATGGGAGGGAATTATTTTGAGCCGTAGAAAAGAGAAAAGCATATAACAAAAGGGAAGAGAGGAATAGGGGTGTTATAGTCGCTGGGTTTAGCAAAGGACAAAATCGATCACTAATCCCTTACTATTAATAAGGGATTTGTGACGCAACCTAATATATATATATATATATATATATATATATATATATATAATCCCTTGCTATTCCCTAGTGTGTGATTAGTGAGGGATTGATTTAGCGAGGGAATAGCGAGGGTCATTGTCAACAGAGATTTTAACTGCCTCTCTGATCCCTCGCTAATTGCATTGTATTGGAAAGGAATTAGCGAGGGATTTTTTGAATTTCAGATTCCGCTTAAAATGTCCGTGTAGTTTTAAGTTATAAATTTAAAATCCCTCGCAGATCCCTCTCTAATTCGTCGTTGTATATATTCCGTTGCTAATCCATTGCTAAATAGCGATGGATTAGCCATAGATAAATATCATTTTCTTCAATTTTCACAATACTCTGCTAAGAAAACGTATTTATTTCTATCAATACTTAGCTATGGATTAATAGTATGGAATATTTCTCCAGTGAAAAATTCTAAATAATCGTCATGGTATTTGTTTAGGTTTAATTAACATTGATTCTGTTAGGCTTACTAATTTGAGAGGTTTAATTAGTATTGATGTTCTTTCATATCACAAAATCACAAAATTGTATTTATTACCCAAATCAAATATTATACAATGTAATATATAGAACTTTGATCGTAAAAATAACTTTCATAGTAATTCCAGTTCATATTTGCATTACATTGCTCATATGATGTATCATATATATATATATATATATATATATATATATATATATATATATCTATGTATGTATGTATGTATGTATGTATGTATGTATGTATGTATGTATGTATGTATGTATGTATGTATGTATGTATGTATGTATGTATGTATGTATGTATGTATGTATGTATGTATGTAAAGAGACCAATGTATGATATACTACACATGATGAACTTGTACAGAAGTATAATACATTCATATCATTTAATTATAATATATATTTCGTAAATTGTCGATGATAATTATACATATATTGAGCATATATACATTGGTTACAAATTAACAAATAATAAAGAATTTAGTATTTCTAAGGATATTACATAAAAAAATTTACTACACACAAAAGCATCGTGAGGAAAAAACAATTGAGAATCCCCAAAATAGGGAATCCCTCACAAATCCCTTGGTAATTAGCGAGGGATTTGTGATGGACAAATTAAGCAATGGATTAGTGAGGGATACTAATTATCTCGCCAATACACTCAAATCCGTCACAAATCAGCCCATGAATTGCGACGGTTTAGAATTACTTTTTTTGCGCTAATCCCCATAAAATTTGCAAGGGATTTTTTTTTTAAAAAAAAGTTCCATCGCTATTTCCTCGCAAATTAGCGTGGGATTAGCTTAGGACACCTACCATTAGTTGCAAATCCGAAGCTAAATTTTACAACGAATTTTAAGTAAAAAATCAAATTTCTGTCACAAATCTGTATCAAATTTGTGACGGATTAGATTTGGATTTTCTTTTCCCTCGCTAATTAGAAAGAGTTTTTTCTTAACTCTAATCCGTCACTAATTAGCTAGGGATTAGCGATGGAAAGTCAATGGGTGTGCCTATCTCCCTTTTCCCTCACTAATCCCTCACAGAGTTAGTGAGGGATTTATCCCTCGCTAATTCCTGCCTTTCTTGTAGTGTATGGGCCTTCGTCTGACTTGCACCTTTTCACAAAAAAGGCAATAAGTTTGTAGTGTGTGTTTGATTCAAGCTTGCTTAAATAGATAAGAAATAACAGATGCAATATACTTGAATCGTTGTTGCAATAAAATAATAAGACGCAAAAAAAAAAAAAAAACTAGTGATTGCAATAGATCACCATCAGCAGATTATCATGAAACTTAATCTTTCAAGCCGCACACTAAGTTTTGCATGTAGAAACGCTTAGAATATTTCACACTACTTTTTCACCTTAATCTCAACTTTATTTATACATCTCAAGGATATGTGGTTTGCTTGGATTAAAAAATTGGCAAACTTATTATTGCGTCACTCATTTCCTTATTCTTTTGCAGTTCTTTCTTTACAACTTGGCTCTGTCTTGGAATGAGATCTCTTTAAGATTTATCTACAAAATTTTGGTGAGATACTCCATACATCTTTCCTAGATAGACTTCCAAATTTCTACTAAAGTTTTTGCTGCATTAGACATATGCCAAGAACAATCTTTTAACCTAACTCCATCATATATTTAGTTTGGCAAGAATAACTTGTTGTAGATGACACTACAAAAAAAACACTATTTGCGACGGCCAAATCCGTAGCAAATCCGTCGCAAATCAAGTGTTGCGACGGATTAGGCCGTCGCAAATAAGAGAGTCGCTATTTGCCACGAAAAACTAATTCCGTCGCAAATAGCGACACATTTGCGACGGCCAAATCTCTGGTCAACCAAATTACATTTTGCTACGGATTTGCGACGGATTATAAAAGCCGTCGCAAATCCGTATCAAGTTGCTACGGATTTGCGACGGAATAATTGGAAAAAAATAAAACGTGGAAAAAAATCCGTCGCAAATCCGTAGCAAATTTGCTATGGAATAATTGTAATTTCAAAAAAAATTAAAAAATCCGTCGCAAATTGCTACGGATTTGCTACGGAAAAATATAAATTTCAAGAATTAAAAAAAAATCCGTCGCAAATCCGTAGCAAATTGCTACAGATTTGCTACGGAAAAATATGAATTTCAAAAATTAAAAAAATCCGTAGCAATTTGCTACGGATTTTCTACGAAAGAATTACAATTTCAAAAAAATTAAAAAATCTGTAGCAAATTGCTACGGATTTGCTATGAAAAAATTACAATTTCAAGAATTAAAAAAATCCGTAGCAAATTGCTACGGATTTGCTACGAGAAAAATATGAATTTCAAGAATTAAAAAAAAAAATCTATAGCAAATCCGTAGCAAGTTGCTACGGATTTTCTACGGAAAAATTACAATTTCAAAAAAATTAAAAAATTCGTAGCAAATTCGTAGAAACTTGCTACGGAAAAATATGAATTTCACGAATTAAAAAAATCTGTAGCAAATCCGTAGCAATTTTCTACGGATTTGCTACGGATTAATTCCAATTTCAAAGAATTAAAAAAATTCGTAGCAAATCCGTTGCAATTTGCTACGGATTTGCTACGGAAAAATTACAATTTCAAGAAAAATTAAAAAATTCGTGAAAAAAATGAATTTCAAGAATTTAAAAAAAAAATCCGTAGCAAATTGCTACGGATTTTCTACGGAAAAATAATAATTTCAAAAAATTAAAAAATTTCAAGAAAAATTAAAAAATTCGTGAAATAAATGAATTTCAAGAATTTAAAAAAAATCCGTAGCAAATTGCTACGGATTTTCTACGGAAAAATTATAATTTCAAAAAAATTAAAAAATTCGTAGCAAATCCGTAGCAAATTTGCTACGGGATTAATTCCAATTTCAAAAAAATTAAAAAATTCGTACGGATTAATTCCAATTTCAAAAAAATTAAAAAATCCGTAGAAAATTGCTACGGATTAATTGTAATTTCAAAAAAAAAATAAAAAAAATCCGTCGCAAATCCATAGCAACTTTTGACAAATATTTGTCAAAATCAATTTTAAATAAATTAATTTTAGAAAATCAATGACAAATATTTAAACAATTTTTCTCATAAATATCAAATCTGTAATGTGAAACTAATAAAACAAATAAAATTTCGAAACCAATAATAAATTGCATGCCAAATCATAAAGTAAAACTACAATAATCCAAATATGTATATACACATAAGTATCACAATAGATAAATAATGTTCAAAATACAATCATGTAGCTAAACGATTCGTTGATATTTGGGATCCAACCAATGTTTGTTCATCTCCGACCAATGAGTTGGATCAATCCAATTTGGACATGAATTAGCAGGCGTGCTCTTTTGGGTCTTCGACAAAGTATCGGAAAACCTTTTTGCACACTTTCTTTCCTAATTTTTCCGTATCTGGGGACCATGCTCGGGAGCCCAACGAAATAACTTCTGCAAATATAGTAAACCATCGCCGTTAAAGTTTAAATTAACAGTTTAAAGTAAATTTGTTTGCCAATACAACAAATGACACCTGAGCATATAAGCTTCAATAACATATACATGAGATTAAAATTGTAAGAAAGTAAAAGAAACATACTCCCCACTCCTCGAACCACATGTCCCGAACGTGTATCGAGACATGTGAGTATGTAGCGTACGAACCATTGAATTGTTTCTTGAATATGCCTTGAATCTCTCTCACACATTTATCTGAATCAGCAAACCTATTTTGTATAACCAGAAAGGAAAGTAATACGATTATTAAATAAGATATGCTGAATAGGAAATCAATCAATAATTATGAATTACACACCCTTCTCCTCGAGGAATAATCATAGGTCGGCCGTACGTGGCTCGTGATCCAATATGGTGTGATGCGAAGTAGGAGCGTCTGCTGGAGAAGCACCTCTTGATTGTGAAGGTGAACCGAGAAATCGATCGTGGTACGGAGAGGCGCCGTGCGTGTGATGGTGATGTGGTGTCGGGAGGATGGGTATGTTGGTCTGTTCCAGCACCTCCAGAAGACTGTCCATCGCCAGACATCCTAATTTTGAAATAAATTTAATTAAATGTCAAACATATTTGTAATATATATGTAGAACAAGTTATAAACGCAAATTTATAAAAAATTTTGACAGAGTCTCCCCTATAAAATGGTCATTTTCCAGGCATTAATGCCACATTCAAACATATTTCAAGTATCATCAACACATCAAACACACAAAACATTTACAACAAAACCTGTATCCATTGAACACATTCTCCATAACAAAAAAATTAACTGCCAATAGATAAACTGGAATATGTAGAAACTTGGCCATTTATACAACTTGAGAAAGAAAATGTTTGTTATTTTTATTAACATATTTGCATGATTCTTCCTTTGTCAATAGATCAAAGCCATCAGATAACGAAATGTGTGTTCTTTTATACATCTTTTATACAGGTTTTATATCCCAACAAAGAAGACATCTATACTAAAAAGTCAATGTCAACAACATCAATTAACTTAAGGGTAATCACCCATTACCCAGGAGGAGTGATCACCCATCACTCACGGGGAATGATCACCCATCATCCACGGGGAGTGATCACACATCACTCACGGGGATCCAGTCCATATATTAGACAAAAAAATATACCTTTGAAAAATCAAAGAACACATGTTGAGCTGAAAATAGTTAGCATTGACTCATGCTTAACTGTATTTTTTTTTTTAAAAAAAAGTATACTTGTGTAAAGGCAAAGAACACCTGTGGAAAAGAAAATAGTTAGAGTCTCCCCTAACACTTAATTGTATTTTTTTTTTAAAAAGGAAGCATACCTATGGAAATGCAAAGAACACCTGTGGAAAAGAAAATAATTAGCATTGACTCGTACTTAACTATATTTAAGCTAATAAAAAGGACAAAAAATGGTTTAATAATTGATCATCCAATAAATTAGTAAAACTTGAAAGTTTAACATGAATTGTTGATCAACCATATAAGTAACCATCATGAATTATTTAAGCTTTACATCACAAACGTATTAGAAATGTACTTTAATCACTCGAGTCATCCTTTGATATATATTCTTCTTCTTCCATCTCTGTTGTGCTATCTGTTTTCTAATTACCTTCGTCTTCGTCATCATCTTCATCCTCATCTTCGAGTTCATTTGTATCCCTAAGTAATCCTTCTTCTTGAACATCCAACAAATCACTTGTGCCCGTTTTATGAGCTAAGGGACCAAGATCAACAACTAAGGAAATACTCATTGCATTGTGAATATCCACCTCTTCTTGGTAAGCTTTATCAATCACAGGTGCATCAATCACATGTCGAGCTTTTACTTTACACACAGCTAACCAGTCGGATTTTGGTCTTTTGCATCCTGGATATGAGGCATAGTACACCTGAGATGCCTGTTGAGCTAATACAAACGGATCATATTTTGGATAGCTCCTCTTGCAATTAATATCAACAATCTTATACTCCTTATGTATTCTAACATCGCGATTTGCTGTTTAATCAAACCAATCACATTTAAAAAGGACAACTTTTTGTGATGGATTACCAGGAAACTCTACCTCAACAATCTCTTTGAGAACCCCATGATAATCACTCACTACTGAGTCCTTTTCACCCCCCTTAACACAAACTCCAGAATTCACTGTTTTCTTTCCTTCGGCGTGTTCGTGGATGTGAAATCTGTAGCCATTAATAATATACCCAGTATATGTTTTTACTTTTCTCGAAGGTCCCCAAGCAAGATTCTTCAAGCATATATTTGACACATGGTTTTGTGGATCGTTCACCGATGGTTATTGCTAACAAACCCATATCTATACAAATGGATCTCAACTTGGTCCGGAGAGTCAAATTTCATGTTCTTGCATTTTGTGCAAGGACATCTGATTTTACCAGACGTAGAATTCGATTAAGCGAACGCAATAAATCCCTGCACCCCCTGCTCAAATTCAGTAGTAAACCCTTTACCGGGCAACCGCCTTCTATACATCCAACCGCGATCTTCCATCTATATATTCAACATATATTATGCGACAAGGAGGTTTTACTGTGAGTTTATGCATGTACGCAATAAAAGGTTTAGGAAAGCTTAAGGGTAATCATCTTCATGTTACTATAAACAACAATTATAAATACATGAATAGCCAACTACATGTTTCATGAAATACTTTTTTAGTAATTTATATATACTTCTTTATCGTGCATCATACGTGGGCTTGTGATGGTGAACCATCGTCGCAAAACACTAATTGGTTTCCCAATCATGTTTATATAGACACCCAATATACTTAGCACAGAATTAAAATTATTAACTTCTCTTACAATACCTCAATAAGCAACTAGATTTAAACCATGAAGCATCAACCAACTCAACCACCAACTAACAATCAAAATTCATGTTAAACCAACAACCATAAACACAACCACTAGTGCAAAATTCATTAGGAATTTTGGTAGAGTTTCCCCTATATACTGGACGTTTCTAGGCACCAAGCCACCTCAAAATCAACAACATTGAAAAAAAAATATTAACTGTCAAAACAATTATTCAATATGACTAATGTAAGGGTAATCACCCATTACCCATGGGGAATGATCACCCATCACTCACGAGGAATGATAACCCATCACTCACGGGGATCCATTCATATAAGTTAAAAAAAAAGAAAAAGAAAAAAAGATGCAATTGGTATTTGTTGGTAGCCAACTTATCATTAAAAAATAGTAAGTACTAATTATTGACGTGCAGTATACTACTAAACGTTAAATAGTAATTATTATCAAACAATTTTATATTAAAAAATAATGTTATAAAAAAATATTAGTAGTAATGCTAATATAATATTGAAAATAATTTCCCCCCCTAATATAATATTAGTAGTAATGCTAATATACTATTGAAAATAATTTTTTACCCCCCTAATATTTAATAAATAGCAATTCCAATAAACAGTTAATAATAATATTAGATAAACATATGAATAAAAGTATTAATATTATGGAATAGCAGTTTTAATAGTCAACAAGTAATAAGAACTAATAATTGTCATGCTAGTAAATACTATTAATAGTGAGCATAGTAGTTAACATTTAAGCAATTCACTGCTTGTAATACACATCACATACCACAGAGCAAATTCACTGCTAAGCACATAAACATCTCACATAACACGTTGAACTACTTATTATACCAAATATATCTCCACATTACAATTTTTATCCCATCCTTGTACGAAAACAAACCAATGTAATATATTCTTCCATTCTCCATCACAAAATATCACCTGCTACTACCGTTCTCAAAATAAAAAATGATGTAAGAGTTTAAAAAAAGAATGATATTTACTTATTTTGGAGACTGATGTTGAGTGATGACTAAGGCCTCTGATATGCTTTGATGATTCAACCTTAGTCTCCCGTGGTTGAATTTCTTGAATTCTGCAATTCGTGGAGAATGCTCCAAATTTGGAGTGTGAAGAAGCAGGTTTTAAGTGTTTTGGACAGAAATTGAACAATAATATAGGAGAAGGGGAGTTGTCTACGGATGGGGGAGGGGGAGGGAGAAGAGGGGCTGGGGGTGGTTGGCGAGAAGGCGGAGAGGGGGGGGAGAAGGGGGTCGGGGTGGGGGGGTAGCCGAGGGGGAGGGGTGGAGCCGCGGGGGCGAGAGGGGGAGAGCCCTTGTGGGGGGAGGGCGGGGGGAGAGGGGAGCGGCGGAGCGGGAGGCGGGGGGAGGGGGAGAGAAACGGGGGAAGGGGACCGCGAGCTAGGGGAGGGGGAGAGAGCTGCGGGGGGGAGAGAGTCGGGGGGAGGCGGCGCTGCAAGAGGGCGGCGGCGCGAGGGGGTGGCGGCAGGAAGAGAAACGGCGCGGCAAGGGGGAGGGGTGAAGAAGGAGGGAGCTAGGGGAAGAAGAAAAGTGGTTGTTCAAAAATTTTTTATTTTTTTTGGGTAGATTATTTTAAAAAATTTGAAGAAAAGATTCGAAAAAATGTCACGAATTTATCAGAAATGAATTGTAATTTTTTGATTTCGTGACAAATAATCACAGATTAACCACGGAATACACAACAAAAATTTGTATATTTATATGCAATATAAAACTATATTATTCAAAAATAAAAAAAAATATTTTTATATATTTATATACTATCTTTTTTATTAAATTATTTTTACATATATATATATATGTATATAAACATATGCATAAATTCATATACAATATAACCCAAATACACACACACACACACACACACACACACACACATATATATATATATATATATATATACACACACACACATACATATTTTATACATAGACACACACACACACACACCATATATATTAAAGTACATATACACACACAATCATAAGCGCGCGCGCGCGCATCACACACACACACACACACACACACACACACATATATATATATATATTCACATTATATATTTATATATACACACACAAGCATTTATTTATATGTATAGATACACACACATATCATATATATATATGTAAATACGTACACATATACAAACATAATCACAAATATATATATATATATATAGACATATTCATATACATACATATATATTCATATATATATATATATATATATATATATATATTAATGAGGTTTTCTTAATAATTAATGAAACTCCTTATTGCTCAATTTATAAAATTATCTATAAAGCACATGTAAGAATATTTTATACAATAAACAATATTAGTAAGAAAATCATGGACATATTCTATGATAATAACACTCATGTGTATATAGTATACAAAATTATACAAAAAAAGCCTTAATAAGTAACTTTAAATATTTTAGATTAAAATTATTTACAACGATAATTTTTTTTAAACTTCATTCTATAGAAAACATCAATCCGTCGTAACTTTAAAGAAAACACCAATCCGTCGCAAATTTAAAGAAAACACCAATCCGTCACAAATCCGTAGCACTTTTACGACGGATTTGCAACGGATTTCTAAAAATAAAAAATAAATTAATTTTCTTAAAATTAAAAAAAAAATCCGTCGCAAAATTGCTACGGATTTGAGACGGAATAAATCCGTAGCAAATTTTGCTACGAATTTGTGACAGATTTCTAAAAATAAAAAATAAATTAATTTTCTTAAAATTTAAAAAAATCTGGCCCAAAATTGCTACGGATTTGAGACGGAATTCTAAAAATAAAAAGTAAATTAATTTTTCTTAAAATTAAAAAAAATTCGTCGCAATTTTGCTACGGATTTGCGATGGAATAAATCCGTAGCAAATTTTGCTACGGATTTCTAAAAATAAAAAATAAATTAATTTTCTTAAAATTAAAAAAAATCCGTCGCAAATGCATCGCAAATTTGCTACGGATTTGAGACGGAATAAATCCGTAGTAAATTTTGCTATAGATTAGCGACGGATTTCTAAAAATAAAAAATAAATCCGTTGCAAATCCGTCGCAATTTTTCTGCTACGGATTTGCGACGGATTTCTAAAAATAAAAAATAAATTAATTTTCTTAAAATTAAAAAACATCCGTCACAAATCCGTAGCAATTTTGCGATGGATTTCTAAAATAAAAAAATAAATTAATTTTCTTAAAATTAAAAAAAAAAAAAAGCCGTCGCAATTTTTCTGGGACGGATTTGCTAGAGCATTTTTTTGAAATTTTTTCTACAATTTTTTTATTTAAAAATTATTTTCCGTCACTAATTTTGCGACGGAAACTCTAAATCCGTCAAATCCGTCGCTAATTTTGCGATGGATTTGCGACGGTCGGTCAACTACATTCCTTTTTCCTTTTTTTCGTCGGTGAGCCATCGCAAATTTGCAACGAATTTTGGCCGTCGCAAAAATCCATCGCAATTTGCTGACTTTCTTGTAGTGTGACAATACCTGTATCATACCTACTAAAATATAGGAAGTTGTTTGCTTTGAAATCACATATTTGTCACACTTCCACATAATAGTTAGAAGCCAAAAATATAAGGAAAAAACATAAATAAATATATATATATATATATATATATATCACCTTTAGCATATAGATTACATTTCTTTCAAATAAAATTATAATATTTAAAAATTCATTGAAAACATAAATCATACTCATATAAAATAACTACAGTAGTTATGTAGTTAAGTAATATCATGTTCCAATTATGCACTTAAAACATATAACTAAAAAGTGACTCTGATGTCACAAATGAAATTCACATATATAATAATTGAAATAAGAAACACAAGAACGTACTTTCAACTATAGTGATTAAGTCATTGATGAAACGGATTGGCTTCTCTTATATTTCCCTTCTTGCGATTCTATTCGTAGTCCTTTCTTGTGAAAGTTGCACATATAATCTCACAGAGTCCTCCTTAGGTCTTCTAGCTAATGTCTAGCATAATAACTTAAACCTGTAGATGCATAAGTGTATATATAGATTAGGAATATTTTTAAAATTTTTTTATTAATAAAAAAACTTGCCACCGCTACCTAAAAGTGCATATTGGACTTATGTTTCAAGAGAGATTTGAACCTAGGACTTCAGTGTGAAAATCCTAATAATAATAATTTCGACTTACTCAAAAGACAATTAGATTAGAGATTCAAAAGTATCATACATACGAATTTCATTCTATAAAAAAAAAAAAAAAAAAAACTCACAATAAGGCAATCACAACAAATCAATTACCTAATTCTAAAAGATTTGGGATATACTATATAATCTAATTGACTATATTAACATTATATTACATAATTTGAAAGATTTTAGTAGATACCTGATTGATTTAAATCAATAATGTGGAACTATACAAGATCTCTAAAAGAGTTTATATCTTATAGTTACAATCCAAATGACCCCTTATCATCTGCCATCACCAATTTCTTCCTGTCTTTGACATCACCTCGCCAAAAATAGCCCTTATTTTCTTCCCCGGACGATAACTTCCTATTCCTTTTCACCTCCAAGTTACTGTCAAAGCTACACAACTTCAATATTTCCTCTACAAGTCCTGAGGATCTCTGCAGGTAGAGAATAAAGTATTTCTTCACAGTCTAGGTAATGAAACTAAAAATTAGATTTGAGTGGGTAAAGTTAGAAGAAAAAATGGTAAAAAATAATGTTATAAATTTTTAAAAAATCTTTGGGGATTAAAATTAATTTTTTAAGAAAATTAATTGTTATAAGATGAGTAAAAAAAAATTGTTATAAGATGAATAACTGGTTTTTCAAACATTTTAGGAAGATAGATGCTACATTTTGTTCTCCCTAGATTCATCTATGATTCTTGGGGTAGCTTTTCCTCTAGTAAGTAAGGATGTTCATGGATTGGGTTGGTTCGATTTTTTCAATTTTTTAACCCAATTCAAATATTTCGATTTGAAAATTTTAAACCCAAACCAAACAATTTAAAATTTCAAACCGTCGGCTTGGGTTGTGTTCGGCTTGGATTGGTTCAGTTTGGTTTGGTTTGGTTTGATCGGTTTGTACATAATTTACCAAGTAATATTTTAACCTCCCACTTAGAACATCTGATTTTATAAACAAGATATGCGTCTGAGACATGCTAACTAAAGTAATATGAAAAGTATCAAGCATATGAGTGCATGACCACAAAGTAACAAATTAGTCTATTAGTAAATGTAGCAAAAAATTATGAATACTCGAAATTTCTCGTAGGCATTTGCTTGAACTCTGTTATGATTAGCCTGGATATGAAAGACAAATTTCAATTACCAACAATTGGAGTTGTTTCTCCAAATGCCTCAGCTGCTTCAGTGCATGGAGAGTTTGAAAAAATCTGCAATAAATAGTCAAGTATCGCAATTAAAAAGAATGATACAAATTAATCTCTATACTTTATTTATTATTTGTAAACCAAATGGAGCTCTTTGTAAAAGCTCATAAACAAATAAAAAAAACAACATTAAATAATACCAATAAGAATACCATCATTTATCTAATGCTAATTTATTTTCAGTTGTAAAAATCCTAGACTTAACAATACTACAAAACATTCCAAAAACAATCTGACCAACTTCTCAATCCATAGAAAAGAAGTTCAAATACAAGGATACAATTATACCATTGGACAGTACCTTCTATGCTCGAACTTCTTTTACTAGATTAAAGAAGCTAAACAAGTGAGCTAAACCCCGTGGTATAATAGTGGATCATTCATCAAAAGACAAAAAATAAGAGAAGGCGCAATTTCATTTGTTCTAACTTTCCCACTAAATCAAGAAAAAATTATCAAGAAGAATTGAACTTGCTTTTAGAGAAGCTTCTTTTGATCCCAACTTTCTAACTTTCCCACCACCCTCTACAACTTGATTAGCGATTTCCTAACTAATTACCACCAAAATAAAAAATGCAATACTTGATCAAATTATCAAGATAGGTATTAAGAAACTTACCGTAATGACTACACCATCTCCTACATTTTGGCCCAAAGTCAAATCCAGTGGCTTGTCAACTTCAACCTCAATGTTCTTTGAAGCAGTTGTTCTTGCTATGATCTCAAGGTCTCTTCTTACTTTGATACTCTCCGTCAAGAAAAATTTTGAGACACCTCTTTTGGCATTTTGAATTGATAGCCCTTAAAAACTCAATTTTTGTATGTAGAGTACAAAAAATACAAGTCAAACGCATTTCTTAGACAAAAATGATGACTCATACAATTATACATTTATCCTATATATACTAGGAATAGGAAGTAAGGATTGATGAGCTTTGGAGATGGACTTGAATTAGTTTTGATGGAGACTTTCTTTGCATAGGCAGTACTGTAGCAGAGCAAGAAGATGGTGGATTTGGAGTTCTCATATCAGCGACGCAACAGCACAACAACAGAAACAACCGAACGTGAGATAGAGAGAGGCCTATGACCTTGAAGTGATTTTGTCTAAAAAGGTATTTAGATTTCAGGATTTTTCTTATTTCATTTTTTGTTTTTTATTTTTTAATATTTTAATACAATTTTTAAAATTAAATAAATTTAATTAATTATATTTGTGCTGGTTGGGTTGGGTTATATAATTTAAAAAATCCGAACCAAATTATTGGTACCTAATTTTCTTAACCCAATCCACTCTAAAAAATCAAAATTTAGGTTAGGTTGAGTTGGATCGATCGATTTAATTCGGGTTTTGATTTTTTCTGAACAGCCCCAGTAGTAAGTACCGTGGAGTTGGAGAGGATTGGGATATATTGCCATTGCCTCAAGAAAGATTATAAAAATGGAGAGTACTTTTCACGTCTTCATCCAATGATTAATATTACCTGGAAATTTTGAAGTATTCTAATCAAACCAACTTGTTTCTTTTTACATTAAAGTATGCCAATTGATTCTTGTCTTTTGAGATCACTTAGTGGCCATGAAATTGATTAAAGTATTCTAATCAAATCAATTTGTTTGTTTTACATTGTAGTATGCCAATTGATTATTGTTGTCTTTTGAGATCACTTAGTGGGGCATGCAAATATATATATTTTACCCCATAATTTACAATTTGTTTGGAGACAATTTGTATTTCATGGTTATATTCCATAGCATATTGTGAGATATCATGTCGGACGTGAAACACATTTTTCAATATTGTTTGCTTGATGGAACATGAATGTATTTGGTTTCTTTTTCTTACAAGACTAATTTTCTTGTAGAAGTACCATTATGGGATTTAGAGTAAATAAATTTATAAAAACAACCGCTCTCTTTTCTTACCTAAACCCTAGCCGCCACTCTCTCCTCCTCCGGCTCGGTGATTTAGAGTAGTAGGCTTTCTTGTATACCTTTCTGCCATCAACATTATATAAAAGTTTTGTAAAAATATTAGCTATTTTAAGACCTACAAGCAAAGCTGTTCATATTATTTTATCAGGTTTTTCACCATTTTGGCCATTCCAATCTGTAGAGCCATAGGTAATACCAATATCTCTTACCATTCTAATTCCTTGTATGGCCAACATATTCTGAACTAAAATGGTGCACTTGTTCGTAGTGGTCTTCCCTACCTTAATAATCATACTCTAACAAGATCCATCCTTAATACAAACTTCTCTTTTATTCACTTTCAAGAAATGCCAACCATACAATACAATGAGATAAGAAATATGCAATCATATAATTTCTAATGAACAAGACACAGTTGCAGTATCAGTTTACGTAGTAAAACAATTACTAGGAGAATTAATCAAAAAAGGTTTGCCAACAAGAACATTTGACAAACAATAGATTTCCATGTTTTACCATGCCAAGACACTACAAAAAAAAAAAAAACACTATTTGCGACGGCCAAATCTGTAGCAAATCCGTCGCAAATCAAGTGTTGCGACGGATTTGCGACGGATCAGCCGTCGCAAATAAGAACGTCACAAATAGCGACGGAAAATTAATTCCGTCGCAAATAGCGACACATTTGCGACGGCCAAATATCTGGTTAATCAAATTACATTTTGCTACGGATTTGCGACGGAATAATTGGAAAAAAATAAAACGTGGAAAAAAATCCGTCACAAATTGCTACGGATTTGCTACGGAATAATTGTAATTTCAAAAAAAATTAAAAAATCTGTAGCAAATTCGTAGCAATTTGCAACGGATTTGCTACGGAAAAATATAAATTTCAAGAATAAAAAAACTGTAGCAAATTGCTAAAAAAATTAAAAAAGCCGTAGCAAATCCGTAGCAAATTGCTACGGCTTTGCTACGGAAAAAATGAATTTCAAGAATTAAAAAAAAGCCGTAGCATTGCTACGGAAAAAAATGAATTTCAAGAATTAAAAAAAAAATCCGTAGCAATTTGCTAAGGATTTGCTGCGAAAAAATATGAATTTTAAAAAATATAAAAAAAAATCCGTCGCAAATCCGTAGTAACTTGTGACAAATATTTGTCAAAATTAATTTTAGAAAACTTGTGACAAATATTTAAACAATTTTTCTCATAAATATCAACTAATAAAACAAATAAAATTTCGAAACCAATAATAAATTGCATGCCAAATCATAAAGTAAAACTACAATAATCTAAATATGTGTATACACATAAGTATCACAATAGATAAATAATGTTCAAAATACAATCATGTAGCTAAAGGATTTGGAGCACTAGCTGAAGGAGGAGCAGGAGGACCATCAAACCCAGTACTAGGACCGGGGTGATGATCAAGTGGGGAAACAAATAAATCATCGTCCTCGTCCTCATCCTCATCCTCATCGATGTCCTCATCCTCAAATACCGAAGACAGCTAGTGGCATAACAACCCCCATCTTCTCGGACATAATTGCCATCCTAGAAGTGATTCCCGCAACTTTATGTTCAAAATTCTTCTTAATCCTATTCTCACGGTGCTTGTACTTGTCCTCGCGACTCCTCTCTCGATGCCTCCATCGATCCTCAACCTCCTGAATCCTCTGCTGAACCCTAGTCTCAACTATCTGGTCAACATCAACAGGAGTGGATGAAGATGATCCTAATAAATGAGACGCATGCATCTGCTCCCTAATGCGAGTAGCCTTTGATCCCAACCCGTAGACACGACCCCTGTTGAATCCGCCAGTTGCCTCAATGATAATGGCCTTGTCATTTTGCATAGCAACAGAGTCGACAGACCCGCTAGACTCCATTTGAGAGTAGCGCTCCTTGGTGACATTTGCCGTCTCCTGAAATAACGTGAGTTTATAAAAATTAAAAGAAGACCTATTACAATAAGTAATGTAAGAATAAATTATTTTTACCAATATCTTCTACGGACGCTCGCCCACAAACTGACCCTGTCTTTCTCCGTTCTGGAACATATGTAGTTTTTTGAACATGTCCAGATAGCTAAATGTGTCCCCTTCACGTATCCTCTGTAGTTTAATTAATAAAAAAGAATATTATTTCGAATGCGAGTGCATGATTCTGACAATTTTGAAATATGCAAAAGTTAATAAAATTAAATTTACCATGCGTTCCTCGTGCTCAATGAAAGAGATGGAACCTCCTGTGTGAGTGACACCGGTACGAGACCGATTTTGCCTTGCGATCGCACGATTCGTTGATATTTGGGATCCAACCAATGTTTGTTCATCTCCGACCAATGAGTTGGATCAATCTAATTTGGACATGAATTAGCAGGGCGTGCTCTTTTGGGTCTTCGACAAAGTATCGAAAACCTTTTTGCACACTTTCTTTCCCAATTTTTCCGTATCTGGGGACCATGCTCGGGAGCCCAACGAAATAACTTCTGCAAATATAGTAAACCATCGCCGTAAAAGTTTAAATTAACAATTTAAAGTAAATTTGTTTGCAAATACAACGAATGACACCTGAGCATATAAGCTTCAATAACATATACATGAGATTAAAATTGTAAGAAAGTAAAAGAAACATACTCCCCACTCCTCGAACCACATGTCCCGAACGTGTATCGGGACATGTGAGTATGTAGCGTACGAACCATTGAATTGTTTCTTGAATATGCCTTGAATCTCTCTCACATATCTATCTGAACCAGCAAACCTATTTTGTATAACCAGAAAGGAAAGTAATATGATTATTAAATAAGATATGCTGAATTGGAAATCAATCAATAATTATGAATTACACACCCTTATCCTCGAGGAATAATCATAGGTCGGCCGTCTGTGCCCTGTGATCCACTATGGTGTGATGCAGAAGTAGGAGCGTCTGCTGGAGAAGTACCTCTTGATTGTGAAGGTGAACCAGAAATCGATCGTGGTACGGAGAGGCGCCGTGCGTGTGATGGTGATGTGGTGTCAGGAGGATGGGTATGTTGGTCTGTTCCAGCACCTCCAGAAGACTGTCCATCGCCAGACATCCTAATTTTGGAATAAAGTTAATTAAATTTCAAACATATTTGTAATATATATGTAGAACAAGTTATAAACGAAAATTTATAAAAAAATTTGACAAAGTCTCCCCTATAAAATGGTCATTTTCCAGGCATTAATGCCACATTCAAACATATTTCAAGTATCATCAACACATCAAACACACAAAACATTTACAACAAAACCTGTATCCATTGAACACATTCTCCATAACAAAAAAATTAACTGCCAATAGATAAACTGGAATATGTAGAAACTTGGCCATTTATACAACTTGAGAAAGAAACGATTCGTTATTTTTATTTTCTTTCAAAATGGCTTCATTCTTGCACATAAGTCTGTAACCTTTTCCAAGCATTTTGAAGGGCGAGTGCATGATTCTTCCTTTGTCAATGGATCAAAGCCATCGGATAACGAAATGTGTGTTCTTTTATACAGACTTTTATACAGGTTTTATATCCCAACAAAGAAGACATCTATAATAAAAAGTCAATGTCAACAACATCAATTAACTTAAGGGTAATCACCCATTACCCAGGAGGAGTGATCACCCATCACTCACGGGAGTGATCACCCATCACTCACGGGATCCAATCCATATATTAGACAAAAAAATATACCTTTGAAAAAGCAAAGAACACTCGTTGAGCTGAAAATAGTTAGCATTGACTCATGCTTAACCGTATTTTTTTTTAAAAAAAAGTATACCCGTGTAAAGGCAAAGAACACCTGTGGAAAAGAAAATAGTTAGAGTCTCCCCTAACACTTAACTCGTATTTTTTTTTAAAAAAAGGAAGCATACCTATGGAAATGCAAAGAACACCTATGGAAAAGAAAATAATTAGCATTGACTCGTACTTAACTTTATTTAAGCTAATAAAAAGGACAAAAAATGGTATAATAATTGATCATCCAATAAATTAGTAAAACTTGAAATTTTAACATAAATTGTTGATCAACCATATAAGCAACCATCATGAATTATTTAAACTAAACTTTACATCACAAACGTATTAGAAATGTACTTTAATCACTCGAGTCATCCTCTCGATATATATTCTTCTTCTTCCATCTCTCGTTGTGCTATCTCGTATTCCAGCTTACCTTCGTCTTCGTCTTCATCCTCATCTTCGAGTTCATTTGTATCCCTAAGTAATCCTTCTTCTTGAACATCCAACAAATCACTTGTGCCCGTTTCATGAGCTAAGGGACCAAGATCAACAACTAAGGAAATACTCATTGCATTGTGAATATCCACCTCTTCTTGGTAAGCTTTATCAATCACAGGTGCATCAATCACATGTCGAGCTTTTACTTTACACACAGACTAACCAATCGGATCTTGGTCTTTTGCATCCTGGATATGAGGCATAGTACACCCGAGATGCTCGTTGAGCTAATACAAACGGATCATATTTTGGGTAGCTCCTCTTGCAATTAATATCAACAATCTTATACTCCTTATGTATTCTAACGCCGCGATTTGTCTGTTTGATCAAACCAATCACATTTAAAAAGGACAACTTTTTGTGATGGATTACCAGGAAACTCTACTTCAACAATCTCTTTAAGAACCCCATAATAATCACTCACTACTGAGTCCTTTTCACCCCCTTAACACAAACTCCGAATTCACTGTTTTCTTTCCTTCGGCGTGTTCGTGGGTGTGAAATCTGTAGCCATTAATAATGTACCCAAGTATATGTTTTTACTTTTCTCGAAGGTCCCCAAGCAAGATTCTTCAAACATATATTTGACACATGGTTTTGTGGATCGTTCACCTATAAAGCATATGAAATGTTCAGGTGGGCATACATTAACTAACAACATATGTTCACGTGTAAAGAAATTTAACCGATTAAAGAAGATCATACATAATCTGTAAACCATCCCGCGAACTCATTCTCTATCCTTCTTTCTACATCCAATTCCGAAATGTTTGGGATTGAAGATTGTAAACGAGATGTGAACTCACCGTAGAGAAGAAAATGTCACAATTAGCAATGGATCTTATTTCTAATATCAACCGGAGGGGCAAGCATCTCACCTAATATATGGTTGGACCTCTTCACAGTTAAGAAATATATAATTTCTTGCCACTTTGTATTCTTCATGAGAGAGGAATCGAGTTTGAATCTTTCCTAAGATCTTCCCATAAATATTGCATATTGACAACGAAGCTTCATCTACTTCACGCCCGACCACACCTTCATCGTTGCGAGCCATGGATACATGTTTTGTCCGCACATGTGCCTCAAAATAATAGGAGAAGAATGTAGATGTTTCCTCAACAAGATAGGCATTGCAAATTGACCCTTCTACTCGTGCCTTGTTTTTTACCTTTAACTTTAAACGAAACAAGAACCTGGCATAATTCAAAGTATGATAATAAGTATTATGCAATGACTACATCTAGCTGTAGTAAAATTTGGATAATGACAACTACCTCTCAAAAGGATACATCCATCTATATTGTACAGGACCACAAACCCTTGCTTCGTAAGGCAAATGAACCAAGAGATGTTCCATAACATCGAAAAAACCTGGAGGAAAAATCTTCTCTAACTTACATAGAAGAACCGGTATCTCTTGCTCCAACTTCATCATATGAGATACAGACAATTTAGGAGCACAAATGTCTCGAAAAAACAGACTTAATTCTGTCAAAGTTCCCCAAACATTAACTGGAAGGAATTCTCTAAGGGCAATCGGAAGTAATCTTTCCATGAAGATATGACAATCATGGCTTTTCATGCCGGACAGCTTCAATTCATTAAAATCAACACATCTACAAAGATTCGATGCGTATCCATCTGGAAGAGTTAATCCTTTCAACCACTCAAGCAACATTTTCTTTTGTTCTACCGTCAACGTGTAACATGCCTTAGGTATTGCTATCCTCCCTTCTCCGACGTTACACACATGTAGTTCTGGCCTATTGCAATATACTTCAACGTCACGACGGGCCTTCAGATTGTCTTTAGTCTTGCCCTTCACATCCATAACTGTATTGAAGACATTATCGAACACATTCTTTTCATTATGCATTACGTCAACATTATGACGAACCAAATGCGTTCGCCAATAGGGCAAATCCCAAAAAATACTCCGTTTAGCCCAATTATGACTCACATATCTACCTTCCGATCTCCCAAGTTCTCTTCCCGACTCTGTTATTTTCGAATACTGACAAACACTGCTCCACAAGTCATCCCCAGTGGGACATAGAATAGGTTGGAACATATCAAAGCCCTTATCTCTCTTAAATGATGTTGTATCCCGTCGAAATGGGTGATCCATGGGTAAGAAGCGACGGTGGCAATCAAACCATGAGTGTTTACCACCATGTTGTAGATAAAAAGAATTTGACCTCTCCATACAATATGGACACGCTAATCTTCCAGCTGTGCTCCATCCACTCATCATTCCATAGGCAGGAAAGTCGTTAATAGTCCACATTAGTGCAGCACGCATCTGGAAGTTTTGTTTCTTTGCTATGTCATATGTAGCAACACCTTCAGTCCACAAATGATTCAATTCTTCTATTAATGGTTGAAGATAAACATCAATTTTATGTTTCGGATTCTTTGGTCCCGGTACAATGATTGTTAAAAACATCACAGGATCTTTCATGCATAACCATGGTGGAAGGTTATAAGGAGTGACAATAACTGGCCAACATGAATACTGCTTTCTTGGCATGCCAAACGGCGAGAAACCATCAGTACAAAGTCCCAATCTTACATTCCGAACTTCCTTTGCAAAATTTGGATGAATCCGGTTAAAGTGCTGCCAAGCCTCACCATCTCTCGGATGGCTCATGTTTCCATCTTCGACCTTAGCCTTTGCATGCCAACTCATGTGTTCAGCTGTAGTTTTAGATGCATACAACCTCTGCAGCTTTGGTGTAATCAGAAAGTAGTACATTTTTTTCATAGGGATCTCGAGCCTAACCCTTCTTTTTTTTCGGCATTTTCTAGGCACGTACCGAGCATGTCTGCAAAATTTGCATTCTTTCAAATTGATATCATCCTTCTAATAAAGCAAGCATCCATTACTGCATACATCTATCTTTTGAACAGGCAACCCCAACCCAGATACTAACTTCTTCATTTGATAAAAGTCATCAGGTATCTTGTTGCTACTTGGGACCACCTCTTTCATAAGCTGCACAACTTGGTTAAAAGTTTTATCAGATACGTTATTTTCAGACTTAACATTTAATAGCCTTGAAACTAACGAAAGCACCGAGTGGTTCGTATACCCTTCCCATATGGGAGTGTCTACTGCCCCCAGCATATCATAAAACTTCTGCGCTTCCGCGTTACGAGGTTCTTCAACTTGCTCATCCGACGGTCTTTCCAAATTAAAATTAGGGCCCGCCGCATCAATGATCATTTTCAGATATGGATTTCTAGAACCTAAATCAGCTTGAGCTGTACTAGATGTTGAGGTAGACATGCTTTGATTTACATAGTAAGGTTCACCATGACAAATCCACCGATGGTAATTGCTAACAAACCCATATCTATACAAATGGATCTCAACTTGGTTCGGAGAGTCAAATTTCATGTTCTTGCATTTTTTGCAAAGACATCTGATTTTACCAGACGGAGAATTCGATAAAGCGAACGCAATAAATCCCTGCACCCCCTGCTCAAATTCAGTAGTAAACCCTTTACCGGGCAACCGCCTTCTATACATCCAACCGCGATCTTCCATCTATATATTCAACATATATTATACGACAAAGAGGTTTAACTGTGAGTTTATGCATGTACGCAATAAAAGGTTTAGGAAAGCTTAAGGGTAATCATCTTCATGTTACTATAAACAACAATTATAAATACATGAATAGCCAACTACATGTTTCATGAAATATTTTTTTAGTAATTTATATATACTTCTTTATCGTGCATCATACGTGGGCTTGTGATGGTGAACCATCGTCGCAAAATACTAATTGGTTTCCCAATCATGTTTATATAGACACCCAATATACTTAGCACAGAATTAAAATTATTAACTTCTCTTACAATACCTCAATAAGTAACTAGATTTAAACCATGAAGCATCAACCAACTCAGCCACCAACTAACAATCAAAATTCATGTTAAACCAACAACCATAAACACAACCACCAGTGCAAAATTCATTAGGAATTTCGGCAGAGTTTCCCCTATATACTGGACATTAATAGGCACCAAGCCACCACAAAATCAACAACATTGAAAAAAAAAATATTAACTGTCAAAACAATTATTCAATATGACTAATGTAAGGGTAATCACCAATTACCCATGGGGAATGATCACCCATCACTCACGGGGATCCATTCATATAAGTTAAAAAAAAGAAAAAGAAAAAAAGAAGCAATTGGTATTTGTTTGTAGCCAACTTATCATTAAAAAAATAGTAAGTACTAATTATTGACGTGTAGTATACTACTAAACGTTAAATAGTAATTATTATCAAACAATTTTATATTAAAAAATAATGTTATAAAAAAATATTAGTAGTAATGCTAATATAATATTGAAAATAGTTTTTCCCCCCTAATATAATATTAGTACTAATGCTAATATACTATTGAAAATAATTTTTTGCCCCCCTAATATTTAATAAATAGCAATTCCAATAAACAGTCAATAATAATATTAGATAAACATATGAATAAAAGTATTAATATTATGGAATAGCAGTTTTAATAGTCAACAAGTAATAAGAACTAATAATTGTCATACTAGTAAATACTATTAATAGTGAGCATTGTAAATACATATTCTAATCCCGCTAAGTGAACCCATCCCGTGCCTCGGTAAGACTAAAATGACTTTGACCCAATTTCCTTTTCATGTTCCAATTTTTCTATCAAAATTGCATACCTACGTACTCTTTGTCTCTCTCGAACCCTTCGAATTGCTTCTTGTCAGCGTTGATCTAGAAGATGTGGAAGGTGCCAGTCTTGGAGTGATAGAGCACAACAAAAGTGAGAATTTTCCCTTTCTTAGCTGCAGTGAGATTTGTTGGTTTGATCCTTCTAAAGATTTCCATCTTTTGTTATTTGTTATTGGTTTGGCTCCATTTTCTTTTGGCATTTAATATTTTTAGTTATACACTTTGCCTTCTTACAATTTATTTTTTGAATCCGATGCTATGGAAGTTCTGTTCTTTGAGTATAGCATGATGTGAAAGTAGTTCTTATTTGTAATGCTGCTATGGGCTTTTATTTTTCCAAATTAATTTCAGGAATTTTACTTGTTCTCCTACTCCTAGTTTAGTAAAATGATACAATGTTTGAGATTTAGGGTAAATACTTTGATAAATTTTACCAGATGTGCTTAAATTTGGAACGTTCATATTTCATTCTTAGTTCATTTGAGGTTTCTTACATTCAGACAATCCTTCCAATTTCTGTTACACCAATCATGTAAAAGTTAGCTTCGAAAATGATATTTGTCTTAAATTCTTCTACCTTTTTCCCCCTAATTATGCTTCCTCTGAGCTCAGCAATCCGTGGTGTTGCTTCGGTTTCTCCATCACTTGTCTTCCCTGCCTGCTTCCTGGAACCGTCCAATTTTTTCTTCTTCTCTGTAGTAAATAATTTTTAAATAGACATGTTCACATATTATCTGGTGGGGTGATATGGGTTGGGGGAGGGATGGTTGGAGGGTGAGGATTTTCTAGAATGTGAAAGATCAATCTCTTGAAGTGGGACCTACTAGCATTTGAACTTGGGTGAATTTTATATTCCTTTGGTTCTTTAGAACAATTTTTTTCCTTTTCATATATACTTGTTTTAAATATTTTGATGTTGATGTCTAGCATTGAATGTTGTGATGCGAAACTCTGCTTACCATTGATAACATGATGTTTTCTTTTGCTTTGCATGACAAAATTCTTCATACTATAAGCAGTACCTGTGAGCACGGTTCAATGGCATCGTTCGTCTCGAATATGAGCAATACTGGTATATGTTTCATAGGAAATTTTCTAACTCCTTAGCACTTCATTGCCCATCACACACATTTAGTAGTGATATTTAAAATGAAATATCAAATTACATATTTATATTTTCCTTTTCATATATATACATAAATATTAGTGTACCAATTACCTTCATATCTTTGCTCTATTCATCTATGATACGATGAAAAAAAATGAATCTTGTCCATTTCTATAGCCACTATTAAATTGTCTTGATCCTACTCATGTCATCTCTTTCGATATTATGCAACCCTATTCTTCCTTTATTCCCAAAAAGAAATAATTGCCATCACAAGTTAACAAAAGTCTTCCATCTAGTCCAGTATCTACAATGCCATATATATGCATCCAGTTATGGTCAAAAGGTAAAGACTTCAATTATAATTATGGCATCAGATTTAGGATTCAATATTCCTTTTCCATTTCCACTGTATCTTAAATGGAACATATAAAGACAAAATATTTGAATTCTAGTTAGGAGAGTCATGGGTCCATGTGCAATTTTTGTGGCTTCGTATTCCCTAAGAATTGGAAGCTTCTTGTTCGTAGTCTTCAAGCTCTAGAACTTTTATTTCCTTGACAATCAAAATGAATTTTTGACATATTAATTACTTATTTTTCCAAATACATAACAATGAAACTGTTAGATAAGAACTTCTTACAAATTTTCAAGTATAGTAAGCAAAATTGCAGATAGAAGGATCCTTAAAACAACAAGCATTTAAAACTATCAACTTATGAAACATTTAAAATAAAAGGAAGACAAAAAAGTTATAGATTTTTAATTTCTTCATTGTTACAAAGTTAGGTAGGTAAGCAATTCTATCAGGCATTTTTTTTTTTTTTTTTTGTGGGAAGGTGGGGATGGTAAATGATCTTTTCCACAGAACCTACCTAATAGGAAGAACAACTAGAAGAATGCTTCATTGATAGGATGACTAAAAGTATTTGGTACCTTTTAAAGCTTCCATTCCCACCCAAAAAGGAAAATGCAATCAGATGCCCTCAAAATGTGATGCGCATATTTTGGGTGTAGAAAATCATACAAATTCAAATCCATCCCCAACCAAGTTTTAATTGAAACATTAATCCCCAAATTATACATATGAGCAAATATACTCATTACAAGCATAGTACAGGAAATTAACGAGTATCGATTCTCAAAGAACAACTACTATTAGTTACCGTTTATTCATTGTTTAACCGACCCAATAAAGTGATATGAAAATAAAAAGAAAAATAGAAAAAAACATATACAATTCAAGGATGAAAGAATATGAAATTTAGACAACTATTCTTAAAGACATAACAATGAATTATTTAGTAAATATCACAATTAATTGTCATCTTGGCATCATGAATGAATTGTAATAGAATCTAATCGTTTCCCAAGTTATAAACTCATTATCTTATGATTAAATTAGTATATTTCCCTATCAAACCAACACAACTACAAGATGCATTAAACTTATCCTTAACAATTATCCCTATACCCTAGGTGATAATGAACATGAAATTAGCTAATAACCCTATACTCTATGTGAAATCAACTAACATTTGATTATCTTGGTTCTTTGTTCTTAACTTCATTTCCCAAGTCCGTTAAGAGATAACAAATATGAAATTAAATCAACTCATAACATCATTTTTCAAGTCAATTAGAAACAAATATAAATCCATCAATTCTTTAATAATCACAAGTAATCAAATACCAATAATGATTATAAATTAATCGAATAGCTAAATTAACCCAAAAATAATGCCAAATTACAATAAAATATTAATTACATCATTATTCTAGAAAAAAAAAACAAAGGTAAAAGAAAGAACTCATAGACAAGCCCTCCTTCTTCTCCTTGAAGACCTTCTTGAATAATGCCCTTTGATTGATGAATCTTCTCTTTCTGTGATTGATTGGCAGCTTTGATCCTTAGTTTCATATGTTTCTCTTGTGTTTTTCTTGCTTAAGTAGGCTCCCAAGAAGCTAAAATTTGTTCCCTAAGAGTTCTAGGCTGAGTACAAGTTGAAAAATACTAAAATTCTTAGGAAATTTCTAAATCTGCCCGTGAATGGGAAAATCGCTGCCTTAGAATAGCCTTGAGCCTATGCCGGATGTGCTGCCGGCCATGCTCTACTCAACTCGGTTTGATTTATTTTTTTCAATGTTTTCCCCTACTTCCAGCTTTAGACCGGTGCCGGCTCCATGGGACACAGCCAGCGCAAGTCATTCATTGCAACAGCGAAAGTTTTTTGTCATTTTCCCCTCCATTCTACAATAAAATACCAAACTACCTTTTCAAAAGCAAAATATCAAATATTAAGGAATATGACTAGTTATTGCTTCAAATGTATCACAAAATATCCTTAAATAGCTAGAAAATTGTTGATGAATTTAGCCCTATCATATTCCCCCATACTTGAATCTTTGCTTGTCCTCAAGCAAAGTAGTTAAGACAAGAAAAAATAAGATAAACTTTCAAAAATTTTAACTATAAAAAAGCTATAATTCTCCTTCAAACTTTAGACATGACCTTGTCATTCTTGCAACCATTTGAAAACATTTGCAAATTGAAGCACTAGATAAGACATACCAAGGCCCTTGAAGTCAAGTCAAGTAAGTTTATACTTTAGTCTAAGAAAATTATTTCACTCCTCAAGCAAAAACATAGATAATATGAATCATGTAAGTTAAGCCATCTACCAATTTAAGCATTATAAACTCAAAAATTGCATAACTCAAGTAATGATTTAAGGAAAACACTCTCTTTTCTTCAAAGGCTTACTGAATTAATAACTTCAAGTAAATGGATTTCTCTTCACACATCGTGTTGGCTCCCTTATAGTCATTAAACATTTTTTTTTCATCATTCTTTCAATATTTGCTTTCTTTGTTCCTTCTTTCCTTTCTTCCTTCGGGATAATCTCAAGAGGATGCACCGATTAATACTTGCTACTTCTCTTTATATTAACTCCCTTTTCAGCACAAGGTCTTCAATAATAAGAAATAAGAGCATCTTTTTCAACTCACAAAACAATGAATTTTTCCACTCAATATTTTTCAATGTCCTCATATTCCTTGCTCATTACTCAAAGTCAAGCAAATTTCAAATCCATAATACAAGAGTTAGCCAACAACTTTCCCAACATTCATCACATTATCCACCTTCAAACTAGATGAATAAAATAACATTCAAACACTAATGCATAAACAAGATTAACTCAAATTCTCAAGACTTAATATATCCAATCCAATAAACCAATTCACTGTTCATAAAAATCCAACCAATTGAATAATAAAGATCATATCTCAAGTAAGAAAGATAATTACAACCTCATTATAGGTCAAAGAAATGAAAACCAAAAGAAATTTTGAAAATTTTAGCCAGTGTAGCCCAAAAACTAGAGTATATGGAATATATTTTCAATGCTAAATTCTCTCCTACACTTAAACTGGACATTGTGCTCAATGGAAAAAAATATAAAAATGAAAGCAAAGCCATTGGACCAACATAAATAAAGGAGAAGAAGATAAGAAAAGAAAATACTTCCACAATGGAGTAGCCTCCAAAGAGGTGAATCCATCACAAGGAGTCATTGGGGAATGTACCTAAAATAACTGGCTTAAAAAAGTCATCCATAGTCCTTCTACTATTATTTCCACCATTGTTACTATTGTTATTTTGGTTGACTTCCATCTCTTCTATTGAACTGGCTTACTTATCTTTTTGCCTGAGTACCTTCCGAATCCATGTTAAAGTTCTTTCAATCTCAAGATCAAAATCCACTGGTTCTGCTTGGAATCATCGGGTCATACATTAAGGGCTAAGAATACAAGAAAAATAAGATGATGAGATTATAGAACTTACAAATAGTCAATTAAACAGAATTAGCGTATAAAGTAAAACATACACTAAGTGAGTTAATTAAAATACATTTATACACACAACAAGATATGACACTTATTTACACAAAGAACATATATATATATATATATATATATTTACATATAGACATATATACATATAAATATGGTTAAATCAATAAAATCTAAGCTTTCATTATATTGTCCCGGGCAACAGCGCAAAAAACTTGATGCGTAGATTTTGGGTATAGAAAAATCATACAAATTTAAATCCATCCATAGCCAAGTTTTAATTAAAACATTAATCCCCAAATTACACATATGAGCAAGTATACTTATCGTAAGCATATTATAAAGAATTAACGGGTATCGATCCTCAAAGAACAACTACCATTAGTTACTATTCATTCATTGTTTAACCAACCCAATACAATGATAAGAAAATAAAAAAATTAATAAAAATATATACAACTTAAGGATGAAAGAATATGAAATTTAGACAAATATTCTTGAAGACATGACAATGAATTATTTAGTAAATATCACCATTAATTATTATCTTAGCATTACAAAGGAATTGTAATAGAATCAAATCGTTTTCCAAGTCATAGACTCACTATCTCATGATTAAATTAGCATATTTTCTAATCAAACCAACATAACCACAAGATGCATTAAACTCATCCTTCAACAATCACTACAAGAAAAATCATTATTAGCGATAAAAATTTGCCACAGTAGCGACGATGAACAAAATTTTTAATTTAAATTTATTTTTTTAAATTTGTCAATTAGCTATCACTAATCTAATTAGCGGGGGTTTCTCAATCGTCACTAATCCATGGCTAATTAACGAGGGATTAGCTATGACTTCTCATCCCTTGTTAATTAGCGAGGGATTAGCTACGAGATATGTAATTAAACACTAATACTAAAAGAATTATTCAAATACCGCTATTAATCCATCGCTAATTTGCAAGGAATTAAGTACGGCTCGATATATCGAAGGATTAACTACGATATTGTGATTATATATTAATACTAAATAATTGTTAAAATGTCATCGCTAATCCATCCCTAATTAGCGAGGGATTAGCTACGACATATGTAATTATACATTAATACTAAATAATTATTAAAATGCCATTGATAATCCGTCAGTAATTAGCGACGGATTATGACTCGTTGCTAATTAGTGAGGGACTAGCGACGAAAAATTGGCCCATCACTAATCCCTTGTAAATCCGTTGCTAATCTGTAAAAAAATTATACTATATAATTAATATAAAGAATAAAAAATCACAAGAATATCAATAGCATAGTAATGAAGCACATGCTCCCCCACAACAAGGATATGGGTTCAAGCCACGTATCTGACATAATCTCATAAAATTATCCAACGGGTCGGGTCGGGTTGGTTCGGGTCCACTGTCAAGTTGAACCGATTAGACCGGGTTAGCGTTAATTATTTTTTAAAAAAAATTAAAATTCATTGACCGTCACTAATCTGTCACTAAATTTAGCGACAGTCTTAATTGCAAACTTAATAATAAATATCATGAATTAAATAGCCGTCGCTAAAATCCATCGCTAATCATTTTTCGTCGTAAATCTATCGCTGTTAGCAACAGATTTTAGTTCCATCGCTATTTGCAACACCATTTGTAGTGACGATCAATATCCGTTGCTAATCCATTGCTAAAGTCGGTTAGCGACAAATTTGACCACCGCTAAATTACTTTTCTCTTGTAGTGAATTATCCCTATACTTTAGGTTATAATGAACATGAAATTAACCAATAACCATATACTTTAGGTGAAATCAACTAACCTTTAATTACCTTGGTTCTTTGTTCTTAATTTCGTTTCCTAAGTCAATTAGAAGCAAATATAAATTCATCAATTCTTTAATAATCACAAGTAATCAAATACCAAAAATGATAATAAATTGATTAAATAGCATAATTAACCAAAAAATCATGAATCTCAAAATAATTTCAAATTACAATAGAAACATTAATTACATCATTATTCTAGAAAAAGAAAATAAAAGTAAAAGAAAGAACTCATAGGCAATCCCTCATTCTTCTCCTTAAAGACATTCACGAATAATACCCTTTGATTGATGAATCTCCTCTTTGTGTGATTGATTGACAGCTTTGATCCTGGGATTCATATATTTCTCTTGTGCTTTCCTTGCTTAAATAGGCTCCCAAGATGCCAAAATCCATTCCCTAAGAGTTCTAAGCCAAGGACTAGTTAGAAAATACTAAAACTCTTAGAAAATTCCCAAATTCGCACGTGAATGGGAAAATCACCACCTTGGAATAGCCTTGAGTCAGTGTCAGTGCTTGCCGGGGGTCGGCCTGGTCTGCTCTCTTTTTTTCAATGTTTTCCCCTGCCAAATTTGGCTGTACACTACAACGGCAACAATTTTTCGTCGCTTTTCCCTCCGTTCTATAATAAAATACCAAAATACCTTTTCAAAGGCAAAATATCAAATATGAAGGAATATAACTAGTTATTGTCTCAAATGTATCACAAAATATCCTCAAATAACTAAGAAATTATTGATGAATTTAGCCCCTATGAAAATGTCTATGCAATTTTTTCTTCCTTGGTTGGGAAATTGGTCTAAAGTTAGCATTTGTAAACTTTTAGTGCTAGGAATTCTTTGTGCGTTTCTTTTAAGATTATATTTTTTTCGGTTTTTTTTATTAGAAAATGTTAATTCTAATCATGGATTCATGGGTCATGATTTATAGTTCTTCACCCTCTCAACAATTTGTTCTAATATTTGGTATAAAGCTACTTTTGAATCATAACTTTCTTATATATGCAACATATTTCTTGTTCTATTGTGCCTATTTCACTAAAGGCGGAAGTCTTTAATGGATACATGACTTAGTTAGTCTAGTTCTCATGCTACTTAGTTTGGTTTGCTTGAACATTGTTATTCTTTGGGCGATATCTTAAGGTCCTAACATAATACAAGGCAAGATTTGCCAAACCTAGGTTTGTCCATTTCTATGTTGATCCTTCTGCTATTGTTCATCCTTTTTTTTTTTTTTTTTTTTGCGTCCTTTTGAATCCACATTTTAGTTTTGTCAGAAGAGAAAAAATCAGAAGCACATAAAGGGCAAAACCAAAAGAAATTCCTTCTAATCTTAAGATAATAAACATTTTTTTCCTTTACCACAGAATTTGATGAATACGAAAAGAAGTGAACTTCCTTCTGACTCTTGAGATGAAATTGGACCTAATGATATTTTTTCACAAGTGATGGGATCGGAAAGAAATGGTGAAGTTCGAATGTGTGGTAGTGGTATTACTCCTTCAGATCTTTAGGGTGAAATTTCATGCTGTAATACTCAGCTTCGCATCATGGCTAAACAAAATAGATTAGATGCTCTAGGAACAAGCAAAAGAGAAGGCAGAACTCATTAGGGAACAAGGTAGACTGCCAGCTGAGATTTGTGCAAATATACGACAAAATAATTTAAACGAGTCAAATGAGTCAAGAGTTGCATCACTTGAGTCAAACCAGCAAGCTATCCTAACCAATAATACCAGTACAGTAAGGGTACTATTATCTACAAACCAATCAATCACAATTATGCTATTTAACTATTTGATTTTATATTTTGGTGCTCTATTTAGGTAATATTTTCATATGATACTACCTAGTGAGTATTTCATAAATTGGGATATCTAGCTTTTAAGTTTCTTGTATATAGTAATTTGTCTATGGTTCCATATTGGTTAAGATGTGTTATATGTGATTATATATGGGTCTTCAAATTTGAAGACCATCTCCTTATTCTTCTGGTTAGTTGATATTTTGCAGTTCCTAGATCTCCATCAACATTGAAAACATGCGACATACTCCCATTAGTTTACTTTTTGTTAAATGTGGCTTGATTTATTCACCTCGGCCTATAATTTATGTTCATGAAACATATGCAAAATTAAAAGATAAATTTTGCACACTTGAAGTTCTCTTCTAGTTGTTTTCACTTATCATATTAGAAGAGGATTTGCTCTTCTTTTATATAGAAATTTCTGCAGAAATTTTAGAACTAGCTTCTGTAGAACCAGCTTTTTTTCTAGTAGTTTTCACTTATCATATTATTGTTTACTATTTTGTTTTGCTTACTACTCTATTGGGTTTTTAAGTGGGTGCTTTCCATACACTATTATAGCATGTAATGTAATCTTTAATTTGAGATATGGGAGTTGTTATGTTCATAATTTTCTTATTGTAATATTCTCATTAGGTAAATGCAACTGTTTCAGTATTTAGCATAAGAGATCCTAACAAAATAGTTGCCACGACACGTATTAAAAGCTTGGATCTTGAAAAACATGTTGGCCCACGTCCTTTAGGAGAAGATTGGTGTGAGATTGATATTATACAGCCACATTGTCGTGATGAAAAGGTGATCCGTTCGTACTCAATTCTCAAAACAATTTGGGATGCTCATGGTGCACCCATTGCATGGCCCATGGCCTTGGTATGCCTATTATTCAATTGTCTGGATTTTTATTTTTGTGTTTAGTGCTTTAGTGCTTACATTTAAATCTAGTGGTGTTATTTCTTATGAAAATGTAACTTTTGGTTAATTTATTGTAGGCTAGTGCTTATATGTTTTTTTAAATGTTGGATATCTATGTATTATGTAGCGAATTGAGAAGCTAATTTAAAGAAAACTATGATTTTTTTATGTTTGTTCTAGGTAGATAACTTTTTGTATATGGGCAGGAGTTATATTTGCTGAAATGGGTTTGAAACAAGTAGCAGTTACTTTCTTTATGGCAAGCAGCAGTTTGAAACAATGGGTTTGTTCTTTATGGTTTGAAAACAACAGTAATTAGTGGAACTTTAAGTTGACTCAAGCATTATTTTCTTTGGGGTTTTTTTTTTTAAGTTTGCTTTGATTACAATATATCTATGAATAAATCTTCTGATTTGTTCATTGCTATTCCAATTTATGTTGATGATGTGATCCTAGATAGTAATCAAATGGATGAAATTTAGAATGTTAAATCTTATTGCACAATATTGTCCATATAAAAAATCTTGGTCCCTTTATTTTGTTCTCGGATTTGAGGTTACCAACACTTCTTCTTCATTATGTTCTTGGATTTTGAAATTAATGGTCATTTTAGATTTTGGTCTATTCTGAATGTTAAGATATACTATTGAGCTTCTTTTGAGCATTGAATTTCTTGTATTCAAGCTTGCTGTCAAGCCTCAAATTGGGCATGTTGTAAAGATTCTAGACACTTGGTCATTTGATATTGCATACTTGGCTGTCTAAAAAGCAGTCTATTGTCTACAGAAGTTCCTTTGAAGTTGAGTATAAGGCAGTGGCTCTTACTTCTTGTGAAATCCAATAGTTAATTGGTTTATCTCTTAAATGATTTGCATATTTCTGCATATAGTGTTAAGAATCTTCCATATGGGTTTTCTGAGGATAGATGGCATTTGATGGAACCTCATATTTGAATATTTTTACTCAATTGAATACTAAAATTTTACTTTTTTCTGGCTTAATTATGTATACAATTTATATATGGCAAGTTCACAGCGTTCATGATGAATGATCATGAGAGGATACTTTGTTGTGGATGTTATTTTGATGCTGCATCTTAAGGAAACATACATTAGATTATTTTGCTAAGTGGAAGTACATTTTGGAATTGATGTTAGGATTTTATTTTGAAAGAACTTTTATCGTTTTGATATTAGCATGACTCCCCCCCCCCCACCCCACACACATATATATGTAGACAGGATTCTGTCTTCCTAATATAGGCAGACATATTTTTTTTGGGGTCTTAATGTTATTTTATATTATGTTAGACATTAAATTTTTTATTATGTCAAATCATATATGTTTAAGAATTAAAATTTTTTATGTAGTGACACTACAAAAAAAAAAGAAAAAAGAAATGCCACCATATGTACGTGTTTTAACATTTAAGTTATAGGATATGTAAAAATATCATTGTGTATACACAATAAAAATGTAACAATTAATGGTTTTAATTTCAATAAAAATGTTGCTACAGAGAAGTTTAGATAACATAGGGAAGTGCAACAAGAAGGTCTATTATAACACTTATTAATGTTTATAATATATTTGAAATTTCAACCGTTAACAAACTCTCTTATAACACAGCCACTTGATATGAGAACAGGTTTTGCTTGATAGTGTTAAATGTCATTACAAATGCTTATTATGACATTTTTACATGTTAACATAAGTTTTGAATTTTGGGCTTTGAAAAACCCTTATTATGACATCTCCCATTGTTAGTATAGGTTTTGAATTCTGACTGTTAGAAAACCCTTTTATAATACAACCAAACATTGTAATAAATTATCTGATATAACAATTTCAAATGTTACAATAGAAGTACATATTATGACACTTCTTAACGTCTTTCTATGTTGCAGCAACACCATTTTAGGCATCATTTCCCGTGACTGTCACAAAATATGCTTATTATAATGTTTTTACCTATTGTAATAGGCCTAGTTTCTAGTAGTGTTGTTCCCCTAAATATTAATCTAGAAAGTCTTTTTCTTACTAGACCAACTTTCTTGTCCAGGAACTATAATTGAACTTATATATTGAGAGAAGTCTAAAGGAACCACAATTGAACCTACATATAAAGAGAAGTAGACTTCGTTATATTTTTTCTGGCTTGAACATTTTCCATACTATTTTAAGCCAAATATGCATGTAAATGTATAGGTGTATTATCATAACACTTAAGAAAACTGAAAAGAATTTTTTAAAAATGTCTACACTTTGTACAAATTAATTGAATTCAATGTCATGCAGACGAAAGATCCATTTCGTGAGTGTCGATGATTAATAATGTGCAAAGTATCTCTTGCAAGAATGAGAAGAGATTTCAACGCATTTCATGCTAATTTTTTTTTTAATAATCTATAACCTAGGTCGACGAGCCTTTATCAAACTTTTAATTCAAATTTGATATTTTAAATTTGAGCTCCAATTGAAATATTACTATTAGGATTAGTATTGTCAAGGTTGTTGAATGACGTGCATCTTAATAGGGATCTTTAACAAAATGGAGTCGATTCTTCAATTACTTTAGGAAATTTTAATATTTGCAAAGATTAATATGAGAATAATTTGAAATAGACTAGGAAACTAATTTCCAAAAGAGTTTCAACAAATTGAAGGAATATCTTGGAAGAGAATCTAATGAAGATCTTACACGAAGAAGGATAAATTTTTGAATAAGTGGGATTGCAATGCTTTTGAAAACATAAGGGAGAAAAACGATTTGGTAGTCTCCTAATTCAAAAATGAAACAATAAATTTATCACAAGTATAAAAGCCGACCATGAAGTAAGAAAAAAGACACGAATTCTAGAGAGCATTCTTTGGAGAGTTAAGCAAAAGATAAAGTAAATAATTTGTGTTTATACTTTGAGAGGTTCTGATGCATACACTATTGATGAAGCTTTTTATTGCTCACTATTAACATGTGGATTAGTGATTCAAGTTATTTGCTTCTACATTACTAATCTTGATAGAGTTTGAATCAAATATGTCTTCTGCGAAATTACCTTTCAGGTGGAAAAATTTTAGAAGTTAAACGAAGACCCGCCGAGTTGTTACAACAATGATTGATAGTGGATTAATCATGATGGTTGAGTTCAACAATGGTTTTCTATTATTTGACAAAAAAAAAAAAAAAAAACATTGTGTTGTGCTTTGTTAGAGTTCACTAGGGATCACTTAATAATTTGAGATAAGTGTTATCTTTTTAACTTTCGTTAAAGTTTAGTATATCTTTTTACTAGTCATAGACCAGCAGATGTAGACTTGTTGTTAGTCGAATTGTATTATTAATTTATTGTATTTGTTAAACTTCTTATTTTATAGTCTGTCAAACTAATGTAACTACAATAGGAAAGTCTAACAAAATCACAGGAAGTTGACAAATCAAACCACACAACTGGTATTAGAGTGGTATCATATTGGAATTGCTATCAACATAGCAAGTGAGATTTTGGAAGTTGGTTTGGAGAATTATGTTTGGACCGGTAAAAGAAAGAGACTCTGTCACTTGACTGTCATTGTTGAAAAACTACAAACTGTTAAAATTCCCTCATACAAAAACATATATGCACAGTGGAAATTAAATAGGAATTCCAGGATAATGGGATCATTCATATGCAATTTAATGGGCTAAGAAAGGTTTACGGAGGTTACCTTAACCGTTGAGCTTCTAAAAATTGCAATTGTTCCTTCTGCAATTCACTGTATTCAATTATTCACCTTCTCAACCCACTGTAATCCAAGTATGGCATCACCTCTAATAGAAATATACACAAGAATGGCACACAAAACCAATGCTAGTGGGTTTTATTATGGTAGCATTAAGGTTAATTAATTTCTAGACGAAAAATGAAGAAGAGGTTTTAAAATGTTTGTAATTGTTTTCTAAAAAAACCAAAATCAGACTGTGCACTACAAGAAAATAGAGAATTAGCGAGGGACAATTCCATCGCTAATCAGTCGCTAAACAAAATTAGAGACGGATTAGCGAGGGAATTATCCCCTGCTAATTTTTTCCTTGCAAAGGCAAATTTTTGTGACGGATTAAAATTTCTGTCGCAAGTAGCGACGGATTTGTAAGGGAATTAGTTAGCAGTCAATGACCTTCAGCAATGAATTTTGAAACAGATCTGCGAGGGAATTTTTAAATCCGTCGCAGATCCCTTTCTAAATAGAAAGGGATTAGCGATGGATTATTTTAATAATTAATAAAAGTAAAATATCTGTAATTAGAGAATTATCCGTCTCTAATCCCTTACAAATTAGCGAGGGATTAGCTGTGGAATTTTCTTTTTAAATTACTGATTTAAATATATTCGTTGCTAATCCCTCACAAATTAGCTTGGGATTAGCTACCAATAATTTTCCAATATTTGAATCCGTCGCTAATCCCTCACTAATAGCGAGAGATTAGCGACGAAAATTTAAGCGGACATAATATCCACTTCTAATGCACCTCTAATCCGTCACTTTTAGCGAGGGATTAGCGACGTAAGTTATTTTTTCTTTCTAATCCCCTTCTAATCCCTTGCTAATATTGTATAATTTTAAAATATTTTAAAATATTTTTAAAATATTTTTAAAAATATCCTGTATTAGAAGAAAATTCATCTGTCAAAGTAATGCCAATATTCAATTAAATAAAAAAACCCATCAAATAGTATAATTAATAAATATAATAATGATAAGTATGAATAATACATAAAATTGTTGTCCAAATATCCTAACTATGAAGCAGAAATCGGTGCGAATTGTTGGAGTCGACGGAGGGGGCTTGGGTGGATCGGAAGGGCCTGGCTGATGATCAGGATGTGAATCTGGAGGACTGATGACGAAGTCCTCCTCATCCTCAGTATCGTTTTCCTGAACAGTTGGCATCGGCAGTGGCGAAGGTAGATTCAAATTCTGAGACATAAGCATTAAGTACTCAGTCAAGCTCTGGCTGTGACTCCAATATACCTGTACTTGATGCTCAACCCTCTCCCGCCTCTTTCTCTCCGTGTGTAACTCTCTTTGTAACTGGCTCACATCTAACGAGGTAGAAGAAGTCGATGACTCAGATGTAGATGGTTGTTGTAGCCTCTGTCTCACCCTCGAAGACTCAGAGCCCAATCTGTATACTTGCCCCTTCATGCACACTCTGTCATCCACCTTGATGAATAGTGTCTTCTCGTTGGGCACCCTACTTGGTACGACTGTACTCGTAGAATCTGTTTAAGAACCTAGCTGCATATGACACTCAATAATAGCAGTGACAGTATCTTGTCGAATTTAGAATAAGGAAACACGCATAAAATATTTAAAATTAGCGATCAAAATATAAATAATATTAAATTTAAAAATGTATAAGATTATATATTCTTACTAGCGTATGGCGTGATCGATCATTGACATATTGGCCATTCCTTAGCCCGTCCTGAAACATGTGGGTGCGTCTAAAGAGGTCGATGTAGCTGAAGTCAGGACCTAGCTATCTCTACTATCATTATAATAAAAAATGACTAGATGCTAATTTTTATGATGGATTGAGTCTAAAATAGTGGATATATTGAAATGTAAAAAATTTTATACTTACCATCCACTCCTCATTCTCAGTAAAAGAAATGAATCCTCCTGTGTGCGATGCCTCACCAGTGGATCTGTTCCACTTAGCAACGGAAGAGATACACTGCCACCTATCGGACCCCCAATACTCCAATAAAGCAGCCCAATAGTCTGGAAAAATCCACTTAGAGTAGCTACCCCCATGGTTCTTCCAAGCCTTCGATAATATGTCTAAAAGTCTAGCCTTACGCTTCTTCTCCTAATTAGCCCGGATCTGTGCGGCATGCTCGGGGCACCAACAGAAGAAAGGCTGTAAAATCAAAGTAGTCGTTACAAGTAATTACAAGTAATAAAACATATTAAAAATACTACAAGTAATAATTACAAATCGAACTCACACTCCAAAAATTGAACAACATGTTCTGAACATTAATCGGAACCTGTGAGAAGGTAGCATAAGCTCCAGTGTAGTGTCACCTAAAAATCTCAACTATTTCCCTCACACATCGAACCGAATATGTGAACCTGTTCTGAGAAAATAGATTTTGTAATATAAGACAAAGTTATAATTTTGCAAGGTAAGATTGTTAGTGTTGTGCCCTAAAGGCAATCACTTGTACATTGTATATGACATATTTTATTTTAATAAAAATTCATTATTTATCTTACAGTTTCTTTTGTTTACTTTTAAGTAATATAACTGTTCGATAAAGTCTCTAGTACAATACTGTGTTAAGGAAATCATGATAGAGATCATGATATGAGATTCCTACTGCACTGTATAGTGTTAGTACTTAAATAATCCCTAGTCATAGTATTAATGAGATAGGACATCATTAATGCATTAAGACTAGCATGTGTTAGACTTCTTGATTTGATCAGACAGTGGTTCTCATATCCTTGAGTATTGAGATACTCAAAGTTAACACATGGATGCTTGTTAATGGAACAAGTTCATTGGATGACCTAGTTTGAGATAATCACATGGATAACTATTTAGTGCCAGTGATATAATCTTAATATAGCAAACGTGTAAGTATCCTTAGACTTGAGTTCTCCAAGGTACTTTGTTTGCTGAGCATTGTACTTTGATTCCAATCTCCGGAGTTCGATCGAGGGCCACCTATTGGATGGATATTGGGTACATTATAAGGTAAATGAAAGTAGTTGAGAGGGTCAATGAAGGATTCACCACTCCTAATAGTAGGGGCGAATATCTCACGACCACTTGTAGGAATTACTACTTGAGAAGTCCTTGGCCAAGGCGATTGTGTATTGGAAATAGTTCTAATTGATACACATCTAGAGTAGTGGGTTCTTAGTACAAGTACTATTGTATTCGGGCCAGAATTAATTCTGGAGGGAGTTGGCACTAATTCCGTGCTCCAAACCGAATGTGATATTGTATGGTGAAATGAGTTAATTGCACTAAATTTTATTATTGAAGGGTTCATGTCAAGTCACTTGACTTCCTGAACTCTTGGGTGGTCATGATATGTTGCTAGACACCGCTCATGATCTGGGAATATGGGTTTATTAATTGATGAATTAATAAACCAATCCTGATTAGAATTAATAGGATTAATTATAATTAATTATGGATTATTAATCTCAAAGACGTTTGAATTAATTCATGTTCTCTATCAATTAACTGGGAAACCTAATAGGTCACACACAATAGAGGATTATATACTCAAGATGTTATTTGATAACATAATGGAGTTGATTGAAAGAAAGAAAAGTTGTTGTGGACAAATTATAATTAGTTATAATTTATGATCCAAATTGTAATTGTGAGAACTTGATATTTCCAATTACAATTAGGGAATTCTAATAGGATTAGAAATCTCAGTTTTGGTAAGGGGATTTTGTGTAACATATAGATGTAACACACGAAAACCCTAGCTGAAGACACACAAAACAACAGCTTCTTCTTCCCTCTCTCTTTCTTGTTTTTCCTAGAAAAACAAAACAATCCTAGCCGCCTTATTTTTCTGCTAGCACAGAAATATTTTGGTGCTTATGATAGTTAATTTTGATATGGCAAAATGTCTTGTTGCAGATGGAATAGGCAATTGTGTAATAACTGGATATAGAAATTCTAATAATTGCTATCAAATATGCATGTCAAACTCTCATAAGTGCATGATATCTAAATATGATGAAGTTGAAGTATGGCATCAAAAGTTAGGACATTTTAATTATGGTCAGTTGGAACGTTTGAGTACAATATGAGTTGCTCGTGGTTTACCCAAACTGGGTAAAGTCAGCAAGAATATATGTTGTGCATGTCAAAATAGTAAACAAATCAAGATGTCTCATGTCGGACTTCAACAAATCACTGCAATATCGGTTCTTAAACTCATTCATATGGATTTGTTTGGTCCTACTCAAATAAAAACTATTGGGGGTAAAAGGTATGTGCTAGTGTGTGTTGATAATTTTTCAAGATATACATGGGTATATTTTTTTAAGATAGAAATTAGATGCATTTGAAGCGTTCCAAATACTATTTGTTACAATGAAAACTTAGAAACATGTTAAGATAAAACGAATACAAAGTGATCATGGGAATGAATTTGATAATAGTCTGTTCACTAAATTCTGTATCAAGAATAGAATTCAACAAGAATTTTCTAAACTAAAGATAACTCAATAAAATGGTATAGTTGAAAGAAAGAATAGAACTATTCAAGAAATGGTAAGAGACATGTTGAATACCAAAGATTTGCCACATAAATTATGGGCAGATATGGTAAATACCGCAATACATATTATTAACTAGACATACTTCGGACCTCATACCAAGAAGATCACTTATGAGATTTGGAATGGTTGAAAACCTCAACTGAATTACTTTTAGGTATTTGGGAGTAAGTGCTATATTCTAAATGATAGGGAATAATTGGGAAAGTTTGACCAAAAAAAGTGATGAAGGTATTTTTCTTTGATAGTCTAATAACAATAGAGCTTTTCAAGTATACAAGAAAACACAAGTTATTATAAAATCAATAAATGTAGTAGTTGGGGATATTTCTTTAGAGTGTAAACATTGAAAAGAATTGCCAAAAGATGATGATGAGCTTGTGCAAAATAATGAAAAGATATTCTCAACAGATGACCTTGACATAGTAAGACAGGATAATCCAGATAAAGAGTAAGGGGGAGTTCAACAGAAAATGCCATCATCCAGAGTAAAAAAGAATCATCCAACAGACTTGATTATCGGAAGTATGAATGAATTGAGGAAAATTTGAGAAAGACCAAGATCTAATTACAAGGAGATGGTCAAATATGCTTGTTATATATCATCATTAGAGCCCAAACATGTTAAAGAAGCCCTAATAGATGTGCATTGGATTATTGCCATGCATGATGAATTGCAATAGTTCGAGAGGAATGACGTCTGGAAGCTTGTACAAAGACCTAAAGATGTTAATATGATTAAAACCAAATGGGTATTTTGAAATAAAACGGATAAGCTTGGCAATATAACAAGAAATAAAGCAAGGCTTATTGCACAAGGATACACTCAAATTGAAAGTGCTCACTTTGATGAGATATTTGCAACAATATCTAGGCTTAAATCAGTTAGACTATTACTTGTTGTAGCTTGTGCAAAAAATTTCACACTTCAATAAATGGATGTGAAAAGTGCTTTTCTAAATAGATTTCTACAAGACGAAGCATATGTTGAACCCAAAGGATTTATCAATCCTGAATTTTCAAATCATGTATATAGATTAAAAAAAAAAACTCTATAGATTGAAGCAAGCACCTAGAGCATGTTATAAGAGACTTTTAAATTATTTGCTTAGAAGAGGTTACAAGCAAGGGGAAGCTGACAAGACCATGTTTGTCAAAAGGCTTGAAAAGTATTTCATTGTTGCATAGATCTATGTTGATAATGTTGTGTTTGGTTCAATATCAAAGTAGATGTCAAAAGAGTTTGTTGAATTTATGCAAACAGAGCTTGAAATGAGTATGGTAGGGGAGCTAACTTTTTTCCTTAGTTTACAGATTAAACAGATAAATGATAGCATTTTTATCTTACAGATAAAGTATGCTAACAATTTAGTCAAGAAGTTCAATATAACCACAACAACGTCTGTCAGAACGCCCATAAATGTTGCACAAAAGATGATAAAGGGAAATAGGTAGATCAACACTTATACAGAAGTATAATAGGTGGATTGTTGTATCTTACAATAAGTCGTCCTGATATTAGTTAATATATTAGTGTTGTGCAAGATATTAAGCAAGTCCCAAAGAATTACAGTTGAAAGCAGTGAAAAGAATTCTGAAGTATGTGTGTTGAACTTCTGAATACAATATTTATTTCAGCAAGGATTGAATTTTACAATTATTTAGATATAGTGATGCTAATTGGGCAGGGAACTGTGATGATCGTAAAAGCACATTTGGAGGTAGTTTTTATTTGGGAAACAATCTTGTGTTATGGTATAGCAAGAAATAGAATTGTATATCATTATCAATAGCAAATGCTGAATATATTGCTATATGAAGTTGTTGTACTCAGTTGTTGTGGATGAAACAGATGTTAGAGGATAATAATGTTAATCAACAAAAGTTAATAGTCTATTGTGATAACACAAGTGCTATTGACATCTCTAAGAATCCAGTTCAACAAGGCAGGATAAAAGCATATTGATATACGACATCACTTTATCAAAAATCTTGTTGAACAGTAGATTATAAAAATAGAATATGTATCCACTCAGAAATAGCTGGTAGATATTTTTACTAGATCACTGGATGCTACACAATTTGAAGAAATGAGGAAAGCATTGGGATTTTTCCCACTATGACTCTGAAAGTCTTGTGTCAAACTTTGTATATATCTAGTTTACTTTATCTTTTAATTTGCTTTTGTTATTTTCTTATAAAAAAATGATGTGTGCATAGACATGAAGTTAGTGTGCAAAAGTTGTGACAAGACCTGAACTCTGAGAAAGGACACAAGGCACCAATCACACATCGTCGAATTCTGTACAATAATTGACAAGTAAGGCAGTTAACAAAAACTCAAAAGTTGCAAAGCTTCAAAAAGAGTCAAATCTTTTCCTTATTCGTCTGACTTAGGTATTTTACTCCACTGCAAAATCAAACTCTTCCAGAGTTCTCTATCCTTTTCTTCAGCAAGCATTGCTAGAACCGAAATAAAACCCTATCAATGGTAGAGAAACCACTACACTGGTTAATATTCCCACTTTGGAGTAAACGCAAGCCACAATGGACAGTGTGATCATCGATTCACAGTAAGGAACTGTTAGCAAAATTGCATCTAACTTTTCTAATGCCTTGTGTTTGAATGTTTATTAAGGAGTGGTAATTACTAGTCTGGCAAATTTCATTCTGTATTGTGCTTTTAGGGGTAATCAAGAAATATATTAGGGTTACAAGTTTGTTATTCCTGCTCTATTTTTAAATAAGTCTGAAAAAAGTGACATGAACAATAGTGGAAGTAATTTTCTAAACCATTCTTGGCCCAAATGTTGAAAGAAATTATGGTTGAATAGAAAATTCTTGAAATTGTCGCTCCTGAGTCTGTCAGACCAAGTATCATCCTTGTTTTGCTTGGGCTATCTAATGTTCCAATTGCTCCAATTAATCTCTATTTTCTGTATACACTTCAATCTAGTCTTGAACCAGATGTAGTGAGAAGAGTAATGGAAACTCAAAATATAGTGCATTTTCTTGGTCAACGTGTAGGCACCTCTAATTACAATAATGTATCTACTGCCTTAGTTCTAGTTCCTAATGTTGTTGATATTCAAGGTGAAACTATGGATGAATCTGCTGAATTATCTATTGAAAGTAATGAGCCCATAAAAATTTCTAAATGACCTTTATTAGAAAGTGTTGAAAAACATAAAGTTGGTATTGGAGATCAACGTGAGGATATTGATGTTGACATTCTTAAGGAATCGTTTGTATCAAAGAAAAGAAAAACAAAGCCATCTAGTAAACAAGCACTACCTATGAAAGAAGTTAAAGTGATTAGCAACCAATTTCGATATTCATCTTTTCTATGATAAAGATAGTAAAGAACAGTTCAAGAACATTGAAGATAAATACTTTCTTGAGGAAAGAAAGATTAACTTTGCAAAATTCAAGGCCTTTGACTTGCAAGTGATATTGCAGAAGGTTGGCTTGTTGGAATTAGTTAATTTTGTAGGAGTGTAGAATGACAATCTTATGAGGGAGGTCTATGTAAACTTAAAGTCTATAATAACTGAGCCCTCTAAGAAATTTTATCATTCTATTTTTTATTTTTGGATCTTTGATTTCTTTCAGTCCTAAGAACATTTCTGTTATTTCTAACATACCTTATGATAAAGACATCTCTGGCTTGGGTTATGATATGGATATTGTTATAGTGTGTCAAACTATAATTGGTGGACTTGTCAAGACTTAGCTAACTAATGGATATTTGAAGTCCTCCACTTTGACAGGCCTTTATTTTACTTTGTATAAGATCTCATGTTATAATTGGTTGCCTACTCACAATGTTTCCATTGTGCTCAGGGACAGTGCTGTGTTGATTTATAAGGTGGGTCTGGGCATGAAGTTTAATTTGGGTGATCTTATATTCAGTTAGGCGGCAAAGTTAGCTCAGATCACCTCCTAAAACATTGTTCTATTTTCCTATCCCTGTTTGCTGACAGAATATCTCAATGCCTACCCCAGTTGGTATCCAAAAATAATAAATTAATCTGAGATATTAAAGTTCTTTGGCCACATTTGAAGAAACTATCAGTCTCTACTCCTGTAGCTATGCCTCCACCTTCCCCACGCCAACCTCCTAGAGTGCATAATATTTCTTTTGAAGTATCTACTTTCGCTGATCAAATCCCTTCGATGGACTCTCTTTCCATACATCAACAGCTTACTAGTATCTCTAACCAGATTACTCTTCTTAGTGCCTCTGTTCACACCATTCTCACTAATTGGATGCCTTTCAAGCTGCTCAGCAACAATTATGGGATGATATCACAACTCTTTTTGAGATCTAGTTGGCATTTAGTTCCTACAAAGGGGGAGTATTTGTGTGCATGTGGGTGGTTGTTGGATTCTACTATTGGTTGCTTGTTGCTCGATTACTACTTTTTTTGATTGACATGTTTAGTTGACATTGGTGACATAACATTTTTATTTGAATGCATGAATTTGAATTCTCAGGATTGTTACTATCCTTTGGATATCTTTGTTTTACATCAAAAATGCCAAAGGGGGAGATTGCTACGGTCATTCTTATGGCATCTTCAACAGTTGACTTTGACAAATTGGACTGGTGATGGAATCCTTGTAGAAGACTATTTTGACATATGTTTGATGCAGGTTGAGTTTTAAGATATTTGGAAATCTATCTTGGGAAGATTTCTATAGGATCTCATGAAAATCTAAGGATAGGTTCTAGAAGATCTTATTTCAAGGAGATTGTGCCGTGAGAAACGAAAGCCCTTTGAAAAAGTAATTGTAGAAGAATTAGGAAACATGAAGTGTTTAGCAATTTCCTAATCGAATAAAAACTGCGTGATATGGATAATATAAAGGTAGTTGAAGCGAAGACTTTTGCGTGCAATTGAATAGAAAAATATTCTAAGGAGTTCTCATAAAGCTTTATGTGTTGTTTGAATATCTGAGATTCATGTTGATTCACTGAGGAAGTCCTATTGCAATCTTTAGTGTTGATGTTTCTTTTTGTTATATTGCAATAGAGGTTCAAGCTTGTTTTTGTTTGTTACTCACATCTATTTGAGAGAGCTTGAATCAAATATATTCTATAAAGCTTTGGTCTTTCTATTTGAGAGACTAAGTCAAACAAGAACCTATTGAGTTGCAGTGCGGAGTTGATTGCAGCGAAGGTTTTTAACAAGTTTGACAAATAAATACTGGAGTTGTGTTTTGTTAAAAGTCCACTAGGGATCACTAGATGCTAAAGATAAATGTAATATTTATACTTTGATTAAAGTTTTTAGTGGAGCTTTTTACTAGTCTAGGACCTACAACATAGACTTGTTGACAGTCGAACTGTATTACTAATTTATTGTATTTGTTAGACTATTTACATTATTGTTAGTTAAACTGACATAATTTTATAGAAAATTTAACAAAACCACTGGAGATTAACAATACAAAACTAACAAATTTTATCTACGTAGCATCTATTGATTTAATTAAAATATAGCTCACGGATTGTGTTTGGCCAATATTCTTGATTCTCTTGATTGAATAGCTAAGATAATTGATCTTTGCTTAATTTTATCTATGTATCAGCTATTGATTTAATTAAAATACAGCACACGATTTGATTAGATTGATAGGGAATTATATGATTCAAGTTGCATATAATTGAAGCTCATTATTATGTGTGATTTGATATTAGTGATATCTTGAGTTGTTTATCAATTTAGTTTTTGGATCTAAGTCACAATATAATACCCCACTACATACATAGCCTAATTAGGCTGGGGATGTTACCCTGTCCTTTCAGACAAGAGCTTTTTATAACACGGTATAAAAATGAAAGAATACATAAACACCATTAACTTCTGAAATTGAAATTAAACTTAAAATTAATCTATTACATTCCGATAATCTTCAAATCCAAAATTACATAATTCTAAACATCTAAAAAGAAAATTTTAAGTTAGCATCATAGTTCTTAGAACAAAGTTCAATAAGTAAAAAGTTAGATCTAGATTTATCAATCTTAGAGCTCTGGCTCATCTTTTCCTAAAAATATGGTTATTCAAAATTATGTTAGATTATAAATAATCTCAATAAATACATAGTGTGTGTTTGTATTACGATTTACAAAACCAATGATATTATAGATGAGTAATATTAAGTTAAATGGATATAGTTATAATTTAAATGTTTTTTTGCATGCACAAAATAAATTATCATTTTTTTGGAGAAATTCAGCATGTACAAAATCAATACGATGCATAATAAAATTTTTGTTTGGTAAATTATTCGCATCACATTTCTGGAATGACAAAATTCATTTATTCAAAATTCTTGAACCCATTTTTTTTTTTTTTTACCATATCCCGTATCTTTAGAATACCATACCATGATAATGTAATCACGATACATTATATATATACATTTAAGATATATACAATGCCAAATTATTAGGTAGGGTGTATATCCCTATCAAGAGAATAATTTGCCCATCTTTCTTATTCAAAACCACACTGGATGTCCTACATCCGTTCTCCGATTTTACCTATAAAAACCATGTACTTAGCTCTGGACCTGACTCAGCTAACTAGAACTATCGTCCTATGTGGAAAAATATAGCTTTTCGGAGATGATCAGTCTATTGGAATTCTCTCATAATTCAACGAAAGCTACTCCTAGAGACTCACCCATTGAGATCTCACTGTCATTAATTCTAATGGTTGAAGAATTTATTTTTTCAATAAGGAATAATCAAATTTCAACTTGACCATTATTTCCAAAAGGTAGTTCCAGTCGTTGAAGTACATTTTCCCAAATTTCAACCCGACCAAAAAACTAAAACCATAATTTTTCCCTCAAAATTTGAAAGCTAAAATCTCTATATCCATTCTAAAAATTCATTCAATGCATAATAAATCATTACTTTTGAGCCATTTTGTATAAAATTCATTATATGATTTTTGCAACATTTTTTATGCATGAAATGCATAAATTTAGTATTCATATGTTTTCATACATGATGCGTATTTATTTGGGTATAAAAATCATATAAAAACTAAGTACATTCCCAATCAAGTTTACATTAAAACGTTAACCCCAAATTACATATATGAGCAAGCGTACTCATCATTAACGGAGCATAAGGTTCAAACGAGTGTCGATCCTCAAGGAACAAATATACATTAATCACCTTCTTTCATTATTTAAACGACTTGATAAAGTCAAAAAGAAATAAAATAAAACAAAATAAAATTAAAAACAAAAGTATATACATGTCGAGGATTGAGAAGTATGTAACTTAAACCATTATTTTGACAATCATGATCTTAAAGTACTCAATCATTATCATAACTAATCATTCTCTTAGCATCATGAAGGATTAAGATAGATTCATTTCTTTTTTAATCTATAAAATTACTACCTTCTAGATAAATTAGAATCACTTGGTCTCGTCTCAACTAATTCACCCAAAAGATGCATTAAACTCAATCCTTGATTAAATTCCTTTGGTCTCAGCGAATTTATAATATGAAATTAACCAATGAATCTTTGGTCTCGGCAAACATCAATTAACCTTTAATTACATAGTCCTCATCAATTAACCCCATTGGTCTCGGCGAGTTAATAGACAATAAATATGAAATTAATAAATTGAAACCACCACCAACCCATTTGGTCTCAACGAGTTAATGGAAAGAACCAATCAATTAATCTCGTAATAAGCTCAAGTAATTAAATACTAAGAAGAACAATCAATTAATCAAAAGATCAAATAACTCCAAATATCATGGATATCTAAAACAATATTAAATTACAATAAAAAAATTAACACATCATTGTTCAAGAAAAAGAAAACAAAGTAAAAGAAAGCACTCATAGACAAGCATCCTTCTTCTTCCTTTGAAGACCTTCTTGCGCAACCCTCCTTGAATTGAAGAATTCCTCATTTGATTTGAGTGATTTTCTATGATAATCAATAAATGCTCCCATTTTCTCTTGTGTTTTCCATTTATTTATAGGTTTAGGAAGTGCCTAAACTCGTTGGTACAATGTTCTTAGCCTAGTAGAAGTTGGAAGATACTAAAACTCTACAGATTACTAAAAACCACGTAGAAAAATCGAGCACCACCCTAATTTCAGGGCACAGCCGGCGCCGCCTTGGCTCTTGGAGCCGGCGCCGGTTGTGTTCTATTTCTCCACTCGTTCGTCGATTTTTTTCCGAATTCCTCACAATGTATTCCAGATTGCAGCCAGCGCCGCATTCGCTACTGGAGCCGGCGCCGGTTCCATTCTGTTCCGGTCTTGTTTCACCATTTTTTTGTCATCTCGAAGTTCATGTCAACAGTGCATGGCCGGCGCCGGTTTCTCTGTCCTGACCGGCGCCGCCTTGGTTCTGCTTTGTGACATTTTTACTTCGTTTTACCCTAAAAATCTAAAATAATGAACAAAATACATTTCCAATGGTAAAATCTCAAATATGAAGGAATGTGACTAGTTATTGAACAAAATGTATCACAAAAGAGCCTTAAATAACTAGAAAAAATATGACTAATTTAGCCCTTATCAATACATTTAATGCATGGCTCTATTTCATAAATATAATGGCCATGAGGAAATTTTGCATTACTATTTATGCGTGAGCAAATCATAATATTATAAATGGAACATTATTTTCATGCATAAGCATTTCTCAAAATAACATATTCATAATCTAAATCAAAGTTTACATGCCATGGCCACAAAACATCTCATAAAAATTGTGCATACATTATATATGCATATAAATGAAAATTTTATATGATTTTATCATGGTATTTTGCATGGAATTATTAGTCATAAAACACATTTAAAAAAGATACTTGGGATGCAAGGACTTTCCTTTGTGCAACTTAAAAATTATCAACCTTAGGTCAATTCCTTGATCCTCCTCCTTCCATTTCCACTTAATTTCCTATATAAACTTTCCATATAGAATTCTAGCAAAAATCTTATGACAACTAGGAAATTACTTAGGCCCTAAGTAGTGCTAAACATCTCACAAAAAAACTTAGACCTCGAGATTACAAATATCTCACCAAGAGTTCAATAGCATTCCACGACATTCACAATTTCATGTAACGTGGAACTTAACAATTTCCTCCACTTATACAAATGAAACAAGCAAAACCACCCTAATTACTATTTCTCATCACAAAACAACTTATAATCCCATATAAAAAAGTCTCAAGAAAATATATGATCATCACTAATTTACACCAAGCAAATTATGCTATCAAGTAGTTTTGCAAGAATTAAAATTCCTCTTACATGACTTAGTTACGAAATGGACTGTTTTAGGATAATATTTCCAAAATCACACAATTTATTTCAATCATCAAAACTCTCATAAAAATGTGTCTAGATATCCTAGGCACCTCATTAAATCCATTTAAGTTACATTCCAAAATGTTCATAGCCAAATTCCCAATTGAAAACGCTTCTCCCTTCAAAACAGAAACTTGTTCAAAGGCTAAAATAGGGGCCGAAAAGATTAATTTAATTACTAAATAAAACAATTTTATTTTCTTATGAAAATTTTCAATTTGAAACCTTAAGATGTAGGTAAATTACCACATAAAGTTTTCTCCAAAATTCTACTTAAAAGTGGGTCAAATAAGTTTTTGCAAAAACTTCGACCACTACAGTAACCTAATCAAATAGTTTTGAGCAATCATTTTCAAAAAATCTTACCTCCCTAACCACAAAAGCTTTTGTGGTGATCCTTATTCTCAAATTTTCCTAATAAGCTTGAAGTTTATACAAAAGTATGGCCAAATTCAACCAGAAAAGGTATTTGTTGGGGTTCAAAGTTTCACCCAGTACACTGTTTTTAGGTAGACTGCAGGGTTTCCTTGCAAAAATCATAAGGCTTTGATTCTTTCATTTTTCTCATGCAAAAACCATTTCAAGACATTTCTAACATACCAAAGATTACTTCGAAAAAATAACCCTAGCAAAGTGTTCTCAATTTTTATGCTCAAAATCAACACCATTTTTACATCGCAATTATTCCAACAGTATTCTGTTTTGTTAAAGTGTTCAAAGCATAATGTAAGCCACAAAATTCTTCATTTCAGCCCAGAAACAACCGACAAACATCCACACATGCCCCTAATCAATTTATAACATCTCAACAAACAAGTTTCTCTAAGAAATATAGTTTCTTAACAACAAATGAAATTTGTCTAGCAGATATAAGATTTCATTTTCAAGGAAATGAAAGAGTGTTTAGTTCCTTGGTGTTTACCTCTTGGAGATCTTTGTTAAACCACTTGAAAATAATGAGAAAGGCCTCCTTGACACACCAAAAATGCTAGCTTTTCCTAAAAGTTTGAATGAAAGGATGCAGGGGAAATAGAGGGAGTTGCTCACAATGTCACGCCTCGTGCCCGCGGACCCGAGAGCGCAACCATAGGCCTGGCAGCACCCACGGTCAACTATTTGGCCGCTGTTCTCGTTAGGCCAAAATAGATATTCTAAGTTGACAATAAGTACTTAGGTCCATCCTTATATATCATACACACTTCTCATCCCAATCCCATATGGGATTGAGGTATCATATTCACCCCTCTTTTAGGCCCAAACGTCCTCACTGGGCCCATACTTTAGGGGCCAAACCCAAGATTAACCAGGCGGCATAGGATTCTAGAGGTGGCTCCCACCGCACACGGTGTAACACTTAGTTCCCATACGTGGGGTTGGTTACCTTCTCTGATACCAAATGTCAAGTCTCGTGCTCGTGGACCCGGGAGTGCGACTATGGGCCTGGCAGTACCATGGTCAACTACTTGGCCATCGTCCTCGTTGGGCCAAAATGGATATCCCAAGTTGACAATGAGTACTTAGGCCCATCCTTATATACCACTATACACAGTTTTCATCCCAATCCCATGTGGGATTGGGGTATCACACACAGTTTTGAGGGAAATGAAGGAAAGCTTCAAAGGAAAATGGAGATGGTATGCTCAGTTTACAGGAACAAGAGAAAATGAAATTGGCTTCCTTAAGTATATTGGAGAAAAAAATTTCAAGAGAATGGAGTGGCCATGCTCAGCTACAAGAAGAAAAGAAAATGAAGTTGGCTTCCTCTTAGCAAGGCTATCGATAGCCTTGGAACAAAATGTTAGAGAGTTAAGGGAAAGAAATGTTAGAAAGAGAGAAGGTAGTTGTCCGGTTTGACGAAATGAGAAGAAAATGAGGCTTTTATTTTAGGGCTTTTCTCATCTAAGGGTGGAGTCCTATTTGTTTGAATATACCCTAAATTCAAGAATTAGGATTAAATAACATGAATGGTCAAGATTGAAAGAAATTGGATAGCCAAGATTAAGTCACAAAATTATAAGGTCTAGTTAAAATTAATTTGGCTAGGTGAAAATAGTTTCCAGATAGTCAAATAACTTTAGTCTTGGGTCAACTAAGATCTCTAATTGGTGAAAAGTCAAAATTACTTAAAATGTTCGTAAAATTGTTTCTCTCACTAAAATAATTAAAATAGTATTTATTTGTATGCAATATTTTAATTTAATCATAACAAATTATATACCACACCTAAAAGTAAGTGGTCATATTAATAATCACAAATTTTTCACAGTACCCCCAATAAGCACTTTTAGAGATCATATAAGCATTAAACAAGGAAATCACATAATAAATATGTAATGCTTAAAAGTTGAATGTTCTTATTCTATTTTAAAGGTGAATGTTCAGTTATTAATTAATAAAGATGGATTAGATTAAGAATGGGATTAGGAATTAATTTTCGTCACTCAACAGAATTAATATAATTTAGCAAGGATAGGGACTTAGTGCACTCACTACAAGAAAAAAGGTCTTTCCTCATGCGAAAATGCGTCAGGACAGTAGGTCTATAGTGACACTTTTGACATCATAACACTTTGGAACAACATCGTCCAAAGTCGAGTCACAATAGGTGTTGTATTGTGACGCTTTACAAGCATCAAGAAAAGTGTCCTGTCTTAACACTATTTAGCGTCACAATAAGTACTGTGTTGTGACGTGTAAAAGCATTAGGAAAAATATCATGTCATCTTTTTTCATTCTTCCTGGTATCATCTTTTTCCATTTCTCTTTGTCTCTTTCTCTCCTTAGTCCTCCTTCCCCTCTTCCCTTCATCCACTTGTCATCTGCCTCTTCCTCTTCCTCCTTGTCTCTTTCTCTCCTCAACCCTCCATCCTCTCATTTTAAGTTGGCCAATTTAATTTATGCGATGGCTCACAAACTCAAATGCACTACTTTTCTATTATTGCAGTCACATTAAACTATCTCTATTCATGGCCTCTCTTCTTTCTCGCACAAATATATATATTTCTCTAGTTTTTCTTTTTCTTTATTTGAACCCTTCATCAGTCATTAGTGGACTTCAAAAAACCACAAAGGGATTGGGATTTCTTCTTTGGTTCTCTTTCTCAGAGATGGGGAGTCATAATTCATTTGAGAGGTAATTAAATTTTGAATTGGTTTCCAAAGAAGAATATTTTGATGTATTTTCCTTTCCAAACCAACCACTTCTTCTTGATTTCAGGTAAGATACTTTTGAATTGATTTGGCTTTTTACCCATCTTCATCATCTAGAAATGTGCTAACTAAACTTCTTTTGGTTTGTTGTGATATGAATCAGTGAAAGTTATGGATTTGCTGCTTTGGATTTCCAATTTGATTTGCTAATTCAAGAGACTGCTTTTGATACTATTCCTCTGATAGAGGATATGCTTGTTCATGATCCTTTCTACTCTCTAATGAATTTTGAACAAATCCAGAACATGGATCAAAGTTATCATACATTAGAGCTCGTGATTCTAGAAAATTACAAAGACTTCCATTGAATGGCATTACCTTTACTGAGATTATTTTTCTTTTTTCAAGAGAAAGATAGAATGGTCTTTGAAAAGAATTCGGAGTGAGGAATCATGAAATGCATCTTGAAGGTATAATTTAAGACGAAGTTCTTGTGAAGAAGAAGATAATCAGGAAGTAGAGAAAAGAGAAGGGCGGTAGTTCTAAGACATTATCAAGAGTAACAATTTTGAAGTACTTTTACATGCCACTCACTTGGGCAGCCAAAGAACTGAATGTTGGCCTAACCCTTCTCAAGAAAAGATGTAGGGAGTTGGGACTTCATCAATGGCCTCACAAAAAGTTGATGAGCTTGGAGACCCTAATTAAGAATGTTCAGGTTCTCTCTCACAGACACTTGTGCATGAATGAAAAAATGAGGGAAATGACAAAGAACTAATAATTTGAAAGCATACCTTTAGATTTGCAAATGATGTGAAATGAAGAAGAAGAAGGACATATCGCTGAGAAGAACTTGAGATAAGCCATTGAGATATTGGAACGTGAGAAGAAGTTGATGGAAGAAATCCCTGATACGCAGTTGGAGGACCAAACAAAGAGACTGAGACAAGCATGCTTCAAGACTAACTATAAGAAGAGAAAAACAAAGAAACTTGCAGATTTTCTTACTAACATGAAAACTTGAAGGAAATGCAATCAGAATTTCTATTTTCCAACCTGGGTAGCCTATGGTGTAAAATGCATAACGTTCTATCCACAAGTCCAAATCAAGTGAAATTTGTCTCAAAATCTTCCTAAAACATTTATCTACAAAGTAAATATAAAAAAGTACAAAAATCCACTGCCATTTTGTATAGTTTATTCCAAGAACAGACTTACTTTACATAGGACACAACACAATCACTGTTTCGTTCTCCATTTTGCACCAATACTACTTTTCAATTCTTCTACATAACCTATTCCATAGTAAATAGTACCACATTTTGAAAAAAATTTGATAGAGTTTTTTCTATAAATTAAATATTTTTCAGGTATTAGACCACCTTAAAATGAGCAATTGTGCAATTCAACCAACAAAAAACTCATAAAAACAATATAATCATTCAATAAAACTAATTTATTTCTATATAGTATAAAACTAACTTAAGGGTAATCACTCATTACCCATGAGAAGTGATCACCCACCACTCATAGGGAATAATCACACATCACTCACGGGGATCCTGTAATGAAATATAAAAATAATTCTCTTACCTTACATAGCATGAAGGAAGACAATATCCCTTGATCCATCCTAGCTTTTGAGCTATCACCTTTTTTCTCATAATCAATCTTCCATTTTCAAGAAATAAACCCATTTTAAGAAGAACAAAGAACATTCATGTTACAAAATATAAAAGCAATCAGCAATTGTTCCTTCCTGTCCATGAGCCTTATCACGATATCTAAACAACATACACAGGAGAGGAGTGCATTTTCCAACACCAAATCATACATTAGAAACAACACATTGAACCCTAGAGTTCCTTCAATCATGAAAGATTACTAGAATAGAGGCTGTAAATAATTCTCTCTCATGTGAACATAGCATAGAAAAATATAGCAACAAGGTTCAATGTATTTCATAGAAAAATACAACAACATAGCATAATTCTCTCTCATTTTACTGTAGTAGGCAAGGATCCATTATGAGTAGAAGAGGGACAATCAAGAGGAGGAAGATATATAGTTTGATCAATAAAACAAGGTTCAGATTCCAGCTTAATCTTTGTATTTCTTCCCATAATATGATTTTCTTGATTTAAGTTCCTTTCACATTTCCTTAAGTAGACTGAAAAAAGAGAATTCAGCTTTATCTTCTGGAAGAGGATCAGGGGTGTAAACTATCCTAGCCAGGAAGAAGATCACACATTGTTCCACAAAATAATTTGACAGCATCTGCTAACAAACAACACTAGGCATTTGAAACTACAAAAAACTTAAATGTTCAGTACAGATCTAAAGATATATAACTCAAGAGGCACACTTTTTTCCTCCTTTTCTTGTTGATAACTCTAGAGGCACAATGTTGAATCCAGCAAAGTGTGGGTGGACTGATGAATTGGTGCAAGGAAATTAAGAAAAAATTTTGTTTTGCAATGTTAGAGATGGCATTACCTCTGCATATAGAGAGGCACTTTATTTTGTTCATTTTTTGAGCTTTTTGGAGTTTTAATTCTTTTTTATCGGAATACTAACCATACAAGATTCAAGAGTTTATTATCCTTGTCCTAAAATATCTAGAGTATATATCACCTGATGTGGACATGAATATTTAATAGAGGTTCCACAAATGACTTTAGTATCAGATTAGTTCAAAGACCCTAAAACAATCCACATTCAAAAACTTCATCAAAAATTCATGACAACGATCCACATAAATAGAAAACTTACACAACAAAGCCAAATTCTATGCTTAAATAAACTGTCCACAAGTCAATCAACATCAAATCAAGCAAAATATATATACCCAGATGTAAATAAAGTTGACAAACACTAAATCAGTCAAAGAACAAATATTTATGACATAAAAATTCCTCTAAACAAGATCTGAAATGGTGAAATGAAAAAAAAAATACTCACAAAAATCCTAAACTGATTAGAAGTACTCCAAACAAGCTTAATTTGCAAGAAGCCCAAGAAAAGGGAAAACGGGAAAAAAAATAAAATTTACCCTAAATTTTTTCACTTCTACTGATTTTAGTTGTTCACACATTGGGCAAGCTTACTTATTTTGTGGATTGTACAATGGAGCTCGTCGGCAATGATGCTGAGAAAGGCAAAGGAGGTTGTGGCAGCTCCACATACTACCGACTTCAATAAGAGCATCGGAATCGCTAGGGTTCTGCCCTACCCTTGTTTCCAGCTCCAATTCTCTGTTCATCTCAACCTAATCCCAAATATGGATACATATATAAAAAATTTCCCATTTCTTCCAACGTATTCCTCATTTCTTCAAACAAATTCCTATTCCGTAGATTAATTTTTCTTAGAGTCATAATATAATTGAAATTGAAATTCTGAAACGACGAGTTTCAGATAATCAATGAATTTGTTATGAAAGAGTACCTAAAAAATATATATATAAAGTTGGAGGGTGGAAGGAACTACACTTATTGTATAATTGTTATGTCTGTAATGAAGAACATCTCTTCATACACCAGTAAAGTTGACAATGTAGTGATAAATTAACAAAGGGAAGAACAAAAAATGTGGGTTTTGCCTTTAAACTCACAAACGGTGCTCTGTGTAAGGAAGAAACAAAAGGCTTCGAGGTGAAGAAGAAAGCACAGACCCAGCACAACATCTGTCTAATTTCCTCCGCCCCTTAGGGGAAAAAATTGCTCTAACAGTCTCACACTCGTGGCTATTTTTTGCTAAAAAATTCACAGGCGTGCCTTTTTTTTTCATTACACTAGCGTCAGGAAAAGCATGTTATCTTGCATGACACAAATTTGTGTCATAATAGTATGTTAATTTAAGCCAATTTAATAAAACTATATCGTTTTGGTTTTATTATAATGACGTAAAAAACCTCGCGCCATTATAAGTACTCTATTGTGACACTTTTTAAAAGCGTTATTAAAAAGATGTCAAGAAAACCACTTTTTCTTGTAGTGGCTTACAGTAAATCCTAAAATCCATTGCTCTTAGATAATCTTTATTCTATTATATGTTTCATAATTTGATTTCAAGACATATTCCTAAGGATTAATTAGTTTTCTAATTTGTTTGGATTTGTATTCTTGTTTCTTATTCTTATTTTGTTAGTTTCCTAATTATTTTTAGAAGTAGAGTTTCTAGTTTCCTAATTGCTTTCTCCTTTTTCTATATAATACATAATTGGAATTCATTCAAGTTTATTATTTAAGAAGTTATTTATAAGGTTAGAGAAAGAGAGAAATAGAGAAAATTAGTCCTTTATTTTGTGAACAATTTAGATTCGCTTGTGAGATTCCTTACTGTCCATTACGACTTATGATGTGTCCGGACTTGGGTGTAAAAATCATACAAAAACTAAGCACATTTCCACTCAAGTTTAAATTAAAACGTTTAACCCAAATCACACATATGAGCAAGCGTACTCATCATTAACCGAGCATAGGGTTCAAACAAGTGTCGATCCTCAAGGAATAAGTAAATATTAATCACCTTTCTTTCATTGTTTAACCGACTCAATAAAGTGATAAAAATAAATAATAATAATAATAATAATAATAATATATATATATATATATATATACATGTCAAAGATGTAGAATTATGCAATTCAAACCATTGTTTAGACAACCATGATCTTGAAGAATCAAACCATTATTATAACTAATCATTCTTTTGGCATCATGAAGGATTAAAATAGACTCACTTCTTTCTCAATCCATGAAACCCTATCATCTAGGTAACTTGGCATCACATACTCTGTCTCAACCAGTCTTACCCAAAAGCTGTATTAACCACAATCCTTAATTCAAGTTCCATTCTCAGGCAAACTTAAAACATGAAATTAACCAATGAATCCATACTCTGGCAGACATCAATTAACCTTTAATTACTCTGTCCTTAGTAATTAATCTCATTCATAGGCAAGTTAAAAGACAACAAATATGAAATTAATAAATTGACACCATCAACCCTATTCTCAAGCAAGTTAATGGAAAACAATCAATTAATCTCGCAATCAACCAAATTAATTAAAAACCAAGAGCAACAATCAATTAATCAAAAGATCAAATACCAATAAAAATCATGAATATCTAAAATAATGTCAAATTATAATAAAACAATTAACACATCATTGTTCAAGAAAAAGAAAACAAAAAGAAAAATAAAGCACTCATAGACAAGCCTCCTTCTTCATCCTTTGAAGACCTTCTTCCACAATCCTCCTTGAACTATTTATCTCAAGAAAATATTGGTGATGCATTTTACAATAAAATCTAAATCCTTACATTATGCACATCCCTTTCCTAAGGTAAATTGGCCTTTACTTATAGGCTTACAAATTTCCTAAAAGAGTCATAAATAAAGAAGAAGTAATTACCTAAAAATCTCTAAAACCAAAAAGGATTAATAAAAGTCTAAAATAAAGTACTAAATAACTAAATAAAACAAACTAAGGAAACCTTCTTTGACTTTGTCAAATTGGAAATTAAGTGAAATTCAATGTTGACTTCAATTCGGATTTCTTGATGTTGTCTCCTTGTCGTTTTATGCTGAACAAATTGATGTTGAATTTGGAATTGTGAAATCTGCAATTTGGCTTCCAATTTTGAGTCGTGTGAAATTGCTTAAAGCCACCGAAAGTTTGCTGTTGATTTCCTCTTTTTTCTTACATTGGCTCAATTGAGCCGCCACCAAGCCACCTAAAATTGCTGTCGACTTTGTCTTATTGTTGATCGAGCTGCTTTCCTTTTTCTTTCTGCTGCAATCAACTCTCTTTGCTGCCGTTTTTGTTGACTTCCTTCTTGCGCCTGGGCCCATCGAATTTCTGTTGCCTTGGCTGCTGACCGATTGCTCCCTTTCTTTTCCTTCTTTGATTTGTTTTTGCCCTTTTCTTGCTGTTCGTCAGCTCAATTGAGCCATGAAGCCCTTTTCTTTTCTTTTCCTCAATTGCCATTCATTCCTTTGTTCCTCTATTTTTCTTTGCTTTTCTAGTGACTGACCAGTGCCGACTCCCCTTCCTGGGCTGGTGCCGATTCTGTTCTGAAAAATCCTATAGTTAGCTTTAATTTTCCTTTATTTTTTCATAAAATTATAGAAAAGTATTTTTATAAAGGAAATATCAAATAGGAAGGAATATGACTAGTTATTTCACAAAATGTATCACAAAATAACCTCAAATAACTGAGAAAATTTTGACTAATTTAGGCCCTATCATATTGCCCCACACTTGAATCTTTACTTGTTCTCAAGTAAATACTTAAACAAAGCATTCAAAACTATTTATTTCTTTTCATATTCATCCATAACAAAGCCATAATTTCTTTCCAACCTTAAATACAAAATTGTCATTCATTCACCCTTTAAAAAACCTTTGTAAACTCATACATTAAATCAAATAATCCCAAGGCCATCAAGGTTAAGTTAAACAAACTTATATCTAGTACATGAAAATTATTCCACTCCTCAAGCAAAAACACAGATAACATAAATCATACAAGTCCAATCATTTAACCAATTCAAGCATTATAAACTTAAATTTACCAAACTCGAGTTAGTGAAATAAGGAAAACACTCCACTCTTTGTTTTGTTTTTTTTTTTTATGACTTTGGGAATTGATAGCCTCAAGTGTATAGATTTCTCTTCACACACCGTATTGACCCCCTTTATAGTCATCACTCATCATTTTTTTCTCTCATAATTTTTCAACAATTTTTTTCCTTTTCTTTTTCTTGCCTTTTTACCTTTGGGATATCCTTAAGAGAGTGTACCAAATACACTTGCTACTTCTCCCCATATTGACCCCCTTCTCAGCAAAAGGTCTTCAACAATCATTAATAAAAGAATTTTTCTCAACTCAATTTTTTCTCGTATTTTTTTCACTCTTTTTTCATATATTTTTTCAACTCACATTCCTTACTCAAAACTCAAAGTTAAGCAAATTTTAAATCTATAATACAAGAATTAATCAACAACTCTTCTCATATTTCATCACATCATCCATATTCAAACTCAAAGAATAAAATAAAACTCAAATACCAAATATAACCAAAGTTAACTTAAATTCTCAAGACTTAACAAAATCTAACTTAATACACAAGTTTACCTTTTTAATAAAATCCTACCATACTAAATGACAAATCTACATCCAAAGTTAAAAAGAAAATCATATCTTCGTTATAAACAACTTATAAACAAATAAACTCAATTTAGCTCCAATTTTTTTTCAAAACAAAAGTTTTTCAAAAAATTTCAACAATTCCAACAATTCAAAACAATTCAAACATATATCATTGAAAATCCCTCAAACATATATACTTGGAAATCCATTGAAAATCACAAAGATTCACTTGAGAAAATGTTAAATCTCTCCCCACACTTAAATTGGACATTGTCCTTAATGGCCTAAAATAGCATACTAAAGTATAACTAAAGGACCAAGAATGTAAAGAGGGAAAAGAAAATAATACTCTCCAAAGCAGATTAGCTCCATGAAAAGTCAAATTCCAAAGTAGCTCAACAACAAGAAAAAATCAAGATAATTGATAAAAACTTGGACTAAGAATAGCCCCAAATTACTCCCCCACACTTAAACTGGACCATGCCCTCATGGGCCAAAAATAAACACAATAAAACATCTCCGAAGGGACCAAAATTAAAAAGGGGTAGAAAGTTTAAGCAATACTCCCCAAGTGTAGATTAGCTCCAAGATATGTGAAGTTCATGCTTCATGAAGTTGGAAGGATAATCGCCTACGAACTTCAACCTACAAATAGATAAATTGACACACAGATAACAGCAGAACGAGGAATTGAAACCAAAAATAAAAATTAAGGGAGATGAAAAATAGAAAGTCAAAGCCTTTAGGTCCCCCTCGACGTAGAGTCCTCATTGTCTCCAAATTATCCAATAGCACCACCACGACCTCCAAATAGATCACAAAGTCCTCCTTGTCACAACTAAATACACTTTGCAATTTGTTCTCTTTTCAGTGAAGAATTTTCCAAACGTTTAATTCTTAAGAAAAACAAAAAGAATATCCAACGAAGTTAGCAAAAGTATAATGTCAACCCATCTTTAATCAACATATCCCAAAGAGGCTAAGATTTTCAAATTTGCACAAAGTTCAGAAAAATGCCTAGCTAATGTTTAGAAGCAATTTGAAGACGTACAATTCATTATATGCATTCTTCTATCATCAAATAAACTCAACAAAGATATATCCATATCTAGTAAATTTTTCCTCAAAAATACATATTCACAATGTCAAGAAAGTTTAGAGGATGAAATCTAACTTAACATGAAGAGAATTTCTCCACCAATGTATTCCCCCAACGTATAAGTTTTAAAAAAAATTTAATCCATAGGGGATAATTAGAAGAAGAAACGTAATGTGAAGAAGAAGAAGAAGAAGAAGAAGACGATAAAAAAGGATCATTCTAGGGGAATAGGGAGAAAAAAATAAAAGAAGAAGGAAAAATAGAAGAACAAGACAAATAAGAGAAACAAATAAGAAAATCAAAGAAAAATAAAACAAGAGGAAAAGACAAAATAAGAAAAATTTGGGAAGAAAAGAAATAGGGTAAGGGAACGAATGACAAATAAAAATAATTTTTTTTTTGAATAGCTTTCCAGAATGGTGCCGGTGCCAGTTCCGGGCCCAAGCTAGCGCCGATTACATTCTGTCCGGGCTCCATTTTTAATTTAATTTATTTTTTTTGTTTTTGTTTTTATTTTATTTTTTTTTTTTGCTAAAACTATCCTAATTGAATGCATGACCACAATACATTTAAAATAAGAATTCCTAAATTAAACTAAAAGTAAAAATTGTAAATAAAGAAACAACTAAGAAAGTAAAATAGTTCGTCTCCAATATCGTGTTAGCTTAAGTCCAAACCTGAAAATAAAAAGAGTTAGTATTGACTTAAAATTATAGATGTAAAAATCAACAAATTAAAAATATCATTATTACACATATTCTATATTAACATTGAGTTAGTAAAATTAAATAACTAAATATACAATTTATACAAACATACAAAAATAAGTTAGTTATTATGAACATGTATCTACCTATTTTCATATTTACAGCATATAGTGAAATTAAAATACAATTATACACACAACAAAAGATGACACCATTTTGCAAGAAGAACAATTGTACATATTTACATATTCACTTATTTACATATTTACATGGTTAAATCAACAAAATCCAAGCTTTCATGCTATTATTCCCCGGCAACAGCGCCAAAAACTTGATGTGTCCGAACTTTGGTGTAAAAATCATACAAAAACTAAGTACATTCCCAACAAGTTTAAATTAAAACCTTCAACCCAAATCACACATATAAGTAAGCGTACTCATCATTAATTGAGCATAGGGTTCAAACGAGTGTCGATCCTCAAAGAACAAATAAACATTAATCACATTTATTTCATTGTTTAACCGACTCGATAAAGTGAAAAAAAAAAAATATATATATATATATATATATATATATATATATATATGTCAAGGATGTGGAATTATGCAATTCAAACCATTGTTTAGACAACCATGATCTTAAAGAACCCAACCATTATCATAACTAATCATTCTTTTGGCATCATGAAGGATTAAAGTAGACTCACTTCTTTCTCAATCCATGAACCCCTATCTTCTAGGTAACTTGGCATCACATACTCTGTCTCAATCAGTCTTATCTAAAAAATGCATTAACCACAATCCTTAATTCAAGTTCCATTCTCAGGCAAACTTAAAATATGAAATTAACCAATGAATCCATACTCTGACAAACATCAATTAACCTTTAATTACTCTGTCCTTAGTAATTAACCACATTCTCAGACAAGTTAAAAGACAACAAATATGAAATTAATAAATTGACACCATCAACCCTATTCTCAAGCGAGTTAATATAAAACAATCAATTAATCTCGCAATCAACCCAAGTAATTAAATACCAAGAGTAACAATCAATTAATCAAAAGATCAAATACCTCTAAAAATCATGAATATCTAAAATAATGTCAAATTATAATAAAACAATTAACACATCATTGTTCAAGAAAAAGAAAACAAAGAAAAATAAAGCACTCATAGACAAGCCCCCTTCTTCTTCCTTTGAAGACCTTCTTGCACAATCCTCCTTGAACTATTTATCTCGAGAAAATATTGGTGATGCACTTTAAAATAAATCTAAGTCCCTACATTGTGCACCTCCCTTTCTTAGGGTAAATTGGCCTTTACTTATAGGCTTAGAAAATTCCTAAAAGAGTCCTAAATAAAGAAGAAGTAATTACCTAAAAATCTCCAAAACAAAAAAGGATTAATAAAAGTCTAAAATAAAGTAATAAATAACTAAATAAAACAAACTAAGGAAACCGTCTTTGACTTTGTCAAATTGGAAATTAAGTGAAATTCAATGTTGACTTCAATTCGGATTTCTTGATGTTGTCTCCTTGTCGTTTTGTGCTGAACAAATTGATGTTGAATTTGGAATTGTAAAATCTGCAATTTGGCTTCCAATTTTGAGCCGTGTGAAATTGCTTAAAGTCACCGAAAGTGGTAGAACTCACCACAATCCCTAGTATTTCCCGATTTCACAAGTGTAATAGAGTACTTATAAAATTACAAGGGATTGTTGTTTTGTAAAGTAGTAGAACTCACCACAATCCTTTGTATTTCCCGATTTCACAAGTCCACATTTGGCTTGTAGAAATCCTTTTTCTTACCCATTTAACTCCTTCCAAACAATCATGACATAATCACATGCACACACACAATTTAATGAAAAGCTTTTATGACATAATCACATTCCCTCACTGTGAATTGGAAAACATGCTCAAAAACCATAAAGCATGATATGGTGATATGGCTACATCTATGAAACAAAAACATCAAAGGATAAAATTTCCACAATAAACTGAGGGTAATTAAGACTATCTAGAGCTGCTGAGACTACCACTACTGACAAAAAGACCTTTAAAATTTCCCCAAACAGTTGCAAGAGCACATTCCACCAATTAATCAGAGACCCAAAAATTGCTGATAAAAATCTACACCAGTAAAACAAGTATTATGCTTTGCAATCACATTCTCGACAAGTATAGTAAAGGTCCAAAATGAATATAGGTACAAAATATGCTTATAATCATAGTCAGCATCAGTGTTTATGTCATGGCTTTTACTTTTAAGTCGGTTGAAAAAAATAATAATTTGTCTCAACCCAAGCAAATTCATCTCAAACTCATCATCATCAAACAAAGTTTGACTCAAATTATATATGCAAATTTAAAAAAAAAAAAAAGAATTTTGAGAAACATACTTGAGGGGCTGCGGCGCAGGCTGGGGGGAGTAGGGAGGGGTTGCGGCACGAGCTGGTGGAGAGCACTGCTGCACGGGCTGGGGGGAGCGGGGAGGGGCTGAGGCGCTAGCCAGGGGAGCGCTGCTGTGAGGGCTGGGGGGAGCGGGAAGGGGCTGAGGCGTGAACTAAGAGAGCGTTGCTGTGAGGGCTGGGGGGGAGCGGGAAGGGGCTGCGGCACGAGCTGGCAGAGAGCACTATTGCACGGGCTGGGGAGGAGCGGGGAGGGGCTGAGGCGCAAGCTGGGGGAGCGCTGCTACAAGGGCTGGGACGGAGTGAGGAGGGGCTACGGTGCAAGCTGGGGGAGAGCACTGCTGCGCGGGCTAGGGGGTGGGGAGGGGCAGAGGCGCGAGCTGGGGGGAGCACTACTGCGCGGGCTAGGGGGGAGCAGGGAGGGCCTGTGGCGCAAGTTGGGGGGGAGCGCTACTGCACAGGCTAGGGAGGAGTGGGGAGGGGCTGCGGCGAGGGCTGGGGGGAGTGGGGAGGGTCCGACTGGGAGGAGCGGGAAGGGGCTGCGGCGTAGGCTGGAGGGAGTGGGGAGGGTCCGACTGGGAGGAGCGGGAAGGGGCTGCGGCGTAGGCTGGAGGAAGTGGGGAGGGGCTGCGGCGGGGAGAGGCTGCGCAAGCTAGGGGGAACCAGGAAGGGGCTGGGGCAGGATCCGGCACCAGCGGAGGAGGGGGCAATGGGCTTGGGTAGAAGCGGCGAGGTGCTGCGAGGAGTGGGGACAGGGGCATGGGGGTAGTGGGTAGCAGAAGATAAGAAGAGAATGTGAGGAAGAATGAGAGAAAAGAAAAAATGAGGAAATGGAAATTTTTCTAAGTGAAGGAATTTTTTTTTTTTTAAATTCCTAGATATTTCGTCACAATTTGTGACGAAAAAACAAAACACTCACAAATTGATACGATGAACATTATAAATTGATATTTACATTATAATTTTCACTCAATTTTTTTTAGTGATTTCAATAATAACAACAATATATAAAATATTTTTCTTTATATATTTTACTTTATACACTACTTAATCAAAGTGACAGATCAAAAGATTAGACATATATATATACAAACCTACATGTTATAATATATATTACCATGCAAGAAGCGAAGAACATTACAGATCGATCTCTATATTATAATTTTCACCATTTGTTTTTATTGATCTCAACAATAATAACAGTATTTAAATTATTTTTATTTATATAATTTACTTTATACACCACTTAATTAAAGTGATAGATTAAAAAATTAGACATATGTATATATACATACCTACATATTATAATATATATATTAAATCAAAGAGATAGTTATATATATTGTATATTATATAAATATATACATTTACTTATATATTACAGTAAGTACATAGCATAACAAAATTAACTATATATATTTTATTATGTAATACATTAGGTGTATAACATAACATAATTACAATACATATTTATAATAAAATGCACAATTTTAGACACGTTATTAAAATATTTCAGTAAATTTGTCAAAATACACCACCACACAAACACATAAATAAAAATTAAAAATTAAAAAAATATAGATTATAACCCTATTTTGTCGCAAAACCCTTGCAAATTGCAACGGTTTTGCGAGGGAAGAAGCAAATTCGTTGCAATTAATGACGGATTTGTGACGAATTAGGGTATTCAAATTTTTATTGTGCAAAAATTCAAAAAATTGGCGGAAAGGAATATTCAATTCATTCCTTGGAAAAATTTAAAATTTCAATCCGAAACTTTCACTTATGAAAAGGCAGGTAATTTAAAATTTAAAATTTCATCACAAAAGCGTCACAAATTTGCGAGGTTTTGCGATGATCTAGACTTTTCTCTTTTTTTAAAAAAAAATGAAAAGACCGTCGCAAAATCCTCGAAAATTGCAATAATTTTGCAACGGACATTTAAAAAATTTACATTTAAATATTATTTTTCATTAAAAACAATCGGCCATTGCAAAACCCTCGCAATTTTTCTCTTTTAAATGTAAAAGTGCGTCGCAAAATTGCGAGGGTTTTGCGACGGTCTATATTTTTCTCTTTTTAATGTGAAAAGTTCGCAAGGGTTTTGTGATGGACATTCAAAAAAAATTATTTAAATATTTTTTAAAAAAACCATCACAAAACCCTCGCAAATTGCGAGGGTTTTGCGACAGATTATGAAAAGGCGGTTGCAAAACCCTCGCAAATTGCAAAAGTTTTGCGATGGATATTCAAAAATTTTTTATTTAAATATTATTTACAATTAAATACAATCGGCCGTCACAAAACCTTCACAATTTGTAAGGGTTTTGCGACGGTCTAGATTTTTCTCTTTTTAATGTGAAAAATCCGTCACAAATTGCGAGGGTTTTACGATGGACATTCAAAAAAAATTTATTTAAATATTTTTTCAAAAGAAAACCATCACAAAACCCTTGCAAATTGCGATATATATACATACCTACATGTTATAATATATATACAATGTATATAAGTATCTCTTTAGTTTCAAAGTAATAGATTAAAAAATTAGACATACATATATACATACCTACATGTTGTAATATATATATATTAAACCAAAGAGATACTTATATACATTGTATACTATATAAATATATACATTTACTTATATATTACAGTAATTATATAACATAACAGAATTAACTATATATATTTACTTATGTAATACATTAGGTGTGTAACATAACATAATTACATATACAAATTTATAATAAAATGCACAATTTGAGACACGTTATTAAAAATATTTCAATAAATTTGTCAAAATATACCATCACACAAACAAATCAATAAAAATTAAAAAAAATATAGATTAAAAACCTATTTTGTCACAAAACCCTCGTTTGCGACGATTTTTCGAGGGAAGAAGCAAATTTGTTGCAATTAGTGACGAAGTTGCGACGAATTGAGGTATTCAAATTTTTATTCAAAATAATTTTTATTTAAATATTTTTCATAAAAAACCATTGCAAAACCCTCACAATTTGCGAGGGTTTTGCGATGGATATTCAAAAAATCTTTATTTAAATTTTTTTCATAAAAACAACTAATTAGTCGTTGCAAAATCCTTGCAATTTACGAGAGTTTTGCTACAGTCTACATTTTTTCTCTTTTAAATGTGAAAAGTCCATCACAAACTCCTCACAAGTTGCGAGGGTTTTGCGACAGTCTACATTTTCTCTATTTTTAATGTGAAAAGTCCATCGCAAAACCCTCGCAAATTGTGAGGGTTTTGCAATAGATATTCAAAAAATCTTTATTCAAATTTTTTTCATAAAAACAACTAATTAGCCGTCGCAAAATCCTCTCAATTTGTGAGGGTTTAGCCGTCGCAAAATCCTCACAATTTCCGAGGATTTTGCGACAGTCTACATTTTTTCTCTTTTAAATGTGAAAAGTCCGTCGCAAAATCCTAACAAATTACGAGGGTTTTGCGATGGTCTACTTTTTCTTTATTTTTAATGTGAAAAGTCCGTTGCAAAACCCTCGCAATTTGCTAGGGTTTTGCGACGGATATTCAAAAAATCTTTATTTAAATTTTTTCATAAAAACAACTAATTAGCCGTCGCAAAATCCTCGCAATTTGTGAGGGTTTTAGCCGTTGCAAAACTCTTACAATTTACGAGGGTTTTGCGACGGTCTACATTTTCTCTATTTTTAACGTGAAAGACCGTCGCAAAATCCTCACAATTTGCGAGGGAGATTCAAAATAATTTTTATTTAAATATTTTTCATAAGAAACCATTGCAAAACCCTCGCAATCCTCGCAAATTCGCGAGGGTTTTGCTATGGACATTTAAAAAATCTTTATTTAAATTTTTTTAAAAAAACAACTAATTAGCCGTAGCAAAATTCTCTCAATTTGCGAGAGTTTTGCGACAGCCTACATTTTTTCTCTTTTAAATATGAAAAGTTCATCACAAAATCGTTGCAAATTGCGAGGGTTTTGCAACGGTCTACATTTTTTCTATTTTTAATGTGTAAAGTCCGTCGCAAAACCCTCCCAAATTGCAAGGGTTTTGCGACAGATATTCAAAAAATATTTATTTAAATTTTTTCATAAAAACAACTAATTAGCTGTCGCAAAATTCTCGCAATTTGCGAGGATTTTGCGACGGAGATTCAAAATAATTTTTATTTAAGTATTTTTCATAAGAAACCATTGCAAAACCCTCGCAATTTGCGAAGGTTTTGCGACGGCTATGAGAATGCTATCGCAAAATCCTCGCAAATTGTGAAGGTTTTGCAATGGACATTCAAAAAATATTTATTTAAATTTTTTTTATAAAAATAACTAATTAGCCGTCGCAAAATCCTCGCAATTTGCAAGGGTTTTGCGACGATCTAGATTTTTCTCTTTTAAATGTGAAAAGTCCATCGCAAAATCCTCATAAATTGCGAGGGTTTTGTGACGGTCTAACTAAACTTTTTATTTTTTATTTTTTAAATTATCAAAAATTCGTCCAAAAATAATTGATAATTACGAGGATTTTGAGACAGCTATAACAATTATTTTTTTTGTTTAAATTTTTTATTCTAAAAAATATTTAACCGTCGCAAAACCCTCTCAAAAAGTGACGGTTTTGCTGTGAATTGCGAGGGTTATTTTGGAAGTCGCAAAACCGTCACAAAAACGTCGCAAATTGAAAGAATTTTGCGACGGTATTGGTCAACTTGCGAGTTCATACAATACCGTCGCTAATTAGCGACGGTACTGTAGCTGTCACAAAAAATTCGTCGCAAATTGTAATTTTTCCTGTAGTGTTAACAATGGATTTGCGATGGCTAATTTTTTAAAATTTTAAAAAATAAATTTATTTTCAAATTTTGGATGGCTGTCGTAAATTAGCAATGTATTTGCAATGGCTCATTTTTCAAATTTTAAAAAATAAATTTATATTTGAATTTAAAATGGTCATTGCAAAGTCGTCATTAATTAGCAACGGTACTTAATTTTTTAGTCTTAATTAAATATTTAAAAAAGTCATCGAAAGTCATTGCTAATTAGCAACAGATTGTGACGGCTTTCAATTTTATTAGTGCCAATGAATAATTTTTTTAAAAAAAAGTCATCACAAATCTATCGATGGCTAAAGGTCATGGCTAATAGCGACAAATTAGCCACAAACTTTAAAAAAATAAATTTATTTTCTATTTTATAACTTCTATTGCTATTTTGTCACAAATTAGCGATGGCAAATATCCATCGCTAATTATCCATTTTCTTGTGGCGGGTTTCTTCAGATCCCTCGATTGTCCCATTGCGGATTAGCTTTGAAAATTTTCCAATGCATCTCTTTGACAAAGCTGCTATCTTCTCAATTGCCTTTGTAGTTGGCAAACCATTAAAATTGGATGAGGCAACTACAAATCTTTCAGGTCCCAATGTTTCACACGTTTGTGTGAAAGTTGATTTGCTAAATGCAAAAGAATTTAGATTGCAAAAGGAAATCTTGGGTTTTTTCAATATGTTTTGTATGAAAATCTCCCTTTGTATTGTAAAAGCTGTTATCGGATAAGGCATGGGTCAAATACTTGTGGGTAGATTTGAAAGTAATCTAATAATGATATTCATCCTAGTCCAACACAACGTGGGTTCCAAAACTTGTTGATAACTGATCTTCTCAGCAGAAGCTTGGTGGTCAGAACCCTAGTCAGAATGGGGGTCTCTCATGGATAATGTTATGTAGGTTCTTCCAGCTTCTCCTTCTGGAAAAGGTAAATAGACCACTAAACCTAGAGAAGGCACTCTTCAAAATATCATTGCTTGTGAGACAGAAAATTCAAGTGGTAGTGAAATTCTTAAAGATGCCCGGAATGCCAATATTGGTGCCAATGATGTCGCCTAGAATATTGTGACTGACTTTCCCACAGTTTTAGCGGTTAGGGTTGATGTTCATGAACCCCAGGATAATCCTAACACTACAAGAGAAAAGAAATTTATTGATGGTCAAATCCATCACTAATTGAGTTTAGCGATGGATTTTGATTATTGCTAAAACTGGCATTGCAACGACTGAAGAATATCAGACAGCCTTGGCCATGAGTTTAGATCAAGTTGAAGAGGATTGCTAGATTGCCTTGGAGAACGTAAAACGGCACAAGGAGAAGGTAGCAAGGGCGTACAATCGAAAAGTCCGTGAAAGAAGTTTTCAAGAAGGAGACATGGTATGGAAGACTATTTTGCCCCTTGCACCAAAAGATCCAAGGTATGGCAAGTGGTTTGCTTCATGGGAAGGTCCATTCTTAATAACTCAAGTTTTTTATGGAGGGGCTTATCGCCTGATGACACCCGATGGAAAAGAAATAGGCAAGGCAATTAACGGTAAGTTCTTGAAATATTATTATCTGGAATTTTGGAAAGGAACTAGAGAATAAAATAAAAAATAAAAAAAGGAGAAGAGAGAGAGAGAGATTTTATAAAAAAAAAAATTGAAAAGAAGGAGAGAGTTTGAATAGGAAGTTCTGTTGGAAGAAGGTTCTGATATATTAATGGTCATAAGCTGATTACAAGAGACCGATCAGATAGCCATAAGCTTCATTACAAAGGGGATCAGCTATCATCAGAGGGGAAGTTAGGCATTTGTATCGGCCGATACGGAACAATCGCTAGCTGATTAGGGTCTTCTAATTCGGAATCCTAGGTAGTCAACATGTCAGTTCCCGTTGGCTGCAGATCAAGGACTGGAAGCCTTACTTCAGCCGTTTCTGGTCTAGTTTCTGGTTCCTTCTTTGGGGGTAGGTCGACTTCATCGGTAGCTGTCTTTGGAACCTCTGTTTCAGCCATTGTGATGACAGTCTCCTCAGTTTAAGTTCTGGAAGGACTGGCTCCATCAATGGTCGGAGGATGAAGAATCTTGCTCAGTTCAGCCATGAAGCGGTCCCATCCGGATTTCATCTCATTCAGCAGAACATTTGAGCTTTTCAGTTCAACTTCAGGAAATTCCTCTTCCGCTTCCAGCATTAGTCGTTCATCATTATGTTTGATGTTGGAGTCATCAATGGCTTTGACAGCTTCCTGAAGTCCATTTTCTGATTCAATCCATTGCTCTAAGACCCTTTTCTCAGGGTCAAGTTCTTCTTGAAGATCCAATAGCCGACGCTCAAGTCGTTCAATCTTCCCTCTTCCCTCTTCCCTCCGTAATATCAGCTCGAAGAAGCGTAAGACGGTTAACGGATTCTCGACGGTCCCTCTCTGAGAATGCTGCATTTTCTCGATGCAGTTTTAGAAGTTCTAACTGATCATGAGCTTCATCCCGACGATTTTGCATGTTTAAGAGAAAGTGCCCCATGAAGCATATCTATCCCAGGCATCCAATTGCCAGGTCTCGAAGCATAGGGGGCATGTCCGGGTCGGATGATTATACAATCCGCAAAAGGGTGTGGCTCATATTGTCAAGGGTGGATTTGTCAGTAGGCAGAGAGGTCCTGATGAGGCCATTGAGAAAGTCTAGCGCTGAAGGTAATATCATCATTGGCAGAGAAGTAACAGCCTCTTTAGTTCCCTGACTTGGGGGAGGCAGAGTTGTTTTTGTAATAGTGGCCACTGGTTCTTTAATCTCAGGCCCTGGCAGAATAAGTGATGGGCCTCTTGGAGCCGGTGCCTCAGCCAACAGAAAGGCTACCATTGGTAGAAAAGCCGATACTTCAGCCGTTGAAAGAGGAGTCGTAGCCTCAGTCGATAAGATATCTGTCATCAGAAGAACAGCCTTTTCAGATGCTCTTTCTGCTAAAGATTGGAGCAGAATGCCTTTCTCTGAGTCAGAAGAAGTGTTGATGACAATAGGACAACTTATCCTTTGTTTACGCTTCTGCAAAAAAGATTAAAATGGTAGTTAGACAAATTGAGTATTGAAGAAGCTGAGCAAAACAAGGTTGACAGAAGCAAACCTTGGAAATAGAAGGAGTCGGTGTTTCATACTTTCTCTTTGATCACCAAAGCAGGGACAGGATCTCTATCTCTTCTTCCTCTTCCTCCAAGACATCGGAAACAGCAGCAGCAGTTTTCTGCACTAAGGGAGTGCGTAAGGCCGATATTATTACAGGGCTTACAGAGGTTTTACCTATTTTCCCTTCTTAGCCGATAATGTCTCAGGTAAAGTGGTGGTTGGCCCAAGAACTCGCAGAAGCCAAACACCTACGTGGTTGGAGAATAGGGCCTCACTCAGTAGTCTCCACCATGAATTGAAGTTAGAGGAAGTCTCCAGCACCATTTGAAAGGGCTTGAATTCGAAGGTCCGCAAGATGGCCAGGGTGCTATCGGCTAAAGTCTGTACATCCTTAGCCGACAGCACGAGCTTCACAGAAAAGGAAAAAACGTGCTCCAGATCGGCAGGGATGCCTTGTATCAGCCCAAGTTGACAGGAGAAGCAGTGAGGATTATACCTCTCACAAGAGGTCTTCGCACTTCGAGCTCCAGGCTTGGCCCCTAAGAGAATTTCTTGAGGGCACAGAATTCAGGCCCATAAAGTCTCTTGAGTTACCTCGAGGCCTTTCGATAGGCTCTTCAACCAGAGGGGGCTTTCTTTGCGGGCAGCATATGGAAAGAAGGTGGCAACATGGAAGTCTCGATATTGGTGGAGATACGAGATGATGGTCGCGACAGAGGCAGTGTTCAGGGGGACCCGCAGCAGTTGATAGCCTGTCACTTGTTCAGAAGGGCTTGTGGAGGCTCCTGTAATTCGGCTGGCACCAAAATTGGGTAGGTACTGGTACAGCCATAGTTGGGCAATCCAGAGCGAACCCCCAAGGTTGGTCAGATCCTCTCCAGCGGAAAGAGTAGTCATCAGCTGATTGATGGTATGATAGACCAGGGCGAGGACCAGAGAGGTTAGGTCGCAACGCCTTTTGCTTCGTAGGAGAGCCGATACATAGTATCGGTACTCATTGCTAACGCCAGTAGAATGAGAGCAGATAATATAAAGAGGAGGCTTTGTCGAGACGAGCCTCAACGGCTGGTAGATTCTCTTCATCGTAGAGCCTCAGAATCTCATCATCATCGCATCGGAAGCCGATAATGGTGCAGATATCGAGGATGGTAGGAGAAAACATCCTGTGCGGAAAGATGAAGCCGTTGATCGTCGAGGACCAAAAGAGAAGAACGGCGGCAAATAGGTTGCGGTCAAACGCCATTTCAAAGTCAATCATCACGATGGCATCCGAAATCCCCCACTGTTCCCAGATGGCCCTAAATTAGGCATGGCAGCGGTCCCACCATTCTTTGTAATTCTTAAGCTTACGAGGCCAATGACGGAAGAAGGTGGGCAGATTGGTAGTTGTAAAGGTGTTCTGTTGCAGAGGAAAGGTAAAATCGACAGGCAAGACAAACCGCAAGTGTTCAGCGGTAACCTGTGTAGGTAAAAGACGAGGGCCCAAGATGAACAGGTTGGCATCGGCTTGGATTGGGGACAGGACGTTCATGTCAATAGGGGTCACCATCACAGTTTGTTCTTTTCACTGAGAGAAAATTTATAGATCGCAAGGGATAATAGCAAGGAGGTAAAAGATCGATGAATCACTTAAACAATAGAATTCTGAAGAAAATAGGAGTCGTAGGAAGTGAGGAGTTCCGATTGGGGACCACTGCTATTTATAAGGGAGTTTGAAATTAAGCCATTCGCGGGTTCTAAAGCTGAGACGTCACAAATGTTCCACAAAGTTCGGGACATTTTATTTTTGTCAAAAAAGGAACGGCTGCTATTAATAACTGTATGATTCTCGTCGCTTCGCTGACTCGCGTTTGCTAAAATAACAGGACTCGGGGGCATATGTTGACGTCAGCTTTGCCGAGCCGACGCAATAGTTACTTTTAGTTATTGCCGATTTGATAAGTTTTTTTTTAGCCAATAAAGTCAACGTTTTGAGTAGCCATTAGTCATAGTCAACATCGGCACCACAAAGCCAATAAGAAGTAAAACGAATTCCTGATCTTTCGGCACAAGAATTCTACGAGCTTATCCACAACCGTTGGGAGTATTCTTTGGCCGGAAGAAACTCCACGATTTGTTAGTAGCTCGATTGCAGCAAGTATAAAATGAGAGCGCTGCCTAGAACCCAGACACGACCATCATCAACCAACAACATTAAATTTCAATTTCTTCTACTTTATCGTCATTTGTAGCTTTTTAGTCCAGGATTTCAATTTCTTACAGCTTTCTTACCGCTTTATTACAGCTTTCCTTTACAACTTTATTTCTAACTTTCTTTACAGCTTTCCGTTCTTCTTTCAGAATTTAAATCTTTTTTGTACTTTCTTTGAAGCAAATCAATACACGTATCTGTTTATTGTTCCGAAAAAGTTCTTCCGTTATGTATTTTTAGCTGACCTTCTTGAACCCTTTCTATAGTAAGTTCAAGGAACCCTGTCCCTGATTCAAAAAATATCTTATACCATTTTCTGTTTCACCATATCGGATCGTTTGTGTTTATCGGAAGTGTAGTTGATACCTGGTTACATTGGCTCATCATTTTAACACCAACACATATATATGTTTTGTGTGTGTGTTTCCTGAACCTTTTAGGAAACAATAGTAAAAGTCCTTTTCCATTATAGGTTAGAATTTATTAATTACAATTAAACCCATAAAGATTCAACAATTCCAATTTCACCCCTTTAATTATAACCACGTATAATTAGCACATAAAATTATTTATTCTCACAAATTAACCCCTTAGTATTATCATATAACATCTAAATACTAATTCCTCTATTGTGTATAACCTATTAGGTTTTTTGGTCAATTGGTAACAAAGTATGACTTAATCCTAACATTATAGGATTAGTAATCCTTGGTAATTAGAACCAACTTAGTAATTCTAAATAGGATTAATTTATTATTTCTTCAATTAATAAATTTATATTTAGCATACCATGAGCGGCATCTAACAATGCATCATGACAAAAAAAAAAGTCTAGAAAGTCAAGTAGATTGATATGAACCTTTCAATAGTAAAATATCAGTGCAATAAACTATTTTCTTCACACTACATCTCATCCAGTTTAGAGTATGGAATTAGTGTTAACTCTTTCTAGAATATATTTTATTCTAACTTGAATTTATTTGAACTTATTTCAAGAACCCATTACTCAACTTGTGTATCATTTAGAACTATTTCCAACACGTAGTTGTCTTCGCCAAGGTCTTCTTAAATAATGATTACCTACAAGTGGTCTTGAGATATATTCTCCTACTATTAGGAGTGGTGAATCTTTTGTTGATCCCCTCAACTACTTTTGCATACTTCTTGTTGTACCTAATGTCCTCCCTATAAGTCATTTCGAAGAGATTCTAATAATTGGAATCAAAGTACATCACTCAATATACAAAGTGACTTGGAGATTTCAAGTCTAAAGATACTTACACTTTTGTTATAATGAGATTCTATCTCTGGCACTAAATAATTATGCATGTGATTATCTCATGGTTAGGTTATCCAATGAATTTGTTCAATTAATAAACATTCATGTGTTAACTTTGGAATCAAAGTACATCACTCAATATACAAAGTGACTTGGAGATTTCAAGTCTAAAGATACTTACACTTTTGTTATAATGAGATTCTATCTCTGGCACTAAATAATTATGCATGTGATTATCTCATGGTTAGGTTATCCAATGAATTTGTTCAATTAATAAACATTCATGTGTTAACTTTGAGTATCTCAATATTCACAGATGTGAGAACCACCGCTTGATCCAATCAAGAAGTATAACACATGCTAGTATCTGTATAGTAATGATATTACATCTCATTAATACTATAACCAAAGATTGTTTAAGTACAAGTATTGCATAGTATAGTAGGAATCTCACATTATGATCCCTATCATGATTTCTTTAATATTATACATTATGTTAGGGACTTTGTCTATCAGTTTTATATGCATACACATATGAAACAAAAAAATTGAAAGATAAAATTCCATTTTATTTAATAAATGTACGAAAATATGATACAAATGATTGACTAGATTGGTAGTTTTACTTATAAATTGAGATTTTCTCATTATTGATCTAACGTTAGAAAGATTTGGATTTTTTGGAGGGACTTCTTGGATACTTCTATTGCACAATATCACGAGCAATTCTTGCAGGCTAAGTGTACTCTAGCTAATGGGGTTGTTGTTTATAGTAGCATTGGGTATGCTCTATGTACTAGGACAGGGACTTTTCCTTTATGGTCTGTATTACTTGAAATTTCTACTAATATTTATGGTCCTTGGCTTATTGGTAGGGACTTTAATGTGGTTGTAGAAGTTTCAGAATATTTAGGATCTGCTTCTCCTAATATTCAAACAATGGAAGATTTTGCTTCCTTCATTAATGCTACAAATTTAAAACAACCGCCTTTCACGGGAAGTAAATATACCTAGTATTGTTCAAGGATTAGGCCTTGTTGGGAAAGACTGGATTTTTTTTTATTGAATAAAAAATGGGATGATTCTTTCCATTCTACTCAGGTTTGTCACTTGCATTAGGTGGAGGAGGGTGGGAGGAGGGGGTTCTGATCATTCTCCCTTATTGGTTTTACTTCAAATAATTCCTCCACCAGCAGTACCAAAATCTTTTAAGTTTCAAAGTATGTGGTTGCCCTACAAGAAAATAGGGAATTAGTGATAGAATAGCAACGAAAATCGCCATAGATAAAGTCCTCCTCGCTAAATAAAAATTTTGTGATGGCATAAAAAATTATCGCTGAGAACGATAGCTTTGCAAGGGAAATTGCTTGACCAAAAAGGGGTCAAAGAAGTTACATTGGTCCAATCTGATGCAGATTAGCGACGGTGGAGCAACAGTCATATATTTTCTTAATATGACTTTTTAAAGAAATTAATTCATGCAATAGTAAACCTGTAGCAAATATAGTGAGGATTTAGTTATGGCTGCATATTTTCACAATATCTATTTTTAAGCAAATTAATTTCCAAGCCATAGCAAAACCCCATCCAATTTTGTGAGGGTTAAGCAATGGCCACTATTTTCATAATATCTATTTTTAAGAAATTAATTTCCTAATTGTAGCAAAACACTAGCAAAGTTATCAAGGGATTAGCAACGACCATATCTTTTTAATATCTATTTTATTTAAATTTGTCGTAGTAAAACCCTAGCAAAATTTGCTATAGTTTAGCAACAGCGCTGAAGTGGTCGTAGCCAAACCCTAGCACATTTGATAGGTTTAGCAAGGGCCACTATTTTTAAATATCCATTTTATTAAAATTTATTTTTTTTCGTAGCAAACTATAGCAATTAACTAGGGTCACCGTGTCGTCGCTAAATTGTAGCAGATCTGTAGATATTTTCTTTTTCCCTTCCCAATCACAATTTGTAATTATTTCAAAACCCCTACACCATATACCATATCCAAACAATATATAACACAAAATATAAATTCACAATAATATGTAAACCAATTTTTTTAAATCAAAAAAGAAAATAACCATCTCAATAATATAAAATACACTTATAACTACAAACTTTTAATGTAATGTAAATGGAATATACATGATAACATCTACAATGAAATCCTTAGGCTACTAGAGAAGTGGTGCAAACCAAAGGAGGTAGGGGTGGAGAATGAGGACGAGAATGCATCGTCTGATAAGGATCAATCTCATCCTTCTCATCGTTTGATTGAATTGGTGGCAATGGTGGGGGTAACTGAACTTCTCTGACATCACTGCATCTAGTAATCTCCTCACTGTGTTGAGTAAACTTGTTTCTCAACCGATCCACTCTCTTATCAAAATCCCTCTTCAGCTCCTCCCTAACCACGTGCACCCTATTCTCAAGCCTCCTCCCTACTATCTGCTCCATATCAATAGGTGTAGAGGACTCTGTGGATGGCAAGGAACACTGTTGGAGCTACTACCTAGCTCGTGTCGCCTCCGAGCCCAGTCCAAACAAGCATCCTTGATTGAAGCTGCTTGCCGCCTCGATAAATAGAGTCCTCTCATCAGGAATGACAGAAGATGTTACACTAGTAGGTCCAATAGAGAAGCCTGAGTAAGACACTTCTTGATAGCCGTCACATCCTCTTAAAAATCGATTTCAAAATCAATATTTTATTAAGTAAAATGAAAGTAACCGGAAAGTATTTTATAATTACTTAAATTTGTAAATCATTATCACCATCTTGCGACCTTGGCCAACTTAAATTCTTCTGTGCAATATGAAGATTTCTCTGTTTCAGACTTTACACTAAACGGCTTCTGGAATGTTCCTCTTTTAACTAATATTTTGGATCCTGAACTTGCACTTCAGATTTTCAGAATCCTTCCACCGCAACAACCTGAGACAAGGACTGATAAGCTTCTTTGGCTGCCTTCACATGATGGCAAATTTTCTTTCACTTCTGCTTGGGATGTAATCCGCCAGCGTAATCAACCTAATTCCATTCTGTCTTGAGTTCGTGCTGTTCGTGTTCAGCCCCAGGTTAGATTTTTCATGTGGAAGTTCTTGAATGGTCTTCTGCCTTTGGATTCTAATTTGCAGAAAATGGGGATTTCCTTGGCATCTAGATGTCAACTTTGTCATTTGCATGAGGAACGTTGCAGCACACTTTTGTCTCTTGTCCAATCACAGTTGCTGTTTGGAAGAGATTGACTCAGAATTTAGGTGTTTGGAGGGAAGGTTTGCAGAATTTTCAGTGGCCTTTCTTGATTAGTTTCTGGTGGAATCTTCCTCCAAAGTGTCGGATGGAGGGAAGGCTAATTTTTATGAGGTTTTGCTGGATAGTTTGGAAGGGGCTAAATTCAAGTAAATATGATGGCCAGAGTCATGCTTCTGAAACTCTTTTGCAGATTTCATTAGACTTAATATGCTGGCTTTTCATAAATCGATTAAGCTTTACAAAATCTAGAGTGTTTTCTGTTGTATGCAAACGTCATCCTTTTTCTCAGTTTGTCTTGAATATTGATGGCAGTGTAAGACGCCGTGATGCTGGTTCTGGAATTGGAGGCGTTATCAGAAAAGGGGATGGGACTTCTGTTTTTGGGATATCTCAATCACTATCCTTTGTTGCGGATCCTTTCTTTGACTAAATTAAGAATTATTTTATCCGTTTCAAAATATTTATTTATAAAATTTTATTATTTTATTTCAAAATATTTATTTATATATATAATTAATGATTAATTTTTTTCTATTTTACTATCATATATTTTAAGTCAATTACATAACTTTTTAGAACTCTTTCTTCTTCTTACTTCCTAAGAATTTTTATCAACCAATAGCTATTATATTTTTAATATTGGTAAAATAAAAATTTTATCTAAATTGTACTCCTTTCGTTCCCCTTTTATCGGTCTATTTTAATTAATTTATAAGTTTTAAGAAAACTAAAATTTTTCGATTAATTAATTAACATTTCACTTTTATTTTCAAAGAATCTCTCTTTATTAAGAAATAATCAAATTTCAAAGTTTGATGTGTTGAAAGCATGTTTAATTTATTTCTATTTTTTATTATAAATATATAATATTATTGTATTAAAATATGATATTTATGAAAAATAATAATTAATATATTTTTGATTTGTTAATAAGACAAATAAATTGAGATAAAAATTTGAATTAAAATAAATAGATAAAAAATGATATAAGAAATAATATTATTTTTAATATTTTTAATTTGTGTATAAAAAATTTTATAAATAAATATTTTAAAAACTGAAAGGATTATAGTTTTGGTCTTCTGCTGTGTGTGACTCTGTGTCTTGCGAGATATTATTGTCCAGTCGGATTCTGTGCAAATGTCAAATTGTGAGGACTTTGGTTGCAGGGGCAATCATGATTTTCGTCGAGCTTTTTATTTGTTTCCACTTTTTGAAAGAGTGATCTTCGAGCGTATTTACAGTCTAGGAAATATGGTGGCTGATGCGTTGGCTAAGGCAGTGTCTGCTCAGCAGTGCTCTTTTGCTTTCACATGTTTTAATCTTTTATGTTTATTAGATGCTTAATTAGTCTTTAGTTTTCGAGACAAACACTGTAATTTGTCAGAGGTTGAGATTAGGACTCCCTCCTGCTGTGTACTTCTTTCTTTGCATCGAATAAATTGGTAAAGATCCGTCTAACCTCCGCTAAAACACTAGCAGATTTTGAAAAAAAAAAAAAAATCACAAATGCATACACAAAAGTAGCAAAAAAATTTTCTATGAAAATAAATATTTACACATAAATTAAAAGCAAATCAAATGGACTCACGTACAAAATAATTAGCTTTTGCTTTAAAAGGAAACTAATTATCATATTATATATCATAAAAAGGCAAATGACCGCATTAAGAATTACTTTTTTAATTTAAATTTAATATACTAGTTCATATGCTTTCCGCATTTCATTATATTATATTAAAATTTAATTTTTATATAACATTTTATATAAAATTAAATACCACAAAATTTGGTGATATATAACAAGTAGTTTGAATCATGACTTGCCCAAAGAGCTTTTAACGGATCGGAGCTGCACAATTTCGGAACCCTCAATTAGCTACCCCACATTTCATTTGCAAAATCACAAAAATATGTTCAAATTTCCATTTTTTTTCAGAATCGGATAAGATATGGAGTGAAAAATTTACTGATTTACAGGTCAATAATTCAACTGTAATTGGATCATAATTGAACCATAATTAAATAAGAAATATTATAATTTAAAAAATAAAAATATAATTATTTTAAATAATAAGATTGATCAATAATATAATTAATTCAAATCTATAAAGATATAAACAATGAAATTGAGAGAAATTTATAATATTTTTTCTATTACTGTGGATTGTTTAGTCTCTTTATATAACTTATTTCTTTCTTATAAATATATTATCTTATCTAGAGAGAGAACTCTTCAATTTAGTCTGACCAACCAGTTTAACAGTTTTTCGATTGGACCTATTGATTCAAATCGATTTGAAGAAAATACAATGATTTTGAAAAAAAAAAAAGTTTAAAATAAAAGACTGAATCAGTTTAAAAATCGGTTCAAGGACTGACTGGTCCAGTTAGATTCAATCTAAAATACATTGCAAATTTCACAAATTTATGCACGAAAATGATTAAATATGAAAATTATTATGAATTATTGGAATCTTTATTAATTAGTGGAGGCTCCACTAATTATGGATTTATGTGAATTATTAGAAGATTTTTATGGATGTCCACCATTTAGTGGAGACACCACTAATTAAGATTAGTGGAAGATGATGTATGCCATGATGTAATCCACTAATTAGAGCTCTATAAATAGAGCTATTCTCTAAGCTTGTAATACACCATTATTTTGTGAAAGAAAGATTAGTGAAAGAAAGATTAGAGAAAATTGTGAGAGAAGAGAAAGAGAGAAATTTTTGTGCAAAATAGTTAGAGTTTTATTAGTGTGTAGTATGAAGATTTTATTCTAACACTACCCTAATTTTATAACATGTTATCGGCACGAGTCTCTACCGGTACAAAAGCCGGAAGACTAAGCACGAGTTTACGCCGTTACCAAAGCCGGAAGACAGTACGCATTTATTGATCTCTATGGCTAACATCGCTAAACTCGAATTTGTAGCCCTTGATATTTACGGAAAAAATTATATGTCATGGGTTCTCGATGTAGAAATGCATCTAAATCGTTGAAGGCCTTAGTGAAACTATTCAAGCAAATAATAGTGCATCTGCACAACACAAGGCTAAAGCTTTGATTTTTATTACGTCGTCATCTCGATGAAAATTTGAAAATGGAATATCTTACAGAAAAAGATCCATATGGCCTATGGGTAAATTTAAAAGAAAGATTTGACCACTGAAGATGGTCGTACTACCTCTTGCACGGTATGAATGGTTGCACTGAGGTTGCAAGATTTTAAAATCGTGAATGAATATAGCTCCGTAATGTATAAAATTACATCTCAATTAAAATTATGCGGAGAAAAAGTGAGTGATGAAGATATGTTGGAGAAGACATTCTCCACCTTTCATGCCTCGAATATTGTCCTGCGACAACAATATCGAGAAAAGGGGTATACAAAATTTACTGATTTAATTACTGCCCTCCTCATTGCGAGAAAAGAATAATGAGTTATTATTGAGAAATCATGAAGCCGGACCAAGCTGGCTCAACGGCACTCCCGAAGTGAATGCTTGTTGGCTCTAGCGAAAGCCATCGTTATAGTCGTGGTCGTGGCCATGGCCATGACCGTGGTTGTGGTTATGGTCGTAGACACGCTCGATATTTCCCTTATCACAATTATAATCAAGCTGTGAGAAATACTGGCCACTGAAGTGGAGCAGAAAAGATCATAAGGGAAAAGAAAAAGAAATTGAAGAAAAGCATGAGGATATATGTTATAGATGTGGCATGAAAGGTCATTGGTCACGAAAGCGTCGATACGGCTAAGCATTTAGTTGAATTGTATCAAGCTTCATTGAAAAATAAAAATGTGGAAGCAAATTTTTCTCAACATCCAATAAATAATGTTGAGGATGATGATATTGATTCTGAAGATCTTAATATCAATATTACCCATATGGATGTATCGGATTTTTTTGAACACTCGGACGGTAGGATAGATCATTTAATTGGTGATGGCAGTGTCCAGAAGAACTAAAGCCTCACACTGATATTTTTGTATTTTCATTTTCATTCTATTCTAATAATATTTACGTTTACATATATATATTTGTGTTCAGATGGCTGTTATTAATGATGATGTATGCATTATTGATAGTGGAACTACGCACACCATACTAAAAAATGAGAAATATTTTTCTGATCTCAAAATGGGAGAAATAAATATTTATACGATAAACGGTAGTGCAAATATAATTGAGGGCTCCGGAAGAGCTAGTATATTGTTGCCTAAAAGAACAACAATTATTATTGATAAGGCACTATTTTCTTCAAAATCCAGAAGAAATTTATTGAGTTTTAAAGATATCCGTAGAAATGAGTATCGTGTTGAAACAAATGAGGAAAATGGGATTGAGCATCTTTTTATTACTCAAATGCATTTGGGTAAGAAATCGGTATTAGAAAAACTGCCGTCTTTTTCTACTGGTCTATATTTTGTAAAATTACGTACAATTGAAATTCATCATTTAGTAAACCAGAAGTTTACTGATCCTATTACTTTTAGCATTTGGCATGACCGATTGGGTCATCCGGGATCTACCATGATGAGAAGAATCATTGAGAATACACATGGTCATCCTTTAAAAAATAAAAGGATATTAACATCAGAAAAATTCGCATGTACTGCATGTTTCCTAGGAAAATTAATTGTTAAACCATCACTAGTAAAAGTAGGAGCTGAAAGTCCTACATTTCTCGAACGGATTCACGGAGATATTTGTGGACCTATTGATCCACCATGTGGACCGTTCAAATATTTTATGGTCTTAATTGATGCATCATCCTGATGGTCACATGTATGTTTATTATCTACTCGTAACCTGGCGTTTTGCGAGATTACTTGCTCAAATAATTAAATTACGAGCACAATTTTCAGACCATCACATTAAAAATATCCGTTTGGATAATGCTGGTGAATTTTCATCACATGCTTTTGATGCATATTGCATGTCAATTGGGATTAATGTTAAACATCATGTAGCTCATGTTCACACACAAAATGGTCTTACTGAATCTTTGATTAAACGATTACAATTAATTGCTAGACCATTATTAATGAAAACAAATCTCCCAACATCTGCCTGGGGACATGCTATTCTACATGCTCGCAACACTTGTACGTATAAGACCAACTAGTTATCATAAATTCTCTCCTTTGCAATTGGCTTTTGGGTCGAACCAAATATTGCTCATTTAAGAATTTTTGGGTGTGCTGTATATATTCCAATTGCACCAAACCAACGTACAAAGATGGGTCCTCAAAGAAGAAAGGGGATATACGTTGGATATGATTCTCCCTCTATTCTTAGGTATGTTGAACCTCCGACAGGAGATGTATTCACAAGAAGATTTGTCGATTGTCATTTTGATGAATCATTATTCCCTAAATTAGGGGGAGAACCAAAACAGTATAAAAAGGATCTTGCTTGGACAACATCATTAAATTATCTTGATCCGCGCACAAGCGCATGTGAACTTGAAGTTCAAAAGATAATTCATTTGCAAAGCATTGCAAATCAAATACCAGACGCTTTTGTTGACTCCAGAAGAGTTACAAAATCGCATATTCCAACTATAAATGCTCCTATTCGAATTGAAGTTCCAGCAGAACAAAATATTATACCTATAGTCGCTTGAGTCAAAAACACGCCAAAAGCGTGGCCGACCTCTTGGTTCTAAAGATAAAAATCCTCGAAAGAAAAGAGGATTAAATGATCCAGAAGATCATATTGAAGAAAAGAATGATAAAGACCAAGAGAGAACCGATGACAAAGAACCGAAGTTGATGAAATTAATACTGAAATTTCTATCAATTATACCACTTCAGGTAGAAGTTGGAATCGGATAGAAACTGTTATTGATAATATATTTGCTTACAATATATCTCTTGATGTTACACAGGATAATGATGATCCTGAACCAATATCAATTGATGAATGTCGGCATAGAAAAGATTGGCTGCAATGGAAAGATGCGATTCAATCGGAGTTAAATGCACTGACAAAACGTGAAGTCTTCGGACCTGCAGTCCGAACACCGGAAGGTGTAAAACTCGTTGGCTACAAATGGATATTTGTACGAAAGCGCAATGAAAATAGTGAAATCGTTCGATATAAAGCGCGATTAGTAGCCCAAGGTTTTTCACAAAGACCAGGTATTGATTATGATGAAACTTATTCTCCTGTTGTTGATGCTATTACACTCCGATATCTTATCAGTTTGGCGAGTACATGAAAAGATAGATATACGCCTATTAGATGTTGTCACTCTGCTTACTTGTATGGAAATTTAGAAAATGATGTTTACATGAAAATCCTCGAAGGATTTCATATGCCTGAAGCATATAAACATTATCCTCGTGAAAATTACTCCATCAAGTTGCAGAAATCATTATATGGCTCTGAAACAATCTGGCGCATGTGGTTCACACGTCTTAGTGAATATTTATTGAAAGCGGGATTTAAAAATGACCAGGTATGTCCATGTGTTTTTATTAAGAAATCTGGTTCTAAATTTGTGATATTAGCTATATATGTTGATGATATTAATCTTATTGGAACTCCCGAAGAGCTCCAAGAAACAATTGATTATTTAAAAGAGAATTCGAAATCAAGGATTTTGGTAAAATCAAATTTTGCCTTGGTTTACAAATTGAACATCCGGAGAGTGGAACATTTATTCATCAATCAACATATACAGACAAAAGTGTTAAAAAGATTTTACATGGACAAAGCACATCCATTGAGTATTCCAATGATCGTCCGATCATTAAATGTGGATAAAGATCCTTTCCGACCTCAAGAAAATGATGAAGAACTCCTTGGTCTCGAAGTACCATATCTCGAGTGCAATTGGTGCATTGATGTATCTTGCTAATAATACAAGACCTGATATTGCTTTTGCTATCAATTTATTAGCAAGATTTAGTTCTTCACCAACACGACGACATTGGAATGGAATTAAACAAGTCCTTCGATATCTCCAAAGTACAATTGATCTCGGATTATTTTATTCAAATAAAACCAATCCAACATTGATAGGTTATGCGAGATCTTGGTTATTTATCCGATCCACATAAAGCACGTTCTCAAACGGGCTATCTATTTACATGTGGAAATACTGCTATATCATGGCGTTCTACGAAACAATCTATAGTAGCTACTTCTTCAAATCATGCTGAAATTATAGCCATTCATGAAGTAAGTCGAGAATGTGTATGGTTAAGATCCATGATTCATTATATCCGAGAAAGTTGCGGATTATCATCAATCAAAGGTATTCCAACTCCTCTTTATGAAGACAATGTAGCTTGCATAACTCAATTACGATGAGGATATATTAAAGGAGATCGGACAAAACATATTTCACCAAAATTCTTCTTTACTCATGAACTCCAGAAGAAAGGTGAAATTGATGTGCTACAAATTCGGTCATGTGATAACCTCGCAGATATTTTCACGAAGACTTTACCGACTGCAACATTTGAAAAGTTGAGATATAAAATCGGTATGCGTCGGTTTAAAGATTTAAAGGAATCATCTCATCAGGGGGAGTAATAAATAGACATATAGAATAGTGTACTCTTTTTCCTTCACTAGATTTTTTTTTCCCACTGGGTTTTTATCTAGTAAGGTTTTAACGAGGCATATTCTTTATATAATGGATGGACATCCAAGGGGGAGTATTATGAATTATTGAAATCTTTATTAATTAGTGGAGGCTCCACTAATTATGGATTTATGTGAATTATTAGAAGATTTTTATGGATGTCCACCATTTAGTGGAGACACCACTAATTAAGATTAGTGGAAGATGATGTATGCCATGATGTAATCCACTAATTAGAGCTCTATAAATAGAGCTATTCTCTAAGCTTGTAATACACCATTATTTTGTGAAAGAAAGATTAGTGAAAGAAAGATTAGAGAAAATTGTGAGAGAAGAGAAAGAGAGAAATTCTTGTGCAAAATAGTTAGAGTTTTATTAGTGTGTAGTATGAAGATTTTATTCTAACACTACCCTAATTTTATAACAAAAATTAAATTTTACATAAATCCACAAATTTAAAAAGTCATGACAATTAAATTGCTCTAAAATAAAATTCTAGCCGCCATCAAATTACGAAGCTTCAAACCGAGATTTATTCTTCCCACGTGTCCCCAACTTTTTACTTTTATAAATGCCAAATGTCGAACTTGTTGCTCATGCGTTGTCCTTTCTGCAGAAAAGTCTCACACCTGGTTGCTATAAGAAGCATCTTGCATATATTCTTCAAATCAGGTAGAATAAGTGGTGTATCCAGTTTGTTATTATTTGAAATTTAAATCGAAGATACTTTCTTAAATATTGGGAGAGTGTACTATAATTCATTCTTAACATGCATAGCTATAAATTAGGAGTAACAATGCAGTAATTATATTTAACTTTTATATCACCGGATAATATTATTGTAATAGTAATATTTTTAATAAAAATATCAGTTTTTTATTTTTTTTATTATAGTCTCGAATTGTATTTCACTTTATTGAATATCAACGTGAAGATGTTATTGAGCTTCAACTTTTTTATTACAAAAAAAAAAAAAAAACATTTGCTCGAAAAAATTTTGGATCAAAACTAGAAAATCAGTTGACAATCAGATAGAGTAGTACTGCCTCTGTTCTAAAAAGGATGTCAATCTAGCAAATGGAACACAAATTAAGAAATTATTAAAATTTATATATTTATAATAGAAAATAACTATTATATCCCTGAATAAAAATTAAACCTTCATTAATTAGATTGAGAATACACACACATTTAATGAGTAGTTGAATGAGGGGTAAATTAAGAATAAATGTAATAAATACATTCCTGATTTATAAAATTGATAAATATTTTGGTACAATAAAAATAGAAAATTTTGACATTCTTTTTAAGACAAATGGAGTAAATATATCCAAATTGAAAAATAGATTTTAACTACAAGTCATTCTTTCCTTACCCTTAAAGTTATTTGGATGAGATTTTTTTTTTTCAAAAACAAATATATATATAATTTGAGAAAAATGTAAAAAAAAAAAATGAGAGGTGAGGTTTTCGATTTTGCAATTCGGTTTTAATTCGATTTTTTAGATTTTTTATAAAAATTGAACAGAATTGAATTTTTAAAGAAATTGTTACAATCAAACCGAAATAATTTTGATCCAATATAATTTGGTTCAAACTAAAATTTAATAAATTTTGATTTGTTTGAATAATCTATTAACCCAATATAAAGTTTAACACATACGAACTAACATAAAGTCTAATATGTACAAACTAAAGTTCAAATATAGTATAAAACCTAATACAAATTAAAATTTTAAATTTAATATAAAGTTTAATACAAATTAAAATCTAAATCAAAGTTTATAGTGGTTAGGTTAGTGGGAATGAATACAAGGATGGATACAGCAGTGTAGAGGTCACAACAAATGCCACAAAATAAAGTCTTTTTAGAGTTTTAAAATTTTTTCTTATCAATTTATTGTAAAATAAATAATATATTTATCTAATTCAATTTGCCGGTTCGGTTTGATTTTATTTACATAAAACCGAAAACCGAACCGAATCAAAATAGTAAAAAATCAAATTGAATTTTGTTATTTGATTTGATTTGATTCGAAGATTCGATTCAAACGCACATTCAGAATTAAGGATATTTATAGAGTGAGAAGGAAAGAAACAAAGAGTGGGGGGAGAGGGGGAGGCTAGAACGGCCATGACTATCAGAATAGGGGGTTTTGACCAAAATAGGAGCCTTTTAAAATTGAGCTCCGGAAGGGGGAACAAATTTTAGGGTATCCCCCTGGGGGTACCTCGTGTCAGCTAGACACGAGGAAGAGTTGCACCTCGTGTCTGGCAGTTATGAGGAAAGCACACTCCTTGCACCGACACGAGAGGATTGTCGGGACTTGCCAGGGTGGACATCCTTACGTCTGGCAGACACGAGCTTGTCCACTTTTTGCGCTTTTTGTGGCCTTTTCAATGGAATCAGAGATTCCACTGAAAAGGCTGCGCACCCACGTGAAAGCTGCTCAGTCGTTTGATTGAAATTCAAGCACCAATTCATATACGGTCATAGAATTCACGGGAAGCACAGGGCAAAATTTTGCCTATAAATATCAATGCAAACTGATGCCCAAAATTACTCTGCTGTTTCATTTCATCCATCTTCTACACACTGCTTTTGCTCCCAAATATAGCAGAAAGATTTCGTCTCCGGTTACTAGAAGCAAACAATTTTTCTTCTCTCAGTAATCTGGAACTATATTTTATATTTGTTTCTTTTTTCAACGCCACCAATCTACCGTTAGAGATTTGTGCTGAAATTACAAATCAGAAAAAGTATTGCTGCCTGTGCACCTGAGCCATACGTGACTTCTATATAATAGGCTTTTTTTAAAGAAAAAATAGAGATTGTATTTATTTATTTATTTATTTTTTCAAATAGATATATTTGAATTTAATATTAAAAAATTAATTATTAGATTGTGCACTTATAGTGAAATTATGGGGATTTTTAGATATTATGTTTAGTAAAATGTTAACTGATTTATAATGTGCTTTGATTTGTTTAATCAAAATTTAGAGTAAATTATTGATTTGGTCTATTTTATGTTTTGTTGAATATTATAAGCTATATAGGGTTGATATTTGGCTAAATTACTTATTGATTTATAATCTACTTTGATATGTTGAATTAAAATTTAGGTTGAAATGTTAAAAAGACATGGCTACGCATAAAATTTGAGATACAAAAAGATACTGTTAGGTTAAAGGAAAAATGATGGACTAATTATTTCTAACAATTTGATAAGGAAAATATTAATTTAAATTAGACGAAAAATATCTAATTGTGCACAAATTTTCAAATAAAATGAAAAATTTTAATATAGTATATATTAAAAATTAAGGGTGAACCTTATCTTTAGCTTTTATGGTGAATTTAATAATTTAATTTATTTGTAATTTTTAGTATATATTCAGATAAAAGTGAAAAAGTAGAAGAAATAGAGCTACTACTAAAAATTAATGGGTTTTAGCAAGAATTAAAATTTTATCTTCTATTAAAATGGGGGACTTAAATAATTTTTGAATAGCAATATGAATTAAATGAAAATATTAAATTGAAATTTCTATTGATTAGAATTAAAAACACAAAAAATTACAAAATATAAATTAATCCAAAATATATAAAAAAAATTAAACAAAGTATCCTTTTTATCTTCCTTTAGATATAAACAAATCCAAAATATTATGTGAAATACTTTATACATAATATACATTCGAATAATAAATATTTAGATTAATATAATTTCACGTCCATGTTAAAAAATCGTTATATTTTGTTTGATATTTGGTTTTTATTATTTGTGACGATTAATTGATTTATATTGATATTATATTGTATAGCACAATATATTAATTTGGATTGAGATGTGCTGAATAATGATGATATTGGTTTCATATAATAATTCAAGGTTTTGACATACTTTTTTTTATATATAGAAAAATTCTTTTGCATTGTTTATTTAGGCACAATGTCATTAGAACAACCTATTAAATTACGGTTGTATGGGATTGCGAGATTATGCGCATCCTAAATGGCGATTTTTTTAATGGTTCATGTCGCAAGGTATTAATTGTTAAAAATCGAGTTAGTTATCTCGATTTAGTTAATAAAATATATACACTTCGTGGATTAGACATGTCTGCTGTTCAGCTGCAAATAACAATGAGAGAAGATATTATTTTTTTGTGTTGCAATAAGGTCTACAACAATTTCTATAACAGACAATAAAGATATGGAAAGCTTGTGGTACTATGCATCCACCGTAAAAGGACAACCAATTGATCTGTGTGTTCATCATGGGATCGTACAGATTCAAAATGCAACAGTTACAAATCTTCTAGAACCACACAGCCCCACACCTATTACAGAGTCCTTTGCTGAATTAATAAATTCAGCTACTTCAGTGAACATGGCTAATATTGATTTAACTGCATCTACACCTGTTTACGCCAGTAATCCTGGACATCTCCCAACCGACAATTTTCAATCCCTTTATATTACAATAGTTCCAGATATTCTAGTTGTCGGACCAACTTTGATGGGGTTTGTTACGCCTCCACTTTATGTTGATGTTCAGCTTAGACGAACACAGCCCAACCCACCCCTAGTCAAGAATGGGTTGCTAAAGAGCGCAATTAGGTAGGTGCTCCGAAGCGACCGTGGATGGTTTAGGACCAACATCGGACATTAATGGACCTGATGCGGAAGATACCCCAATGAGGACAAGGGGGATGGTAATACTGGAGAACAAGTCCCTAATCCTTCTGTAATGCCACAACCTGCTAACATACCTGTTGAACCGGACCGGTTGTTTAATCCACCATATTCAATGTATCTTGACAAGTTGGCTACTTCTCAAGAAATGGAAAATGAATCCGATAGAACGGTGACGAGAACGATGAATCCAATAGAACGGCGACGAGAAGTAGTCATATAGATTTATGGTCAAATTTAACAATGACTTGAGAATTGGAATGTGTTTCAGAAATAAGGAAGAGTTACTTTGGGTAGTTCGATCGAGGTCTGTCAGATTGGGTAATGTGTTTATAGTTTAAGAAAGTAAAACGGCATCTTGGGTTGCCGAGTGCAAAAATTTAACTCTCCAGCATCGCTATTATTGGTGAATTCGTGCATGAAAGAAAAAAAGGTTGTGTTCTGTGGCAAATTCTTGATTGTATAGAGAGTACATTTGTCTAGTTCGGACAATAGATGACAACCATCACAACATGAGTGCAAAATTTATGGTGAAATATATTTTGTCAATGATTCACAATTATCCAAAAATTAAGGTCAATGAAATAAACAACCATATACATGACACTTTACATTTCACTCTGTCTTGTAAGAAATGATGGAACGCGCACAGGCATACCATTGAGATGATTTATGGTAACTGGCCTTCTTTATTTGAACAATTGCCACAATATATGCAAGCCTTGTAAGATGCCAATCCAGATACCGTCGTGACATGACACTTCCTATCTATGGATAGCAATAGGGCGAAGATATTTAGATATGTTTTTTTAGGCATTTAAGCCATGCATTGATGTATTAGTTTACATGAAACCGGTGGTCAGCATTGATGGGACATTTCTTAAGAGTATATAAGGGAAAACTATTAACAACAGTTGGTCAAGATGCCAACAATCATATATTATCCCTTGCTTGTGCAGTTATTGACGAAAACTAATGATAGTTAGGGTCAGTTTTTGTCGTTACTCAGAAATCATGTACTAAAGGATTAAAGAATTTGTTTAATATCCGACAGACACATTGGGATAGTAAATGCCCTTCATCGACTACCTGGGTGGCAAGAGTCAATGAAAGCGCACAAATTTTATCTTAAACACATTCGAAGCAACTTCACTACAAAATTCAAGAATCATCAGTTGAAGAAGTTGATGTATGTAGCTAGAGATCAAAGCAAGAAGCGCAAAATTTTTGCAGATTATGGAAGAAATCAATTTGCTAAACCCCCAAGCAAAGGTATGGTTGAATATGATTCCGAATGAGCAATGGACGTCTGTTTATGACGGTGGCCATAGGTGGGCTAATATGACAACTAATTTGGTTGAGTCATTCAATAGTGTCGTCAAAGGCATACACGCCCTGTCTATCAAGGTTATTGTTGAGTCTTCTTTCCAAAAAATAGTCAAATATTTCAATGATCATAGACAGGAGGCTAATCACAACAGATATCACTTTCCTTTGACGATATAAGCAAAATTTGTGAAGAATGAGACGAAATGAAGGAGACACCATGTGCTGACTTTTAATTAGGATCGGGGTATTTTTAGTGTGGTGTCAACACATCGTGAGTATGGAAAGAAAAATAACTCTTACGATGTTAATATTAGTACTAGATCATGCAGTTGCTGCAAATAGGAAATATATAGAATTCCTTATTCGCCTGCATTTACAACATGTCAGCAATTGAGGTTGAACCATAGGGATCTCGTGTCATCAGAATATATAACAATATCCTACAGGTTAACATATACGCCAAAATTTAGACTTATTCCGCACGAGGATTATTGGCACAACCCTAGTTTAATCTTGGTTTCGTACACTCACTATTTCAAGAATCGTTGATCTAGTCGAATGCAGATGGTGCATATTCGGAATGAAATGGATGAACGTAATTCTGATTCACCTCCTCGATGTGGGTTATGTCATCGCAGTGGATATAATGGGAGGAATTTCACCCACGGTGCTATAGATTGATGTTAAAATAATTTACATGCTATATCTTTGTAATTCATATGACTGATGTAATATTTCTTCTTTAATATGTTGTATCAAAGTGTTCTTATGTATATAATACCTTTCTCACATTTGTTTATAAATTTTGCGGTATTATGGTTACACCAAAACTGATATTTTCACTTTCTTTTGTTTAATAATATATTAAAATCGTACTTTTTTATTTTAGGACATCATTGATGGACCCTATACAATACGGAGTTGATCACGATCCTATTATTTTGGACTTGTTGATCCTATAGCGTCGACATAGATTGACACATATTTGGGCAGGATAGTTGAAATATATTGTCCTCATTGCAAAATGCAATGATAACTATTTTTTGTTTGCTCGACCATTCGATCCCCGAGTCGAGCAACTTATGGATATAGTTTGGTTCGGTTGGATTATTCGTTTGCCCTACATGAAGATTGATCATCCCCTGATTACAGCATAGGTGGAAAGATGGCATCAGGAGACATACACGTTCCAACTTACAGTGAGAGAGGCAACATTACACTATAGGATGTAGAGGTTCTTTTTGGGTTACGCATGGAGGGTCATCCAATTATTGTTGTGGGTTCAACTGTCCACAGGCAGAGCTGCTAGACCTATGTGACACGTTTCTTAGTTTTCGGCCCATAGGTACAGACCTAGACGGATCTCGATTGAAGTTAAGATCACTCGATAGAGTACTGGCTCAACCTCTCCCAGCACATTCGACTCCTGATATGGTTGCACAACATGCAAGGTGTTGCATTATGCAGCTTCTTGGTGGATTTCTGTTCTCTGACAAATTCGAGAATTGAGTTCATCTGCGCTTCCTTAGATATATACACAATCTAGAGTTGGCTGGTACACTGAGTTGGGAAAGTGCACTATTAGCGCATTTGTATCATTGTATGTGCAATGCCACTATTTATATGGCATATCAGATCAGTAGTCTACTTCTATTAATTCAAGTACAAGTTTAAATCTAAAATTAAATTAACTATTTTAAATCATGAAATATTTTTCTAATATTATTATTTCATTTGGAATAGTTATGGACTTGGGAGTACATTCCCACTATTAGACCGGATAGAGTATGTCCGGTAAAGGACATTGGCCTGAATGTGCCTAGAGGAGCAGTATGGCAGAGCCCACTAGAACTGTCCCGTATCCCAACACATGTGCTAATTGAGTACAGAGATCAATTGGATTGGATGCGACACAATCTCGTATGTATTACTGCGATAAAATGTTTGGAATTGAATTTCTAATAAAATTATTTATTATTTATTGTTTGAAACTAAATTTATTTATTTTGCAGTTTATTTGACAACCTTATGACGAGAACATATTAGCATTTCTGCATCCATATTGTATGCATGACCAACTAATTTGAATGTCTATCACATCTCTACTGTGTTGGGAGACGATTGAGCTACATCGCCCCTGATCGAATTATGCGACAATTTGGATTGTTGCAAACAATTCCGAATGCTATTGACACGTGATCAAATCTACATCAGCAGGACTTACAGACTATTGATATTGGATGAGATGAGGTGGATGCGCTACACCGTGCTAGTTGGATCAACAAACACGCTTATATTCTTACCGGACAACCCACTTTCAGGGAAGCTGTTGTTTCGCCTTATTATTTTGTATGGTATTGGATTCACATACGATAATTAATTAGCAATCTTACCATACAACCGAATCCTGCGGGCTATCAATCTAGTAGTTCAGCAGCTGAAGTACTCGTAAGTCCATTTTTCCTTGTTCATGTAAGCATATATAGAATTTTGACTTATTTAAATTTTTAGCGATATTTTTGAAAATGCATATACAGGTCGACGCACTACACCAGATCTAGTACGTAGGCAATGAAGCGTCTCAGCATGATGATGTATCATACGCGCAATAAGCAGTCAGAAGAATGTCCGATATTACCATAATTTGACTACTAGTAGCGAATTCGATCGTCTAAATCGAATGCCAATGAGCCATTCAGACGATCGTATATTGGTGATCCGATACCGCCGATTCCAAAACAAATTTCTCGACAAGTACCACCAATAAGACAGGACGGTAGATGGGCAAGTCGGCGCGTTGCAGTTGAGGAAGTTCCCCCGCAACAATTCTACCCACCAATGCATAGAGATGAAGATGTTTACGTGCCAGATACTTTTGCAGCGGTTGATGAAGACTATGTTCTAGTTCCATTAGTTGCAGATGATTATGTCCCTGGTGTAGTGGTTTCAGATGATTACAATGATTTCTTAACTCCGCAGCACCTAATTTTTTATCCTATGTATGTTTCTTCGGCGGGTGAGTTTACTACTGGTACATCCACTGGACTATCTTTGGAGATAGTATAGGCAGTTTGAGGACGATGTAGGTTCGTCGTACACTACAGATGAATAAGATAAGGGACAACCTGAAGCACATCCTCAGCAATAACCTCCAAGACGAGTTCAACCTCAGAGGTACCGTCGAGGATTTCATTGTGGGACTAGTTTTCATACTTGGTTTTGATGATTTTAGGTGTACGTTATTGACATTTAAAATTAATTGTAATTAATATATATATATATATATATATAATTGTAATTAAATTTTAGCATCTAAAATAATAAATTAAAATCTAAAAATTAGAATTAAATTTAAAGGAATGAGAAAATTAGTAAATTATTATTTCAAAAATATTATGTTTAAAGGATTAAAGATGATAATACTAAATTAAATTAAAAAGTTTAAAAATTATTGTCATTTTTTGACGATAAAAATAAATTAAGATTCAATTTTAGTATTAATTGAGATTTAAAATTATTTAAAATTTTAATAAAAATAACTGTGATTTTATATTGTGAACGAGATTAAATAAGAAAATTTATTAAATATAATTATTTATTTCAATAAAAAATTAAATTAAATAAAACTAATTAACTAGAGTCAAAATCATATGTCTGCATATAATAATATATGTAGATGTAAAATTTAAAAAGAATTTTTACTAAATGTGTTTAATATATATATATAGCATTCGTGTGTATCAAACCTCATATCTACCGTATAGGAGGTTGATACAATTGATGCACCTCGTATTTGGTAGATACGAGGTTGCCATCAATCATTGTCTTACGAAAATTTAGACCTAGGCCACATGCGTGTCGTGTATACATTTGCAATCCCAATTCATGTGGAATTGCAAAATGTAAATATGTGGGAAATTTAGGCCTCGTTTTTTGTACACACGAGGTGGACATCTTTTATGCGCCGAATTTGACACATTTAATGCGTTTGAAAAAATTGATGAGAATTCTTGGAAGTGGTAGACCTCATATTTGCCAGATGTGAATCTCATGACAGCCGCGATGTCCCTCCACAAGGTACCCGTACCAAATTATATTCTCTCTTTCAGCGCTTAATTCCAAAAAGTAACTAAATTGATCAAGAATCCATCAAAACTGTCATTTTTCTGGCTGTTGTATCCAACTTACGGGCACCCATTATAATGGGCTATTGGCCCTTTTATTTATTTTTAATTTTTAATTTTTAATATATTATCACGTTTAATTCGGACATGTGATTAAAAAATTAAAACAAATAAAACGTGGGTTTAATCGTTAATTCCGGTTTCAGTTCACAGCTAAACCAAAAAAATATGAACAGGGGCCATGCCTAACGAAAATGATTAAAAAAATGAAAACTAAATATTACATAAATCCAAAAATTTAAAAATTTATAATAATTAAATTTCTCTCAAATCAAAATCTAGCCGCAATCAAATTACGAACTTCAAACCGATTTTTAATCTTCTCACGTTTCCACGACGCAAATGCCAAAAGTTGAACTTCTTACTCGTGCGTTGTCCTTTCTGCAGAAAAGTCTCACAGCTGGTTGCTATAAGAAGCACTTGTATGTATTCTCCAAACGACACATTTATTCTGCACTGCCAGATGGCTGTTCTCTGGCACGTATTGCTGCTCAGCTGCTTAGTCCCCGGACTCGCATTGCCGGAGAAAGGGAAAGGAAGGAGAAATATTAATGCATACGAAGAACAACTGAGAGAAAAGTACCAGAGACAAGCAGATAAAGTAACAAATTTGCCAGGGCAACCAAAAGTGAGTTTCCAGCACTACGCAGGATATGTCAAAGTTAGACCACGAGACGAGAAAGCTCTCTTCTACTGGTTTTTTGAAGCTCAAGATCGCGTTTCTGAAAGACCTCTTGTTCCTTGGCTCAATAGAGGTCAGAATACATTCTCGTTTCCTCTCTATTATACACACTTGAAAGACCCCTTGTTCTGGAGTCTTTCTTTATTCGAAGATTGTGTTGCTTTCACTATGTGCGTAGTTTGTGTTTGGAGTTGCATGGGGATGGGAGAAAGGCCAAGCTCTATGAGGGTTTCCTCTAAACCAACGGCGGATTTGGCACTCCGGGAACGGTGACTCTGCGGCTTGCCCGGAAATATTTTTTAGATTATTACCATTTTACCAAAAGTCTGCAAGAAAATCTTCATTTTCTATCACTTACTGATATATATATATATATATATATATATATATATATATATATATATATATATATAATAAAAGAGTTTACTTTCCACAAGTCATTTAGACATCATGGTGTATATTGCAATAGATATGGGGCGGCAAATTGACATTTACACCCCCTAAAAAAAAATTCAAAATTCAAGATTCATATGGGGAGATTATGTTTTCCTTGTTCAGTCGTTGGTTCGTTTTCATTTCTTCTTTTAAGAAATAATTTTTTTTCTTGCTTTGACTGATTTAAATATAATTTGACCTAGGACCAGAAGCACATCAGTTGCCACCGGGGCGGCGCGAGAACTTGGTCCATTTCTCTAACAACTCCAAAATTCTTTTGAACAAATTCTCTTGGAATAAGGGTAATAATTTTTTTATTATTGATTGCTTCAATTGCTTTCAAATTATGATAGCCCAATGAGACCTTCCAAATATATTCTCTAACAGTTTGCATTTCACATTTTGAATATTAAATTTTTTCCTTGCAATTTCAAAAGTGGGTAAATTTTTTTTTTTAAAGTAAGCATATTTTTGGGATTGCAAAGTATTTTATTGCTATATTTCTCGTTTGGTTTTCTTTCTGTTAATATTTAGTTTCTTAATTTTTTTTCTCGTTTGGTTTTCTGAACCAATTTATTCTTATTTTGTTTTGATATACTTGTTTTTTAAAATAAATTTCTTACTTACCTCACTACAAAATTTAAACTCTGAAAATTTTAATTTCCTTATTACATTTGTGCATATTCAAATTAATATCATCCACACGATAATTCCATTGATCACTGGACGATAAGTCATATGTTAAATTCACACTATTGTTACCTTTGATAGTATTAAGCACTTCATCACGAAGCTAGTCATTGACATTTTTTTTTTTTAAAGAAAAGAAAGCTGTTCTCTTATTATTTTTAAAACTACTTCAATGTCATATGAATGGGAAATAAAAATAATACATAACTTTATCCCAAAAAAAGGAAAAAAAAATTGAAGTTTACTTGGTCATTTTAACTGACTCTACCTATGTATTACTTCCGTTGAACAACTTCAAATATTCTATTCTTGGAAGCACCTGTTGGCGTAGGCTTTTCATACACAAATAAATCTGAGGATATAAAGAATCTTGGTGATCAAATCACTTCAAATGATTCCTATGATTTTCTACTTGGATGGTTCAAAAGGTTTCCTCAGTTTAAGTCCAACGATTTCTACATCACTGGACAAAGTTATGCTGGTAAGTTAAAACTCTTTTTATTTTGAATTTGAATATTCTATTTTGTACTTTAATAGAAAATAGAAAATCTAATTCTATTTTGTATTTTTTATTTTATTTTAATTGTCTCCCAATTTTCATTCAAAACTTTTTGTGCGTGGTCCGTAACAAACTTAATTAGCTCTCTCTTTCTCTCTCTGTGGCAGGACACTACGCTCCACAGCTTGCTGATATCATCCATGATCAAAATAGACGAGGCAGCAATGACTTATTCATTAATCTTAAGGGCATTATGGTAAGCAGCATTTATTTCTTTGATATTTTTCTTTCTATTTGCATATAAAGCGGGGGAAAAAAAAGGATTTTCCTCCTCATTGAATGTTGGTTTAAAATTTTATTTCTTTTCTTTTGGGAAGGGGGAATGGAAAAAAGATCGATTCTATCATTTCCACGAATTTTAATTTGCGCATAAAGTCTAGGATACTCAATTATTGTATGTCAGTATATAAATGGAATTTGTAACAAATTTACTAATGATATTACCCACATGAATTATTTAAGATGTCAGTAAAATGCTAAAACTTAGGAAAACTTGGCTATCATAACATGAACGTTGGTTAAATAATGATCTTTGAAGTCCATCCCTTGTATTCAATGTTGCCTTTGATATCTAGTTTTTTAATATGTGTTGATGTCAGTTTTGCCCAGCCGATATAACGGCTACTTTGAACCGATGCTGATTGGACAAATTGGGACGAGTCGATGAAGTCAACTTTTCAAGCAACCGATGGTCATGGTCAACATCGGCACCACGGAACCGATAAGAAGGAAAATAGATTCCTGATCTTTCGGCGCAAGGAATTCTGCACGATCGTTGGGAGCATTCTTTGGCCGGAAGAAACTACACGATATGTTAGTGGCTCATTTACAGCAAGTATAAAATGAGGAGTATCGCCCAGAATCGTAGACATCCAATCAAACTATCAACCAACAGAGTTTAATTTCATTTTCTTTTACCTCATCATCATTTCCAGCTTTCTAATCTAGAATCTTAGTTCTTTACAACTTTCTTACTACTCTGTTACAGCTTACCAGCATTGTTTACAATTTTTCTTACAGCTTTCTGTTCATATTTTCAATATCGGGCATTTTTTCTGTATCTTCTATTAAGTCAATTAATACAACTATCATCTTATTCTCTCAGAAAAGTCCTTTCGTTTAGTATGTTCAGCCGACCTTCTTGAGCCCTTTCTATAGTAAGCTCAAGGAACCCAATCACTGATTCAAAAAAGATCTGATACCATTTTCTGTTGCACCATATCGGATCGTTTGTGTTTGTCTGATACGAAGCTGATTTCCGTTTGCATCGGTTCTCTATTTTGACAGCAACACAGATTGGCACGCCCAGTGGGACCAGAGGTTAGTAGTCGCATGCTATTGCGGTCAGGGCGAATAATGGCAAATAATTCACAGCGGCCACAGGCACCGGAGACATTCGAGCGACCCCTAGTCTGTGCTCTCCGGGGAGTTTTTGATCCCTCAGTTACTACTACTAGTGGTACTCAGGGTACTTCGGTGGAGCAAGGGGATCAGTCTTCCCCCCACCATCGGCATCTCAGCCGTTGTCCACCTCATTAACTGCCATTCGACATACTATGGAATAGTGTACTGGCGAGCTCTTACAGGGGCTTATTCCACAATTTGCTACTATCTTTCGACCTCTGCTTCAGAATGAGCTTCAACAATTTGCGCAAAGGCAAAGTGCGCAAACCTTTGTTCAGCTATCGAGGTACCATGCACAAGGAACAAACATAGCATCTGCATACCCTGTGCCATCGGCTGATGGTGCGCCCTCTCATGGCTCAGTACACATCCTGCGAAGAGAAATGGGTGTCTATGCTACCGGGGGACATCAAGTTCCAGGAGTAATGGCTCAAAACACGTTACCAGCAGAAGTGTTCCCAGGCAGAACTCCAGTGCCGTTAACAGGGTTACCGTCCATGTATGAAATAGTTCCGAGCCTGGTTAGGGGAAGCATGCCGCCTGTTGGGGGGCTGTCGAACTACTCTGTCCCTTATCCTCCTTCATTCCCGGCACTCACAACGGCTAACCTAGGGTAAGGGATTGGAAGCATTGAACTACCTATAGGACAGGGTCCTAGACCCGTCATGCAAAGTCCGTCACCTCAATTTCAACAGCCGTACCAACCGGTGGATGTGGGAGTGGAAACATTCCAACGACAGTCACGGGATCGGCTCGTATACCAAAAACCCTACCCTGAGTGGGTGGATGCCATGGCGGTACTTCCTCGAGGTTACAAACTGCCGGAATTTTCAACATTTTTCGATGAAGACAATAAGTCTACCATAGAACACATTAGAAGATTCACGGCACAATGCTGCAAGTTAGGAAACAATGAATGGCATAAGTTACAATTATTTTCATTATCTTTGACAGGAGCGGCTTTCATATGGTATGCCAATCTAGTTCCTAATTCTGTATGCTCATAGGCTGACATAGAGAGAATGTTCCACCAATACTTCTTTAAGCCGGTACCGGAAGTTTCTATCGTAGACCTGTTGGCCATCAGACAAAAGGGATCAGAAGATGTGGCGGATTTTATTGAATGTTTCCGGCAAACTAAGTCCAAGTGTACAACCCAGTTGCTTGAAACAGAATGGGCAAGAATTGCTATTAGCAGGATGCATCCGCAACTCAAAGAACGACTTATTCTCCAAGATTTCTCAGATTTGTTCCGGCTATTGTCTCACGCCGTCAGAATAGAGGAGATGATCAAGGAGAAAGAGAAGAGGCATTCCGTAAAAGTCTCTCATGGTCAGACAATGAAATCCATCATAGATGATACTAATGAGGAAGACGATGACTAGGCTATAGAGGTGATGGCAGCAGAATTGGTAAAGGGTGCATCCTATACGTGTCCTCACTTGAAGCCTGGCAAAGGAAAGGAGGAAATTGCCACGTCAGGACCTTCCTATTCATTCGACGTCTCAAAAGCCGAACAAATCTTTGACCAACTGGTGGCAGATAAGCAGATTCGTCTGGCTTATGGACACAAGATCCCCAGCCCGGAAGAATTGAAAGGATAAAGATATTGTAAATGGCACAACTCTTTCTCGCACAGCACTAACAGCTGTATTGTTTTCAGGAACGTCATTTAGAAGGCTATCCAGGACAGAAGATTGAAGTTTGCAGACAAAAAAGAGACTTTGGTAGACATAGATCTATTTCCGTTAGCGGATGCACACATGCTGCAAACAATATATGGGAAACAACACGAACATATAGGAAACAATGAGCCTGGGGAAATAAAACAAGTGTTCCGGAGATTGGATGGTAAACCGTCAGTTTTTACCCGCTTATCTCCTCCCTCTTTTGCGGCACATTTTCATGGCAAGGAAGGGAAACTAACAGTGCAAGTTTCCCAAAAGGAGACATTTCAGCCTGGCTGCTGTTCCCGACTATCAAAGTCCAAAAAAAGATGGGAGCAGCGGAAGCGGGCACAACAGAGGCAGCTGATTGATGCTTGGGTTGAAGAGTAACTAGCCCTTGATAATGGCCAAAACATGCTCTGCATCCTGCCATCAAGTTTTCGGGATGCCCCTCGTTAAGAATCCATGGAAGAGGATTTTCATATTGAGGAAAGAGCCGCAGTGGAGTTGGTAGATGTCCAAATTCCCCCAGAGGGGATGCTTTTTCCCATTCCAACAGCCCAAAACACTAACCATCTCAGGCCCCTGTACATTAAAGCGCATGTCAATAGCAAGCCACTTACTCGGGTTTTTATTGATGGGGGAGCTATTTTAAATGTAATGCCTTTCTCTACTTTGAAATGACTGGGAAAAGATAAGTTGGAATTGTCCCCTACTGATGTACATGATGGTTAATTTCACTGGAGAAGCAATTGCGGCAGAAGGCGTGATCACTTGTGAAGTCATAGTCGGGTCCAAAACCAGTAAAACGGTCTTTTTTATAATTGATGCAAAGCCAGCTTATTCTGTTTTATTGGGCAGGGATTAGATTCATGCAAACCGTTGCGTACCGTCCACTTTACACCAGATGATGCTGATTTGGGATGGAGAGCAGGTGGAGCAAATCCCAACTGATCCTAAACCATTTTCAGCCGAAATCCACATGAACGAGGCTCTGTTTTATCATCCAACATTTGATCCAAGCCAATACGCCAAGCTGACGATGGCTCATAACTTGATCATTACTGAGGAGCCAAGTGGCCTATGAGCAAAAGATCCAGAGGTCCGACGAGCTCCTGGCTTCGTTGCTCAAGATCCATTACACTACAAGAATAATAGGATATAGTGACGCAAATTTGCGTCACTAAAGTGTGGCTTTCCTGACGCTTTTGGCCTGCTGACGCTTTGCCATGGCGTCGTCTAAAATCGTGTCACAATAGCTCTTGTGACGCTGAAAAGCGTAACCAAAAGTGTCACTAAAGGATGTCTATTCTGACGCATACTTGTGTCATACTAGATCTTCTATTGTGACACTCGTTTGCGTCAACAAAAATGTCATTAACTCAATGTTAATTTGACATAATAGGTATTATATTGTGACACTAATTGGCGTCAGACAAATACTACTACTCTGACATAGAAATTTGTCAAGAAAGCATGGCTAATATGACACATTTTTCATCACAAAAGGGGTTCTACTATGACACTTTTATGTGTCACAATAGATACTATAATGTGTCAATGGAAGTGTCATGAAAGTACATCTAATATGACAGGCAAAGCGTCAGTATATGGCCTTTAACACGACAATGAAAAGTGTCATGTAATGTGTCAACTCTAATATGACGGAAAAAAGCATCACTATAGGTTATGTAATGCCAATAAGCATCAGTGCTCGTTAGGCATCTGTTTTTTTTACCTGCCTTAAATATATACCTGTTTCCCCCATAAATAAAATATAATTTTTAAATGCATTATATGAAAGATCAAAATAATCAAAAGCCACGCCGAAAAGAAAGTAAGTCCAAATGTAAATTCTATAATATCTAAATTTAATATTCATATTCATCGAACGAAAACAGCACAAAAGTGAGTACCAGTATATTTGAATACATTAGTCCTAGAAACCAAGCTAATCTAAAACTAAAAATTCATTCTTCCAATGATGTTGTCCCAATCCCAAACTGCTTTGATACTGAGATGCATATTCAATCTTCTTTGCGAATCCTCACCTATATTTATCGTATGGAATGAATTTAGTAACAACAATATTATAAGGCATGATGAAAAACAACAAATATTAAACTAATTAATAAGGTAAGTGTTTAGATAGTTACCAAATGGCGTGGCCAAGCAATAGATAATCCAATTGAGTCTCCAATTGTTTGAATAGGATCTAATGGCCTTATCAATTGCTTATCACGATTGAAAGGAGCTAAAACCACAACTTCACACCATCCCTCACCTAACCTTAGTCCCCCAACTTGTTGGGATGGGTCCAAATTTTGAATGCGGCCTGTAGCAACTACTTTAGTAGAATCCAACATGCTTAAAATTGAAACATATCCACCAACCTGCAATGAGTATTTTATTCAGTCTATATTTAATGGAATTAGTGAAACAAGCTAAACAACTCATGGTCATGAAAAAGGAATTGACTATGCAAAGTAAGCATCAATATTTATCAGCAAAGTTAACTTTTATTATGATCTGTCTCAACAAAATAGCTGCAATTTATGCATCCTTTCAACTTCATAAGAAACATCTATTCATACCAACAGCATAAGCAGCAGACATCTCAAGAAGAATAAGGAAGTCGGAGGAAAGGGGAAAAATAAGAACAAGAACAAGACAAGCTAAGCAAACATTGGCTGTTAAACATAGAAGCCTAATGCATAAATCCACAAGTTAGCCCGAAGTTCTAAGTTCATCCGTTTTATACGTGGAATGTTTGGAAGACTCAAATAAGTGTATTCTGCATATGGAGAGGTTTACTGATCGCAACCATACTGAAAATTAGAGATGTATAACCAACAAGCTAAAAATGCACTGATAATGCTACTGAAAATGCACTGAAACCAACATCAGCTAACACCAAAACAAACGTCAGCCAACAACAACCAAAACCAACACCAGCCAACTCCAATACCAGCCAAAACCAACACCAGCCAACGCCAATACCATCCAAAACCAGATCTAAAAAAAAAAAAATAAAAAAAAGAAAAAGTTCACATCATCCAACACCAAAACAAACGTCAGCCAACAACAACCAAAACCAACACCAGCCAACACCAACACCAGCCAACGCCAATACCATCCAAAACCAGATCCAAAAAAAAGAAAAAAAAGAAAAAGGGATGATGAACTATTTATACGCATGCTTTGCTACATTACTGAAGAAGTAAGGCAGGAATTATGTTAAAATATGGTCTATACCCTTAATGTAATGGTGCTACTGTCGGAGCACATTGATGGGATTCTTGAATCAAGTGGGGACGAACTATTTCTTCGAGGCATTAACAATGCTCGTATCTCTGCAAGTTCTTTTGCTTGTTCACTCAACTGGTGTTTCATACTTGTAATTTCATCTCTTTGCTCTTCAATTATACGAAAGGATGTGCTGCGACTTGGTATTTCACCTCATACATCTGAAGGGTGAACACCACTACCAAACATGCGGATTCTACCATATTTATCTGGGCTAACAACTTGAGAGAATATATCATTTTACCCAACTCTATCTTCTGAGCCAGGTGTGAGCTGTGTAGTTCTTTCATTCATTTTATTCTGTTGAAAGAAGAACATTGAACAAAATATATGATTAAAATTATAACACTTGCTCCAAAACAAAATTCTGCATTTTTCAGCTTTAGCACAAATCTTTGTTTTTAGCATATCTTTTGATATACCACTCCAAACCACTCGAAATTTGGGCCAAAGTGCTCCTAAGATCCTTAGCTATATCTAAATGAATTCTATTTGATTAATACAGAATCAACACAGAATTTCTGAACCAAAATCAGTCCAACTTTTACCATGATTTATCCATTTTCTGCACAAAATAACATTATCCAAACCACCCTTAAAACACCTTCAGACATCATTTAAAGCACATCACATGACACCTTGAATCAGCTAGCACACACAACAACCCTAAAACATAGCCATTTTCTAAGCATATATCATGATTTTCATGAATTTCTCAAAAAAATTAATGTTAGCTCTCCTATAACATAAATGACTCCAAGAAGTACTTTCTGAATAAGTTGTAGAAATTCCCAAACAAATGCATTCGACTATTCCCAAACAACTGACCAATGCAAACTACAGCAATCTTATAGTTCCTAAGTTATTTCTACTATCTCAATGTATAACCTTTCTCAAACCCACGCACAACATCTCATGAAAAAAAGAAAGTTGAGATATTTCAAGCTACAGATTTCATACAAAAGTTTTAATCTTTCTAGCATCTAGAATGCTTCTACATTCTCTTTGTCATATAATTCAAGCGACAAGTGAACATACCAACTCTCTCTTTAATACCATATAGGTAGCTTTTAGCTTTTAGCTTTTAACACTATGTGCATGGATGTCCAGGGGGAAAAAACGAAGTAATCGCAACCTGAAACCAACACTACAACCGTAAACTAGCTTACCACTGCATTGGCAATATGAGAGTCGGAAGAACTTCCATTAGCATCCATATAACATTTCTTGAACATTTGTACACGAGTTGGGGAATGGCCTTGCTCCGCTGTCTGAATCATTCAATATAGTTTATTAATTACTAACGGGCATTGAAATTAACACTTGAAATTGGGGCAAAATTTAAATTTACCATATCTCGCACGAATTTGACAATGTGGCTTCTTCCCCGTCCTATGATTCATGTTCTTCATGTTCCTATTCCTTTTGTTCTTTTCCGACAATACCTTTTTTTTTTTTTTAACACCAACAGATTTACATGTCATTAGTCCCCATAAAAATACAAAATTTCCAGAAATAAATCCTGAATTTTCTCCTATAGTCGAAGGAAGTAGTCATACCTTCCCTTCTGATGAAGCCCACCATTGTATGAGATTAGTCCATTGACTTTGTATCACGCGTTCATCAGTACATGGAGTTTGGTTTTGAATGTCTTTTTTTGGATCATACCAGTCATGCTTCAATGATGATTTCCAATTCCTCCACTTTATTCCAATTGACCATAAGATAGCGGGCTTAAGACCAGGTTGTACATTAAATTTCTCCTGCATATGGACAGAAAAATGCATATATCAAAATAGATATTACAATATAACACTAGATGCTAAAAATAGGAAGCATAGAACAATGTAAGTACCTTCACAACATTAAACATCTCATCCTTGTTTTCTTTTGAAATTTGACACCATGTTTTCTTATCAATTAGAGCATACCTTCCATTCCTTGCTATTGTTCCCAAATATTCAAACAATTTACAACGGTTTGGTCCAATCGGTTGTCCAAACTTGTTGAATTGAATATCCAATGGCTTAGCAGTTTGAGGGCGGCCCCAAAGTGATTTCATATAAGTTGGACCCCTCTTGCGAACGGGCATACTGCTTCCATTACTTGCTTCTCCTATGAAAAGCATACATTCAATATATTACATAGTAACAAAAATTACAAACCATATAAGAAAACACTACAATATGCTATACCTTGATCTTCACTTTGGTGCATGTTACATGGATCATTTCCTATAAAAAGCATACATTCAATATAGTGCATAGTAACAAAAATTACAAACCATATAAGAAAACACTACAATATGCTATACCTTGATCTTCACTTTGGTGCATGGTACATGGATCATTTCCTATAAAAAGCATACATTCAATATAGTGTATAGTAACAAAAATTACAAACCATATAAGAAAACACTACAATATGCTATACCTTGATCTTCACTTTGGTGCATGGTACATGGATCATTGGTAGTCAAAAGATCATCTTGATGATCTTCATTACAGGGGACATTACATTGTTCATTTTCAGTGTTTATTTCAACCTCTTGTACGACGGGCTCATTGCTTTGGCCATCAGCTTCATGGTTTGGGGGATTGATGTTTCTTCTTCTTCTCCTATTTCTTGCCATCGACTGAAGAATATAGAAACAGAAAATCCTCATTAGGAACAGTCAAAGTAGCATAGTCTACGCTACACAAAATTGTAAGGATTGTTCAGACATTCGTACAGAATATGTAACTGCCAACCATTTCATTACATTTTCCAAAATACAAATAAATATCAAAAATGTTAAAGTGTTAAGCTTACAAATTACAAATATTTGTAACAGAAAATAGAGAAAAACTATGCAACTAAGGATCTTATTAAGTAGGCGTCGATCAACTTCAACTCCATCAACCCCTTCACGAACCCAGCCTAACTTCCTCACCATCAAAATCCACTTGAATATTGCAAGTTTCACTTTGCAAATGCATCTCAACATCGACTAGGGATCCCATGTTATACATAGGCCTAGGGGTTGTGCCTATAATGATTTACCAATTACTTTCAGTCGAGTCATCAACGTAAAACACTTGCGTTGCTTGAGAAGCTAGAATGAAAGGCTCGTAATGGGGCCTCACGTTAGCAAAATTAGCCGTGTAAAGCCTTCAAGATCTTGTTTTAACCTTTTTCCCGTTGATACCCAATCACATTTGAACAACACAACTCTACGACCATCTCGTATAATCTAGCTCAATCACATTTGTTAAAATCCCATAATAAGACACATCACCAGATATTGGATTTTGGTCCCTAATGCTTGAAAAACTAGTTGTTGTTGCATTAACGAAACGCCACTGTTTTGAGTTTTCCTTTACGTTCGACTTCTCTCGTATGAAACCGAAAACCATTCACTATGAACCTATCATATTGAAGTCCAATCTGATTCGGTCCTCTCGGCTAGATGCTTCAAATCCTTCGAAACTATATCATCATCATTCAATTGTAATGCCTTCACCTGGGAAATTGACAAGAGTCAAGAAAGCTTAAGCATCGATAAAGTATAAATGGAGCATGCCAATTCAGTATGAACTCACATAATTGCAAAACCAGCTTCGCAAAGACTTCACTATGGATACGCTCAATTTCATGCAAACTTGCACGAGGATGACTTTGCTCCACTAGTCGATGATGTTGGCTACTAAGACATAGTATGCATTAATTTGGATTAGCTTCATGGTACTAATGTAATGAAGAATATAAGTCATTTATCTTCTACTTACTCTATGTAAGGTTTTACGTAGTCGAATTAAACAACACATATTGGTGGGCTTTCTTCAGTGTCTCCTCATCAAATTTTGTAGGTACTCCTTTTCCAAGTGGACGTCCAGTGGTTGAAAAAATCTCTAACCCAACGTAGGAATCAGTTTCATGATCCTCATTCCTACTTGTTCGGTTGAACTTTGTCTCGACATAATCAGCGAGATATAATGAGCAAAACGTCAAACATTCCTCAGCCAGTGTACCCTTCAAAGCAATAGAACCTTCTGGACGGCTCCTATTACGAACGTAGGACTTTAATGTGCTCAAATACCTATTAAACTTGAACTTTCACAAATTAGTTTAAATGCCATTGATGTACATATAAATTTCATAAGAAATGACAGAAACATATACCTTTCTATAGGATACATCAAACGATAATGAACCGGCCCAACTATCCTAACTTCAGTAGCTAAATGGATTGTTAGATGCATCATGATACTGAACGACGATGGAGGGAAGACCCGCTCTAACTCACAAAGAATAACTCGCAATATCTTTCTCTAATTGAAACACATCATTTGGATGAATCTCCTTAGAGCACAACTTTCTAAAGTATCTACTAAGCTTTATCAAAGGATAGCGAACGGACTTAGGTAAAACTCTTCTTAGAGCTACCGGCAACAATTGTTGCATCAAGATATGATGGTCATGGCTTTTTAGTCCAGTAAAGCTTAGGAGGATTAAGTTGAACACACCTAGACAAGTTCGCAAGCATATCCGTCGGGCACTTTAACACCTTTTAAAGTCTTGCAAAATGTCACTTTCTCCTTCTTACTTAGAACAAATGAAGCTGGTGGTAAATAAACTTTACCATTGTCCCTCTCAATAGGATGAAGATCTCGCTCGAATACCCATATCCTTTAGGTCAAGACGTGACTTAAGGTCCTTTTTCTTATCCATCTCTAACAATATAGTACATATAGATTCAGAAACATTCTTCTCAATATGCATTACATCAAGATTATGGCGCATCAAGTTGTCTTTCCAATACGGTAGCTCGAAGAAGATACTTTGTTTTTTCCAATTATAGGGCAATTGTTCGTTATCATTGACTCGTCCTTCCAAATTTGATCTGTTTTCCCTCCAACTCATTCAATATCATATCCCCATTCAATTTAGGCGGTGGCCTTCCATGTTCTTGCCGACCATCAAATGATTGTGCATCCTTTCGAAAACGATGACTGGAAGACAAAACCTACGATGCCCCATATAGCAATGTTTGCCACCATTCTTCAACCACTCGTGATTTTGTTTCCTTATGACAAATAGGACAAGCTAGCTGCCCTTTAGTGCTCCACCCGCACAAATTTGCATAACCCGAAAAATCACTAATTGTCCACAATAATGCCGCACGTAGTTGAAAATTCTGGTTAGAAGATGCATCAAATGTTGTCACGCCTATGTCCCATAACTTTTTCAATTCCGCAATTAGAGGTTGTAAATAAACATCAACATTGTTACCAGGCGCGGATGGACCAGGTATCAACAATGACAATATGAAATATGGTTGCTTCATACACATCCAAGGGGGTAAGTTGTAAGGCATGAGTATCACAGGTCAAGTACTATGAGCAACATTCATATTTTTAAACGGATTAAAACCATCGGATGCTAATCCCAACCTCACATTACGAGTATCTTTTGCGAAATTTGAATGCAGATCATCAAACGCTTTCCAAGCGTGTGAATCAGCAGGATGTCTCATACAACCATCATCCGTCCGACCTTTTGCATGCCATCTCATAGAAGTTGAAGTCTTGGTTGACATGAATAAACGTTGCAATCGAGGCTTCAAAGGAAAGTGCCACAAAACTTTCTTCGAAATCTTCCTCTTCTCACCCGTTGGGTCATTTTCAGAACTGACCCACCTAGACTCTTTACACGTTTCACACTCCTTCCACCCTTCTTTGTCCCCCCAAGTACAATGTACAATCATTAGGACAAGCATCTATTTTTTCATAGCCTAAGCCCGATTGTTTCATTAATTTTTCAGCTTCATAAAAAGAATTAGGAAGTTCTACACCCTCAGGAAAGGCTTCTCTCAACAAATCAAGTAGCATATCAAAATGTTTGTTTGACCACTTCCCTGCGCACTTCAGATGAAGTAATCGAATGATGAAAGCAAGTTTGGAGAATTTCTTACAACCTGGATATAGTTCCTGTTGAGAGTCATTAATAAGTTTGTAAAATTTTTCAACATCTGGGGATGGCCTATTACTTTCTTCATCTATATTTCCACTAGGTGGGACTCCAAAAGCATCATGCAACATTGCTCCCATGTCATCAGGCATATTAACTACATTATCCGCGGTGTCAGTTGAATGCGATGTAGATAAACTAGAACTAAAGAGTTCTCCATGCGCTATCCAATGTGTATACCCCTTAATAAACCCCGTAACAATCAAATGCTCCCTTGCCTCATCTTTTTTTCTCATTACTCCATTTCCACATCTCAAACATGGACACAGTATCATTCCATTTAAACTTGCATTGTTCATTGCAAAGTTTAAAAACCTTTCAACTCCGTTTTGATATTCAGTGGTATTCCTTGGAAGTTTCATCCAACCCTTTTCCATACCTATGAAACTAAAAATCCAAATCAAATGGCAGAAGATCAATTTGAGCAATCCTAATTAGTCTACTAAATAGAAAGACAAAAAATAGATAAAATAAAATAATACGACATTTTATCCCTATCTTAACTATGATGGTGCATGTGTTATCTAGTTTGGTTTAAAACAAATATGCCTTGTATAGTCAAGTCGAATTTTTATATTGTGAATATTTTATAGCTTCTACCGTGGGTTGGACATTTACGCCCTTCGGCTCCTTGGTGAAACCGGAAAGAGAGTGAATAAAAGAGGGTCCTCCATGCTATACACCCTAAATAGCCAAAATATATCTTGTGGTAATTCATCTACATAAATTAACAAAATTAACAAGCAAATTGATAATCAAGTAACTTGTTGCTCGTGTAAGGCACTAACTAAGGGGAAAAAAATGGTTAACAGCTTTCTTTAGCATGATAGAATGAAGAGGAAAAATGGTATGCTTCTAATCTATGTAGAAACAAGCTTCAGCCCTAATAAAATAAAACAATTAACATGATTTTTTCCACAAATAACTAGTTCCTAATATCATTTACTACTGGGAAAAATTAACATGAAAATAATAAAGAAAGCAATGCAACACACATATATACACAAACCTGAATTTATCTTTCTATCTGCCCTTTAGAAATCAATCAATAGCAACCCCTTAAATTTATCTGCATAAAGGAATTTAATCAAGCTACATTAATTCCAACTCGTCAAAAGTTTTCAACCACAAAAATCGCACCAAACAATCTCTAACTCAGTAAAACTTAACAAGAACCAAAAAAACACTTAGCTTAGTGGATGAATGCCAAAATTGCATTAACATTTTACCTAAAAGAAAGGTTACAAACAACTTTTATTCCAACTGGATGGAGTATGCTTTGCTTTCTATTTCATTAGCTAAGAAAAGGCATCCAAACATGAAGTATCTATCCAGGATCCAATAACAGTGAAGACTTTCATCTTTTCTTTTAGTACGTACTATATTTGATATTAGATTTCCAAATTGTAAGAAATGGGAGTAGGATGAAGAAATGGAGAACTGCAGGGAGTCTTTGATAGTTTTATTCCAAACCTGAAAATAGTGAAGAATCAAAGGCGGATTTTAAGTCAAGTTGTTTGGATTGTATGGGTATATTTGACAGATATTGCACAAGTTTCAATATGCATCTTTTTAGAGAAGACGATGAACTATTTTTCTTATCAGATATTCAGATTCATTATAATGCTCATGGTTTTTATTTGCTAGCTTTGTTGCTGTAATGCATCGCTTGTATCTCGTGTACTCTTTATTCCATCCTTAGTATTCCTGGTTTTTATAGTTAATATTCTGCCACCAAATCGTGAATGAAAAGCGAGAATTCCTTCCCTATTTACTTCAAGTTTTGAGTTCATCAGCATGCATTTATGATGCCTTCTGGTTCAGCTTTCCCTTAACATTATGTCTGTTCTAACTGCAGCTTATGCAACATGCTTTTAAGAATAAGAATACAAGATACAAGCATTTAATAAGTAGTACAGAACAATGAATTGGCTATGTCAACCAGTGAGACCACATCATACAAGCGTAAATATGTAAAAGTAATAAAAAGAATACAAATATATTATTTAACTACCCAAAATAAATAAATAAGAAATAAAAAGCCAATGCATTTTCCAACTTTATCTTAGTAACAACCCACCCCCACCCCTCCCCTCCTACCAAAAATAAATAAATAAGAAATAAAAAGCCAATGCATTTTTCAACTTTATCTCAATCAAGAAGTTACAAGTCCAATTTAGCTTCCTTTCCATTAGAAAAGAAAAAAAACATATATAAGCCAATTGAAATTTGCATATACAAGCTAAACCAAGGCACTAACCAACAAGCCTTCTTGAAGGGCCAATTGCTTTGCAGTTTCAACAGCTTCAACGCTTTATATCTGATAGACAATTGAATAAATGCCATAAGTAACCAGCTAAAAGAACTCAGCTATCGTAAATAACAGTAGTTGCCAACATGCCTAATTGTGAAAGGCAAAAGGAAATTGGAAAAATAAGATGCTCTAAACACACATGCATAGTAAAGTCATATGCAAAGAAAAATGCAGACCCAAAAGCAGGGAAAAAAATACAGATAAGAGATTCTACCTGTGTTGCTATTATTTGTTGCTATCTGATATTTCCTAACCTCTAGTTTTCTGCCTTTCCTGGTTATTCGGTGGACTTTGCCTGTCTGTTCTACCAACTGTTTTGTCTTCCTCTTGTCTGTTCTATCATATTGGCTTGGCATGTATCTCGGTCTTTTGCTTAACACTCCACACCCGCCATCCGTTTTGTTTGATATGCAAAAACCGCACATTTCATGCGGAAACCTCGTTTGTCGGACTTGCTCGGGTTCTAGGCTCAAATTTTCAATTCCAAACCCCTGCACACAAGCTGCACACTAGCCATATAAAATTCAGCTTATTATTTCTCCATTCTCTCGTCGTCGGTTTCTCTCTCCCACCCAACCCGACAACACGGCTCACTCCATAACCTTTCCAGAATTGTTAACCTATATCTCCGGTAAGTCTTATCTCCGTAACCTTTTCAGACTTGGCATATAAAATTCAGTTTATATTTCTTTTTGTCTCCACTCTTTGCTGCTAAATTTCTTCCCCACCCAACCCGACAACACTGCTTACTCCATACCCTTCTCATTTTTTAAATTCTTATTATATTGGCCAGAGTCTCTTTCTGATGGCCTGGACCTAATGGTCCAGACCAGAGGCCGAAAGAAATCTAAGTTTTCTGGGGTGTCATCTTCATCCATACCCCAGAAAATTCTCTCCCCTTCCAAGACAGTGCCTCTGTTATCCTCAACTTACCCCAGAAAAAAGATTATTTTAAAAAATTTTCAACTTACCAATTATCACTGTCGTTATCTTCCAATTCTGTTGGTCAATCTATCAGCAAATGGGTTCAATCAGGGGTTCACCGGTCGATTTAATGGTAGACAGCCAAAGCACTTCGCACAGTAGTAGCGACCTCCACTGGCGTTGAAGAAGAAACAGAGACGCGACTCGGAGGTGAGGAAGCAACACTAGAATCGGGTGGATCGGGTGTTCAGTTAGGACAATGGTGGTGGTTTAATGAGAGCCGTATGCCTGTTTCTTCACAGTAGAATCGGCTAGTCGGTTGAAGAAGAAACAGAGATCATTCGATTTGGAGGTGAAAGACACTAACAGCGATGGAGGGGGTTTAATTGGGTGTTCATTTGGGACAATGGTGGTGGTTTAATGGCAGACATACGGCTGGCCGGTTGAAGAAGAAATAGAGTTCGGTCGATTTGGAAGTGAAGGACAGAGTGTTTGAGAGGGGTTTTGGTGTGAAAATAAACAAAGAATAGCTCGCGTGTTTTTTAGGAAAAATCCTAAATGGGCGCCTTTTTCTTATTTTCACAAACAAAGTGTTAAGAAAGATATAGGATCTTTCGTGACACCACAATTTGTCATAATCGAATATCAGTATAAACTAATTTATTAAAACTACGTCGTTTTGAGTTTATTATAGTGACATGAATAAACCTAATGTCATTATAAATATTATATTATGACATTTTTGGAAAAGCGTCATAAAAGAAGTGTCATGAAAGCCTATTTTTCTTGTAGTGTTAATAGAAGTAGACATAGGGGAAGCAGGGGAAAATAGAACAGCTAAGGTGAGTTTACATTTAACGATCGAGCAAAGGGATAAGATAACCTGTCTAATCCGCAGGTACAAAGACTGCTTTGCGTGTGACTATCATAAGATGCCAGGATTGGACAGAAGCATTGTGGAACATCGCCTACCTGTGAAAGAAGGCTTTAAACCCCATAAACAACCAGCAAAACGCTTTAATCCTGCATTGTTACCCAAGATCAAGGAGGAGGTGGAAAGGTTACTTCAGTGCGGATTCATTCGTACGTGCCGATATGCAGAATGGATATCTAACATCGTGCCGGTCATTAAGAAGAATGGACAACTACGTGTTTGCATATACTTCAGAAACGTGAACTTGGCCACTCCTAAGGACGAGTATGCTATACCAATGGCAGATATGTTAGTAGATTCTGCTGCGGGCAACTAATTTTTTAGCTTCATGGACGGGTACTCGGGGTATAACTAGATATTCATAGTTGAAAAGGGTACACGCAAAACGGCGTTTTGTTGCCCAGGGTCTATCGGCTTATTCGAATGGGTAGTTATACTATTTGGTCTGAAGAACGCTGGGGCCACCTGTTAACGGGCCATGAATCTCATCTTCCACAACCTTATTGGCAGCACTATGGAAGTCTACATAGACGATTTGGTCATAAAGTCTCCCATGTTCCTACAACACTTAGTTGATTTGGAGCAAGCATTCCTCCGAATGTGTCAGCACCAGTTGAAAATCAATCCGGCTAAATGTGTTTTTGGAGTTGCGACTGGGAATTTCCTTAGGTTCTTAGTGCACCAGAGAGGGATCGAAATAGACCAAAATAAGGCCCGAGACATTTTGCAGGCCAAACCACCTCAGACGAAGAAAGAGTTGCAAAGTTTCTTGGGGAAGATAAATTTTTTACCGTGTTTTCTGGAAAACGCTGCAGGCAAACAAAAGGTATTTTCTTCCTTGTTACGTTTAAAGTCATCTCAAGAGTTTATCTGGCAGCCTGAGCATCAAAGGGCGTTTGAGCAAATAAAGGTAGTTTTATCACATCCACCGGTGTTAGCTCCTCCACACGACCAGTCCCCTTTGAAGTTATATATCTCAGCTGAAGTAGGATCTATCGGCAGTTTATTAGCTCAGGATGACCAGTAGGGGATAGAAAGAGCAGTATACTATCTCAGCCGAAATCTATCGGATACAGAGACCAGGTACACTCCTATTGAAAAGCTATGCTTGTCTCTTTACTATGTATGCACAAAGCTAGAGCATTACTTATTATTTAGGGAAGTACATATCCTATGCAAGGTAGATTTAATCAAACTTTTGTTGAATCGCCCTTTACTGAATGGGCGACTTATGAAATGGGCGGTCAAATTACATGCTTTTTCTCTAATTTACATGCCACTGATGGCTGTGAAAGGACAAGCAATTGCAGATTTTTTAGCTGAGCATCCCTCTCTGGAGATACCACAAACAAAGGGAGACAAGCTGCAGAGGTACATTTATTTGAAACCATGGGTTTTGCAATTCGACGGCTCAAGTACCCAGCAGAAGGCTGGTATTGGTCTGGTTTTTGAGTCTCCGAACGGACAGCAGGGCAAGGTCCACTTTGAGTTAAAGAAGGGGACAACTAATAATCAGGTGGAATATGATGCCCTCTTATTATGATTGCGGATCCTGAAAGTACTCGAAGCTCGAGTAGTCAGAGTTGTAGGTGATTCTCAAGTAGTTATCCGACAAGTAGTAAGAGATTATAAATGTGCTAATCCGTTGCTCTCGGATAAGTTACAGGAGGTAAAAGGGCTACTTTAGCATTTCCTGGAGGTCACCTTAGTTCATGTTCCCAAGGCAGAAAACCAGAGTGCTAACCGTCTAACTCAACTAGCGTTAGGTTTTAGGAAAGCAGTAATGTGCCAACAGATAGCAGAAACAGAGTATCAAGAAAATTGGTGACTATTTGAGAAATCTGACTGGACAAGCGTCGCGAGAAGTGAAACGAAAAGCCCTCAGCTTTACATTGGTAGGCAATGATTTGTTTTGGCGAAGTCACACTAGAATCCTCTTAAAGTGTCTTTCAAAAGAGGAAGCCTTACGGACTATGACAGAGGTACACGAAGGTTTATTTGGAGCACATCAGGTAGGCCCAAAGCTGAAGTGGACGCTTCAATGCCACGGTTTCTTTTGGCCGTCAATGACTATGGATTGTAATGCTTATGCGATTGGCTGTAAAGCTTGCCAAAAGCATGGCCCTTTATTGCACACACCTTCCACGGAACTGCATCCGATTATTAAACCATGGCCTTTCCGTGGATGGGCCCTGGACATCATCGGAAAAATCTATCCACCTTTAGTAAAAAGGCATTAATTTATATTGGTGGCAATAGATTACTTCACCAAGTGGGTGGAGGAGCAACCACTGACCAACGTGACACAAACAGCAGTCATCAACTTCCTCTGGCAAAGCATTCTATTCCGTTTCAGAATCCTAGAGACAATAACAACGGATCAAGGAACGGTGTTTACGGGGGATCAGGTACGTAATTTCCTAACACAGTTTAAAGTTAAGTTGCTTCACTCTTCTCCTTACTATGCACAGGCCAACGGACAAACAGAGATAACGAATAAAACCTTAATTGGCATGACCCGTAAGGCAGTAGAAGACAATCCAAGAAGATGGCATGAGACGTTGCAGGAGGTATTGTGGGCCCATCGAAATGCTGCTAAAACTGCAACTGGGTTCACCCCGTTTAGGCTAACTTATGGGTAGGATGCTGTGTTACCTGTTGAGATATTATTGCAGTCAACCCGGATAGCCTACCAGCATGGTCTAACAACTGAAGATTATTAGATGGCCATGGCCCTAAGCCTAGACAAAGTTGAGATGGACCGCTGGGTTGCCTTGGAGAATATCAAACAACACAAGGAGAAGGTGGTAAGGGCGTACAATCGGAAAGTTCAAGAAAGAAGTTTTCAAGAAGGAGACATGGTATGGAAGACTATTCTCTCCGTTGCTCTAAAAGATCCGAAGTATGGTAAGTGGTCTGCATCCTGGGAAGGCCCATTCTTAGTAACGCAAGTTTTCGATGGAGGAGCTTACCGCTTAATGACACCCGATGGAAAGGAAGCAGGTAAAGCAATTAACAGTAAGTTTTTGAAGCGGTACTATCCGACGTTCTGGGAAGGGGCTAGCGAGTAAAAAAAAAAATTGGTCTGATACATAGAACTGATCACAAGAGGCCGATCAGATAGCCGTAAGTGCCATTACAAGAGAAATTAGCTATCATCGGAAGGGGGTGGGGGCAATAGTGTTGGCCAACAAGGAACAATCGCCAGCCGATTGAGATCTTCTGACTCGACGGACGCCAGGCTAGGCATAATGGCAGCTTCTGTTGGCTGCGGATCGGGAACTGGGAATTCTTCTTCAGCCATCTCAGCCTCCATTTCTGCTCCTTTTCTAGAAGGCCGGGCCACCTCTTCAGCAAACATCTCTTGAACCCCTGTTTTGGCCACCAAAGGGGTAGTGTCTTTAGTTTGAGTTTCGGAGGGGCCTACTTCGTAAGAAGGCGAAGGGTGTAAAGCCTTGTTCAACGTGGCCACAAAGCAGTCCCATCCGGACCTCATCTCATTTAGCAGGGCGGTTGAGTGTGATAATTCAGCCTCGAGCAGTTCTTCTTCCGCCTCCAGCATTAGCCGTTCGTCCTCATGCTGACAAAGGGAGTCATCAATGGCCTTGACTGTTGCCTGAAGCCCTGCCTCTGATACAAGCTGCTGCTCTAAAGACTTTTTCTTAGAGGCAAGCTCTTCTTGGAGTTAAGATATTTGGCGTTCCAGCCGTTCAATCTTCCCTTTGCCTGCCGCAATGTCGGCTCGCTGAAGTGTAAGTTGACCCGTGAATTCCTAGCAATCTTTTTCTGCAAATTCCGCATTTTCTCGATGCAGCTTCAGGAACTCTAACTGGTCATGCGCTTCGTCCCGACGGCATTGCGTATCCAACAAGAAGCGGCCAGTGAAACGCATTTGTCCCAGGCACCCAATTGCCAGGTCCCGAAGTACAGGGGGCATGTCGGGGTCGACTGGCTGAACAATCCGCAAAAGGGCATGACTCACATTGTCCAGAATGACCTTTTCAATAGGTAGGGAAGCCCCGATGAGGCCGTCAAGGAAGTCTAGCAAAGCCAATGTCAGTATCGATGGGGATGCAATAGCTGCTCCAGTCCCCTGGCTTGGGAGAGGCACCGTTATCTCGACATCTGCGGCCACTGGTTGTTTTTCAAGCCTTAGTGGGACAGAGAACAGACTTTCAGGAGTCAGAAGCTCAACCGACGGAAGGGTTGCCATAGGTAAGGAGGCTGGTACGTCGGTCACGGAAGGAGGAGTCGTAGCCTCCACCAACGGGGTATCTGCCGTCAGATGAGCAGTCTTTTCAGCCGCCCTTTCGACTAGAGATTGGAGCGGAATATCCTCCTCCGAGTAAGAAGAAGTGTCGATAACAACGGGATGGCTTATCACTTGTTTGCGTCTCTACAGAAAGGATGATGCCGTTAGACAAAAATTAAACGTTGGAGGAACCAAACAAAGTAAGAATTGTCAGAAGCAAACCTTGGAAACGGGATGAGTCAGTGTTTCATGTCTCCTTTTGGATCGACGAAGTAAGGATGGAACCTTAACCTCTTCCTCTTCCTCCTCCGGGATAACAGGAGTAGTAGCCGTGGTTTTATGCACCAAGGGAGTGTGTAAGGTTGAGATTATTACAGGACTTACAGGGAATTTTACCTATTTTAATTTCTTAGCAGATGAAGGTGGTTCAGGCAGAGAAGTGGCCGGCCCAGGAATGCGCAGAAGCTAGGCGCCTATGGGGGCAGAAAACAGGATCCCACTCAATAGCCTCCACCATAAATCAAAATTTGGAGAAGTCTCCAGCACCATCTGGAAATGTTTGAACTCAAAGGACCTCAGAATTTCCTGAGTGCGTTCGGCTAAAGTGTATACATCTTCAGCCGATAATACCGATTTCACAGAGAAAGAGGAAACATGTCCTGGATCTGCGGGGATGTCCTGTATCAGCCCAAATTGGCGGGAGAAGCAATGAGGATTATACCGCTCACAGGAAGTCTTAGCACTCCGAACTCCAAGTTTGGCCCCCAGAAGAATTTCCCGAGGGCACAAAATATGGGCCCATAAAGTTTCATGTGTGGCCTCGAGGCTTTTCGACAGGCTTCTCAACTAAAGGGGGCCCTCTTGGCTAGCAACATACGGGAAGAAAATGGCGCCACGAAAGTCTCGACATCGGTAGAGGTATGAGATGATAGTTTCGGCAGAGGCAGAATTTATGGGGACCCATAGGAGCCGATAGCTAGTCGGCTATTCAGAAGAGTCTGCTTAGGTGCTTGCAAGTCGGCTAGCGCCAAAATTGGGCAAATATTGATACAACCAGAGCTGGACAATCCAGAGTGGGCCCCCTAAGTTGGTTGGATCTTCCTCGGCGGCAAGGGCAGCTATCAGCTGATTGATGGTGCGGTAGACCAAGGTAAGAACTAGAGAGGCAAGGTCACAGCGCTTCTTGCTCCGTAGAAGAGCCGATACATAGTAGCGGTACTCATTGCTGATGCCGGCAGAATGGGAACAAATGACATACTTACACAGCCAAAGCCATAAGAAGGCCACTTGTTCTTGGTTGGAAGGAGTGTCCTCCACCCCTCGTTGAGCGCTGATGAAGTTGCCATATGAAGAGGAGGCCTTGTCCAAATGAGCCTCAACGGCTAGCAAATTTTCCTCGTCATGAAGCCTTGGAATCTCATTGCCTTCACATCGAAAGCTGAGAATGGTGCAGATGTCAAGAATGGTGGGAGAAAACATCCCGTGCGGGAAGATGAAGCCGTTGATCGTCGAAGACCAAAAGGGTAGGATGGCGACAAACAGATTGTGGTCAAACGCCATCTCAAAGTCGATCATCATGATGGCGTCCAAGATTCCCCATTGCGCCCAGATAGCTCCAAATTTGAGTTTGTGGGGCCAATGGCGGAAAGAATAGGGAAGATTGGTGGTTGTGAAAGTGTCCTGTTGCAGAGGGAGTGTGAAATTAGCCGGCAAGGCAAACTGCAGGGGTTCAGTAGTAACCTCGGCAGGCAAGAGGCGCAGACCCAAGGCAAACAGCCTGGCATCGGCTTGGACCAGGGACAAAATATTCTTATCAGTAGGGGTTGCCATTGTGACATTGCTTTTACCAAAAGGAAATTCACAGTTTGTAGGGAATTAGGGCAAGAAGATAAAAGACCGATGAGTTGCTCAAGCAGTAGAATTCTGAAGGAGATAGAAGTTGAAAGGAGTAAGGAGTTCCGATTGGGGACCACCAAAATTTATAAGGAAGTTTGAAATTAAGCCGTTCGTGGGTTCTAAGGCCGAGGCGTCACAACGATTCCACAACGTTCGGGACGTTTCGATTTCGTCAGAAAAAGAACGACTGCCATTAATAGTTGTACGATCCCCATTGTTTCGCTGATTCGCATCTGCCGAAACAACGGGACTCGGGGGGGGGGGGGGGGCATGTGTTGACGTCAGCTTTGCCAAGCCGATATAACGGCTACTTTGAACCGATGCCGATTGGACAAATTGGGACGAGCCGATGAAGTCAACCTTTCAAGCAGCCGATGGTCATGGTCAACATCGGCACCACGGAACAAATAAGAAGGAAAACAGATTCCTAATCTTTCGGCACAAGGAATTCTGCACGATCGTTGGGAGCATTCTTTGGCAGGAAGAAACTACACGATCTGTTAGTGGCTCATTTACAGCAAGTATAAAACGAGGAGCATCGCCCAGAATTGTAGATATCCAATCAAACCATCAACCAGCAGAGTTTAATTTCATTTTCTTTTACCTCATCATCATTTCTAGCTTTCTAGTCTAGAATCTTAGTTCTTTACAGCTTTCTTACTGCTCTGTTACAGCTTACCAGCATTGTTTATAGTTTTTCTTATATCTTTCTGTTCATATTTTCAATATCGAACCTTTTTTCTTGTATCTTCCATTAAGTCAATTAATACAACTATCATCTTATTCTCTCAGAAAAGTCCTTCCGTTTAGTATACTCAGTCGACCTTCTTGAGCCCTTTCTATAGTAAGCTCAAGGAACCTAGTCCCTGATTCAAAAAAGATCTGATACCATTTTCTGTTATACTATATCGGATCGTTTATGTTTGTCGGATACGAAACTGATTTCCGTTTGCATTGGTTCCCTATTTTGACAGCAACAATATGTTTTCCTTTTTCCAAATACTCATATTCGTATAATTATAATCATAACTATTTATTTATTTTAGTCCTTTGAGACTATTGAAAGGATAATTAATTCTTAAACTCGATGCTCAAATATCTTCGAATTTTATTTAGCACAATTCTTTACTTGTCTTAACACAGAAATCTTGTTATCTGCATTATTGTTGACAAAGTTACCCTAGCAATTTACCTAGCTAAGATAATAAGTTACAAGGTTTTCAAAATTTGATAAAATTCAGAAACTTTTACTGAATTACCACAGAATTTTAAGAAAAGGGATCTTTCTGAAATGCATGCTGATTTTGATGGAAAATTAGATTGGAAATGTTGTGATCAATGATCCAACGGACAGCCAAGGCATGATTTATGCTTGGAGCCACGCAATTATTTCGGACCAACTCTACAGTGATATAAACAAAGATTGTGATTTCAAAAGCGACAACATCACAAGCATTTGTACTTCGCGTATTATAGGACTCTTTGAAGCTTATTCAGATATCGACATATACAATATTTATGGTCCAGTTTGCCTTGATTCTTCGTCAAAGAAAGCAACCCAAAAGCCCAACGTTGCACCTCGGTTATTCACTCAACATGTAAGTATTTGGATTTTCCAAATTCATTTGCTTATTCAGTGTTGCACATGGTTTATATATTTGCCGCCTTCGTGTTTTTCTTTTCCCTCTAAATAAAATCGAGAATGAACCGATATAATTTGATTGATCAGAACCTGTTAAGAATTGTTTGTTCATTTGGGTTGGAAATGGGGGTGAATTTGCTAAAGTCGATGAAAACAGACTATAACTGTCAAACAGATAGGAATCATTTTAGTAGGGGTGAAGTGTTGGAAAGAAAAGACAGAAGATGTATTTGATTATTTATTTAAGATGAAAGAGGAAAGAGAAAGTAAACTATAAGGGATATCACTTCATCTCCAAATCGATATTTCTTCTTTGCTCAAACTGGATTCTGGAGAGAAAAATATTTTCTAGAATATAAAAAGCTTAGTGACAATAAATTCCAAAATTAATCAAAGGAGAAAAAGGGATAAAAATAAATTAAATAAATGTTTCTCTTCCCCCGGCCCCCCCCCTTCTTTTTGCGCGTAAGAAACTAATATGTCTCTGGCTTATTGATTTCAGGACCTTTGGCACAAACTACCATCAGGCTACGATCCTTGTACAGAATATTACGTGGAGACATTTTTCAACAGAGATGATGTTCAGAAGGCTCTGCATGCCAATGTCACAAAATTGTCTTACCCTTACACACGTTGCAGCAGGTATCCCTATCACGAACTGCAGCTTTCTATGTGTTTCCTTGTTCTCTTTCTTCCTTAATTTAAAAACCATAAAATTATAAAATATAAAAAGGTTACTGTCTAGCCAGTTAAAAAATTAGTCAATTTACAAGACTGCCTGTTTTGGTTCATAAACTTTGTATATATGCCGTATTTTTTGTAAATATTAAACGTATTGAGCTGCATATTAGGCATTAAAAAAAAAAAACTATCACTACAAATGTAGTCCTATTTGTTAAATAAGTAGACGGACATAAAGTATTAGTAAATCTATTAAGTTGTATGCTAACTTTCACACACTTCGCTTATTGCAATAACATATTACTATGTCAATTTCGGAAATATTTACAACAGTAAATAAAAAGTTTACCAATTGGGTTGAGATACAGAAAATACATTATGAGAGGTAAATAAATCATATACCTATCGTACAAAAGAATGATTGATACAGGATATAGCAATGACTGAGCGAGAGGACACAATAGACTTATATAGAATGGGACAAATTCCATTTTTTTTCTTTTAGAATGGGATATATAAATTCAGGAACTCTGAATCATTCAATGAATGAATTAGTGAGCATTTATTTGGTCAATCCTTGAACTGGAGTTTTCGTCCTGTTTTTGTTGCCAGACAATAATGGTGTTCTTCAATTGATCTCTCTTTTTCATTTTGTTCAGGGTTCCTGATACTTCTACCATACTGATTCAGGCCATTTGTATAGAATTCACGTGTAGCCTCTTTCTTTTCCAAGCAAACTTCTTCCACAACTTGCAAAAATTGACAAATCCTGAAAAAATTAAAACTAATAATTGCAGACTCAAACCATCGATCTGATTTTGAAATTCAATATAAAATGATACATTCAAATTCAAATAGGATGAGTAAAAATTTGAGTTAAAAATATATTAAATTTTGCAAAAATCCATCACTATTATGTATTGAAGTCATAATTTACCATTTCCTCAATACTTTTGTCAAGCCAGTTATCATTAAACCTACAAAAATATTACCACTTTGTACCACTTTGTTTTTTTTTTTTGGATTGAACATACCACATTTACGAAATTACTTATTAGAAAAGGCATAAAAGTTAATATTTTGATAGATATCTATTTGGCAGTTCAACATTTTCCATATTATAGAAATCGTTAGTTTACTTTCCTTCACATTTAGTTACTGCTTTTCCTTTTTTATTCATTTTTTTTCTGAACAAGAGAATAAGCAATAACGACTGCTCCGTGTTATCTTTTGTTCTGCATAATAGCAATGTAATGAGAATGTGGAATGATTCTCCGGCAACAATTCTGCCTATCCTTCGGAAGCTTCTGAATGCTGGCTTGCGCATTTGGATCTTCAGGTAATGCTATCCCAACAAATTTCTTTGGTTTTTTCTTCTCAAAATTGTGATCGAATCAACTGATAGCAGCGGCAGAGACAAGATTTTAACCTTGGGGAACCAAACTAAATTTAAGTGTGTCATATAAAAATTCTTTTGGAATAATTTGTTATATTTTATGTTAAGTATTTTGTAAAAATTTATATAAAAAGTAGGATATTTATTAATATGAATAGAGAAAACATCTGTTAACAAATTAAAAAAGTATTATTAAAGATGAGTAATGTACCTTTACTTAAAATTGTGCACGATGCTCATTTATAGAAATAAAATCATTAGACAAAGGAGCAAAAAAAAAAAAAAAGGATTTTAAATGGTCATTCTTATCAGGCAGATGAGGAGAAAGTTGGAGCTTGTGGTTTATAATTAACAATTGAGTGGGTTCATTTGTCCTGTTTAAGTTTATCTTGGGTCATTACTTGGAGTTTTGGTCCATGGTTTTTGTGTGTGCGCGTATTTTTTTTGTTTAAATGTAACTTTGGTTGATCTCCTCCTCTATGCTAAAGTTTCTATAATAAAAAATCCTCCTCCTCTAATTTATCTATTCAACATAATTTCTCAAGAGGTAATAATGTCACTCTATCTTTTCTCCTCCATATATATATATATATATGCTTTAAAAAGTTCTCTCCCGGATCCTTGGAGCCTTTGGGATCCTACTTTTTCAAATCTTGGGGACAAACCCTAGCATGGCGGCTGAGCCACTGTCGACTCTTCCCTCTACGGTCCCTATTGCTGCATGGGGATGTAAGCCTTTTGTTGATCTATTCAATAATTCTGGTGAAGTCTACCCTTCTATCAAGCAACCTTCCTCTTACAAAGGCTTTCCTACAATTTTCTTCTCTGATGAAGAGATCTCCTCTCTTATTGCTCGTTATCATTTTGCTTTGGTGGGAAAGTTTGCTCAAGGTCGACTATCTATGGAGGATCTTTGAAAGGAGATCAAAACTATTGGCTTGCATGGAGAAGTTCTTCTGGGGTCTTTAGACACTAAACATGTTTTATTCCGCCCTGCCATAAAGGAAGACTATTTGAGGCTTTGGATGAAGAATCTTTGTTTTCTTAAGGGTTTCCCAATGCGCATTCTGAAATGGACTAAGGATTTCAAAGTTACATCAGATCCATTCATCGTTCCACTATAGGTTTCCTTTGAACACCTGCCAATACACCTGTTCAAAAAGAAAGTTTTATTCGCCATAGCTTCTACGATTGGAAGGCCATTGAAACTCATTGAAGCCACGGTGAACCTCTCGAGGCCCAGTGTTGCAAGGATCTGCATCGAAGTGGATTTGATTAAAACAAATCCCACGTCTATTTGGATAGGAAAAGGAGAGTCGGGGTTTTCCCAAACAGTAGCATATGAAAATATGCCATCTTACTGCAAACAGTGCTCTAGACTCAGTCATGATGCTTCTTGCTACGGACTCAAAGAGAAGGTCATCCCTAAGTCTGTTCCGCCTCCAATTAAGGAACAATGAATTCCTAAGCCGAAGTCAATTATCTCGAAATTGACTACAAATAGTCCAAAAACCCTAGTAGGTCCTATTCCGCCACTGCAAGACAATCTACCCAAGGGCAATTTAAAGTCTCTTGAGAGAAGTAACCCCGCTCTTCCAGAGCCTAGCAAGCTTCCTACATCACCAATTTTAATTCATTACAACCCGACTCTGTTTCCTTATATCGTTCATTGCAGGGAGATTTTCATATCATGGCTAAGAGGTAGGGGGCCAATGCTAAGGTGGGACATCAAGAGGCTTCCCATGACTTAAACGTCAGTGTTAAAAAGCCTGCAAGCAATGGCATGGCTTTACTATTGAACTTCAATAATAGACGACTAGGTGAGATCCTGGTTGATCTGCATTGCTCATATACAAATAAGTTGGTCTCTGAGATACCTGAGTCTAGTGAAGATGAGACCCAGGACATTCATAGGAAGTACAATTCAGACACTGAAATGTCTTCTCTCAGAGCTGATTTCCTACTATTCCTATAGGCGGTGGTGGACAAGAGAAAGCCGCCTTGAAAACAGCATAAGCAGAAGTAGGAGAATGCCATTTCTGATGTTTGTCTGATGCCCCCAAGAGGAGAAGACCACCATTATAATATTCCTGTTTGCCTTCTTCTACTGGTTTAAAATGAATACCTTCATCTGGACCATTCGAGGCATTGCTAGTGCCTTCGCTTTTAGAAGATTGAAAAAACTACTTCGCTCTTATAAGATCGACTTCTTTACAGTTCTGGAACCTATGGTAGCTGATGACAAATTGTAATGGTATGTGCGTAAGATGGGGTTTTATTGTAGGTTTTCTATTCTAAATGGCAAAATATGGATTTTTTGGAGGGACCACATTCATTTATCAGTTCTTGAAGATAACTTTCAATTTATGCATTTACATCTCCCTGTTTTTAGCATTTTTGCTACTTGCTCTATTATCTATGCTGCATGTACTAGGATTGGCAAGGTTGAATTATGGACATCTCTTCGTTACATATCTGAGCGTTCAACTGATCTTTCTTGATTATTGGGGGGAGATTTCAATGTCATTACTAATGTTAGTGAATATTTAGGTTCCTCCTCTCCAAATCTAGTTGCACTCACTGATTTTGTGGACTTCATTGATGATTGTCAGCTGCATTGCCTGCCTTTCTCTAGGAGTAAATACACCAGGTGCAGAATGGGGGAGCGGCCTTGTTTCGAAAGATTGGATTGCATTTTGATGAACAGCAAATGGACGGATGTGTTTCGTGCCACCAAAATCCAGCACCTTTCACGGTGTGGGTCCGATCACTCTCATCTTCTGGTTTCTCTTCTGACCTTGGCACCTAGCACCTCTCCTAGACCTTTTAAATTTCTAAAGATGTGGACCAATCACTTGCAATTTAGGGACATTATCAAAGCAGCTTGGTCTATTGATCTTCATGGTGATGGTATGCAAATTCTTTTGGGTAAGCAGAAGGCAGTGAAGGAAGCTTTACGAAAGTGGAACCATGAGCACTTCAAAAATATTACTGATAATATCTCCAAGACTGAGGACGAGGTACTACAAGCGGAAATTGCTTATGAATCAAGCCACTCATAGGCTGATCAAATTTCTCTTCAAGAGAGCAAAACCAAATTAACTTTCCATTTAAAGGACGAGAAAGATTATTGGAGGGAAAAATCCAGAATTGAATGGATAAAAGAAGGAGATGCAGGCACTGCTTTCTTCCATGACTTCTGTAGCATTAAGAGGTAAAAACTATATATTACTTTCATACAAGATGAGGTAGGAGCTTCTCTTCATGATATGGGATCGATCAAGGCAGAAGCGGTGCTTTATTTCTCTAAACTCTTGGCCCCCATGGAGACCAACAACCTGGACACTCTCTTCTTAGATATATGACTGCCTGCCCTCTATAATTTCTGATCAAGACAATATTTCTTTTTCAGCTCTGCCGCCAATGGGGGAAGTTAAGGAGGTTGTGTTTTCTCTGGGAATTAATAGTGTACTAGGACCAGATGGGTTTTTAGGTATTTTCTATACACACTGTTGGGATATTGTGGGGACGGAGGTTTTGAATGCGGTTCGGGATTTTTTTGCTGAAGTGCCATTTCCAAGAGGCTTTAGTAGTACTCTTCTCATTTTTATGTCAAAGAAAGGTTATCACCAAAGTTTTGGCTTCAAGGCTAAGTTTTTTTCTCTCTAAAATCATATCCCCTAATCAGTCGGGTTTCATCAAAGGGCACAATATCTCTGATAATGTTCTTTTAGCATATGAAAATTTTCACTCTATAGATCATCAGGTGGTGAGGAATAATGTGGCTCTCAAGCTTGAAAAGTCTAAAACATTTGATAGAGTTACTTGGTCTTCACTGTTTGCTGTGTTCTCTCGTTTTGGTTTTAATGCTCATGTTATTAAGCTGGTTGAGAATTGTACTAACAATTGTTGGTTTTCTGTCGTGATCAATGGTGAGATGTGTAGCTATTTTAAATCCCTGCAAGGCTTAAGGCAGGGGGATCCTTTATCTCCGATGCTTTTTATCATTGCATAGGAATTACTCTCTAGAGGCTTAAACGAGAAGATGGCTAGCGGTGGTCTTATCCCTTTTAAGCTGCCTTCTCCTTCCTTTCCTGTCTCACATCTGAGTTTTGCTGATGACACATTAATATTTTCAACCGCTTCAAAGAAAGCTCTGACACTGATGAAATCCATTCTCCTGGAGTATCAGAAATTCTCGGGGCAACTCATTAATGATGCCAAGAGCTCCTATATTATTTCAGACAAGGCCTCTTCACAAAGGGTTTCTTTAGTGCATAGAATTTTGGGTTTCTCAAGACCACATCCTCCTGTCACCTACCTTGGTTGTCCTATGTTCAAAGGCAGAAGGAGGAAGATATATTTTCAACTCCTGATTGATAAAGTTAAAAAAAGGCTTCAAGGGTGGAAATTCAAAAATCTTTTTGTAGCAGGTCAAATGCAACTTGTCCAGTCGGTATTAGCCTCTATTCCATTCTGTCTCTTGCAAGTCATCAACCCTCCAAAATCTGTATTTTGGGACATTGAGAGGTACTTGGCCAAATTTTTATAGGGGAGGTCAGTTCATACGGAAAAATGTCATTGGATGAGCTGGCATTCAATATGTTTCCCTAAGAAAGAGAATGGCCTTAACTTTAGATCCCTGGAGGAAGTAAGCCAAGCTTTTGCTCTCAAGTTGTGGTGGAAATTTTGGGAAAGGGATACCTTGTAGTCTTAGTTTCTTTGGAGCAAAATAATGCAGGAAATGTCCATCCAATATTGCTTGAGCTGCCTTCTCAGCCCTCAATGATTTGGAAATGTATGCTTCTTATTTCAAAGACTGCTGACTCCTACATTGCTTTCTCACTTAAATATGGCAGTTTTTCCTTTTGGTATGATAACTGGTCGAGAGATGGTAGTCTTGCTACTCAAAATTCCTCCATTTTGTTTCCAAAAATTACATTCAAAGATTATCTTTCCAATGGCTTTTGGAATGCTCGTGAGATTCTGCTGCTGCTTGATGGTCATCTGGCATAGCTTATTCTCAAAATCTAGCCATCTTTTCAACTCGAAACTTAAGATGTCATGTTGTGGAAGCCTACTACATCAGGGAATTTCTTCTTATCTTCAGCCTAGGAGATAATTAGAAAGCATAAATCTGCCTACAAGGTAAAAGAGGACAAATGGAAATTGGGGGTTCAATCTAATGTCCAGTTCTTCCTATGGCATCTTCTCAATAACTTTCTAGCACTTGGTGATAAACTACAATGTCTGGGGGTTCAACTATGCTCTAAATATAGCCTTTGCAATGAAGCTATAGAATTTTTATGGCATGTCTTTGTCGATTGCAGTGTTGTTAGACATTTATGGTCTTCCATTCTTCCTTCTGTTCGTGGTGGTATTCCCTTCTCAGCCCCTACCTCATTTAGTGGCTTCTGGTGTTTGTGGTGGTCATATGTCACTCGATGCAGGTCCTCTGCTTGCATATACCTGGCTGCTTATTTGTGGGAGGTTTGGAAAGGTAGGAATGAGGCTAGGTATGATGCATGCTCTATCTCAACAGCTCAACTGTGGTGTAATATTCTGTCTTTTTTAAAACTTTCAAGCACAGCATTCTCGCTTCATCATGCTTCTCACTACATCGTTGACCTCCATGGGTTCCAGATCAGCACCACATTGAGGTCGCAAATTCGTCATATGTCAGTTTGCAAGTCTTTTGCTGATACGCCTATTGTGGTAAGTGTTGATGGAGCAGCTAAGGGATCCAACCTATCAGGAGTTGGAGGGGTCATTAGAAACAAAAAAGGAGAGTTTCTCATGGCATTTGCTAGGCATACTGGTTCTGGAGATCATCGGAGAGCCGAACTCCTGGCTATTTGTGAAGGTTTGAAAATGGCCCAAAAATATGGCTTTATGGACATTCTACTCCAATCCGATTTAGCTACGACTTTGTAGCACCTCAGATTACTCACAGAGATAACGGGATCACTGCACCAACTCCTCCGGCAAGCTCAATGGTTATGCAGTTCCTTTCGTTCCGTCAAGTTCATGCATTTTTCCAAACAGGCTAACCTAGTGGTAGATTCTTTAGCAAATGTAGCTTGTGTTGCTGGTTGCACCCAGTATTTCTTTCATTTCAATAATCTTCCAAAGCAAATTAAAGGGTTTTGTCTCTTAGATAGTCGAGGGGTCCCTAATATAAGATCAAAGATTGTTCACTCAGTATGGAGACCTAGGCTAATGCCTCTCTCCATGTAATCTTTTTCCTTTTAAGAAATTGGTAGGGGCCTTAATTCTCCCACATATTTGCTAAGTTTAAACAAAAAGTGAAATTTTAAATTTTTTATTCGAAACTTAAGTAATAAAAATTTTATTTTATTTAGGTAGCTTATTTTAAAATATAATTTTAGGATTAGATCACTTTATAACTATTTTCATATTTTGATGGTGTCATAAATAATATCAGTAACATATATATTGTATATATTATATATAGGGGTGCTCCTCCAGAAAAATCTGGGAGGGGCCAACTAGTGTGGCCGCGCCACTGACTGTTAGTTCTTGGTTCATTTTACATCCTCATATATATATACATCAATTGAGGCAAGGAAAAGAAATTACGTAGTGAACAAAAAAAAAAAAAATGAAAGAACAACACCTCCAAAATTGTTTAATTGAACAATGTTACGTAACTAGAAACTTTAATTGATAATAAGATGATAGTTAAATTACTCAGAAATAGTTTTAGCATGTAATAGGTATTGAGTTTGATTTACATTCTTTAGAGATAAATTTGGCAGATACAAAATAGATCATTCAACTATGCAGGAACTATACTCTCTCCTAAATAAAACTAAATTGCGAGAGTTTTTACTTCTTCTTTTTTTTTTTTTTTTTGCGAGAGTTTTTACTAAGAATTGATGAATGGATGATGCTGCAGCGGAGACACATATGGAAGAGTACCAGTTGTTAGTTAATAGGATCGATATGCTTATGTGTCAACCAGATTAAATCTCGAGAGTCCGTGAAAACTAATCATACCTTTGTAGATATCGTCTTCACCAATACGATTCTTGAAGTCTTTGGCCTTCTGGTAATGTTGCAGACCCCCAAGCCTTCTTCAATGTAATCTCATTGGACCAAAAAATTGCTAATCATATTTTGTTTCTCTCTTTGTTGAGGGTGGACTCACACAAAAACTGAGAGAAAAACTCAGAGAACAACAACGATGTTTCTCACGTATCACGAAAATAGAGTCATAAACCAATATGTATATTAGACTCTATCCCAAAATACGAATCCTGATAGAATAAGAAAAGTATAGTTGAATACAACTATTTCCACTTATCCTATTCTATCTAAAATACGATTTTTTATTTTCTGCAATTTTCATTAATAAATTATAAATAAATTATAATTTATTATTGTCCCATAATTAGAAGCCACTGAAGGGACCTGACCGGATACAATTAGACTAAGCTCCAATAAATTATTTTTTCGATAAAAATAATATATTAATTACGTTCCACTCTACTAAAAAAATGTAACTGCACTCTTAATCTAATCGCAATTACTGGAGTAAATAATTATATCCATTAATTGATCGATCCAACAAATTACCCCCGTCGATCAATATAATACATTGAATGAGGCAGTATGACCACAGTGCCCCTCATTCAAATCCTCAATAATCATCTTCAATTTGACAGTACCATGTGACCATATCACACTTACAAAATGAATTCAATAGACACTATTGAATTACTGAGCTCAGATTTAACTGTCCCTTAGAGGAACTCATGAGGAAATGATCTTACCTATTAAAGGTGACGGATTCCATATTGCATAACAATTATTTCATATTTATTTCACTTTAATTCCAAAGATATCGAGATATTGATTATTAAGTTAATCTCACTCTTTGGCAACTCAAAGAACTTCAAGTTAGTAAATATAAATAATTGTTTACTCAGGATTAAGGTATTATGTACGATAATCTTTTAATATTTTATTTGTATGGTCTATGCCACAAATAAATATTGATGGTCCATCCAATATATCAAAATATATCCTTAATTTTATTGCCAAAGTCAAAGACAGACTTCAATAAAATTAAGATGATCTTCCAAAATAAATTGTCCAAATTTATTTTAGATCACGGATAAATTATTTCGAATTAAATTATAAATCAAGTCTTTCTGTGTTTAACAAATAAACACTTGATTTATAATATCTAAATAATTCGTAGACAAACAGGCTCATACAAAATTCATATATATAAACATATAAAGACATACTTTATTTAATTTCAAAAATACAAATATTGTATTTACTCGATGGGCATATCTAACAAAAATCCTTCCACTTGTCCTAGAGTAAATGGGACATGTCAGAAATACCCATACTTTCTATATGACTTCCAAAAACTGTTACAGGTAAACTTTTAGTAAAAGGATCAGCAAGATTTTCAGCAGAAGAAATCTTGCACACTTTTACATCTCCACGTTGAACGATCTCCCCAAGTAGGTGATATTTACGTTCAATGTGTTTACCACGCTGATGGCTGCGTGGTTCTTTTGCATTTTCCACTGCACCACTGTTGTCACAATATAAACTAATGGCTTGAGATGTAGAATGAACCACTTCAAGTTCTATCAAGAACTTCTTCAACCATACTGCCTCTTTAGCTGCTTCACAAGCTGCCACATATTCAGCTTCCATTGTAGAGTCAGCAATACAAGATTGTCTGATGCTTCTCCACACAACTGCACCACCACCTAAGGTGAAAACAGAGCCTGAGGTGGACTTGCGAAGATCTCTATCAGCTTGAAAATTAGAATCAGTGTAACCTATAGGTACCAATTCTGGAGCTGAGTAAACTAGCATATATCCTCGAGTTCTGCGAAGATACTTGAATATATGCTTGATTGCTGTCCAGTGTTCTGGTCCTGGGTTTGACTGATATCTACTGACCATCCTAACAGCATGACAAATGTCTGGACGAGTACAAAGTATAGCATACATGAGACTTCCTACAGCTGATGCATAAGGAACTCATTTCATGTACTCAACCTCATTAGGAGTTTTAGGACTATGCTTTTGAGATAACTGAATTCCATGTCTGAAAGGCAATTGAACTTTCTTGAAAATTTTCATAAAAAATCTCGTCAGTATTTTGTCAATATATGAAGCTTGGGATAAAGCTACCTGTCTATTCTTTCTATCCCGAAGGATCTGAATGCTCAGAACATATCTTGCTTCTCCCAAGTTCTTCATATCAAATTGTTTACCCAACCAATTTTTCACCAATGTTAATGTTCTTACATCATTTCCAATGAGAAGGATGTCATCAACATACAATATGAGAAAAATCGCCTTACCATCTATAATTCTCTTATAGACACAAGGTTCATCAGGATGCTGATCAAAACCATAAGATTTAATGGCTTGATCAAATTTGATATTCCAAGATCTAGACGCTTGTTTAAGCCCATATATGGACTTATTCAGCTTACAAACTTTTTGTTCTTGACCTTCTTGGATAAAACCATCTGGTTGTACCATGTAGATACATTCGTCAAGATTTCCATTAAGGAAAGCTATCTTGACGTCCATTTGCCATACTTCATAATCGAAGTGAGCTGCAATGGATAAGAGGATTCTTATAGACATGAGTATGGCCACAGGCGAGAAGGTTTCCTCATAGTCAATACCTTCTCGTTGGGTATAACCCTTAGCAACCAATCTAGTTTTGAAAGTTTCCACTTTCCCGTCTACTCATCTCTTTCTTTTGTAGACCCATTTGCGCCCAATAGGTTTTACCCCATTAGGCAGGTCCACAAGTTCCCAGACGGAGTTAGTGTACATGGAATTCATTTCTGAATCCATTGCACTCTTCCAATGGTCTGCGTTTATGTCCTCTACAGCTTCTTTATATATGGCGGGATCCTCTTCTTTCTCAAAAGAGACTGCTTGAAAAGCTTCTCCATAGAATAAGTATCTAGAGGGACGTTGAATGACTCTCCCACTACGTCTAAGCTGTGGAGGTTCTTGGATGATTGGACTTTCCTCCTCCTCGTTGACTGGAACTAGATCTGCTGATTCCTCAATGACTAGATTTTGAACAAGGGCAGGAGGTTCTTCCACTCTATGTGCCGAAGAGCCAGTGGGTATAGAAGGTGTAACATCTATTTCTCTCCCACTAGAATCTGGCATGTTAAGTGACATAGATACAAATCCTCCACGTGAATCTTTAGTATGGGTTTCAGTAACCATTTGCTTGGGATTATCTCCCTTGATTTCTTCCAAGATAACCCTACTCTTAGATCCTCGTTCTTCTATGTACTTGTCCTATAAGAAAATTGTATATGTGCTTACAAATATTTTCTTATCTTGAGACTATAGAAGTAGTACCCCCTTGTTCCTTTTAGATACCCAACAAACAAATATAAATTTGATCGTGATTCCATCTTATCCATCTTTCCCTTTAGCACATATGCAGGACAACCCCAAATTCGGATGTGTGTCAAATTAGGTTTCCGCCCATTCCATAATTCCAATAGAGTCTTAGGGACAGACTTTGATGGAACCATATTCAATATATATGTCATAGTTTGTATAGCATACCCCCAAAAGGATGTACTGAGTGTAGAGAAGCCTAGCACTGTTCTAACCATGTCTAACAAGGTCCTGTTTCTCCTTTCTGCCACTCCATTTTGTTGAGGAGTGCCAAGTGCACTTAGTTGGGATAAAATCCCATTTTCTGACAAATATGATCTAAAGTTGTGGGATAGATATTCTCCACCTCGATCTGATCGAAGTGTCTTAATGTTCTTTCCTAACTGCTTCTCAGTCTCAGCCTTAAATTCTTTGAATTTTTCTAAGGCATCAGACTTATGAGTCATTAGGTAAACATAGCCATATCTTGAGTAATCATCCGTAAAAGTAATGAAATACTCAGACCCACCTCTAGCTTGGACACTAATTGGTCCACATACATCAGAGTGCACTAGTTCTAAGACTTCCTTTGCTCTATTTCATTTGGAAGGAAATGATTTTTTGGTCATTTTACCTTCCAAACAAGATTCGCAAACTTGAAGAGGTTCCACCTTTAAGTCACTTAAAGGACCTTCTTTTACAAGTCTTTGAATCCTATTTAGATTAATATGACCAAGTCTAAGATGCCATAGGAGAGTCTCATTAGTAGGAGATAAATTAATGCGTTTATTAGTTTTAGTATGATATAATAAACTGTTGGTTGGTTTCAAAACATACAGATCATTATTTAAACTTCTACGACATATCAAAGAGTTATTCAAAAATATCTCTACTAAAAATTTATAAAATTTAACAGAATATTTTTGTTTGAATAACAAAGAAACCAAAATCAAATTTCGATAAATATCAGGAACATAATAACAATATTTCAAAACCAAGTGTTTATAATCAAAATAAAGATAAACATCTCCAACAACTCTTGTAGATATCACTGATCCTGTGCCAACCCTTAGAGTATGCTTTCCTTCATTGAGATGTCTGGTTACTTGGAACCCCTGCAATGAATTGCAAACATGGTTAGTGGCTTCAGAATCTACTATCCAAGTATTTGTAGAATCAACCACTAAATAAGTTTCAATGTAGGATAACTCACCAGTACCTTGCTTGCGTTTAGCTAAGTAATCTGGCCACTGTGACTTCCAATGTCTTTTTTGCTTGCAGTGGAAACATTTGCCTTTGGGCTTTTCATCCACTCTTGCTTTCTTAACCTGCTGCTTAGGTCCTTTATTATGCTTCCTCTTATTTCCTCCTTTACCCTTAGGCTTGGAAGAGGAAGATCCAGCATGAGATAGAACAAGAGCGTTGCCACTTCCCACTTTTAGGGTAGCCTGGCGCTCTCAAGCTCCTTCGTTAACTTTGTAAAAGACATATCCATCTTGTTCATGTTATAATTAACTTTGAACTGTAAAAACATCTCTGGGAGAGTTTCTAGAGCCATGTCAACCTGAGTCTCAAGCTTAATTTCAGCCCCTAAGACTTCTGCCACGTTAAACTGAGCGATCAATTCTAACATATGATCTCTCACGGGCGTTCTAGGTTTCATGCGCATATTTATTATGCGCCTCATTGCTGCTTGACGGGCCTGACGTCCTTTGTGCTCAAACATTTGCTGGAGGCTTCTCATGATGTCTGCAGCGGTTGTCATGTTCTCATGCTTCTGCTACAACACATTTGAGATAGATCCTAAAATGTAGCAGCGAGCCATCTCATCAGAACTCAACCACTTATCATAAGCCTCCTTTTGTTTGTGCGTGGACTGTTCAGTAGATTTAGTAGGACACAGTTCAGTTAGCACATATTTGAGCTTCTCAGCAGTGAGTACAATTATGAGGTTCCTTTTTTAATCAATAAAATTTTCTCCAACTAGTTGGTTCTTTGTTAAAATTTGGGATAAAGTGTTGGAAGTCATTTTTCTGAAATTAAATAAAATAAAACATATGAGCCATTTATCATATCATGATGCATGATCAATATAAAATGGTATGATGTATGATCAATATGATAATATTTTAAGTAGTGATAGAAACTACTATCAAAATATGACAACCTAAAACTCTATAATAACATGTACCTCTATAGGAGATAACAATGTAACTTATAGTTAGGTCAAGATCTACAACCTAAAACCCTAAAGTAATATGCACCTCTATAGGAGATAACAATATAACTTATAGTTAGGCATGGATCATCTCACTAAAATTAATATATCTTGCATCTAAACGCAATATTAATTTTAGTGTTATTAATATTTTGGCTATCATGGACATTATTTGGATATTCTATAGGAAGTCCTTATAATGTCTTTGATTTAAGTGTAACCCCTATATTCAAAATTTATTATTATTATTTTTAATATAAAGTTTCCAATCCAACCACATCACCTATAGGGTAATTATGAATGAATTAAACTAAAAAAAAAAAATAATTAAAGTTTTGATGCCCAATCTAGTAACCAATAAAACGTAGCCTTCCTATAGGGAGACCATTTAAAATTGCACGAAGCAAACGTCAATTTTACTAATGGGCTTACAGAGAAGGCCAAAGGTTAATTAAAATTAACCATTTCACACTTTTTTTAATAAATTAATAAAAATATTAATTTGTTTATGCATAACTAAATAGTACCTAGAGCGGTGTTAATGCAAATTATATGGCATGTTAGCATGAATGATATATAATTCAATCAAAATTAAATAGTAAAAATTATAAAATAAAAATAATTTTTTGACCAACCTAGACTCAAAAATAAAATTACAAAATTACAATTGAAAATTTAATTGGCTAACAAAATAGCCAACCTTCAATCTTCTGCAATATTAATTTGATGGCACAACTTCATGTCACAAGAGTGTTGTTGGTGCAGTGGTTGAGGCTTAGGGGAAATAGTCTAGTGACTAGGGTTCAAAACCCATCACTGCCATGAATTCCCCTTCCCCCCCTATTTTTTTTTTATTAAAGGGGATTGTTGTTTCGTCCATTGCCTAAGGCCGCCCAAGACTAAGCCTGCTCGGCACTAGGCTTGTCGTCGCTAGACCGCTGGCGCAAGGCCAGCCCAGCACAGCCAAGCCCGGTGCCTGGTGCCAGGCTGTTGCCTGCTGGACCGTTGGCCCAAGGCTAGCCCAAGCACAGCAAGCCCACGGCTCCCATACAGAAGGCTTCTCCGTTGGCATTTAGGCGCCACTGTTCTTCGTGCGCCGAGCTTCGGTGCCCAATTTCACGTTCGCCTTCTTTGTCCGCCAGCCTCCGTTTTGATTACATTCCTTTTTCTTTTTTAAAAAAAATTAAATTAAAAGAAAACTCAAAAGGGAAACATGGAGACGTAATCCACCCCTTTTGTTACACGACTCGATAATACTTATACATATTCACCGAATCAAAAACTATGGCCATAAAATTATTTTGAACAGAATTAATCAAATCATTCACCATAAATATAAATGCATTATTCCTCACCGCTCAACTATATACATGCATAAAAGATTTAATCTTAACACATAAACACATATCAAAACTTGGCTCTGATACCAATTGTTAGTTAATAGGATCGATATGCTTATGTGTCAACCAGATTAAATCTCGAGAGTCCGTGAAAACTAATCATACATTTGTAGATATCGTCTTCACCAATACGATTCTTGAAGTCTTTGGCCTTCTGGTAATGTTGCAGACCCCCAAGCCTTCTTCAATGTAATCTCCTTGGACCAAAAAATTGCTAATCGTATTTTGTTTCTCTCTTTGTTGAGGGTGGACTCACACAAAAACTGAGAGAAAACTCAGAGAACAACAACGATGTTTCTCACGTATCACGAAAATAGAGTCATAAACCAATATGTATATTGGACTCTATCCCAAAATACGAATCCTGATAGAACAAGAAAAGTATAGTTGAATACAACTATTTCCACTTATCCTATTCTATCTAAAATACGATTTTTTATTTTTTGTAATTTTCATTAATAAATTATAAATAAATTATAAATTATTATTGTCCCATAATTAAGATCCACTGAAAGGACCTGACCGGATACAAGTAGACTAAGCTCCAATAAATTATTTTGTCAATAAAAATAATTTATTAATTACGTTCCACTCCACTAAAGGAACATAACTGCACTCTTAATCTAATTGCAATTACTGGAGTAAATAATTATATCTATTAATTGATCGATCTAACACCAGTAACATCAACAAGGTACAACATCAATGAAATGGGCTTAAAGATAAAGGAAGGTTGGAGGTCATGGTTCCATAAGCGTCAAGTTGGAGGGTGGGTGGTGACTCACGAAGATGGCCTTACTTTCGTGACTGTGAGAGGTGCTGGTCACCACGTCCCGATGGTCAAGCCAGATCAGTCTCTTTCTCTCTTCTCCCATTTTCTTATGGGTCGCCCCTTGCCATCTGCCCATAACTAATGTTTCTTTAGAAGGCTCGTAAAATGTTTAAGCAGACCAATGTATCCCTGAACTTAACGCATTTACAGGGCGCTTGTCATTTAGATGTTTCACAAGTTCCTTCTTTGAGATTCTGATGTAATCAAAATAACAGGAGATGAGATTTATGTTTCCCTCTATGTATTTATTTTAATATATTTACTAAATGAATATGAGTCTGCTAAACTTCCTACCATCTCAGGTGATTTTGATTTTTTTTTTTTAAAAGAAGGGATATGCCAAACCTCTTACCAAAGTACTGGTGAAAATAAAAAAGTGCCAACAACTCTATATGCCATATATTATATCTCACCCCATAAATAATATAAGTGTTCACCTCAACTCTATTGTCTATGGCTTTCTAGTTCATTATTGTGTTGGTAATGGAAATAATACTAATACATTTTAATATTATTTAGAATTATTCAAACATTCGAATATACTTCAAATATGTATTCAAAAGCTTCTATAGATCATGATTCATGAGTGAGGCCTAACGTTACATCGTGACCCCTAACTAGTAATAAAAAATTTGATTACCTTTATATGAACCTTTAAATGTAATTATCATATAATTAGTAATTCTCCCATAATAGATATCCATATTCTGTAACATCGTGACTATAAGATTATACAAGAAACTGCTTTCTATCTAATTATACTGTTTTGACGACTAACTTTCTAAATCATGAATATTGGTTTATGTCTTCTTCATTTATAACGAAATAATTGATTCCTTCTTGTATGGCTACTTGATTTACAACATAATCAACTGGAGCCACTATATACCCACTAATCCTAATTTAGAAGATAATCTGTCTACTTTTTTGGCATAGTTTTGGTAAATGGATTGGCTACATTATTTATTAAAGCTATTTTTGGCACTGGTACGTGACCTCTCTTGTGAGATATATCAAAGCTCCTAAAAGACATTTGCAAAGAAGAAAACTATGGCGGTCAAGACATCTACCATTGAGACCACCAACAGGAAAGAAAAGGCAGTTAGCAAGTCTAAGAGCTACAAGTTGTTTTATTCATGGTGGTCCTCATGTCATGAAGAATTGCCCCAATAAGAAGAAGCATAATGCATTGATGGTCAATGAAGATAGCCAGTGGGAAGACGAAGCTCCAAGGTGAACCCCATTCAATTGTTGAATCCCATTTATGACTTGATGTATGTCAACATTTTGGTTAATGAAGTGAGAGCATTCAGTACAAGAAAGGCAAGAATTAGCGAGGGAAATTAATGAGGGATAAATCCCTTGCTAACTCTGTGAGGGATTAGCGAGGGAAAAATGTGATAGGCACACTGATTGACTTTCCCTTGCTAATCCCTAGCTAATTAGCGACGGATCAGCGTTAACTCAAATCCCTTTCAAATTAGTGAGGGATAATAAAATCCCATTCTAATCCGTCGCAAAATTTGATAGGAATTTTCTACGGAATTTTGATTTTTACTTAATATTAGTTGTAAAATTTTAGCTTCGAATTCATGACTAAGCCCAAGCTAATCGCACACTAATTTGCAAGGGAATAGCGACGAAATTCTTAAAATTTCTAAATTATAATAAAATTATAATCCCTAGCTAATCGTTCACAATTTTGCGAGGGATTAGAATGAGAATATTTTCCATCGCAATTCATTGGCTGATTTGCGACGGATTAGAGTTTTATTGGCAAGGGATAATTATTATCCCTCACTAATCCATCACTGAAATAATCCGTCACAATTATCCCTCGCTAAAATAATCCATCACAAATCTCTCGCTAATTACCCATGGATTTGTGGGGGATTTCCCATTTTATGGATTCTCAATTTTTTTCCTCACGATAGTTTTGCGTGTGGTAAATTTTTTTATGTAATATCCTTACAAATACTAAATTATTTATTATTTGTTGAATTGTAACCAATGTATATGCATTCAATATATGTGTAATTACCATTGACAAGTTACGAAGTATAGATTATAATTAAATAATATATATGTATTATACCTTTGTACAAATTCATCATGTGTAGTATATAATACATTGGTCGCTTTATATGGACATATATATATATATATATATATATATATATATATATGTATGTATGTATGTATGTACGTATGTATATATACGTACGTTCGTAGGTACGTGTGTATATAAGTACGTACGTACGTATATATATACGTACGTACATACATTTGATGCATCATATGGTCAATGTATAATGCAAATATGAACACATATTTAATTACTGTAAGAGTTACATATACAATCGAAGTTCTATATATTAGGTTTTATTACATTTGATTTGGGTAATAAATACAATTTTTGGATTTTGGGATATGAAAGCATGTTAATACTAATTAAACCTCTCGATATTAGTAAGCCTAACAGAATCGATGTTAATTAAACCTAAACAAACACCATGATGATTATTTAGAATTGTTCACTGGCGAAATATTTCATACTCTTAATCCGTAGCTAAGGAGGAAATAGCTAAGTATTGATAGAAATAAATATATTTTCCCAGTAGAGTATTGCAAAAATTGAGAAAAATGACATATCCGTCCTTAATCCGTCTCTGAATAGCGATGGATAAAATACAGCGAGGGATTAGAGAAGGATTAGCATGGGACTCAAAATTTATAACTTAAAACCACGTAGACATTTTGAGCGGAATCTGAAATTCAAAAAATCTCTCGCTAATCCCTTTCTAATGTAACGCAATTAGCGAGGGATCAAAAAAGCATTAAAATCTCCGTTGAGATTGACCCTCGCTATTCTGTTGCTGAATTATTTCCGCGCTAATCGCACGCTATTTTGAGAGAGAATAGCTAGGGATTATATTTATTTTATTTTTTAGTTGCCGTTGCAAATCCCTCATTAATAGCGAGGGATTAGCGATGGATATGTTCCCTCATAAATCCCAATGATTATAACCCCTGTTCCTCTCTTTCTTTTCATTGTGTTCTTTTCCCTTTTCTCCGGCTAATTGTCAAATCCCATCCCATCCCACCGACGACCTTCCCTCCTCCTTGCTTGAACTACCGCTGAACCACCATCTGAGGAGAGCTGTAATTCCCTCCCACCACCGAACCACCGGCAACCTTTATCAACGCAAGGACAATTGCCACCGCAGTGTCTCGACCTCAACCGCTGTTGCCGGAGTTTGGGCACCGTACCGGACTGCAATTGGTCGAGGTATTTATCTCTCTTTTAGGGCTAGAACTACTAGTTATCTTTATTATCCCTTCTTAGTTTAGTGTTATTTTTCTGATTAGTGGATTCAATCACATGGGTTCGTCCAAATAGTATTATTCTAGGATACTTTAACACAACTGATGACTCTAATTAGGCAAATTACTTAGTTCAAGTCATCACCTGCCAGGACTGGAGGAGTATTCATGTCAGTGAAATTCTTGTCCTCATTAAACTATTTTTGTGAATATTATTGTGTGCTCATACTTATTAATGCTAATCCTCTTAGATGTTATTGATCCTTCATTCTCGTACCCATGTCTGGTTACTCGTTTCCTTCTGGTTGTGTCTGATACTGATACTCCTTGTTTACTTAGATTCAGAATAACGTTTGATCGTTTCCTTCTTGATGTGACTTTTCTGTTTTCTATTTGGGGAAAGGAAATAGTTAGTTTTGTGAACTTAAGTGTGTCATTTGATCTTTTAGAGAGTAATTCAACCTTTAGAGAGTAATTTTCTAAGCTTAAGTGTGTCATTTGATCTTTTAGCTTGAGAGTATATATTAGGTTCTCCTAATTTTTTAGCTTTAAGTGTAATCCTCAACTTTTGAAAATTTATTTAGAGATTTGGCAATCATGGAATCATACTTATGATTTGGGAAGCATTGCTTTTCTTTCTCCTTTAGCTTCCTGGTCTTTTTTGTTGAACTTAATGTCTTATTTTCACCCATTGAGGATAATATAAACTTTAAGTATGGGGATAAAAAATTCAATATGTTTGCATTCTTTCCAAGTCTTTGTGTGATTTTTGGGCAAAATGTTAACAAAATTTTTAAGCTTTGTGATGAACATTAGTGGAGCTATGCCCGTTCTTTTTACTTTGAAAGATGATTTGATATGTATTTGGTTAAGTTAGTATAAACTTGGAAATAAGGTTGAATATAGATTAAGTTTTAAGAATTTAGTTTAACTTTGTTTATGTTTTAATGGATGTGTGATGCTTTTGACCTTGAGAAATTTATATTAGTAATGTAATGATGTAAAAGTCTGGAATGTTTGCTAAATTTGTTTAAGGACTGTCTAAATTAGTCCTAATTTTGAGTTTAAATAAATAGGATAAGGTAGGATGGAGCATAAAATGCAGCTACCAAGAGAGAAAAAAATTGTGATGAAAAATAAAGAAATGAATGAAAAGATGTGAGAAAGGAAAAAAATTATACTTGTATTCTTAATTTTTTCTTAAAAGAATGATGAGTGGGAAAAAGTGTAGTTGAGACGAAGCATAAAATGCAGTCAACTGGAATGAGTGAACAAATTCTAATTTGCTACCCAAATTGTATTAGTTTAGACAAATAATGAATTTGAATTAGTTTGATAGTCCTAGCTAATACTATGATTTGTATTATTTATATATTTTGATCAAAGAAAAGAGGTGAACACATTGAATGAACATGAACTTATTTAAGCTAACTATAATGGCCTTAACCATATTTGAACTAATATGTGAGTTTTTCTAAAGTCTTCTTGATTGAATAATTATTGAGTTATTTTTCATTATGAAGAGAAATGATATGATCTCTACCATGTTCATATTCTTGATGCTTTCTTAATAATTTTTTTTTTTGAAAAGCTATTTAGCCTGAGGACATACAAAAGCTATTTTCATGTTGGATGTCTTTTACACATATACATAACAAATTCTTGTATTCATGAAATGATTCTTCATATGTAAGATTTTTTCATATGTAAGCTAACTATGTTACACTTATAATTTGTTCTATAGTAATCTTATGTTATTATTATGCAGAGGTTAGACATACAATTCTTCATTTTATTTGACTGGACAGACGAGCACTTCTAAGGTAAGAAAACCCTCCAATTGCATCTTTAGAATCCTGTGAGTGATGGGTGATTATTCCTTATGGTTAATAGGTGATTACCCTCATAGTTAGTGTTGTTGATTAATTGTTATGAGATTATTTGTATTTTGTGTATTTTTTACAATGAATGTTAGGTGAATTGAGGTAGCTTTGTGCCTGGAAAATGTTTAACTTATAAAGAAAACTCTATCAAATTTTTTTAAAAATTGAGGTAGCTTAATGCTAAGAAATTCTTATTGTTTCTTACCTAGTGTATTTCCATATGTTCTATTCTTGTTTTAGCACATGACCAACACTTAATCTATATCATCCTTCATCTTAATATCTCAAAATTTCCTTGATTTCAGTCATGAAGAAATAAAAAATTCCATCTTTACAAAACAATAAAAACGGCAGCCATGAATGAACATAATACTCTTTCATTTTTCTTCACAAATACTACTTCTCTTCTTCATTTTCCTCTTATATTCTTTTCTTCTATGATTACAGCCATAATCAACCTTCCATAATTCCTTCAAAACACCATCATACAACACAAAAATTCACAGCAAAGCAATCCACAAAGTTACCGCCATGTAGTCTTAGCAAACGTTCTCTGTTTTAGTTGCCTCTCAATCTTTGTAGCCGCATGAACCTCACATTATCATATTTGCAACCTCATATTACATAGTTATCATTGTAGCTTGTATGTCCTCATGGAAAACCCTAGCATCAACTGGATCCCCTTGAGGTTTACTACGTCCACTTAGATTTGTCCAAGAAATTTCTTGTTCATGAGCCATGCTGGTGAAATATTAAATGACTTAAACCTACAAAAAATAGATTAGCAAATAGTGATGGACATCATGCCCACTCTCTTTCGTGTTTAGTCTCAAGGTATATCAACTCTACTCTCTATTTGACTCTTTCGATGATAATCTCACCCTCTTGCCTTTTTCCTGCACTCAAATTCCCCTTGATTCAATCCCAAATCCTCCCATATAGCTAAGAGTCTAGACCAACTAGTTAGTTGTCCCAAATCCTAAGGATACTCTAATTAGGGGTCATAGAGAAATTTCAATAAACACTTGTTGGGTACCTAAATATAAGCAAGTTTCAAGCAAGGATTTTCAAAAAAGGAAGACTCAACATTGCAAGAACAAAAAGAAGTAGCATAAAAAGGTAATTCAAAGCTAAGAAGATACAAAGAAAGCAGAAAGCAAGAAGAAACACTGAATAACTAGTTCGTAGAGTAGAAAGAACGAGAATAACCATAAGATAACATTAACAAAAATGGCTCAAATGAATATATAATTCATCATAGAAAGACCAAATCCCAAGTATTATTATCCCATGGGATGTAAACAAGTAGACATTATTCATCATTTCAGCCACAAATCCCTTCAAAGAACGTTTGTTAAACACATAGGAAACAATCCCTCGAAGAATGTTTGTCTTATCACATAAAAGGGATATTTCTGCAACCCTAACACTAGAAATGCAATGATAAAAAATACATATCAAAATAATCCTTACAAGCTATAGAACATCATTAATTCTTGAGGCTAACCTTTTTACCTTATGTAGAACACTTTATTGTCTTGTGTAGAGTTTCCCTTCCTTTCTCTCTCTTCTCACAAATTTCTCACAAATTTGCCCAAACTTTCTTGTGTAGAATACTTTATTGTCTTGATTAATTGTTATGAGATTATTTGTATTTTATGTGTTTTTTTATAATGAATGTTAGGTGAATTGAGGTGACTTTGTGACTGGAAAACGTTTAATTTATAAGGGAAACTCTGTCAATTTTTTTTAAAAAAATTTTTTAATACACAACTTGATAGTTGATAGTATTTCTACAGTATCATTATTCAATCTTTCTTCCATAATTCATAACGAATATATTGGGGTCCTCGACCTCTACAATCACTAAGGTTCTTCATTCAAATTATACAAGTGCTAATAAGCTACACGATTATGGACTAAATGTAGATGGATGATTGTAGTTGAATGTGAAAAAGACATGTACAGAAGCTTAAAGGAATTACATATGAGTTTGAACAAGAGGTCAAGCAATTCATTGCGTATTATTTGTCAACTAGTCCAGCCTCAGTTATAAGGTGTCCATGTGGAAGGTGTAAAAACAAAGCGTATCTATCTCCTGATGAAGTGGAGTTGCACCTGTACAGATTTGTCTTTGTTGCTAATTACCGAAGATAGACTAGTCATAGTGAGGGTATTAATCCGTCACCGTCTGATTTTGCTACAAGTACGACTTCAGTCGAGTCAGGCTCTGATAATCAATTTCGAGATATGGTAATTGATATAGTAGGACATCACTTTTCAACCGAACCTTCATCATCTGAGAATGTTGAGGAACCACCTAACCCGGACGCTCAGAAATTTTATGACATGCTGAGAGCTTCAGAAACTCTTATGTACGATGGATGCAAGAATCACAGTACATTATCAGTTGTTTCTCGACTTTTGAATATAAAATTCAAAAACAACGTATCAGAGAAATGCTTTAATCAGGTGATGCAATTCATGAAGGAGGTATTACCAAGTAGTAATAAGCTTCTGGATGACTTCTATCAAACAAAGAAGTTAGTATCCGATCTAGGGCTACCTATTTAGAAGATAGATGTTTGGACAAATGGATGCATGCTCTATTGAAAGGCCGATAGTGACAGGAGGGATTACAAATTTTCTGGTCATAACAAATATATAGCGAAGAAGAAAGTTGTAAAGGACAAACAACAGAAAGATGTCCCTTTCAAAAAGATGTATTACTTCCCATTAACACCCAGATTGTAGAAACTGTTTGCATCCTCCACAACAGCGGAGCATATGAGATGGCATACACAGAGTCGACCAGAAAAAGACGTTATGAGCCATCCCCGCGATGGTAAAGTTTGGAAATACTTCGACTGTAGTCATCCTGAATTTGCAGCTGAAGTTCGGAATGTGCATCTTGGTTATGCACAGATGGATTTTCACCATTTGGAATGTCGGGGAAACAGTACTCTTATTGGCCTGTTATTGTTACTCCATATAATTTGTCTTTTCAATATGCATGAGGGATCCATTTATGTTTTTTGACAGTTATTGTCCCGGAACTTAGGAATCCGAAGCATAAAATCAATATCTATCTACAACATTTGGTAGATGAATTAAGGATGATGTGGTTTAGTGGAGTCTCGACGTATGATATTTCAAAGCAACAGAACCCTTGTCTTCGAGCAACACTTCTTTGGACAATAAACGACTTCCCAGCATATGGGATGCTAATTGGTTGGAGCACAGCTAGCAAATTAGCATATTCGTATTGCATAGAGCAAACAAAATCATTTCACTTGTAAAATGGAGGTAAATAATCTTGGTTTGACTGCTACTGGGGCTTCTTGCCTTTAGATCATCCATACAGAAAAGAGGCTAGGTCTTTTAGAAAGGATAAAAGTCGTGAGACAGCATACCTTGTACAACGCGCTTTTGGAGATGGTATGTGGGATAGAGTGTGCTATTTACCAAAAATAACCGAGACAGCGTGGAGCTTGGCATCTACCATAATTGGACCAAAAAGAGTATCTTTTGGGATTTTTCGCATTGGAGAACAAATTTAATTCGTCATAACATAGATGTGATGCACAATGAAAAAATGTGTTCGATAATGTTTGTAACACAGTCATGAATGTAAAGGGAAAAACAAAGGACAATGTAAATGTGCGACATGATCTAGAGGTATATTGTAATAGACCTAAATTATATGTGAGTAGATTGGGTGACGAGAGGGCATCAATGTTAAAGGCTAAATACTCTATTACACCTGAATAAAAGAAACTTCTACTTGAGTGGGTTAGAGATTTGTGACTTCCAGATGGATATACTTCGAATTTAAACAGGTGTGTTGATTTGAATGAGCTCAAAATATCGGGTATGAAAAGTCATGACTGCCATGTATTTATGGAAGGGTTGCTTCCAACTGTATTTAAAGAATTACTTCTGGTGTCAATTTGAAACATTTTAACTGAAGTCAATCTCTTTTATCATGACTTGCATTCTTCTAAACTTTCCACAACCCATATGAAGCAATTGGAAGATAATATTGCATTACTCATCTGTAAATTGGAGAAGATCTTCCCACCTAATTTCTTTGACGTGATGGAGCACCTTATGGTCCACTTACCATACGAGACCAGTATTGGTGACCCTATTCAATATAGATGGACGTATCCATTCGAGAGGTAAAATATTGTATATTATTATATCCATATATACATGCATTATGTGAATCCGTTTTGACCGTAAAAAATACATTAGGTTCTTATATCATTTGAAGACCAAAGTTAAAAATAAGACGAGAGTAGAGGGATCAATTTGCAATACTTATTTAGTTGAAGAGGCATCTACATTTTTCTCCTATTATTTTAAGCTACATATGCAAACTCAACATGCAACTATGGTTCGAAATGATGAAGGTATTCTCGATACAAAATATTCAGAATAGATATCTTACTCCTTGGTTCAACCATACATTACGTAAGTATACTTATTGCACATTTTTTATTTTTTACGTTAATACTTAGAACAAGTGTCCTTATGTGTTTGTTTTGGTTATTTTAGAAAATTCAAAAAACGACTTGCAGTTGCATGCACTAAGTATAACAGACCCTGAAGTTGATAGGAGAATCTAGTCAGAGTTTGCTGGATGGTTTAGGACTTATGTGAGTTGAGCAAATCCAAAATGGGACTTATAAATAAATTACGTTGATAATGAAAGTGCATTAACACTTTGTTTTTGCTAGGTTTATGATCCACAAAATCAAGTGATTGATCAACATTTAAAAAGCTTGGCTTGGAGACCTTCGAGACAAGTGAAATACTTCCATGGTTATTTCATAAATGGTTTTAGGTTCCACACACATGATCGGTCATTTGGAAAAAAAAAAAATTAACAGTGGAGTTTGTGTTAAAGGCGACAGAGATAGTGGCAACGATTATTATGGAGTGTTGAAGGAGATTGTTGAACTTCAGTTCCTTGGGACTCTTTGTTTAAAAGTTATCCTATTCAAGTGTGATTGGTTTGATCCAATGCTAAATTGGGGGGGAGGGGGGGTTAAAATTCATCCTCTCTACAAACTTGTTGACATTAACTATAAGAGGAATTACCTAAAATATGATCCGTTTTTGTTTGCTTAACAAGCAACTCAAGTGTATTTCATATCGTACCCGGGGAACAAAAGACCAAAATCTGATTGGGTATTTGTTTGTAAATTGAAAGCTCGACATGTCATTGATGCACCCGTTGTCGAGGCATCATATCGGAGAAAGTAGATCACACGATGATAATCAATCTATGTGCTATGGATGACAACTTTGGAAGGTTAGCAGATGAGTCCGGTATTGGAGAGACAGTCGATGTTATGGATTCGGGCTTAATGATGGAAGAAACATAACCAAACAATGAAAATGATGACGAGGAAGAAGAATGGGAGATAGGATTCTCTACAGACGATGATGTGGAAGGCTACTCATCCGATGATAACGAAAGTCCATAAACTAGGACCAAGTTTAACTAATGTATAAAAATAATTATTAGTTCTGCTATCGTTACATTACAAGTATTTTACTTTGCTTTATACTTTATTATTTTTTTCTTCCTTCTATGTCTAACCATTTTTATATTTTTAAATAATGCTAGTCATATATGGCTTCCGAAGCCTCACCCGGTGATCAGTCAGCGACTCATAAGTCGTCAAGGGCGAATGAGACACCATCCTTGAGTATAGCTCCACGTATATCTGCTCCACAATCGTTACCCCCATACGAGGACCGATCAGAGCAGGTCCCTAGCCCGATCCCAGGTTCTTTGAGATCTATAGTTGGTGCTCCTCGTACTGAGGATACACGACTGATGATTGAGCCAGTTGGTGACTCATAAGTCGACTATATAATTGCTTATTTTACGCTTATCTTACCTCGCAAAATTATAACTTTGTTTTATATTACATATCTATTTTCTCGGAACAGGTTCACACATTCGGTTTGATGTGTGAGGGAGATAATTGAAATTTTTAGGCGACACTACACTAGAGCCTATGCTACCTTCTCACAAGTTCCAATTGATGTTCGGAACATGTGGTTTGATCTGTGGAGTGTGAGTTCGATATGTTACTTATAATTTAACTTGTTATTATAATAATAAACAATTTGTAGTATTTTTAATATGTTTTCTTATTTATAATTACTTGTAACGATTACTTTGATTTTGCAATCTTTCTTTTGTTGGCGCCTTGAGTATGCCACACAGATCCGGGCTAATTGGGAGAAGAAATGTAAGGCTAGACTTTTAGACATTTTGTCGAAGGCTCAGAAGAAACATAGGGGGTCCAATAGGTGATAGTGTATCTCTTCCGCTGCTAAGCGAAACAGATCCACTGGTGAGGCGTCATATATAGGAAGATCCATTTCTTTTACTGAGCATGAGAAACGAATGGTAAGTATAAAATTTTTTACTGTTCAATAAATCCCGCTATTTTACACTTAGTCCATCATAAAAATTAACATCTAATCGTTTTTTGTTACAATGATAGCCAAGACAGTTAGGTCTTGACTTTAACTACATTGACTTCTTCAGACGCACCCATATATTTCAGGATGGGCTGAGGAAGGGCCAATATGTCAGTGATCGATCAAGTTATATGCTAGTAGGAATATACAATCTTATACGTTTTTAAGTTTAATATTATTTATATTTTGATCGCTAATTTTAAATATTTTATATGTGTTTCCTTACTCCCAATTCGATAGAATACTGTTACTGCTATTATTGAGCGGCATACGCAGTCGAGTTCTCAGACAGATTCTATGAGTACAGTCACACTAAGTAGGATGCCCGATGCAAAGACACTATTCGTCGAGGTGGATGACAAAGTATGCAAGAAAGGGCGAGTATACAGATTGGGCTCCGAGTCTTCGAGGGTAAGACATAGGTTACAGCAGCCATCTACATCTGAGTCATCAACTTCTTCTACCTTGTTTGATGTGAGCTAGTTACAGGAAGAGTTACACACAGAGAAGAAGAGGCAGAAGAGGGTTGAGCATCAGGTACAGATATATCAGACTCACAGCCAGAGCTTGACAGAGTACCTGATACTTATGTTTTAGAATTTGAATCTACCTCCGCCACCGCCGATGCCAACTGTTCAGGAAGACGATGCTGAGGATGAGGAAGACTTCGTTATTAGTCCTCCGAATTCACATCATGATCATCAGCTAGGCCCTTCCGATCCACCCCCGCCCCCTCTATCTGCTCCAGTATCCGCACCGATTGTTACTTCATAGTTAGGACATTTGGACTATATTTTTATGTATTATTCATATTTGTCATTATCATTATCATATTTATTAATTATACTAGTTGATGGGTTTTTTTATTTAATTGATTATTGGCATTACTTTGGCAAATGAATTTTCTTCCAATACAAGACATTTTTTAAAAATATTTTAAAAATATTTTAAAATTATAGAATATTAGCGAGGGAATAGAAGGGGATTAGAGATAAAAAATAAAAGCCCATCGCTACTCCCTCGCTGTGCCGAGATTTGGTCATAAGACCTCCATCAATATTTTACAGATGGTAATCATGTTAGCCTTGGCTAAGGGAAGGCAAATTAATTATGGTTTTTTAGTTGCCAAGTTAATGTTGCAAAGAAGAAATACCACTAGCAAAGCCTTACCATTTGGAAATCTATTAACAAAGGTCTTTAGATTTTTTTATGTTGATTTAAATTCAGTCCTCTGTGCCCCATCCAAAATGAATATTTACAACCTTGAATCCTTTGAGCATATGGGCTATGTGAGGATAGGCAATGCATGGGAGTTGTTCTGTGATATTGAAGGTGAGGAAAAGGAAAGACTGTTGAAGGTAAAAGCAGAAGGAAAGAATGCCCCTTCTGTTGGAGCAAAAAGAAACATTGATGAAGATCCTCAAGAATAATCCTCTGCCAAAAGAAAAGAAAAGACTAAGGACAAGGAACTATCTGAAAGCATTTTGGATGCTATTAACTCTTTGGCTGTTAAACTAGATGGCCTCAGTTCAGAACTTCAAAATCTTGGCAATAGACTAACTGCAGTAGAAAACAAAGCAAAACAGATGACCTGATGTCTGCTCCAGTAAAGGCAATAGAAGAGGAACCAGCCATTAAGGAAGAAACTGAACAAGAACAGCCTGCAATGAAGGAAGTGATTGTTACTATGCAAGCTAAGGAAAAGTCCCTGCTTCAGGAAGCTGTAGCACACCCTCTACCTCCTCTAAACCACATGTCTCATCTAGGAACAGATAGAAACATGCTATGGTTAAGAGGAAATTAAGTAGAATTGCTGATCAACACTTGATAGGGCCTAAATTAGTCATATATTTCCTAATTATTTGAGGCTATTTTGTAATACATTTTGTTCATTAACTGGTCATATTCTTTTATATTTGAGATTTTACCATTGAAAAGGTATTTTGTGCATTATTTCAAATTTTAGGGGTAAAATAAGACAAAAATATCGCAAAACAAAACAGAGGCGGTGCCGGTTAGGACAAGGGAATTGGCGCCGGTCACGTGCTGTTGGCATGCATTTCGAGGTGACAAGAAATCAGTGAAGTAAAGCTGAACAGAACCAAACCGGCACCGGTTAGGAGGCTAGAGGCGGCATTGACTGCACTCTAGAAAGGTTGGCACGAAAATCAAAAAAATAAATGATTGGAAAGACAGAACACAACCGACACTGGCCCTAGACAGGACAGGCGGCACCGGCTACGCCGTGATGCTAAGGTGGTGCCTTGATTTTTGCGTGCGATTTTTGCTAATTTGTAGAGTTTTAGTATTTCCTTACTTCTAGTCGGCCAAAAACCTTAGAGGAACGAAATTAGGCACTTCTAAAGCCTATAAATAAATGAAAAACACAAGAGAAAGAGAAGGATTCGTATATCATAACAGAAAATCACTCAAATTAAGGAGGATTGTGCGAAAGGTCTACAAATGAAGAAAAAGGATGCTTATCTATGAGTGCTTTCTTTTGCTTTTGTTTTATTTTCTTGGACAATGATGTATTAATTATTTTATTGTAATTTGACATTGTTTAGGTATTTATGATTTTTAGAGTTACTTTGATCTTTTGATTAATTGATTATTATTCTTGGTATTTAATTACTTGTGCTAATTACGAGATTAGTTGGTTATTGTTTTTCCATTAACTTGCTTGGACAAAGGGGTTGATAGTGGTCTCAATTCATTAATTTCATAGTTGTTCTCTCTTAACTTGCTTGGAAAAAGGGGTTAATTGCTAAGAATTGGGTAATTAAAGGTTAATTGATGTCTACCAGGATATGGATTCATTGGTTAATTTCATGTTTTAAGTTTGCCAGGATATAAAAATTTAAACAAGGATTGTGTTTAATGTATCTTTTGGGTAAATTAGTTGAGACAGGATATGTAATGCTAATTTGTCTGGAAGATAGTGATTTCATGGATTGGAAAAGAAGTGAATCTATCTTAATCCTTCATGATACCAAGAGAATAATTCGTTATGATAATGATTGAATACTTTAAGGTCATGTTTGTCAAAATAATGGTTTAAGTTACATAATTCTCCGTCCTTGACATGTATATTTTACTTTATTTTATTTTATTTTTCTTTTTATTCTTTTTCACTTTATTGAGTCAGTTAAACAATGAAAGAAACGTGATTATTGCATACTTGTTCCTAGAGGATCGACATTCGTTTAAACCCTATACTATGCTTAATGATGAGTACGCTTGCTCATATGTTTAATTTGGAGTTAACGTTTTAATTTAAACTTGATTAGAAATGTACTTATTTTTATATGATTTTTATATCCAAATCTATATATAAAAACACTCTCGAAAAGGTATAGGATCAAGAACTGAAACAATTCACATTTCCTAAGAGACAAGATTGGCAAAATGCTCTTCAATTGACCTCTAACCCGATTGCCCTCAATTCTCTCTGCTATCATGAATAAATCTAACTTTCTCTTTTTGCAGTTGAACAATTTAATTTTCTATCTTTACTTATGCACAAGCCTATCTACTTAAATTCTGAATACTTCATATCTATATATATTCTTTTTCTTCTGCTTCTTTCCTGTTATTTCTTTTTTTTATTGATGACAAAGAGGGAGAAAAACATAAAAATGATTAGATATGGTTAGGATAGTTTTCTGCTGGAAAATGTTGGGATAGTTTCTGCATAAGATTTGCTTATAATTGTGAGAGTTAAAGCTAAATGCTTGGGAAATATTGGGATAGTTTTCTGCTGAGAAATGTTGGGATAGTGTTTGTATAAGATTCTGCTTATAATTGTGAGCGTTACAATTGGCTCCGTCGACTGGGTTGTGATTATTCTACTAATTTATTTGATTATCTATCTATGTAATAGTATACTATGCTCTTTGTTCCTAATTGTTAAGAATGCATAACTGATTGACGGTTTGCCTAACAGTCCTTGAGTAGTAAATTTACTTGAGGGAAACTTTGTGCTTTAATTTAATATTTTTGGATGAACTGCTTGATATGAATATTGATCATATGTGATCTCAGTTTGTTGATATCCAAATTGGACACCAATTTGCTATCCTGAATTTCGTCCAAAAGTACTCTTTTTGTAATAAAGGTATCTTTGAGACTAGATTGATAAGATATTTTTAAGTGATTCTGTGACAATTTCATTGATAAAAATTTTAGTTAGATGGATTGCTTCATATATGATCAAAACTTTTTGAGAAAATAAAGATAGATCAAAATTCTAAAAATACATTATCTCGTGCATTATGTCAGGGGGTGTTTTGGACTCTTATTTCTTTGATCTAAAAATCTTGTCCAAAAAGGTTTTCTTAAAAAAATTCATGTAATACCCCACTCAAAACCACCTTTGACCTATAGGAAAAAAAGTCATGCATTGCATAGAATTTTGCATTTCATGTGATGTTTTAAAAATTATGCTTGCATGGGTGCATGTGATTTTCAAGGTTGCTCTTGCATTAATTTATTTAAGGGAAATTATTGTGTTGTTGCATTAATTGGAAATTATTTTGAATAAAATTTAGTAGAGGAAATGGAAGGATGAGAACTAAGGAGAAAAGAATTTCTTAGAGATATATTAGCATTGGAGTTGATTTGGAATAGCGGTTAGGTTTGGTGATTATCCCTCGGTGACCTGAGTTCGAATCTTACCTCTTGTGAATCTTAGCTTTCTTTTTGAATTCTTTTTCTAGGTTTCTTCTTGCCTTGGTCGAAAAAACCCTAGCTATTCTCTTGAATTTTAGTGTCATCTTCTTATGGGATAAGTCTCCATATTTATCTCCTAAATTCAAGGATTTTTGATAAGGATCAAGACTAAATTTTATTTCAACTTTTATCTTCTTTGATTTTCAAAAATTCTAGCTAGAGCAATTAAATTCCAACTTGTTTTTAATTCATTAGATTTTATATTAGTTAGCTTGAATTAATTTGTTATTTTCCTAGCAAAATATCTTGTTGCTTTTGAACATAGAACCCTAGCTAAAAATTTGGAAATTTTTCCAACTTTGTGCCGCCACCTTTGGGGAATTCCTAGCTCAACACAAACTTTCCCAAGACTAGGGAATCTTATCCTAATCCTCTTGCAAATTAGGTTTTATTCTAATCCTAAACAAATCAGATTTTGTTCCTCATATTTTGCAGATTTTCGGCAAGCCTTGTGCATGCACAAACTGCACGAAAATCCTACACTCCTAAGGCCATCCAAACTCTTCTATACCTAAGTCAAATTCCCTAAAACACCCCTCACCAATTCAGATTATTTTAGCTACTCACATCAGATTTTTATCCCCTACAATTTTCAAAATTTCGGCCAGCTTGTACACAGGAATTTCGGCCAGCATAGTGCACAAAATTTCGGTCAGTTTGTGCACTCCATATCAAACGAAATTCTGCACTCCAAGACACACAAAAACTCCTTGTTGATTAAGCCAATTTACAGCACCTAAATCCCTCACTTTTCCTCTCTGATTTGTGGAAGAACAACAACTAAAACAGCCCAGGATTTTTCCTATTTTGTTCAGCAATTTTCGCATAGCACACACCCTTCTGGCACAGAATTTGGTTGTCAAAGCTCACTCAAACTCCTTCTAGTTTTGGACAAAAAAACCTGAACACGCATAGCCCTATCCTTGAGCACTATTTCGGCCAGCTTAGGAGAGCAACTTCAAACTGTTTTTCTGCTCTCAGCTCCTCTCAATTTCGGCGGCAATAAAAGTGCAACAAGCTGCAGTTTTTCGCCATTGCTACCAAAGAAACCTAGAGCCTTTAGGAGTCCTTCTTAGCATCACCTTCTAACCCTAAATCAAACTCTTCTAACCTTAAACCACAGCAGCCGCCTATTCCAACCTTACTACATGAAAAATTCCAACAAACTTCCTCTGCAATTTTCGAAAACTCAAGAGCAATCCTAGGCCAAAAAAAAAAAAAAAAAAAACCGAGCACTCCCTAAGGTAAGCAAAAGACCTCTCAACCTCTTGATTCCTTTCCTCCATTGATTCTTCTCTTTTTCCCCCTTGAATCATGCCACATAGAGGCTGATTTCATCTTCTTTCTCAATTTTCGATCAAGAAGAAGTAAAGAAGATAGCTTTCTCTCCTTCTCAAGCGAACTCGAGAGGGCCACCATAGAGGCATCGGGATCTTGTTAATCCGGTTGTCATAAGGTAAGGAAATTCTTATCCTTGATGACGTAATTAAGGTTTAATATGATTGATGATGTCTATGGGAGTATATTAGCATGATGAATGGGTTTGGTTGGGATGAATGAATATTTTGAGATGAGTATTATGTTAAGCATATTCGATGGATAGCAATGCTATGTTTTATTGTGATAATGATTATATGAATCTTGATGGTTAAGTCGAGACCTTTTTGATATATTGCTCATATCTTAGATGGGTATATGATTATGGTATGTTTATTTCATGGAACAGGAGGTTTAGTTGAAGCTAGATGATGAGTCATGATATTCTTAGAGGAATAAGTGAGTTTATATGCATGTTTGAGATGATTAAGTCATGATCATGATATTATGTGATTCTAGATCAGGAGATTGTTTGAAGGAAGCAAGCGGTTGATTTAATCTTGTTTATCTGGGGCATATCACGTAAGTCCTTGCATAAACCCTTTTTGTTAAATGCTTATAGTGGCAAGTCGAATGTTGTAAAGCTTTGTAAATTTATTGTTGAACTATGATCACCTGGATTGTAAACGTGGATGTTTATTCTCTAAACAGTTTTGACAAACTAATGACTTTATCAAGAACTGTTCTTTTTCTAAACGTTCTAGAAAACTCTTTTTAAAGAAAATCACGTTTTACAAAGCCACGGTGTGGAAATATTGTGAATCAGGAATTGACGGATATGTTCGTTGAGTACTCAATAAGGGTAGGCTAACAATACTAGTCTTGGAGGGCGTGAGTGAGTCTTCTGGCAGGTGGCCACCTCCAGAAGATAAGCTCCGCTTGAGAAGGCGATAGTATTGGTTGGTCAGGCCGGTCCAAGCTAGCATTTGTACCTGGTAAGGTATTATTTATTTTCCCGGCATGGACACCCAGATGGTTTTGTTGGGTGTAGAGATGGAGGAGTATCTCACCCGGTGAGCTGTACACTCACCTTTGATCAGAACACCCAAAGTGTGGTGCCTTGACCGCTTTCTTATCATGGGGCTCAAAGTGTGCACCACGATGGTTTATTCGAGTGGATGATTTATTTTGTACAAAGTGTGACAATGAGAAAACTCTACTCCTTGCAAAAAGAAATTATTTATGACTTGCCAATTATTTCTGTAAATATTTTCAACTATGCATTCACGAACTGTTCAAAGTACTATGTGCACACACATGACTTACTGAGATGTTAATCTCATACTATTTTATATCATGTTTTCAGGGAATTGATTATGCTGAGCAAGCGGGATGTGTAATAGTTGAAGCTTTTGTTATTCTCATTATATTTTGAGAGACAAATGTTGATTTATGCTTCTGGAACTAATGGTTTCTTTTATTTAGTTTTGCTCCAATTTGAGCCTGATGTAATAAGAGTTTTCTTTTATTAATCTAAGTTTAATTTCTTGGGTTTGTCTTTATGTTGTACCTCGTTTTAAAGACTCCTTGTCCTCGAGACGGGGCGACATCCCCGCCCTTTTTAGGGTACGTAGTAGGGGGGTGTTACAATTCATACTGATTTGGACACACATCTTTTGGACATCCAAAACTCAGATTCAAAAAGGTTTTATACTCACTTTCACCAATATTTTAGATGTACGTTTTGGACGTACAAAATAGACTTCAGTTTTCCCTTATTTACAAATATTCATATGTGCAAATATTAAAGGGGAGTATCTCATCATAAAACTTATCTGCTATATCTATTTTATAAAAATCATTCATCGGTTATTTCTTTATGGAATAATCGTTTGATGGAAGGATATAGGATATGGAGGTAGGTTGAGCCATGCTTGTGAAGCTTATATATATTTTCTATCTTAATCTCATAAGAACTCTTTGAATTCTACAATGAGAGATTGTATTTCAATGAAAAATATTCTTATTTCTCTCAGTTAAACATGTTTATACAATTTTTTATTTCACAATCTCATCAAGTTTTGTCATCACTCAAAAAGGGGAAAATTATTAACTCTATGGGCTTTCTCCTATGTTTTGACTTATGACAAATTTTGATGTGGACTAACTTGTGTGATCTATATGTGATAAGACATGTTTGACTTTAGTTCTTCTAAGGCATTCAAATAAGATTGCTAAGCAACTCTTGAGCAATAGAATTCAAGAATGGGTGATTAAGATAAATTTCAAGCTTATGAGATTGCATACCAAGAAGTCCTTATGGACAAACTTTAGACTAGGAATTGTTATTAAGGTATTTCTTGTTAATTCCTATGTCTCTTTACCTTATGATTTAATTTATTTATACCTTGAAGCACACAAAGAAAAAGATTTCAAAGTTTTAAGTCTCAGAATTTTGGATTGAGTAGTTTGGATGATTCTGCATTCAAAAGATTCTTCCAAAATCATGTAAACTATGTCAAATCGTTTCTGCCTAAAAAAATGCTATTTTGGACTTACCTTTTGGATGCACCATCATCCGAAATATGAGTCCAAAATACGGGTAAATTTGACAGTAAAATTATAGTCGTTGGTACTTCACTTTATGTCTTTATATAAAGCCTCTAAACTTGATTTGACATAAGATTTTTGTGGTATCCTTCTAAGAAACACTCTTGCTCTATAGAAAACAAAAATATCCTTTATCAAAGTGATTCAAAATGAATTAGAATTGTGTCTAAAAGATAAAAGTGTTTGTGCTTTTTCCTTGGTGCACATCTGCTCAAACAAGTGAGCTTTTACTGTTCCATTGATATTCAATCTCTTTTCTATTACAAGGTTATAGTGTAAAACCCATTTGGGGTGAACCTTGATTTGAGTGGTTGATTGAGAGGTTTTGGAAAATCAAGTGTGGTGATCCTCTTTTGTATTTAGTGCATATTGATTCCATTAAGTTGGGTAAATGAAATCTGGTTGAAAATCTTTAAGTGTGGGCTTAAGGTAGTGAATGTAGATCTTGGTAGATTGAATCACTATACATTCTATGTCTCATTTCTCTGCATATAACATTGTATTTCTTACCTTAGTCTAAATCTGAATATTTCTCAAAGTTTCCTTGGATAGCTTTTCTCTGTTGCCATGAAGTTGGTCCAAGAAACTTGAAGAACATTAATATTCTGTATATCAGATTTTTTAAAAATTTTAGTTTGCCAAAAATCTTATTCACCCCCCCCTATGGTTTTTCAATTCCTATGCTGGCCAATTTTTAGGATGCTATTTGAACTACACAGAAACTCTGACCATGCTATTGTAGGTGTTTTGGTCCAAGAGAAGGACTCGATTGCGTTTGAAAGTCAGAAACTGAAAGATGCTAAAGAATGCTACAATACCAACAAGAAGGAGATGATGGCAGTCATTCATTATCTTAGACTTGGAAGCACTATCTCTTAGGCTCAAAGTTTATAGAAGTGATGGATAATATGGCCAATGCCTACTTTACACTTTGTTTGATTCATAAAGAGGTGGAGGAAAAGAAAAGAAAGGCAAAGTCACATAGTTACTTCCACTAGAGGAAATAGATTTCATGAATTTCCATATTGTTTAGTTGAGATGGAAAGAAAATAAATGAAAGATTTCCTATTGCATTAAATTTACTTTCATTTCCATTACATTTAGTATTTTAAGTATCAAAAGGTTTGAAGGAAAGGATACATTTGTCTTTTAATGTAATTCACTTCCTAACCCCTCCAAAATTGGGGGGAGGAAGAGAAGATTTGCTGAGGGAATGTACCTCCTCTCCCTCCCAATTTACTTCTCTTCCATATTTACCTCCAACCAAATATGGAATTTTCTCCATTTGCTTCTATATTTACTTTTTCCTCCTTAAATGCTTCCATTTTTTAGTCTAACTAAACATAAGTTTAAGTTCCACAAGAAACCAACTTCCCAAGTAAGCCTGTTGGCAAGAATTCTTGGTAGAATTTGATTTTAAATGGGTACACTAACTAAGATGTGACAATGTCATGGCAGAAACCCTAAGTTGAAAAATAGTAATAGAGTATGTGGTATTATTTTTCAAGAAGAAAGTTAAAGCTCAAGCTAAAGATAATGATGCGTATGAAAGGTTGTTGAAACAAGTTTCCATAAGAAACCGCTTGTCACTATTGTGTTGGAACAACCTACAGGTTGATAAGAACCATAGAGTCTATGTTTCTAGTGAAAGGGAACTTAAATGATAGCTCTTAAGGGAAACTCACAATGTTCGTGGGTTGCACACTTAAGCATCAAACAAAATACCTTGTTGTCCAATGGTTTGTCTAGTCAGAGATGGACAAAGATGTAGAGGCCTACATCAGGTCCTGTTTGATATGCCAACATGAGTACATACAAGGTGTAAAGGAAAAAAAATGCCCCGAAAGGGGTAGCCGAGTTGGTCAAGTAAAGAGCGCAACGACTGGAATGTCACGAGTTCGAATCCCATGGAATGCCTATTGGCCTCCTTAGTTGAGCCGATTAGTCAGAGCTTGCCTAAACTAGTTTACATCTTCGTGCTTCTTTACTGGGCTACTGGGATGGGATCGATATATTCATATGTTAACCAGATTAAATCCTATAAGTATGTAAAAATGTACCATACCTTTGTAGATATCGTCTTCAATAATACGATTCTTGAAGTCTTTGGCCTTCGATAGTGCTCCAGACCCCCGAGCTTTCTTCAATGTAATCTCCTAGAACTAGAAAATCGCTAATCGTATTTTTCCTCTCTTTGTAGAGGGTGGACTCACACAAAAACTAAGAGAATATTATTTCTCACGTATATTGAAAATAGAGTCATAAAATAATATGTGTAGTTGACTCTACCTCAAAATATGAATCCTGATAGAATAAGAAAAGTATAGTTAAGTACAACTATTTTTATTTATCATATTCCATCTCAAATACGATTTTTTTATTTCCTTCGATTTTTATTAATAAATTATAAATATTTATTATTGTCCCATAATTAGGGGCCAGTGAAAGGACCTAACCGGATACGGTTAAATTAAGCTCCAATAAATTTTTTGTCAACAAAAAATAATTTATTAATTACGTTCTACTCCACTAAAAGAATGTAATTGTACTCTTAAACTAATTACAATTATTGGAGTCAATAATTATATCCTTATGATTGATCGATCCAACAAATTACCCTTGTCGATCAATATAATACTTTGAATGAAGCAGTATGACCATAGTGCCCCTTATTCAAATCCTCAATCCTCATCTTCAATTTGACAATACCATATGACCACATCACACTTACAAATTGAATTCAATAGATACTATTGAATTACTGAGCTCAAATTTAACTGTCCCTTAGAAGAACTCATGAGGAAATAATCTTACCTATTAAAAGTGATGGATTCCATATTGCATAGTAATTTCATATTTATTTCACTTTAATTCTCAAGATACCGAGATATTGATTATTGAGTTGATCTCACTCTTTGATAACTCAAGGAACTTCAAGTTAGTAAATATAAATAATTATTTGCTCAGAATTAAGGTATTATGTATGATAATATTTTAATATTTTATTTGTGTGGTCTATTTCATAAATAAACATTGATGGTCCATCCAATATATTAAAATATATCATTAATTTTATTACCAAAGTCAAAGATAGACTTCAATAAAATTAAGATGATTTCAAATTTATTTTAGATCGCGGATAATTTATTTCGAATCAAATTATAAATCAAGAATTTTTGTGTTTAACAAATAAACACTTAATTTATAATATCTAAATAATTCATGGACAAACCAGACTTATACATATAAATATATAAAAATATAGTTTATTTAATTTAAAATACAAATATTGTATTTACTCAATAGACATATCTAACAAAATTCTCCCACTTGTCCTAGAGTAAATGAGACATGTCAGAAATACCCATACTTTCTATATGAATTCCAAAAACAGTAACAAGTAAATTGTTAGTAAAACAATCACCAAGATTTTCAGTAGAAGAAATCTTGCATCTTCTTACATCTCCACGTTGAACAATCTCCCTAAATAGGTGATATTTACGTTCAATGTGCTTACCACACTGATGGCTGCGTGGTTCTTTTGCATTTGTCACTGCACCATTGTTGTCACAGTATAAACTAATGGCTGGAGATGCAGAAGGAACCACCTCAAGTTCTATCAAGAACTTCTCTAACCATACTGCTTCTTTAGCTACCTCACAAGCCGCCACATATTCAACTTCCATTGTAGAGTCAGCAGTACAAAATTGGTTGATACTTCTCCACACAACTGCACCGCCACCTAAGATGAAAACAAAGCCTAAAGTGGACTTGCAAAAATCTCTATCAGCTTGACAAATTAGAATTAATGTAACTTATAGGTACTAATTCTAGAGTTAAGTAAACTAGCATATATCCTCGAGTTCTGTGAAGATACTTGAATATATGCTTCACTGCTTTCCAGTATTCCAATCCTGGGTTTGACTAATATCTACTGACCATCAAATAGTACGACAAATGTCTGGACGAGTATATAGTATAGCATACATTAGACTTCCAGGAATCGTTTCAAGTACTCAACTACATAGCGTTAGCATAAATAAGACTTCCAAGAACTCGTTTCACGTACTCAACTTTATTAGGAGTTTTAGGACTATGCTTCTGAGATAACTAAATTCCATGTCTGAAAGGCAATTGACTTTTCTTGGAATTCATTGAAAATCTTGCCAGTATTTTGTCAATATATGAGGCTTGGGATAAAGCTATATGTCTATTCTTTCTATCCCAAAGGATCTGAATGGTCAGAACATATCTTGCTTCTCCCAAGTCCTTCATATCAAACTGTTTACTTAACCAATTTTTCACCAATGTGAATATCCCTACATCATTTCTAATAAGAAGGATATCATCAACATACAGTATGATAAAAATCACCTTATCATCTATAACTCTCTTATAGACATAAGATTCATCAGGATGCTGACTAAAATCATAAGATTTAATGGCTTGATCAAACATGATATTTTAAGATCTAGACGCTTGTTTAAGCTCGTAAATGGACTAATTCAGTTTACAGACTTTATGTTCTTGACCTTTTTGGATAAAACCATCTAGTTGTACCATGTAGATACATTCGTCAAGATTTTCATTAAGGAATGCTGTCTTTACGTCCATTTACCATACTTCATATTCAAAGTGAGCTACAATAGATAAGAGGATTCTTATAGACTTTAGCAAGGCCACAGACGAGAAGGTTTCCTCATTGTCAATACCTTCTTGTTGGGTATAACCCTTAGCAACCAATCTAGCTTTAAAAGTTTCTATTTTCCTGTCTACTCCTCTCTTTCTTTTGTAGACTCATTTGCACCAAATAGGTTTTACTCCATTAGGTAAGTCTACAAGTTCTCAAACAGAGTTAGTGTATATGGATTTCATCTCTGAATCCATTGCACTATTCTAATCGTCTGCGTCTATATCTTCTATAGCTTTTTTATATGTAGTGGGATCCTCTTCTTCCTCAAAAGAGATTGCTTGAAAAGCTTCTCTATAGAGTAAGTATCTAGAAAGACGTTAAATGACTCTCCCACTACGTCTAAGCTGTGGAAATTCTTGGATGATTGGACTTTCCTCCTTCTTGTTGACTGGAACTAGATCTGTTGATTCCTTAACGACTGGAATTTGAATAGGGGCAGGAGGTTCTTCCACTCTATATACCGAAGAGCCAGTGAGTATAGAATGTGTAACATCTATTTCTCTCCCACTGGAATTGGTATGTTAAGTGGCATAAATACGAATCTACCACGTGAATCTTGAGTATGGGTTTCTATAACCATTTGTTTGGGATTATCTCCCTTGGTTTCTTCCAAAATAACCCTACTCTTGGATCCACGTTCTTCTAAGTACTTGTCCTCTACAAAAACTGCATTTGTATTTACAAATATTTTCTTATCTTGCGAGTATAGAAGTATCCCCTTATTCCTTTTGGATACCCAACAAATAAACATAAATTTGATCTTGATTTCATTTTATCCATCTTTCCCTCTAGCACATATGCAAGACAACCTCAAATACGGATATGTGTTAAATTAGGCTTTCGCCAGTTCCACAATTCCAATAGAGTCTTAGGAATTAACTTAGATGGAACCATATTCAATATATATATTGCAATTTGTATAGCATATCCCTAAAAAGATGTACTGAGTGTAGAAAAGCCTAATATTATTTTGACCATGTTTAACAAGGACTTGTTTCTCCTTTCTACAACTCTATTTTGTTTAGGAGTGCCATGTGCACTTTGTTGGGATAAAATCTCATTTTTTGACAAGTAAGATCTAAAGTCATGGGATAGATATTATCCACCTCGATCTGATTGAAGTTTCTTAATGTTCTTTCCTAACAGCTTCTCTGCTTCTTATAGTGTCTTTGATTTAAGTGTAACCCCTATATTAAAAAAAATTATAATAAAGTTTCCAATCTAATCACATCAACTATAGGGTAATTATGAATGAATTAAACTTAAAATAAATAAATAAATAAAATTTTGATGCCCAATCTAGTAACCAATAAAACGTAGCCTTCCTATAGAGAGACCATTTAAAATGGTACGAAGCAAACGTTCATTTTATTAATGGGATAATAGGGGAGGTCTAAGGTTAATTAAAATTAACCATTTTACACTTAATTTTTTAATTTAATAAAAAAATATTAGTTTATTTACTTAGAGCAGTATTAATACAAACTATATGTCATGTTAACATGAATGAAATATAATTCAATTAAAATAATAAAATATAGTAAAAATTATAAAAAAAATAATTTTATGGCTAACCTAGACTAAAAAATAAAATTGCAAAATTACAATTAAAAATTTAATTGGCTAACAAAATATCTAACTCTTCAATCTTCTGCAATATTAATTGGTTGCAGCAAGCTTCAGTCATATGACTTCCAGTGGAGTAGTGGTTAAGTCACTTGCCTTTCATACCAAGACCTGGGTTCGAAAACAAGCAAAGCCAATGAGCATCCCTTTCTTTTTAATAAAAGGAAATGGCCTAATGCCACTGGGCTGCTGTTGCGTGGCCTACTAGGCTAGCATAGTCACTAAGCCGCGAGTGCTGCGGCCAGGCCACGCCAACGCCCACCAGGCCAGCCTAAATTATTCGAAATTTATTTTCTTCGCTCCATAAATTCAGCGTCCAAATTTACAATTTTTTAACATAAAAATAAAATAAAATAAATCAAAAGAAAACTCAAAAGGAAAACATGGAGACATAATCCATCCATTTTATTACAAGACTCGATAATACTTATACATATTCACTGAATAAAAAACTATGACCATAACATTATTTTGAATAGAATTAATCAAATCATCTATCATGAACATAAATGCATTATTTCTATACTGCTCAACTAAATATATGCATAAAAGATTTAATCTTAACATATAAATCATATCAAAACCTGGCTCTGATACCACTTATTGGGATGGGATCGATATATTCATGTGTTAATCAGATTAAATCTTATGAGTACGTGAAAATGTATCATACATTTGTAGATATCATTTTTAATAATATGATTTTTGAAGTTTTTGGCCTTCGGTAGTGTTCCAGACCCTCGAGACTTCTTCAATATAATCTCCTGGGACTAGAAAATCGCTAATTGTATTTTTCTCTCTTTGTAGAGAGTGGATTCACACAAAAATTGAGAGAATTTGCTTCTCATGTATATTAAAAATAGAGTCATAAAATAATATGTATTATTGACTCTACCTCAAAATACAAATTCTGAGAGAATAAGAAAAGTATAGTTTGGTACAACTATTTCTACTTATCCTATTCCATCTCAAATACGATTTTTGGTTTCCTGAGGTTTTCATTAATAAATTATAAATATTTATAATTTATTATTATCACATAATTAAGAGCCACTGAAGGGACTTGACCGGATATAGTTAGACTAAGCTCCAATAAATTATTTTGTCAACTAAAAATAATTTATTAATTACATTCCACTTCACTAAAAGAACGTAATTGCACTCTTAGACTAATTGAAATTATTAGAGTCAATAATTATATTCTTATGATTGATCGATCCAGCAAGGGCCACAAGCGGGCTTCACCTAGTGTGCATCAAAAAGAGTAGCGGCTGTAGGCTGCTCCTTGACCTACAGAAGGTGTAAAGGAGAAAAAAAAAATGGCTAGTCTACTTCAACTATTGTTGATTCAAGATCATCGGTAGCCGTCTATTTCCATGGACTTTATTATTGGATTCCCCAAGGTGAATTGTATAGTTGGTATCCTGGTTGTGGTTGATGGGTTGCTCAACTCTACGGTTTTATTGGTACACCAAAATCATGTCTTATTGAAGTGGATTTTGAGTTCCTCCACAAAATTGTGGTCAAGTACATTAGTCTACCAGAAGAACATAATTAATGACTGTGAACTAAGGTTCACTAGAGGATTTTGCATCATATTGTTTAAAATGTTGGATTTGGAGCTTAAGTTCTATACTACTAAACATTCAAAAATTGTTGGCTAACAGATAGAATGAGTGAGGCGTTTGAAGAGTATTTGAGCCACTATGTTGGGGAAAGCCAGAAAAACTACGTGGTGTTGCTAGAAGTTCCGCGGTGTTGCTACAACCTCCACAAGTTGTTGGAGACTTAGTCCCTTCAATTAATCAAATGGGCAACAACCTATAACTCTCAATGAGATCACAATTCAACACAACATCAATGAGTGTCCAACAACCTACAGACTTGCTCAAGCCAAGCAAGAATTGATTAATGAAGCTAATGATAGCCTAGCTATTGCCTAATATCAGGTGAAGAAGTATGTTGATCAAGACCAACAAGATGTTCAGTTTCAATTTAGGGACCTAGGGTAGATGGATACCACATTAGAACTTGTTGAGTATTTGTGGCAATTCTTGAGGACAAAGAAAGAAATTATATATAATATGAATATTCCACCCAAAATCTTTCTTTTAGCCCTTGTTTGGATGGGGTGGTAAGTGGAAGGAAAAGATGAGAGAAAGTATATTTGAAAAGAAAGTAAATATTTACTTCGTTTAGTATGGTATAAATATAGAGGGGGGTAAGTGTGTAAGTATTCCCTTTCCCCTACATATCAGATTTTTTGCACTTCTCATTTTCTCTATTATGAAAACCAAAATGACATCAAGTTTTTCTAACTTTTTCATTTTTTTCTTATTAAATTTTTATCTCCTTCTTTTATTTTTTTCAACTTGTTAACTTCTACATTTTATTTTAAAATTTTCCCACCATTTTTATACTCTCTATCTTTTTTCATCACTCTTTCTAGCAATAAAGCAAATATTTTTTGTTTGTTTAATATTAATTTTCTTCAAAAATATTAATATCTTATCTAATAAATTATTAATGATTTGTCAAATAAATAATATTTTACCTCAATCTTATAATATAACTATTACTGCACTTCTAATCATACGAAACAAATAAAAATAAATGAATTTACTTCTCTAGTAGTATAGGTATAATACTAAATTTAACAAAATACCTTCCCCTTCACTTTTCAATAGAACCAAATAAGAATAAGCATTTATTATTTACTTCCCTTCCACTTATACAAAAAATAAAAAAAAACAAAAGTAAATATGATTATTTCTACTAAGGGAAGTAAAGGTGCTTCTCCCCTTCCCTTTCCCCTCTTTCTCCCCTTCTATGAACTAAACAAAGCATTAGTTCAAAAGTTTCAGACTTACTGAAAGACTAAATAGAAACCTTTAACAAGGTTTTAAGCTCTTAAGTAAAGGAAAGTCTGTAAAGGGGAATTTCTCCTAAAGGTGCCATTAGGCACCCTTAGCTAGTTAAACACTTAGGTATTTGACTGGTATTGGGCATACTAGGGACCCACGACCAATAAGGATCATGTAACACCCCACTCCCTAGGTACCTAAATAGGGCAGGATGTCACCCCGTCCAAAAGACCAGGAGTCTTTATAACGAGGTACAAAAAGGAAAAAAACTGCTAAATAAAATTAAAGGAATAATTTCATTACATCCGGAAGTAGAAACTTATATAAGTCTGGAAGATCAAAACTAACAAACGTCTCTTGAAATAAATTCAAAATATAAATAAATAAATAAATTGGAATTCATCTCCTAACATTCCACCCTAGTCAATATAAGTAATCCCTTGAAATCATGAAATAAAAGGTGTGAGATTGACATCTCAGTAAGTCCCAGTGTGTAAGTGTCAATTGAAACCATTTCATGCATGCAGGTTTATCCAAATCAAAAAATCGTGTTTGCAAGTCAATTTCATCAATAACAGTTATACCAAGGAGCCTTGCTTAATAAATCCAAAACAGTTTACAATAAATTCTCGTTTCATCACATTCTCATTTTTTAGGGATTAGCAAATGATTCAACAATATAGTAACACAATCCATATCATGGTTACCACCATGATAGCTTCCCAATGTATTCTTTCAACAATGAGCAGTGGGGGATCCACCCACTAAGTGAGATACTCCTCTATCTCTACACCCAATATTCTGGTTGTCCACTCTGGCTCAACAATGTCCACATGGACCAATTTTGCTAGCTTGGACAGCCTGACTAAGTAGTAGTGTCACCTCTCTAAATTGAGTTTATCTTATGGACGTGACCTCCTGCCAGAAGACTCGCTTTTACTCTTCGAAACTAGTACTACTAGCCTATTCCCGCTGAGTACTCAATGCTCCCCAATTAGGGGTAGAATTATTTTTCCTTTTTTGAAAGTCTTCGATTAGTTTAATTGCAAAACGTGATTTTCGTAATAGCATTTTCAAATCGTTTGACAATAGTGTAAGAAATCATTTTTGTGTTTGAATAATTAAAATTTAGTAAACTCGTTTTGAAAATAAAACATCCACATTTCCAATCCAAGTATAACAACAATCCAGTATAACTCCTCATTTTTAGTTAAGTCTCAATCATTGTGTCAAAATATCATATTAACATCAATTCCAAATAACATTGTAAAAATTGCTTACAAATATGTAACTTGTATCAAAACGGTTACACAGGGACTTACTTGGATAAATCACAGCTAAATCCAACTCAATCGATTGCTCTTATTTTCACTCCTTTATTATCTAGAGCAAATAATCTCATAATTAGGATTTAATCATTCCATTCATTATTTCATACCATATGACTCTCCATGATCTCCTTAATCACCTAATTAATCTATAGTATCTAAAGACTTTAATTCATTACATCACATGTATAACTACCCCTTTACCATTCTATTGATCATAACCATGTATTGATCTAAATCAATTCACCATATGACAACTTCTATATTAAACTAGCATAAAATCATCATAAACAGTCCCATAAACATTTAAAGATCTCATCTTTGTTTATTTAGCATAGATCTAAATTCATCATGACAAGATACATCAATGTCCTATCCCATACATGCTTTGTCTATGGCTTACATCAACATATTCATCAATCTAATTTATTCTTACTTTTATGCTAGACTCCATAAGCATCCTTAAGCTAATATTTTAAAGTTTAAGACCATTTAAATCAGTAAAGATAGGATCTTGATTACCTCCTGCGATTTAGACTTAAAACACGGCAACTCATTGTTAACTAGGTTGAGTTCAATCGATAGTTGAAAAGTTTGGTCCCCTTAGATGACCTTGATCGAAACTCACCAAGGAAGGGATAAAATTATTCCCTTATGAACATGATTTAAGGGAGAAAAAAGGAAAAGAATGATGTAAGAAATGAATAGAAGAGTTGAAGATCAATTACCTTGTAGAGAGTTTCGATTTTATCTTTGTTTTTGGGGTAAGCTGGCCGAATTTTGGAGAGGTTGAATGCTGGTTTTTTCATGAGTTTGAGGGGATAAAAGGGTGGGGATTTTTGTGGTTTGCTAGATAGAAAAGTCTAGGGTTTGGTATTTAGAAATTTGGAGGAGTTCTACCTTGTTATGGAGTCTTGATTACAAGAGACAAGTTAGACAGCTTGAGTTCTTCTATGGGTGCCAAAATTGGACAGAAGTTTAGGGCTGATTGCTGCTGTATTTTTGCAACTTATGATGGCCGAAATTCTGGACAGAAAGTGGGAGGAAAATCTGGACAGAATGAGTGAAGAAATCTGGTTGGTTTTGGTCTCTAGAGTGGCAAAACAAAAGAAGAAAAAGAAGCCTTTGTGTAGCTGAATTTTGCTTGCTTGCTGGAGGAGTTTTTGTGCAGGTTTTTGCTGAGAATTTCGTGCAGAATAAGGCTGATTTTGGCCAAAATTTTGAAGGAATTGGAGGGAAATTTTCTGGTATTTTTTTGGCTAAAACAAAGTCCGAGCTGGTTAAGGTTTTCTTGGATAACCCTAGCTAGGTTTTAGGGAGTTTTAGTTGAACTATATTTACTCTAAGTGTGGCAGCAGCTTTGATGAGATTTTCCAGAAAAATATGTGAAGAAATTAGGTTATTTATTTAAGGAATAATTTAATTAATTCCCTATATTAATGGGAGTAATTTTTTAAATAGTTAATAAATAATTATATTGTGAGAAAAATTCTGGTTTCCTACTTCCTTGAAACTACCGAATTCTTCTTTATTTTTCTTCCTAAATTTTCAAAAATCATCATCTTATCCAAGAGATAAGTACTTACTTTAAAATCCAGATTTTATCCTTTTATTTCCTTTTTAAAAATTATCTAAATAAAATTAAAATATGGATATTTATCCCTTAAAAGGTGGCGGCTACCACATAACACAATACCTATAGATTTTTATATATTCTATCTCCTAATATATTACCTAGATATATCTTTTAAAATCTTGATTAATAATATTTAATATTCTCTAAAAGATTATGATAAGATATTAGGAATAAAATTTAATTTATTCTCAAATATTTCCCAAGATAAATCACACTCCTAATTTTTAGGAAATTGGTTCCAAGGTGGCGGCAAACCTAGGGTGTTTCGGCTAAGGGAAAAAAAGGTTAGGGAAGAAGAAATCAAAAGAAATGAAAGAATTTAAAGTAGTTAGGAATCGAACTCAAGCCCATCAAGAATTAAATTCCAAACTTTATCCACTAATCCACATTAATTTTTGGTAACTATTCTCCTAATAAATTTTCTTGATTCCTACTTACTTGCTCCATCCTCTTCCTAATATATTCTCCTCAATAAAATAAAACTCAACTAACTCCAATGACACAACCACTTTAAAAACAAATTAATTCATGCAACAACATGCTGACATTTTCATGAAAATAGTTCAAATCGTCAAGTGTAGTATAAAACAATGTGACATGCATAACTTTTCCCCACTTACTAAAGATGGTCTAATACGGGGTATTATAGACCGGATTTAGACATCAATGCCAACAGGAAGTGGACATCAAGAGCAAATATATTGGAAGCCAATAAATTTAAGGGAATAAGTCAGGTAACTGCGGGCATGTTACCAAGCAATTGGGAACCTTAGGCAATGGGTGCCTAGTAGAAGGGTAGTTAATGTAGCTCTAAATGGTTCCTAAATGACTAATAGCTAAAGGTTATCTCTTAGCATTGAGACTTCCTATTAGTTGATGTTCTCTAATGTTTAGATCTTTGTAGCCTATATAACTTGCTGTGGGCAAGATGGCTAAAGGTTGGATAGAGTATATAGATGTCCATATAATACTCATGTTGTAATATTTTTCTTTTATCTGAGTGAACAATTAAGGTTAACCATTGCTGAAATTCTATGTTTGTTTAACATTTTAGCACATTGTTCCCATTTTTTGGACTAGAAGTCTAATTAAACAAGTAGACTATTAGGCTATATTGGTGGTACACAGAAACCTTCGTAATATGTGGTATAAGAGACTATGGCAGACAAGAGCACGAGCTAGGTAATTGCAAAGTAGTTTTCCAAGTAGCTGGACATCAATAGGTGATGGCTGCCAGGTAGACAGTATAGTTTAAAAGAATTGTTGGGTAATTCCATCAATTGGCTACCAAGGGCTGCATCATTTTATGTCTAGCTTTCCTATTGGCTGATGTTCCTGGCTAATGCTTAATTAGATTCGTGTGGTTAATAAAACTAGCCACAGTCTGGCTGGCCAAAAGGAGACAAAGTGGGAGTTGATGTTAGATTTACAGCTGTGGAAAAACTTTACTATAGGCAAAGTAGGAAGACTTTGTTGAGAGACAAAGTAGGAGTCTTTGTTAAAAATACAATATTGTTATTAAAGACATAGTCTGACTCATGATAAGGATATTGGGTGATAAGATTTGAGATCGTTATGGGCAAATGATTTGGGTTTCCTTGGGAAAAACTTTGGTTTTGTATAACATTGTAGTTGTCCTTATATTTGTGAAAATAATATATGGTTGAGTATTTTGCCCATATCCTATATGCCTTTATGTTTACTGTTTCTATTTTTGCATGTTTCCGCTTTGTTTTGGGAAGGACCCACTAAATAGTAATGGTTAGTTAAGTAATGATTTTCTTATCACTGCAGTGTATGTGTAATATTTTTCACATTGTGATAACAGTTGCTAATATTTGAAAAAATATTGAAGTAGTTTAACTTCTAATTTATAGTTTTTTTTTAATATGGGGTTTGGTCTGAACCCTTACCGGATTTATTAGAAGGAGAAAACTGAAGAGAGTTTTACATGGAGAGAAGGGAGTTTCATCCTATCTAAATTACATAGACTTTTTGCATCTCTAGGCAAGTCAGAAAAGTGAGTAATTAAAGAATAAGGACTGAGTACAACCCAAATTAGCCATGTAGACTGCAACTTGGTTAGCTTCATGAAAAAACATGAACTAGTTTTAGGGAGGTAAATTTTCTCAAGAGAAGAATAATACATTGAAAAATCTATCTATACTGCTAGGGAAATGCTTTAGAACTAAGAAACTAATTACATAAAGCTAACAATTCTATCTGAACAAAAAAAATACTGTTAAGCCTCTTCTTGAAACAAAATTTAAGTCCATGCAGCAGACCATACATCTCAGCCTCCATATTAGAACAAGCCCTAAATGCTCACTGAAAGCCAAAATAAACAAACTAGTAGGCATTCTTACAACAGCTCCTACTCCCACTAAACTTTGGTTTCTCTTGAAGCACTGTAAATCTAGCATGTAAACCTGACCAATATACTAGAATAACTGAGACAGCTCTTATTGAGAACCAAGTAATGTTGAGATGAGCCAAAGCATCAACCAGAGAGAAGAGAATAGTAGCAGATGAACACTAATAAATTTCGTCTTGATATTAAATCAAGAAGAGGTTAGAGCAGATGCGGCAATAGTGGAAGGTACTTTTACTATTTAAGGATGCTCTATTAATGCTTTAATAGATCCCGGATCTACACATTCTTTTCTAAACAAAACGTGTGCATATCATTTAGGTTGGGATGGAATTAAACTACCTTACAGTTTGTTAGTGAGTGCCCTTTTGGGGAAAAAGGTGCAAGCAGATATGTATGTGTAGAGTTGTGAAATCGGAGTTGGGAGAGAGAATTTAGAAGGAGATCTCATAGTTTTAACTATAGATGATTATGATGTAATTTTGGATATGGATTGGCTACCAAAGCACGGGACAAAAGTGGATTGTAAAAATAAGTTTGTGCAATTTATCAGATCTGGATGTGATGTACTCGAATTCAATGGTACAAAAGGAATTGAGATTTTTGATAGTTGGAGCTAAGGCCCTTAAGTTGTTGAAATAGGGATGTCGTGGATATCTGGCCTACATAATAAACAAGCCAAATGATAAGTGTGTGACACCCCGCTACCTAGGCACGCCAGGGCCGGGGATGTCGTCCCGTCCAAAGGACAATGGGTCTTTATAACTAGATCACACAAATGAAATAGCGAAAAATAAATGATAATTGAACTTAAAATTTATTACATCTCAAAATAAATATCAATCTAAGACTAAATCCCAAAATACCAAAAACAAATTCGTAATAAAATTTATCCACTTTCACCTCCCCAAAACATTACACAAAAATAAATCATCAGAAAATCTTCCAAAGCAGGCATAATCTAGCTACTCATCCTCACAGCAGGATCGGCCTGAAATCATGGTAAAATGGTGGTCAGACAGAAATCTCAATAAGTCCGTGTGTGCTTTGGGTGTTCAATGAAAATAGTTCGTGAATGCAAAGTATAAAATTCTTTATAAGAGATAATTGGCAAGCAATAAACATTAGTAAAAAATAAGAGTGATGTTTTGGCATTTCCAGCCATACATAATTTATAAAATCAACCACTCGAAAGAAAGGATTACGGGTTACCACACGTTGAGCCCCATAACCGAATGGTCAGCATGCCACACTTTGTGCATTCCGCCGGTCAGAATGTCACACTTTGTGCAGACTGACAAAAGTAGTTGATCGGCCTACTGGACAAGATACTCCTCTTTCTTTAAACTCAAACAACAACCGGGTGTCCATTCCGGCAAAATACAGTCACTTGACTGAAAAAAAATGCTGCTAGCTCGGACTGGCACGACTTACTGGACTGTCGTCTTATCCAGGAAGGACTCACCTCTCAGAGGTGGCCACCTACTGAGAGACTTACCCTAACCCCTCAAAGACTAGCCCAGTAGTCCACCCTTATTGAGTACTCAACGTAACATATCCCACTTGGAAAAAAAAATGAACAAAACATAGTTCCACTTGAACATGGCAATTAAGGGTTTCCAAAGTCTTTGTCAAAATCAGTTTTAGAAAGAGTTTTGAATTTGAATAAATCTGTTTATTGGTTTTCAAATAATTTGTTTGACGAAAATAAGACAGGAGACAATCCTCAATTACCTTTACAAAGATGAGTGTCCATGCACTCTACATTTGGCTTGCCATAATTAAACAATTTTCATCAATTAGGTTTTATGCAGGAACTTACCTGATTCTTGCTCACAATAAAAAGGTCCCCAACTGCTGACCTAACCCCGCATGGGCAAATACAAACCACAATCAAACTCAAGCCAAAAATTCACTTTCTCAATTTAAACAACTCAACTTACTACTATCATGATCCTAGTGTCCCAAGCTTTAAGGCCAAATAATAAGTAAATAGGTTTATAAGTTAAGGATAATTTGATATTTAAAATAATTAATGTTTTGGGAAATAACTACTAATAAGTTAAAGGTTTAAATATTGCTAAGAAAATTTAGAGTTTATTTGATGAAGAGTCTTAGGTGGTTTTTAGGAAAAATAATGATTTATTAATAATTTAGCTGTTAGAAAATAATTGATAACTGAAGATAGTTGAAAATGAATTTTAATGCTTGGAAAATAATAAATAAGTTTTAATAGGTTTTGATTAAAAGATAATAATTAAATTTTAATAATAAGTATTTTACTAAATATGATTATTTTAAAAAAAAGGCTTTAGTTGATTTCATTATTTTTATATAATATCGATATATTTTATTTTTCTATCAAAACTATTATTTATTTGACTAAAATATTCTTTATATATATAATAATCCAAATCCACCATTCCTAGAGTTTTTTTCGAAATTACTAGCAAAATCATATTATTAAATATTTTATTCATGAAATAAAAATTAGCTTAGGGACAACTAGATCATGATCATATTTCCATGGCTATTCACAATCATGAACATATACAATCCTTCAATTCATCAAATCATCCAAATCATACATACAAGTATAGATCTCAATTTATCAAGACATGATCTAACCCCTACTAGCATAAATATGATCATGGCTTCAACAATCCAACATGAATATAAACCCTATTCACCAAAGGTGATATAATCTCTAGCATACTTAATCATGGAGGCATGCATTAAACCTCAAATCATCATACAATCAACCAAGATAATCCATCCATGCATAAATCCCATCTCCTTCATATTCATACATATATTCATGCTTCAATCTCAACAATACATACTCAAATCCTATCCACAATCCACCTTCTATCAACATTATCCTAGAGACATGAATCTAAAATTAAAAGAAGGGTTAAAAGAAAGCTTACTTGCTTGATGAATTCCCTTGAAGGAGTTTTGAATAAGTCTCAACTCCTAGATGTCTAAATCCGACCAAATAAGGTGAAGGAAGCATGACAATTGGAGAAGAAACCATCCAGCCAAGGAGGAGAGAGATTCGGCCAAGAGAAAGAGAGAGAGAGAGAGAGAGAGAGAGAGAGAGAGAGAATTAGTGGGTTTATTCATATATATATATTCATTAGAGATCACGTTTAGAGAAGATGGAGTTGTTAGAACAAACATACCTTGATGGTGTTCTTGAGCCTTTACAAAATTTCTGGTTTTTTATCCAAACTAGCAAGTTGGATTTTGGAGTTTGATGTTAAGACTGGTGTTTATGGACTCACGGCAGTGAGTAGATAAATTTTAGAGTTTTTAGAAATACTTTGAAGTGATTTGGATAGGTATTAGGTGAAAGGAAGAAGTTGGTGTTCTTGGTGTGTTGTGTGTGTTCTTGAAGGTTGAAGGGAATTGAGAGGTTTTTATTTGCAGTTGCCGAAATTCTGCAAGAATTAGGGCTAGCCGAATTTCTATAGGGTTTAGGAAGATGATTCTCTGGTTTGGAAGGAAAAGTAAAGGCTAGTTGTTGAAATCCTTGAAGAATATTTTTAAGAAGCAAATTTGGAAACTAAATATTCAAGAATATCTTGATTATTGGAGAGCTTTGGAAGTCTGCCATGGCCGACTGTTCTGAGCAGTATTTTGGTTGATTGAAAACTGGTTTAAGGAGACTTATGGTGGCCGAAAACAAGGAGCATATTGGTGAAAAAAAAGTCTGGTTATTTGAGGAATACTTTATGGAAGGTTGCTAAACTATGGTGGCTGGAATTTTGGTAATCAATCAAGCATGATTGCAGGGATTTGTTAGAGAGATTTTCGGGCAGCCATGACTGAATTTCGTGCAGAAGCTTAAGGGAGATAATGGAGCTCAATTATTGAAGGTTTAAGGGTGGTTTATGCAGAACAATAATGGGGTTTCAGCTAGGAGAGAATTAGGAAACAAAGCTGGACAAAAACCTGCATAGCATTTTCGCAGGCTGAAATTTTTCCTGGGCAGTTTTCGGCTGCCATTTTCCAGCCTGCTTGCAGAGAGTTTGAAGTGGAATTTTAGGGGCTTTTAAGGTTGGTTTCCAGCCTTCTTCATGAAGGAAAAACATAGCTAAGGTACTGAACAAAATTTGGAAGAAAATAGCTTGGTTTTGGACTCCCAAATGTGTAAATTTGCCCAAGAATTTTCCTGGTTTTGCACCATCTTTGGGCAGTTCGAAAATGGTCAGAGAAATTTAAGTTGCAAGCTGATCCAAAAGGCCATTTTTCTGGCAGCATTTAGGAGGGAATATTAGCTAAGAGTTTCGACAACTTGAAGGCACAAGAAGCTAGAAAATTTCAGTTCATTCCAAGAAGGAAGATGAACCTAACTAGAATGAATTTTTAGAAAGTTTACTAAAAGGATTTATCCATTTGGAATCTTTTACATCTCCTCCACATTTTCAGACCATAAAATGTCTTCCACTAAGACATTTTGATTCTACAAAGCCACAGCACTTCACTGAAATTTCTGGAAAGAAATTGGCTAAAACAATTTGAACAAATTAATGAATTGAAAAATAGGAAAATTAAGGATCAAGAGGAAATGAATTCCTCTTAGGAATTTTGTGTAGAACAAATGAGTAAGATTTGAAGACTCCTATCATGCCTCTCATAGGACAACATTTCTACCCTATTCCAAACACCACTAAGGCCGAAAATGATACTTCCCAAGCAAAAAATAAAATTTAACAAGTTAAAGCTCCTATGATGGAATTTGAACCCAAGACCTCAAGAATTAATTCTAAGGCTCTAACCACTAAACCACAATAACTCTTGTTCTTATTTTCCCTCAAAAAAAAAATATTTTCTTATTTAATCCTCAAGTTGTCTCCATTTTTCCACCTCAAGCAAAAATTACTATTTTGCCCTTCTCAAGCAATACTCACAACCAAGCCTTCGAGACAATAAAACTCAAATCCAAAGCATAGAAAATCATTTAAAAATATATTTAAACATGCAATAAATTATGATATGCATCCCAACCCCCTCACTCTAAGGTTGGTTTTGACTGGGGTTTCACAAAGTGTACTCTGGAGAGCACCGAAATAGTGAAGGAATTTCCAGACGTATTTTCTACAGAACTCACTTCTCTTCCTCCTTCTCGGGAAGTTGAGTTCACCATAAACTTGATTTTGGGAGTAAAACCTGTATTAAGGACTCCATACCGAATGGTCCCAGCAGAATTGAAGGAACTAAAGGAACAACTGGAAGAATTACTGAAGCAGGGGTATATAAGGTCCAATACTTCACCATATAGAGCTCCTGCGCTGTTTGTGAAGAAAAAGGACGAGACATTGAGGCTATGTATCGATTATCGGGGGTTAAATAATTTAACCATCAAGAACAAGTATCTTCTACCTTTAATTGATAAATTATTCTATCAGTTACAAGGATCTAGTTGAAACTCAAAGCTGGACTTGAGGCAAGGTTACTACCAGGTACGTATTAGGATATTTCTAAGATGGCCTTTAATACCAGATATGGCCATTATGAATTCGTAGTAATGCCTTTTAGGGTAACTAATGCACTAGCAGTATTCATGAATCTCACGCATCGAGTTTTTCATCTCTATCCGGACAAATTTGTGATAGTGTTCATCGATTACATACTCATCTATTCCAAAAGCTCAAACGATCATACCAAACATTTGAGGATAGTATTGGAAAACTGAAGGAACATAAGCTCTACACCAAATTTAGCAAATGTGAGTTTTTGTAAGATGCAATATCATTTCTTAGACATGCTGTGTCGAAAGATGGTATAAAGGTGGACCCCAACTAAGGTTGAAGTAGTCTCAAATTGGAATCAACCAAAGAACATAACCAAGATTAGATGTTTCTTAGGGTTGGTTGGATACTATTGGCAGTTCATCAAGGGATTCTCGACCTTAGCATTGCCTATGACTTGATTACTAATGAAGGATATACTCTTTGTCTAGAGTAAGAAATGCGAAAAAAGTTATCAAGAACTTAAGCGAAAGCTAATGACGACTCCGGTGTTAAGCCTATTAGAGGGAGATAAACCAAATACCTTGTATATAGACGCATCTAAAGAGGGATTAGGAGTAGTGTTAATGCAAGATAGAAAGGTTATAGCTTATGCTTCATGAAAATTGAAGCCACATGAAGTTAATTACCTAACTCATGATTTGGAGTTGGCTGCTATTGTATTTGCCTTAAAGAAGTGGCGATATTATTTGTATGGAACTGAGTATGAGGTGTTTACAGACAACAAAAGCCTAAAGTATATTTTTACACAGAAGGATTTAAGGTAACAAAGATGGGTAGAATCCCTGGAGGAATATTATTGTCTTATCAACTATCATCCAAAGAAAGCCAATATAGTTGTTGATGCTTTGAGTTGAAAAGTAAAGATGGAAAGATTGGGAATACAAGAAGTTCAAGTAATTTAGGAAATATTGGATATAAAGACAGAGGTACAAGAAGGAGGGATCTACATCAGCAATCTGAGGTTAATATTGGATCTAAAGTAGGAGATTATCAAAGCACATCAAGATAACTTAGAATTTCAGCTTTTCAGGGATAAAGAGCTTAAGCAAGGAGGCAGTGACTTTTGACAAAACAAGTCAGAAGTAATGTATTTTCAAGATCGCATGTGTGCGCCTAATAAACAAAAACTAAAGAAAAAGATTTTGGAGGAAGTACATAATAGTAAATATGCCATTCACCTAAGAGAGGTAAAGATGTATCGAGATCTAAAAAAAGCCTTTTAGTGACTCAAAATGAAGAAAAACGTTGTACAATATGTTTTAACGTGCTTTACTTGCCAAAAAATTTAGGTAGAACACAAGAAGTCAGCTAGATTACTACAACTATTGCCAGTACCAGAATAAAAATGGGAAGAGGTAACAATGGATTTCCTCACTAGATTACTTATGTCAAAGACACAAAAGGATGCCATTTGGGTAGTGCTTGATAGACTGACAAACACAACACATTTTATTCCAGTAGATGTAAGGGACTCCATGGAAAAATTAGCACAAACATAGGTATGAGAAATAGTAAGATTGTATGGAGTACTCTCAAGTATCGTTTCTGATCGAGACTCAAGGTTTACATTCTAGTTTTGGGCTAAGTTTCAAGAATATATGGGTTTTAAGTTGAAGTTCAGTACGACAGCCCACCCACAAATTAATAGTCAGTCTGAAAGAGTTATTTAGATATTAGAAGATATGCTAAAGAGTTAACAAGTGTCGGTCCCTCTTGTTAACAGAAGCCAGTTCACCTTCATATTAGGCGTTGGTCCGAAACAGAGAGTTTGGGAGTAAAAGCACTAAGAACAACTGGCATAGGGAGAGAAAAGTAACAAGCATCGGTTATGAGCGAGAATTCAAGAATTTCAAGATAAAAAGTATTAATCAGTGCTGGTCAAATAAAACTTTACCTAAGCTTACCTTAGGGTTAAAGGGATGAATTGCATTTCATAGCATATTACATGACCATATGTTTTGTGGAAGAAATTTATGAATTTTAAAATTATTTGTAAGTGTTGTATATGAATTATATGTACTTCATGAGTGTTTATGGTAGTTAGGAATTTTATTTAGAGTTGAGAGACATTAGGAATATTGTGTTAAAAAAAAAGAGAGAAAGAGAGAGAGAAGAGAGAAGTCTAGGATTTAGAAGGAAGGATTTAGAAGGAAAGAGAATTATTTTGGGAAAATAAGAAATAAGAATTAATATGGTTGTGTGGTTAGAGCTTGGCGGTTAATTCTTAAGTACTTGAGTTCAAATTTCATCAAAACCAATAGTTGTTTTGATTTTTAATTCTACTAACTAATAGTTGAATTATTTTCTTACATTCCATAAATCTAGGCATGATGTCTTGAGAGATCACTATAGTAATCTTCTAGCCATGTGATCTTGTCTTAAAGTAAAACTAGTAGAATTTTAGCTTTCTATTGTCTTGTAATCAATGCCTTAATAAGTTCAAATTTGAAATTCATTTGTTTTTTAATTCTTTTATTTTCTTATGTTTTATCTTGAATTCCTAATGCCTTGTTTTTTTTTTTTCCTGAAAACTTCAGCACACCTAGAGCAAGCTTGGCTGAACTCTTGGAAAGATTTAGGGAGCGAAGTTTCAAAACATTTCCAGTTGGGTGATGAATTTAGAAAATTTCTAGTTACTTTAAATCCCATGAAAATTTAGAGCAACTAATTCTTGGTTTAGAGAAAAGCTGGAAATTTTCCTAGTTTGTTCCTTTGAATTTTCGGTCATTATATCTTTTTAAGTGACCAAAAAATTCCAGCTAGCTTTAGGAACCTTCAAGCAAGTTAGTTTCCTTTGATGAGTGCAAAAGCTGGAAAACATCTTTACCATTTCAGCTTATCATGTCAAAGGATCAAAGTAGCAAGAACAAATGTCCAGCTTTATTCAAAATCAATCCTTAATTGTAGTTTAATATTCCTCTTTATTTAGCCATGAAACTCTTAAGTGTGCAACACCAAGAATCATCTTCGTCATTAGTCCTTGCTCTTCACCATTGTAGCTGGCTGAAAAACACCATGAGAGAACCTCAAAATACTCCTACATTGTAGCTACAAAATCCATTAAAAAAAACTTTGAATTCTAGCTCAACAACCTCTCAAGATTTCTCTACTCATTTAAACTTAGCAACTAGAATTTTATCAAGCATCAAAACCTTATGCAATCAGTTTTTCCCCCCTTCTTCCTTCTCCTCGCTTTAAATTTTCGGCCCTTCATTAGCAAAGCTGAACAAATCTTCTTCTTCCACCAGCTATAGCAATTGAAACACCATTAGAGCACCCCAAAACACTCCTATCTTTCCTCCATTCAAATTGATTCGAATTTGAAAGTTAAAAGCCTTGATTTACTCCATCAAACACTCCACAATTCAGCTAGCAATCCTTTCAAAAACTACCAGAATTTTCAGCTTCCTACTTTAGAAAATTTGGCCAGCTCTAGCTTAGAGCATTCCTCATTTTCTTTCTACAATCTAGACAGCCAAAAGCCACAATTGAAGAGCTGAAAAACCTTCACCATTCGGTCACCCTTAGCAAGCTTGTTACTAGAAAAATCTCCACTAAACACTCAACCTCTCCTCAAAATTCAAAATTTGAAATAATATCTAGAAGCTTTCTTCACCTAGCTAACCGAAACACACTCGCACAAACATCTTCCATTCAGCCAACCACAATCAAAACACTCTCAAACATTCATTTGCTCTATTATTCTCCCATGAACACCAAGAACACACACTACTTCTCTTTAACTTTCCAATCACTTTAAACACACCACTTCACTCTAAAATATCCAAGTTATCTAGAATACACTCTGCCCTGTCCTATAACACATACTATAACATCAAATCAACCCAAGGTCTTTCTCTTCAAAGATCAAAGAAAGCTTCTCTTCCACGGTTTAGAAAGAACAAAAATGTAATCTGAATTTAATTCTTCATTTTATTTTCTCTCTTTATTCTCCTCTTCTTTTTGTTATCTTTCTCCTCATTCTTCTCTTGACCGAAATTCATGGTGGTCCTGTTGAATCTTCCTCAAACAAGTGGCATCTCAAAGGTGTTGCATTGAAGAAATCAAGATCCCTAGATCAACAAAACGTCCTCTTCAACTTAAACCGATCATCAAACAAGTAAACTTTATCTAACATCTTGTTCTCTTTGAACTCAAGTTATGTAGGATGATATCAAAATAGAACTATTGATGTGATTTATAGTGATTTGATAATATTTGAGGAGATGTCTTTAGAATATGTTGTTTTCATACACAAAGGTTAGGATATATTATAATGCTATAGAAGTTGCTTTTGAGATATGATATTCAATGTGGGGCTTATATGATGGAGTTGTAAGAAGCTTTGTTATGATTGTTAGGAGATATGTGATGAAATGTTATGTGTATGTCATTAATGCCAAGAATGATGTAGTTGCTATTTAAGATTATTACTATTATTGTTATTTTAAATATTATTAATATTATTATCATTGGTTGTAATTACTTTTGGAGATATTATTATTATTATTATTATTATTATTATTATTATTATTATTATTATTATTATTATTATTATTATTATTATTATTATTCTTCTTATTCTTCTTCTTCTTCTTCTTCTTCTTCTTCTTCTTCTTCTTCTTCTTCTTAGTTATTATTATTGTCAAATTATTCTTATATAAACATTGGTACTAAACTCTAGAATATTCATTAATATTAGAACTATTAACTACTATATTGTAGTTAATAATTGGTCATTATTTTCCGAAGAAGTTTATAAATATAGTTTAATAAATTTTCATATAAGATATAAAGTATTATCTATGAGATTATAATTATAATTATATATATATATATATTATAAACTATTATTTTCATTTATCAACTTTTAAGGGGAACATCAATTAACTTCAATGGGCATTGGTTGTGGTTACTTTTGGATGTTCTATCAATAGGAGTTGTTGACATTATTAGCTAGTGTTAAGTTGAATTCATGGTTGTGAATATTTGGAGTTCAGAGTTAATTAAATCTATGCAGTTTTGATATGCAATTATTGGTCAATAGTGACATGTACTTTATGTTTACCCTAGACGATGCTAAGTTACCTTGAGCAAGATTGTGAAAGATTTTTATCTGTGAGATCAAGGAATCAAGTAAGTTTTTGCATAAAGCTATTTGCTGAACCAAAGTGTTTCTGCAAGTCAATCATGATAATTAAAGCAAAGTTACTCTTTGGGGTTGCATTTATGAATATTTTGTACAGTCTATTAAAGCAAAATAGTTTTAAACAAGCAAGGGTTTTCCAAAGAAAAATGTTAAATTTTTCTTAACGCAAATTTTAATCTTAACTATTTGAAACCATAACTACAACTTTAGGGTAAACATTTTGTTGAATTTGTTTTTCTTAAGTGGGATGAACGTAACGTTGAGTACTCAATAAGGGTAGACTGCTAGGACTAACCTTTGATAGGCCTGGGTAAGACTCTCAGTTGGTGGCCACCTCTAAGGGGTGAGCTCTGTCTAGACGAGGCATCAGTTCTAGTTGGTTAGGTCAATCCGTGCTAGCACCTTAGTTCATGTGGACTATTGATCTTTAGAATAGATAACCGATAAGTTAGAGTGTAAAGATGGAGGTGTATCTTACTCTGTGGGTCGACACTCACTAGTATTATGATATAGGGTTTATAGTACACAATCATAATGTAAGGTTTCATAGCCATGACTATGAAGAAAGGTTTCATGGTCAATTTTATTTGAGTGATTTATTTCTTTTTAATTTATATACTTTTATTTACAAAGTTGATAAAATACCACTCAATGTTTAATAATGATTTTTTGGACTTGCAGTCTTTTCAATATGACTTATTTAAAATTTGCATACATAAAATGCTTCTTAACTTCACACAAACACACAAAGGACTTACTGAGAAATTTTTCTCATCACTTTTTATGCCATATTTTTAGGACAACCTTGGCATTAAAAGTTGAGTTGCCTTGAGAATTGAATATCCCAATTTGATTTGATTGTGTTTATTTCTTGAGAGATTTTGTTTATTATTTATGCATTTCGAGACTTGTATAAGTATTGCTTTTGGGTTGTAATAAGTTTGTTCTTAGTATCTATCTATTTATTTCCCTTTGATCTAGTTTTAATGACCTTTTGTTATAAGGATGAGGTGACATTCAGCTCTTTTAGGGCACGTAAGTAGTGTAGTGTTATAAGTCAAGCATTACAATAGGTGTTGATTCACGTCGCGAATTCTCACTATTCAGTAGTTTCAAGGGTTTTCGAACATCACTATAAATAGCTCCTCTTCTATCATTTCAAGTACGATTTTAACACGGGGCAACCTCCAAAACACTTTCAAGGAAAAATTAAGACTCATCTATTAGAAGAGAAAATAAGCATCTTCAAATGATATCTACAAGAGAGAAGAAGAATCCACTTGTCTATACGTTTTTTCTCTTTCCCCTTTGTAATCCTATTTTAATTTTGATTGGGTTATCTTAGATCTATATTATATTTGAAAGATTGAACCTTCGCTCTTTATTTTGAATCTTTTTTGGTTTAATGAAAATTTATCTCTTGTATTCAATCACTTTTGTTGATTGTGTGGATTGATTAGTTGGGTTTTCCCTATTCTAATGATTTTGAGAGATAAAGTTAAGATTTGAGAGCTTGATTGACTCTATTACCTTACCTTTGATTAACTTGAGAGATGGGTTGGAGAAATAGAGTTTGGTGATTGATGGGTTATGGGTTGCCTAGAGATAGGGACACCATTTTTTTTTCCAAAAATTGCAATAGGTTATTGATTTTAATGCTCCTTTAAATTTGATTAGTTAGCTAGAAATACCCATTCGTTAGGCTAAGGGCAGAAGGTTCATGACTCGAGAGAAAGTGAACCTTATTTGAGACCAACTCATTGGTGTAAGATTTAGAATTTTGTTTTGCTAATTTAAGTATTTGATATCGAGTATAATTTAAGGGATTTCAATTGAATACATAACTTATCTTCTTTTCTCATTTCTTGGATAAATTTGGGACCTTGAGCGAACTTTCTCGTGTGTTTGGATTGGTAGACTCACCTATCAAGTCATCACATTTGTGTATATCTTGTTTTAGTTGGCTAAACAATGAAACAAGAGCGAAAGTAGGGGTACTTGTTTGCCACCTTACCCGAGGAAAACAATACTTACCACTAGAACTCTATGCTACATGATGGATATACTTGCTCAAATATATATTATATGTGAGTAATTTTAGTATTTTATTTTAAAACTCGATTAATGTTTGGTTTTTTAATAATACTTCCTAAGTAACACAAGCACATATAAGCACACATCATGGGTAGAGGCCATACCTCTTGCCAAGGTCACTTAATATGATGTTGTATCATTTACCATTTCAGTATCTTAAAATTTTTAACAACTGATCAGGGGGCTATATATGTTCATTAGCAACAAGGTAATTGTTGTTGAACATTTCCAAATTAGAGCTATACATCTCTCACCTTATTATGCACAAGCCAACAAGCAAGTTGAAGCAACAAACAAAGTATTGATCTATATGTTGAAAAAAGTCGTAGAAGATCAACCCAAAAGATAGTATGATATCTTGAAACAGGTACTTTGAGCTTACAAAAATTCGGCAAATCGGCTATGGGATTTTCTCATTTTTGTTTGACCTTGGCCAGGATGCTGTTCTTCCAGTTAAAATTTCAATACAGTCGACAAGAGTTGTCCAACAATACTAGTTACTTCAAGGCAATTACAATCAGACCATATGTATAGAGTTAGATAATTTGGATGAAGACAGGTGACTAGCTTGGGATCAGTTGTGTCTGAATAAAGCGAAAATTGGGAGGTCATATAACAAGCACATCAAATAATAGATATTCAGTAAAGGTTATCTAGTATGCAAGACCATCCTCCGAGCCATCTGAACAATCCTAAATTTGAAATATGATCACCTAATTAGGATAGACTTTTTCAAGTGTCCCAAGTAATTTCTGGAGAAGCTTATTGATTTATGCATCTGGACGAACAAGAGCTTGGAAAGAGTATTAATGGAAAATACTTAAAGAAATACTACACTTCCTTTTGGGAAGTAATGTGATAGGAGTAAAATATAAACATATTTTGTGGGCATTTGTAATGTATTTATGCTTACTTTTTAGGTCAAATGTCATTGATTCTTCTCATTTTGATATGTTTTGGTATAGATTGATGATTGATGAAAAAGTGATGAAAACATGCACAAAAACATATGAAAAGAGCAAAATAAAAGGCCACCAATATTGGTTGTGCGTAGGAAAGAATTCAGCTAGTTTTTGCACAAAAAAAGGACCAAAATGGAGCACTTTCGGAGTTCAGACAAATTTGAGCTAGCCCTAGCTCAAAGCTTGAGCAGGTGCCGGCTTAAGGCTGCCCAAACTTGGAAAAATAGAGTATAACCAACACTGGCTAATTTCGAGAATTTAACGCGAAAAAGGGGTTTTTTAGTAGAATTTGGCAATTTATGTTGAGATCTTTTGGAAATTGATTTAAGAATGAATTAGAACTCTTGTATTGACTTTTTGGCAATCTAAACTCCTATAAATACAAGAGAATAACACCTATTAAATCAATTTTTTCACCTTTGGGACTTGCAAACCTATAGGAAACTCCAAGAGAAATACCAAGATTTAGGAAGATCAAAGAGACTCTTGGAGAAGAAAAGGAGGTTGATCAAAAAGTTTTTAAGGAAGAAGACGAAGGCTTACTTGTCTATTAGTTGTTTTTTTTTTTTTCCTCTTCTTTGTAATTTATTGGCAATTTAAGTTCAAATTATTTTAATTGTTTTTAGAGGATGTTTTTAGATTCATGACTTTGTATTTATTTTAGTTATTTGATCAATTGATTATTATTCTTGTTATTTGATTACTTGTTTTTATTAGTAAATTGATGAAATCAGATTTTCTTTCTAATGGATTTAGGAAACGAAGTTAGAAATGATTTCAATTTAATTAATTTTGTAATTGTTATCTTAACTGAATTGGGAAAGAGGGTTAAAAATTGAATTTGAATAATCAAAGATTAGTTTATTTTGCCTAGAGTATTGGGTCATTGGCTAATTTCATGATTTGATATTGCCTAGGGTATAAGAATATTAGTTGAGGAATGAGTTTTATGCATCTTTTAGTTGTTTTGGTTTAATTGGAAAATCTACTAAATTGACTAGAAGATAGTGATTCCATAAATTAGGAAAAAAGCGGAGTCTATATTTTATTCCTTCATGATGCTAAAATGATAATTAATTGTGATAATTGCTAATTAATTATTGTTATGTCTTTAAGGACTTCTATGTATTTACATGTCTTTCTCCTTATTCTTACTCCTTGATTATCCTTATGACTTTTCTTATGTGAATTTGATCTATTCTCTAGTATATTAGGTTAGTAGATTATTTACTTCTATTTCTTTATTCTATTGGCTAAACAATAAAGATTTAGGTAAAGAACGGTGAAAGCCTAAATTCATGTAAATTCGATTCTTATTATTCCCCATATTATATGATGGGTATACTTGCCTGTATGTGTGATTTTAGTAGTTAGCATTTTAATTCAAACTTGATTGATTGTGGCCCTCGTTATTAATTTTTCCAACACTAAAACACACGCATCAAGTTTTTTGTTTTGTTGTCAGGGATAGGCACTATCAGAAACACTCGAGTCTTGTTGATTTAGCCATTGTTGTATCTATAAATACTGCTAAATTTTCTTTATTTTTGTATGTTTCTTCTTTATTTTTGTATTTTTGTATCTCTTAGATGTTTCTTGATTACTAACTTTTCTTTTCTTTTGTGAGTTTTGAAAAAAAAAAAGAAATTATCATGGCAAGTTATTCATGGGCAAGTCTGTGGCTATGGGAGCAAAATCAAAGGAGTTATGATGATGATAGATTGGCACAATTACAAGATGACGTTGATGGTTTGAGTGAGACGTCACTTGAAGTATTAATAAATTTCTTTGTTAACAATGCAAAGACTTTGATTAAGGGGTACGAAGAATCATCCCCACAAATGAACTCTAAAAGAACACAACTAGCAAAGTTGGTTGACGATATCTACAATAGGGAATTGAAAATCACATAAAAACTGGGGACACAATACAGTAAGCAACTGGCGCCGGTTGGGATACTTGAGGCGGTGTCGGTCTTATCCCAAAAGGCTGAAATGATGACTTGTGAGCCTTCTTTCGCTCAAATTGGAGAACAACTATGCCCCTTGAGTGCCAAGACCCATATATTTGAATTAGAAAACCCCCAATGAGAAGAGAGAGGCTATGAGGAACAATTTCACAATGTGGAAAGAGAAGTATTTGATTCTACTTTATGTGCTAATTCTCCTAATTTCTTTTTGTCGCATGATTTTATATGTACCTCTCAATTCTTGGAGAGCAATATTGCTCATGATGTTGTGTGGAGTTTAACATACCTCAAGGAGTTGGATTTTTTCATTATGCATTATAAGAAATTCATGGAGGATGTTAACAAATTTTACCCTTCACCCCATTTAAATAGAAGTAACTAGTTATTTGTAGATGCATTAGAAAGCAAAAATTTCTTGATCTCATCTTTAGGAACTCAAATATTAGGTTTAAAGGAGAATTTTAATCATGAAAATTCTTTTGAAGGAAAAAATGGTGATTTCAAGATAGATGTATTCTTGAGATACCATGTGCATTCCTATATTGAAAAAAATATTTGTGTGTCTAAAAGGATATTAGAGAATGAGGTTTATATGTGTTTGCTTTGCTAAGAAAAATGTTTTCATGAACATTACCTTTTTCAAAAACCTCTTCTTTTTTTTTTTTTTTTTTACATTCATCATTTCTACTCTGTGCCTTAAGCATTAATTTCTTTTACAAAAGGATGAAGAGAGAGCATGATGAGTGGAAGGAGCATCTATGTCACTACAAAAAATTAACTTTTCGCAATGCCAGAGAAAGTATGGCGAAATTGGTCAAAACTGTGGCAAATACATTTTTTCCACAAAAATGCCACAGTTTTCAAGGCGTGGGCATTACAACCATTGCAAAAAGTTTCCTACCGTTGTGTAACTGTGGGAATACTTTTTGTCATAGATTTATCACAGTTTTAGAACCAATGTAAATAAAGTGTGGTATTTGTTCATGAACTTTTTGTCACAATTTTTCTCAACAGTTATTAACTATGGGCAAAATTTTCAATTTTTTGTCATGATTTTTCCAACATTTTCACAAATATGGCGAATATTATTTGTTACAATTAAGTTTCCGTAGAAAATAATACTTTTTGTCACAACTCTTTTCCAAATTGACATAACTGTAGGCAATGTCCATTTGCTATGATTTCCTTGCTATTGTAAGTAAAACTTTTTGCCACAAAATTCTTAATATCAGAAAAAAATTATTTTTCCCAATTTTTTGACAATTTTTTTACATTGTTATATATTAATATTTTTCACTACAAATGCAAATACACAGTGATATTGCATTTATCCTAATAACCTTATTTGAAATTATCCATCATAAAATGAAAAATTGTAGTGAAAATATTAAACTATTTCCCCCTCTACTTTAACAATAGTATCATCTACTATACATATAGAACCATGAAAACCTTCAATATTAACAATCAACTATCATCCATTGATTGACCATTCAAAATGCCATCTTCCATTAATAATAATTTAATATACACCAAAAAAAAAAACTAAATGAAGTCTGATAAGTAACATGAATCTAATCCTTGATATTAATTCAAACTAGTCCAAAACAAAATTACAATTTTAACCATGACATCTATCAGAAGTCATAAAAATTTATTGAGGACAAAAAAAAATGCCATAGCTAAATGAACCTTCAACCACCTTGATCTTCATTCCTCCTGTCATTAAAAAAAAGGACAAGATTAATTCTTAATAAAGCTGATAAAAATCTATTTTTTATCCAACATAAATTAAACTCACTACTAAACCATTCAAAAGAAACTGCAGAATATGATCAGTTGTTTCTAAGCAAGCACATACAAAGAGAAGCAAGATAGCCTGAAGTGAGATCATAAGATGGAAGAATGAGGACCTAAAATTCCAACTTCAATTGCAATTGAAGACCAAACAATAATCAAATGCAACAAAATTTTTTATGCCTACTCCACTAATCTCATTTTACTTATGCAAAGTATATAAATCTTGTTGATTGTCAGTGGAAGACAAAAGATGCACAGACATGCCATCATATTTCAACAGGCATATTCAAGCAAGTGTTGTTGGTTGCATAATCCACAAGAAATTGTTTCTCGTGAAACCAGATTACGTACATAAAACCCAACTTTCAAGTGAGGCAAGAATATACCTAAACCACTCAGAAGGTCATTTTTCTTTTTAAATGCCCAAGTCAAAAAGTACAGTATAGCTATAAGCAATAAGCTCTATTAAGTTAAAGTGCAATAGAAGTTTAACAAGTTTTGAGGTCTATAATAAGGAAATTATTATTACTTTTGTAAAAGGAAGAGAGATTTTAAGTTCATCAAAAACAATTCTAGAAATTAATCAAAATGAACAGGGAACATCAACAATTGTAATATAGCTAAGCCCGCATTCACATCTAAACTGTAGAAGACAAAACAAAAGACAAAATTCTAATACAAAACTACAGACTCATACTATGTCTTAGCATAAAATTACACAAGTGCATCAATATCTAAACCACAATCAATTTAATCTAATATAGCCAAGTCTGCACCCGGAACATCTAATGGATATAACATTCAATGCCAAACACCATCTACATCCTTTTCACATCACCATAAAAATTTAAAGACTGACTAATTCTAATAAAAGTACCCCAGCACATCACTACTCAATATTTCAGAGACTATTCCATTAAAAATGTGAAAAAAAGCACCTTAGCACATCACTACTCAGCATTTGGTATTCCGCATTTTTAGCATCTCAAAGTTCCAAAGATGAAAATCTTATTAGGCATTTTCAACATCACTACTCATCATTTGCACAACTAGGCATATTCAATACATTAGTTTAACTGAAAATCTTGTTCTTATTCAGAAAAAGACATAAAAGTTCTATGCTACGTACACCTATACTAATCATAAGAGACTAAAATGGGTGACTCTCTTTAGAACTCCTTTTGTAACCATATGAGATTGAAGTGTAGAACGGTCAGTGATAAAAGAAATTTGCACCTCAATATATATATATATATATATATATATATATATATATATATAAGCAGGATATATACCTTTATTCTTTCTTTGCACCTTATGAGTCAAATGTTTGAGGTTGCAAAAGAGTAAAAACAGCTATTGCAAAAATATTGCAAGCTACAACAAGTAAACAGGAAAGTTAAAGTACCAAAGTTACTTACATCATAAAAAGATTAACATTAAATTAACTGACACGTTAAATGGCAAATATGGAAATAATATAGCTCACAATATTTTCAATATTATTAAAAAGCTGCAAAAAACAAACTTCACATCAAGTGCTAGAGGCACTAATTAATGGCTGCTGGAAGATGAGGTTTGACCAATCAGTCGCCACAACTTACAGGCATCAAATTTGTCGGACCAGAGATGCTAAAATTTAGTGCTCATTCATAAAACAAAATTCTCATTCTGCTTTCAAAGATCTCTAACATTAAAGTTGTGAATCTTCTTTGTCCATGCACCCTCAATGGTAAGCTCACTAACTTCATCTAAATAAGGAAAAACAAATTTTTCAAAGAAAATCTGGTTGGAGCACTTATATATTGTTGAAACACTAGGTCTTTTCTTAAACAAATTCCTACTTTCCAAAATATCTATGACTTTATGCCTTGGTACAAGCCTCTTTTCCATACTGCAGATGAGAACTTCAGGATGATTAAAGACATAAGAGAGCTCACACTTCCCTGTTTTAAGAAGAACATCTACCACATTCTTAATTTCCTACTAGAAATTGCAAATACCTGTGGTCTTCTCCAGAACATAGATATAATCTCTTCTTTTGAAAATCCTAAATTTTGAAAAAGATCTAATTTAAGCTCCCAGTTCTTTCACTCCTTGAAGCCACAGTCCAAATGGCATGGAGATACATCTTGGTTCCAAAAGGACCATTTTTTTTTATCAGATTATTATCAAAAGTTGAAAAAATAATACAATATCAAGAAATTATAAAACCAGCCAAATTCCAATTTTAGTACCAACCAAACAGCTTGAATTTATATATAATTACAGTTGTCTAATCTTTGAAGCCACACATCACATAAGACACAATATGCTCTTTAGCATACAACAATCTTGTGAGGCTGTGATCACTTTCCTTTTTGGTGGAACAAATGAGGGGCCACAAATATGCCTCTATACATTTAACCTCATGCACACATTATTTAGCAAATTTTAATTGCTAGTCAATGTGTTTCATTTTTCGTATTGTCTAATGAGTCAATTAGCAGAAAAAAGACTGCTATTGAACTGATCCTGCTTTTTACAGCACAACATTAATAAAGTTGTATAATGACAGGCAAATAAAATCTAAAGACCAAGAAAATAAATCATTTTTAGAAGAGAAAAATTGGGGAAAACAGATATCGAGTACTTCACTAGGCTATTATAGTTGTACTTGTGAATTGGCATGGCATTTAGCTTTTCTGCAGTCATTGAAGGGGTGGCAGCAGTACTTGGATGCAGTTCTATCATAGTAGCATTATCTGTGGCTGTATGAGTTTAAGTGCATATAAAAAATTATGAGAAATACATTGATATTTAGAAAGTCTACTGGAGGAGAATTCCACCTCAAAATGTCCAATGGAAATGGTACAAGAGTCTACGAGATCAATTCTTCTAATGAGTATTAATCGAAAGTATCTTCATCCATCAACTGCTATTTCACTTTTTTACTGGCATGCAGAATGACTTATGATCCATACATGAGCACGTCTTAGGATAAATAAGAACATAATATTGGTTTATCTTGGCTTATGTTGATGTATTCATTAACAGACAGAAAAATTGTAAGTGTTTGCATGCGAAGTATGAGAGGCCCATACACCATTAGCTGAACCAAGGACTTACAAATGGAACGAAATAGAGATCTTTTCTTCTCTTCACAGGAAAATAATATAGTAGATAAGCAGTATAGTTGCAACACAATACTGTAGGATAGATAAATATCTGATAATAGATTTTAACAATATGCCATGGAAGATCTAGGGCCTAATTCCTTGCTAAATCTTTAACATAAGGCCTCCTCAAGAAAAATTCAAACGTTTAGGATGACACGGTATAAATCCTAACGGCAGTTGATATATTGCAATAAAAATCAGCTGACCATATTATTATGGAAACACCAAGTGCTTAGCTTAGAATAGTGGGAGAGTAGAGGCTTCCACACTAATTTTGCAATAGCAAAAGTTCTAAAAGCAACTCAATTGCCTAAAAATTTAGTTATCTTATACAATTGGTTCTAATTACCCTTTCATAAAATCTTTCCCTATTTGACACCTCAAAGATCACACCTTTCATTGCAAGGATTTACTTGATCATAGTATTGATTAGTACTTTGTTACCTTGGCCATGTCGTCTTCTTGAATCTTTACTAATTAATCTGCATGGATTATAGATAGATGATTCCATTAATTAGCTAGCTAGCCTCGAATTTCTTCTATGTATGTATGCATTCAAAGAAAAACTTCCCTGAACTTGCAGGATTTTTTCACTAAATCAATCACCAAGAAATTAGTTGTATTAAATAAAAACTCCTTCCTCTTAATGAAGAAAAGCAGAAAAAAAAATGAAGCCCCTCTTTATCTGCAAGTTGTGAGGTTAGTTTTTAAAAGGATAAATTTGGGATCAACAAGCCTCTTTTTAATATTTGTAACACAGTTAAAAGAAATCCATTGCATATTAAATGAGCTATACAACAACAAACTTAAAAATATACACAGAAAAGGACTTCTTTATTAACTTATATGCATATAAAATTAATATACTTACTTTAAACTGTCAGCTTTAGCATGCTCCAAAGTTTCCTGAAATTATATGATCATCAATCCCATTTAAATTTCTCCTCCTACTTTTCATCCATAGTGCCTACCTTAAACTTACAGCTCATTACAAGATATTCCATTAATTCTCTCCCCTTTCTCTTCAGAGAAGTCAATAGTGGAAGTAAATTTGCATGATAAATGTAGCCCATGACTAAATATATATATAGTATACAAATTGACAAGAGATTTCAGCACCACTCATGTTTTCGGGATGGTGGTTTGAACAATTTCCTTTTGCGAAGCCTAGCTGAATAGAAACGAAAATATAAAGCATGGACTTCTAGTTACCAATCAATTTGATTGGAGAATGATACCTTCCACCAGGACATACATATTCATTAAATTGTCCCCAAGAATATGAAAATTAAGGGGTCCATTGAACTTATGTCAACTGCAAAATTCTTCATGGAGTAAAGGAACACTAAAAATTTCCTTCATTTGTTTTTTAAACTACTACTTTGTAAACTAAAATCAGAACATTATAGCCTTGGTAAACTGAATTTGTGGATTTAAGCAAGACCAAAACCAGATACAGAGTAAAAATCACACTTATTTATTCTATAGAATGTTCAAACCATTCCCTATTTTGTTAAACCAGATAGGGAAAACTAGGAAAAATAGAATAATTTTCCCTACTTCTCCAAGTAAAACATCTAACACAGGATTCCATGTGGGTTAGGAATCAGAAGCAAAATAGAAGCAATACAAGTTTAGAATGTGAAATTGTCTTCTCATCCATCTAAAACACAGCAATTTTTAAATAATCCACTCCATACTAATGTAATGGATATAAAAAATTCCAATCCACCAATAAACAAAAAACGTAATCAACATGTAAAGTTTCAAACAATTCAAAGAGAAGGTAACATAGTTGAATTTCAACAAATAAAAAGAAACAGAATCCTAAAAAAAGCATAATTTTTTGAAGAAACTCTTGAAACCTCCCAAAGTACAATGGGGTTAGTATTTTTGTTCTTCAATCTCATCAAGTTCAAGCTTTAAACAAGGCATGCTCTCATCTGTATGCCGAGGGAACTTGACCACAATAGCCTTAGCCTCAGCTTTGACTGTATACACAAAAGTGCTCACTTTAGTGGCCTCTTCTCGATTCTTCTTCTGTGGAAAAAGAAATAAATTGAAAAGTTTAAGAAGGTCCGAAACGATATTCAAAAAGCGGTTGCTATTTTGGAATCACAGATATGAAGAACAAGATGCACAAACCTGTAGATCTTTCAATTTAATGCCAGCAACAACTGACACCAAAAGATGCTTCTCAGAAAGAAACAGCCTTAACTCTAATGCGACAAGTTTAACTGCAATATTGAAAAGTTCATAACAATTAAACTCCGAAATTCTCCTCCAATCTCCTACTTTAGTTTACCTAACACTGACAACAACAAGAATAGTGAAACAAACAATGTAAAATCAAGGAATCGAACTGAAATTAGAAAGAGCAGTAAGAATGGAACAACAGAAAACGAGTGTAGAAATCTCTTGACGAAGAAGACTGAATGTTGTGGGCATTAACTTACAGGGGAAGATTGATATAAGAAATAAAAATAAAATGGAGGAATTTTCAGCGTCTCAAAATTGATAATACCACAAGCGATACTGTTAACAGTGTTGCTGAGAAATTTTGAGCTTAGAGATGAACATAAAGGAAGAAACATAGAGAGTTTTTTAGGAGAAGAAAATAACACAGAGGGTTTTCAACCGAGATGGAGGTTTTTCCCAGTCATTTAACAAAATAAATCTCCCTTAAAATCTTGCTATTTTTTCTGTGTAGAAAGACGCGCCTTTTCTTTCTTCACAGTACAAAAATGTCATTTTATATTATGTTACCTGTCCAAACACTTGAAAAGTGTCATAATATTATAATAATTTAACCAACTTAATAAAATTATATGGATTTGATTTTATTATAATGATAAGAATAAATATAGTGTCATATTATATTATGACATTTTTAAAAAAGATTATTAAAAAATGTGTTAAGAAAATTCTTTTTTTTGTAATGAATATACTATTATATATATATATATATATATATTAATATATTTATACACCAAATACATATAAAAAATATATATATAGATATACAAATATATATACACACCATACTTTCTTAATATATTAATAAATAAATAAATATATATATATACATATATATATACACACACAAATATACATGTATTAATATACATACATACATACATACATACATACATACATACATACATACATACATACATACACACACACACACATAATTAATATACTATTTACACACACACACATATTAATATAGCATATGAATATATATTAATATATATACACTAAATACATATTTGCATATCAAATTAACGATCCAACTGTTAGATTTGTTAAAATTGTTAAGAAATGTGTTATGATAAAATTTGGAGGTAATCGAATATATTTTAGTAAATAATTTAGCATATTTTTAGAAAAATATTCAAAACCTAATACATTTACAAACATAGGCGTATCAAATTAATGATCCAACTATTAGATTTGTTAAAATTGCAAATAAAAATGTTATGAAAAAAAATTGAAGGTAATCGGACACATTTTGGCATATAATCTACCATAGTATCTAGAAAAATATTCAAAATCTAACTCATTTACAAAGATAGGCGTATCAAATTAACGATCTAACCGTTAGATTTGTTAAAATTGTAAATAAAAATATTATGACAAAATTTGAAGGTAATCAGACATATTTTGGCAAATAATCTAGCATAATATCTAGAAAAATATCTAAAACCTAACGCATTTACAAAGATAGGCATATCAAATTAACAATCCAACAGTTAAATTTGTTAAAATTACTAAAAAAAATATTATGACAAAATTTGAAGGTAATCGAAAATATTTTGGCACATAATTTAGCATAATATTTAGAAAAATAACAAAAACCAAACGCATTTATAAAGTGGGGTATATCAAATTAACAATCCAACAATTAGATTTGATAAAATTGCTAAGAAAAGTGTTATTGCAAGAGTTGAAGATAGTCGAATATATTTTAGCATATAATCTACCATAATATTTAGAAAAATATCCAAAACTTAATGCATTTACAAAGATAGACGTATCAAATTAATGATCCAACCGTTAGATTTATTAAAATTATTAAGAAAAATATTATGACAAAATTTGAAGATAATTGAATATATTTTGGCACGTATTCTAGTATAATATTTAGAAAAATAACCAAAACTGAATGCATTAATAAAGAGAGGCATATTGAATTAACGATCCAACCATTAGATTTTATAAAATTGCTAAGAAATGTATTATGACAGGATTTAAAGGTAATCGAATATATTTTGGCACATAATTTAAAATAATATTTAGAAAAATATCCAAAATCTAACGCATTTACAAAGATAGGCGTATTAAATTAATAATCCAACCATTAGATTTGTTAAAATTGCTAAAAAAATTTTTATGACAAAACTTGAAGGTAATCTGATATATTTTGTTACATTATCTAGTATAATATCTAGAAAAATATCCAAACTTAACACGTTTATAAAAATAGGTGTATCAAATTAACGATCCAAACGTTAGATTTGTTAAAATAACTAAAAAAAAGTGTTATAACAAAATTTGAAGGTAATCAAATATATTTTGGCACATAGTCTAGCATAATATTTAGAAAAATATCCAAAACCTAAGCATTTATAAAGAGAAGTATATCAGATTAACGATCTAACGGTTAGATTTGATAAATTTGTTAAGAAAAATGTTATGATAAGATTTGAAGGTTATTGGATATATTTTAGCATATAATCTAGCATTATATTTAGAAAAGTATCCAAAACCTAATACATTTGCAAAAATAGGCGTATCTAATTAACGATCCAACAATTAGAGTTCTTAAAATTGCTAAGAAAAATGCTATAACAAAATTTGAAGATAATCTAATACATTTTGATACATTATCTAGCATAATATCTAGAAAAATATACAACACCTAACGCATTTACAAATATTGACGTATTAAATTAACGATCAAACCGTTAGATTTTTTAAAATTATTAGGAAAAGTGTTATGACAAAATTTTAAAGTAATTGGATATATTTTAACACATAATCTAGTATAATATCTATTTAAAAAAATCAAAACCTAATATATTTACAAAGATAGACATATCAAATTAATGATCCAACCATTAGATTTATTAAAATCACTAGGAAAAGTGTTATGACAAAATTTGAAGATAATCGAATATATTTTGGCATATAATCTATCACAGTTTCTAGAAAAATATAAACAATCTAATGCATTTACAACGATAGTCATATCAAATTAACGATCCAACTGTTAGATTTGTTAAAATTATTAAGAAAAGTGTTAAGAAAAAATTTAAAGGCAATCGGATATATTTTAGCACATAATATAGCATAACATCTAGAAAAATATCCAAAAACCTAACGCATTTACAATGGTAGGCATATCAAATTAACTATTAAATCGTTAGATTTGTTAAAATTGTTAAGAAAATTGTTATGACAAGATTTGAAGATAATCAGATTATTTTGACACATAATGTAGCATAATATTTAGAAAAATATCCAAAACCTAATGTATTTACAAAGATAGACGTATCAAATTAATGATTCAACTATTAGATTTGTTAAAATTACTAAGAAAGTGTTATAACCAGATTTGAAGGTAATCGGATATATTTTGGTACATAATCTAGTATAATATCTAAAAAAAAATATCCAAAACCTAACGCATTTACAAAGATAGGCGTATCAAATTAATAGTCCAACCGTTTAATTTGTTAAAATTACTAAGAAAGTATTATGACAAAATTTGAAGGTAATCGGATATATGTTGGTGTATAATCTAGCATTATATCTAGAAAAATATCCAAAACTTAACGCATTTACAATGATAGACATATCAAATTAACGATTCGACTATTAGATTTGTTAAAATTATTAAGAAAAGTGTTATAATAAAATTTGAAGGTAATGAGATATATTTGGCACATAATCTAGTATAATATTTAGAAAAATATCCAAAACCTAACACATTTACAAATATAGGTGTATCAAATTAACGATCCAATTGTTAGATTTGTTAAATTTGATACGAAAAGTGTTATGACAAAAATTTTGAAGGTAATCGGATATATTTTGACACATTATCTAGCATAATATCTAGAAAAATATCTAAAACCTAATGCATTTACAAATATAAGCGTATCAAATTAATGATCCAACCATTATCTTGGTTAAAATTATTAACAAGAGTATTATGACAAAATTTGAAGATAATTGGATATGTTTTGGCACATAATCTAGCTTAATATCTAGAAAAATATCCAAAAAAACTAGGCAGTTGGTCCAAAAAAACTATATAAAAATTAATAAAATAGTTATATCAAGATTTAAACACACAATTACTTGAATATAAGCGATTACCTCAATCATGGTATCTAATGAAAGCTTCCATTTTATGTTGACATTTTTTAATATTTGATAAAATAAGAAAAAAAAAATACTTTTTCCACAATTTAGTAAAACTGTAGGTAATAAAATTTCTTTACCCACAATGGCAAAAAATTATTTTTACCTACTTAAATTTTAAATTTGTGGTAAAAAAAGAACTTTTACTTACAGAAATGTAGCCGTGACAAAATAAAACATTACAAAAAATATTTATATGCCACAAAATTCAAAACTGTGGTAAAAACCAATGTTGCACCACAGATTTTTCTATGTTACAAATAAAAGCGTTACCAAAAGCCACTTTTTTTTGTAGTGCGAGTCTTGGTTTTACCTTGGTTTTCTTTAGATCTTGGCTATTTTGTCTAGTTTGGTCTTTAGTTGTTTGGTATCTTTCCCATCTCCCATAAGGAACATATTTTCTAGCTTACATGTGGGGGAGGGAGAATTTTTCTTTATTTACTTTATTATGATTTTTTTTAAAGTCATTTGTTTTATTTATTTTATGTTAATGTTTTCATTGTGCTTTATGAGTGTGTTGTTTTGTAGGTTTGAATAAATATTTCTTGAACAAGCTCTTCTATTCTTCTCTAAGTTTTAATATCTATTGGAGCATTATTGCACCTGGGGAGTATTGCTTAACTTTCTATCTCCTTTATCATTTTTAGTCCCTTTGGAGATGCTTTCTTGTGTTAATTTTTTGTTAATAAGGACATTGTCCAGTTTAAGTATGGGGGAGTGGTTTGGTGATATTCTTTGTTCAAGTTGTTGGCAACTTCGTCGATGTTTCTTGAAATTTTGGGTTAATTTGGCTAATATTTTAAAAATTTGAAAGTTTAAAAATTTTGGGGCTAAATTGCACTTTTTGAATATTATGATATTGTTATTGGATGCGTAAATTTTGGATAAATAAAAATCATTAAATTTAAACCCATCCCTAGCTAAGTTTTAATTAAAACATTAATCCCAAATTACACATACGAGCAAGTATACTTATCGCAAGTATAGTAAAGGGAATTAATGAGTATTGATCCTCAAGGGAGCAAATACATACTAATCACTTTTCATTTATTGTTTAACCAACCTAATAAAGTGATAAGCTCATAAAAAGAAAAATAAAGAAATATATATACAACTCAATGATGTAAAAATATGCAATTTAAACAAATACTTTTGAAAACAAGACAATGAATCTCTTAGCGAATATCGCATTCAATTATTATCTTAGTATCATGAAGGATTTAAAATAAACTCACTTCGTTTGCAATCCATGGAATCACTATCTTCTAGTCAAATTAGTGAACATATTTTATCTCAACCAATTTACCCAAAAGATACATAAAATCAACCCTCATATAAACTCCTATATTTTAGGTGATTTAAAGTATGAAATTAGTCAATGAATCCATATTTTAGCAATTATCAACTAACCTTTGATTACCCAAGTTCTTAACAATTAATCCATTTTTCAAGCAAATCAAGAGATAATAAATATGAAATTAATTAGTTGAAGTCATTATCAACCCATTTTTCAAGCAAGCTAACAACAAAATCAATCAATCAACTTCGATAAAAAAGTCTAAATTAACTCAAGAAATCATGAATCCCAAAAAATAATGTCAAATTATAATAAAAACATTAATTACATCATTATTCTAGAAAATTAAAATAAAGGTAAAAGAAAGAATTCATAGACAATCCCTTCTTCTTCTCATTGAAAACCTTCTTGAATAATGTCCCTTAAATGATGAATCTCCTCTTCTTGTGAGTGATTGGCAACTTTGATCCTTGGATTCAAACTTTTGTCTTGTGTTTTTCATGTTTAAATAGGCTTTCAAGAGGTTAAAATTTATTTCCTAAGAGTTCTGGGCCGAGTAGAGATTGAAAAATACCAAAACTCTTGAGAAATTACCAAATTCGCGCTTGAAAGGAAAATTCGTCGACATTGGACAGTCTAGGGCCAGCACTAGCGCCGGTCGTGCTCTAGTTGGCTCGGTTGTGCTCTGTTTTTTTTTTTTTTCCAGAAATTCTCTTGATTCTCCAAAATGGGTCAGCGCCAGCTTCGTGGGACACAGCCAGAGGCTACCGTGCTTTAATGGCGATGAAATGTTTTGGTTTTGTCGTTTTCTGCAATAAAAAGCCAAAACACCTTTCCTATGGTAAAGTATCAAACATGAAGGAATATACCTAGTTATTGTACTAAATGTATCATAAAATATCTACAAATAACTAGAAAAATATTGATGAATTTTTCCCTTATCACATTTTTCCACACTTGAACTTTTGTTTGTCCTCAAGAAAAGCCCTTTAAAATAAGGAAAAGCGAGACAATATTTCAAAAAGTTCACTTAGAACAAAACCACAATTGCCTTTCAAATCCTAGATATGTCATTGCCATTATTTCAATCCTTTGAAAACATTCACGAAGTAAAGTACTAAACAAGACATATCAAGGCCCTCAAAGTCAAATTAAACAAGTTTATACTCTAGTCTAAAAATATTATTCCACCCTTCAAACAAAAACATGAATAACATGAATCATACAAGTCAAGTTATCTACCAACTCAAGCATTATAAATTCAAAAATTGCACAACTCAAGTCATGATTTAAGGAAAGCACTCCAACTTTTTTTTCTCAATTTTTTCAATGACTTTGGGAATTGATAGCCTCAAGTGAATATATTTCTCTTTATACATCATATTGGCCCCCTTATAGTCATCATTCATTATTTTTTTCAACAATCTTTCTTTCTTTCTTTTGCTTTCGGGAATTAATAGTCTTAAGAAAGTAGATTTCTTTTCACTATCCGTATTGGCCCCCACAAACAAGCAAAAATATTTTCTCACCTTCAAAGATGAAACAACAATCAACTCATTTTTCTTAGTTTTCAACTCACAATCAATTTTTTTTCACCATCTTTCCACTCAAAGATATTCTTTCTCCTCACATTCCTAATCACAATTCAAAGTTAGGCAAAGTTTAAATACATAATACAAGAGTTAGCCAACCAATTTCTCCACATTCAAACTAGATGAATGAAATAATACTCAAACACTAATGCATAAACGAGATTAACCCAAATTCTCAAGTCTTAACATATCCCATCCAATAAACCAATTTTATTGTTAATAAAAAATCCACCAAGGGAATGACAAAACTCATATCCAAATAAGAAAGATAATTATAACATTGCTAAGGTAATGAAAACCACAAAAAATTTTGAATTTGTGAATTTTAGCCCAAAACTGTGCATATAAAAATGTGTGTATATGGAAAAAATCGTCAAGGCTAAATTCTCCCCCATACTTAAACTGGACATTATCCTTAATGGCAAAAAATATAATAATGAAAGCAAAGCCAAGGGACCAAAATAAATAAAGAGGAGGAATAGAGAAAAGAAAATACTTCCATGATGAATTAGTTCCAACACATGTAAATCCACCACAAAGAGTCATTGAGGAAATTATACCTAAATAAAATACACGAACAACAAGAACATAAAACATAAACATAGAAAAGGAAAACATAATTAAAATAAACGACAAGACAAGAAAAATAAACTAAAAATAAATCCTAAGAAAAGTTATGAATCACGGAGAAAAATATCCATATGATCTAAAGTGTCAAAAGTCTCACCAAAAAAATGTTTCAACCTATTTTCATTAACTTTGAAAGTACTATTAACTAAGTGAAAAACTTCAAGAGTACAAAAAGAAAAAAATTTTATCCACCAAATATGGCCCCGACCATCTTAATTTCAACTTACCCGGAAAGAGTCGCAAGTGGGAATTAAAAAACAACACTTGATCACTATCTTTAAACTCCCGGTGTTGAGCAATATGTTTATTATGCCACCATTTCACCCACTCTTTGTAGAGTAGGGAATTATCATATGCAGTCATGAGCAATTCGTCCAATGCATTCAAATGAAGTAACTTGGATTTTTTAGCCAGCTCAAGATTAAAGTTAACAAGTTTGATAGCCCAATAAGCTTTGTGCTCAATCTTCATAGGTAAATGACAAGATTTCCCATGCACCAATCTATAGGGGATAGTATCAATAGGAATTTTGAAAGCAGTCCTATAAGCCTAAAGAGTATCATCTAGCTTAAAGCTCCGATCCTTTCTATTATGATTAACCACTTTTTTCAAAATTCTTTCTAACTCTCTATTGACCACTGGTTTAAGAGTGATAGGGAGTAGCAAACTTATAGGTAACACCTAAATATTTGAGAACTTTGTCCAATTGAGTATTGCAAAAGTGTGTTCCTTTATCACAAGTGAGTACCATAGGTACACCAAAACGAATGAAAAGTTTTTAAAGAAATTTGACTACAACCCGAGCATTATTAGTAGGCAAGGCTTGCGTCTCAACCCACTTAGAGACATACTCAATCGCAACCAAGATGTATTTGTTACCCAAAGAGTTAGGAAAATGGTCCATGAAATCGATCGCCCAAAAATAAAAAATTTCACAAGCTTGAAAAATTTGCAATAACATCTCATTAGATTTAGAAATGTTACTTGTACGTTAACACCCATCATAATTTTGAACAAACTTGTGAGAGCCCTTAAAGATTATTGGCCAATAAAATCCGAACTCAAACACCTTTCTTGCAGTGTTGTTAGTTTGGTAGTGGCATCCCGCGGTCCTTCGTGACAATGTTTCAAGATGTGTTGCACTTTCTGCGGAATCCACACATCTCCGAATGATTTGATCCGCACAACACTTTAATAAGTAAGGATCTTTCCAAAAGTAATGCTTTACTTCAAAGAGGAATTTATTCTTTTGTTGGGCCGTGAAATCCTCCAGAACAATTCCTGCAACCAAGTAATTTGCAAAATCCACAAACCAAGGCGTTTGAGAAATCTAACTAATAAGTAGAAGTTGTTCATCTGGGAAGTTGTTATTGATGTCCCCTTTAGTCAATGGTTCTAAGTTGAGATTTCCAACTTAGATAAGTGATCTACAGCCAAATTTTCTGCTCCCTTTTTGTCCCTAATCTCCAAGTCGAACTCCTGCAACAATAAAACCCATCTTGTCAATCTTGATTTGGAATCATATTTGGTTAGCAGGTATTTAAGTGCAAATTAGTCCGTATACACAATGACTTTGGAAAAAATTAGATATGAATGGAATTAATCAAATGCAAATACTATTGCAAACAATTCTTTCTCCATTGTGGTGTGGTTCTCTTGTGTCGTTGTAAAAGTTTTGCTTGCATAGTAGATTAGTTGAAAATGCTTACTCCGCTTTTGTCCAAGCGTTGTGCCTACTATATAATCACTTGCATCACACATTAATTCAAAAAGAAGAGATCAATTCGGTGCAATTAAAATAGGAGAGTTGATCAATTTCTTTTTAAGCACATTAGAAGTATCGAGACATTTATCATCAAAATAAAAAATAGCATCTTTTTCAAGTAGAGAAGTAAAAGGTTTAGAAATTTTTGAGAAATTTAAGATAAACATTCTATAAAAATCTGCATGACAAAAAAAACTTTAGATAGCCTTCACGGAAGTGGGAGGTGGAAATTTCTCATTTGCCTCAATTTTTGTTCTATCGACCTCAATACCTTTCCTTGAAATCTTGTGTCCGAATACAGTACCTTCTTGCACCATGAAATGACATTTTTCCTAATTAAACATAAGGTTGGTCTCCTCATACCTTTGAAGTACCTTCTCTAAATTGGCCAACATAAGTCAAAAGAATCACTAAAAATAGAAAAATCATCCATAAATACCTTCATGATATCTTCCACAAGTCCTTCGAAGATAGCCATCATACATCTTTGGAAAGTTGCTGGACCATTGCAAAGACCAAAAGGCATACGGCAATATGTAAAAATACCAAAATGCCATGTAAAAGTAGTTTTCTCTTGATCTTTTAGGGCTATAGGAATTTGAAAGTAAATGAAAAAACTATTTAAAAAGTAATAAAACTCATGTCCGGCTAATCTTTCTAACATTTGATCAATGAAAGGGAGAGGAAAATGGTTCTTCGTAGTTGCCTCATTTAATTTTCTATAATCAATGCAAACCCTCCAACTAATTGCCAATCTTGTTGGGATCAACTCATTTTTTTTATTTGGGCTTATCGTCAATCCTCCCTTTTTTGGTACCACTTATGTTGGACTCAACTAAATACTACCAAAAATAGGGTAAATGATGCTAGAATCTAAGAGTTTAATCACCTCACCTTTTACCACATCGCTCATATTTCGGTTTAATCTACGTTGGAGTTGCACTACGGGCATTGCTCATTCTTCTAACAAAATTTTGTGAGTGCAAAAGAAAGGGTTAATTCCCTTAATGTTTGTGATCTTCCATGCTATGACTCTCTTATATTTTTTCAATAGACTTACCAATTTAGTCTTTTATTCACAAGTGAGGTCTTTTGTTATGATCACTTGCAATTTTTCTCTATTAGCCAAAAATACATATTTCAAGTGCTCGGAGAGGTTTTTTAGGTCTAATTCTGGTGGTTCCTCAATGGATGACTTCATCCTTCCCAAACTGGTTTTTTCAATTTCTTTAAATTCTCCCAACCCATACCCCTTTTTGAACCCTCCAAATATGCAATTGATTGTTCCATCAAGTCCATAGAGAAATTGACAAATGATTCCTACACAAAATTACAGATAGACCCATCAAAAATATCAATCATTAAACAAGAATCATAAAAAAATATAGGATGTCGCATGCTTTTGTAGATTTTGACAATAACTTATTCATTCCCAACCCAAAATGTCAACTTTTCAGCATGAACATCAATTAATACTTTGGCCGTAGCTAGGAAGGGTCTACCTAGGATTAAAAGAACTTTAGAATTTTTATCCATATCAAGAATAACAAAATCCACAGGAAATATGAATCTATCTACTTTAACCAATACATTTTCAACTACTTCCCTAGGATATTTAATAGATCTATCTACCATTTGAATACTAATCCTAGTGGGCTTAGGCTCACCTAGGCCTAGCTTTTTAAAAGCTTTGTATGACAAAAGATTAATATTAGCACTTAAGTCGGCTAAAAAGAGAAAAGAAAATACTTCTATTGCGAATTAGTTCCAACATGTGTGAATCCATCAAAAGGAATTATTAGGAAAATTGTACCTAGAACATAACTCTAGAAAAGGAAAAATAAAAAAAAAGACAAGAAAAATAAACTAAAACGAAATCCTAGGAAAAGTCATGAATCATGGAAAAAATATCCACATGATCCAAAGTGTCGAAAGTCTCACCAAAATAATGTTTCACCCTATTTCCATTAACTTTGAAAGTACCATTAATCGGGTGAGAAACCTCAAGAGTACTAAAAGGAAAAACCTTATTCACTAAATACGGCCTCGACCATCTTGATTTCAACTTATTCAGAAAGAGTCACAAGCGAAAATTAAATAACAACACTTGATCACCTTTTTTAAACTCCTAATGTTGAGCAATATGTGTATCATGCCACTGTTTCACCCACTCTTTGTAGAGAAGAGAATTATCATATGCAATGATGTGCAATTCGTCCAATGCATTCAAGTGAGGTAACCTGAATTTTCCAGCAAGCTCAAGATCAAAGTTAACAAGTTTGATATCCTAATAAACGTTGTGCTCAATCTCCACTAGTAAATGAAAAGATTTTCCATACACCAATCTATAGGCGGTTGTACTAATAGGAGTTTTGAAAATAGTCCTATAAACCAAAAGAGTATCATCTAACTCTAAACTCCAATCCTTTCTTATATAATTAACCACTTTTTAAAAAATTCTTATTAACTCTCTATTAACCACCTCAACTTGGCCATTGGTTTGAGGGTGATAGGGAGTAGCAAACTTATGGGTGACACCTAAATATTTGAGAACTTTGTCTAATTGGGTATTACAAATGTGTGTTCCCCTATCACTAATGAGTACCTTAGGTACACTAAAATAGGTGAAAAGATTTTTAGGAAATTTGACTACAACCCGAGTGTCATTAGTAGGTAAGGCTTTCACCTTAATCCACTTAGAGATATACTCAACCACAATCAAGATGTATTTGTTACCCAAAGAATTACAAAAAGGGCCCATAAAATTGATCCCCCAACAATAAAAAATTTCACAAGCTTGAAAATTTTGCAATGGCATCTCATTAGATTTAGAAATGTTACCTATATGTTGACACCTATAACAATTTTAAACAAACCTGTAAGAGTCCTTTAAGAGTTTTGGTTAAAAAAAATCCGAACTCTAGTACCTTTCTTGCAGTGTTGTTAGCTTGGTAGTGGCCCCCCTTGGATCCTTTGAGACAATGTTTTAAGATGTTTGCACTTTCCACGGAATCCACATATCTCCGAATGATTTGATCCACACAACACTTGAACAAGAAAGGATCTTCCCAAAAGTAATGCTTAATTTTGGAGAGGAATTTCTTCTTTTGTTGTGCTGTGAAATCTTTCGGAACAACTCCTGTAATCAAATCATTAGCAAAATCTACATACTAAGGTGTTTGAGAAATCTCACCATTAACAAGTAGAAGTTATTCATTCGGGAAGGTATCATTGATGTTCCCTTCAGCCAATGGTTCCAAGTTGGGATTTTCCTACCCAGATAAGTGATCTGCAACTAAATTTTCTACTCCTATTTTATCCTTAATCTCCAAGTCAAATTCCTACAACAATAAAAACCCATCTTATTAATCTTGGTTTGGAATCATGCTTGATTAGTAGGTATTTATGAGTGGAATGGTCCATATATACAATGAATTTGGATAAAATAAGATAAGAATGAGATTTATCAAATGCAAATACTATTACAAGCAATTCTTTCTCCGTTGTGGTGTAGTTCTCTTGTATCGCCGTAAGAGTTTTGCTTGCATAGTAGATTGGTTGAAAATATTTATTCCACATTTGTCCAAACACCATGCCTATTGCATAATCACTTGCATCACATATTAATTCAAAAGGAAAAGACCAATCTAGTGCAATTAAAATATGAGAGTTGATTAATTTCCTTTTAAGCATGTTGAAAGTATTGAGATTTTTATCATTAAAATAAAAAATCTTTTCAAATAGAGAAGTAAAATGTTTAGAAAATTTTGAGAAAATATAAACCTCCTAGAAAAATTTGCATGACTAAGAAAGCTTCGAATAGCCTTCAGGGAAGTGAGAGGAAGAAGTTTTTCAATTGTCTTAATTTTTGCTCTATCAACCTAAATACTTTTCCTTGAAATCTTGTGTCCTAATACAATACCTTCTTACACCGTGAAGTGAAATTTTTCCCAATTAAGCATGAGGTTGGTCTCTTCACACCTTTGAAGCACCTTTTTCTAAATTGGCCAAACATAAGTCAAAAGAATCACCAAAAATAGAAAAATCATCCATAAATACCTCCATGACGTCTCTCACAAGTCCTTCGAAGATAGCCACCATACATCTTTGGAAAGTTTCTGGATCATTACAAAGACCAAAAGGCATATGACAATATGCAAAAGTGCAAAAGGGCATATAAAGGTAGTCTCCTCTTGATTTTTTGGGACTATGGGAATTTGAAAGTAACGAAAAAAACTATCTATAAAGTAATAAAACTGATGTCTGGGTAATCTTTCTAATATTTAATCAATGAAAGAGAGAGGAAAATGATCCTTCCTAGTTGCCTCATTTAATTTTCTATAATCAATGCAAATCCTCCAACTAATTACAAATCTCATTGGGATCAATTCATTTTTTTTTTTTAGTTTGGGCTTACCGTCATTCCTCCCTTTTTTGGTACCACTTGTGTTGGACTTACCTAAATATGATCATAAATAGGGTAAATGATGCCAAAATTTAAGAGTTTAATCACCAAACCTTTTATTACATTGCTCATATTTGGGTTCAACCTACGTTGGGGTTGCACTATAGGCTTTACTTCTTCTAACAAAATTTTGTGAGTGCAAAAGGAAGGGTTAATTCCCTTAATGTCCGTGATTTTTCATGCTATGACTCCTTTATATTTTCCCAATAGACTTATCAATTTGGTCTTTTGTTCACAAGTAAGGTTTTTTGCTATGATCATTGGCAATTTTCCTTCGTTAGCCAAAAATGCATATTTCAAGTGCTCAGGGAGATCTTTTAGGTCTAATTCCAGTGGTTTCTCAATGGATGACTTGATCCTTCCCAAATTGCTTTATTCAATTTCTTCAAATTCTCCGAACTCACTTCCCCTATTTGAATCCTTCAAATATGCAATTGTTCGTTCTATCAAGTCCATAGAGAAATTGACAAATGATTCCTGCATGAAATCAAAGATAGACTCATTAAGAATATCAATCTTTAAACAAGAACCATCAGAAGATATAGGATGTTGTATGCTTTTGTGGATTTTGGTAATGACTTCTTTATCCCTAACCATAAGTGTCAATTTTCTCCCATGAATATCAATTAATACTTTAGCAGTAGCTAGGAAAAGTCGACCTAGGATTAAATGAACTTTAGAATCTTCATCCGTGTTAAAAATAACAAAATCCACAGAAAATATGAGTATATCCATTTTAACCAATACATCTTTAACTATTCCCTTGGGATATTTAATAGATCTATCCGCAAGTTGAATACTCATCCTAGTGGACTTGGGCTTACCTAGGCCTAGCTTTTTGAAAGCTTGGCATGGTAAAAGATTAATACTAGCACCTAAATCGGCTAATTCATTGCAAAACATAAGAGTACCAACAAGACAAGGAATAAAAAAGCTCATTGGATCATTTTCTTTACGTGGCAAAGTCCGTTAGTCTTACAAGATGGCAGAACATTCTTCATTTAAAACCACAGTAGATAATTCTTCTGACCTTTTTTTGTTGACAAGCATGCTATTGAGGAACTTTGCATATTTGGGCATGTATATCAAAGCCTCATCGAGTGGGATGTTTATGTGCAGTTATTTGAACACTTCTTAAAACTTATCAAATTGCATCTTTTCTTGCTCTTTGTGTTCGAGTGGGGTAAGGTACCGATGGCTGAAAATCTGGATTTTTAACTTATTTTTCAAGTGGTTTACCAAGAGGGGTCGGTGTCAGCCTATCTTCTTTAAATGGTACCAGTTCCGTATTAGAATCAGGTAGCTCCTTATCACTTCATAATGTAATGGCAACTAAATTATGTTACGTTTCCACCCCCAATGGTGGCTTTATCACTAGATCCGTTAAAAATCAAAAATTGACTTTCCATGTTTCAAATCATTTCCTCAAATTTTGCCAATGTATCATCTATCTTGTGAAATCATTTGGTCATATGGGTAGTAAATTTTTCCAACACCCCTTCTAAGGTAGTAGAGTCGGATGGCTGAGGTGTCATCTCTTGATACATGTTAGGGTATCGTCCGATGTTTCAATTGGCTATGTCACCTGCATAAGATAGCTTGTTAGTGTCATGTAGTATATTAAATCAAGTTAGTTAGTTAAGGTACATGTATATATACAACAAGATATGACACTTACTCATACAAGGAACACACACACACACACACACACACACACACACATATATTTACATATTTACATATAGACATATAAAAATATAAACATGGTTAAATAAATAAAATCCAAACTTTCAACATATAAACATGGCAACGGCACAAAAAACTTGATGCATAAATTTTGTGTATAAAAATCATTAAATGTAAATCCATCCCTAGTCAAGTTTTAATTAAAACATTAATCTCAAATTACATATACGGGCAAGTATACTCATCGCAAACATAGTATAGAGAATTAACAAGTATCGATCCTTAAGGGAACAAGTACATATTAATAACTTTTCATTCGTTCCTTAATCGACCTAATAAAGTGATAAGATAATAATATATATATATATATATATATATATATATATATAATATTCAAAGATGTGAAAATATGAAATTTAGACAAATACTTTTGAAAACATAACAATGAATTATTTAGCAAATATCACAATCAATTATTATCTTGGTCTCATAAAGGATTTAATAGAGACCCACTTTGTTTGCAATCCATGTGATGCATATGGATTTGGGTATAAAAATTATATAAAAATAAGTACATTCCCAATCAAGTTTAAATTAAAATGTTAATCCCAAATTACACATATGAGCAAGCATACTCATCATTAACATAGCATAGGGTTCAAACGAGTGTCGATCCTCTAAGAACAAGTATGCATTAATCATTTTTCTTTCATTTTTTAACCGACTCAATAAAGTGAAAAAGAAATAAAGAGGAAAAGAAAATAAAAGAATATATACATGTCAAGGATGAAGAATTATGTAACTTAAACCATTATTTTGACAAACATGATCTTAAAGAACCCAATCATTATCATAACTGATTATTCTCTTGGCATCATGAATGATTAAGGTTGATTCACTTCTTTGGTCAATTCATGAAATCACTGTCTTCTAGATAAATTAGCATCACATAGTCAGTCTCAACTAATTCATCTAAAAGATGCATTAAATACAATCCTTGATTAAATTTTCTTAGTTTGGAAAATTTAAAGCATGAAATTAATCAATGAATCCTTGGTCTAGCAAACATCAATTAACCTTTAATTACCCAATCATTAGCAATTAACCCCCCCGGTCTAGTAAGTTAATAGCCAATAAATATGAAATCAATAAATTGCAACCACCATCAACCCATTTGGTCTAGTAAGTTAATGAAAAGAAACAACCAATTAATCTCGTAATAAGCACAAGTAATTAAATACCAAAAAAAATAATCAATCAATCAAAAGATCAAAGTAACTCTAAAAATCATGAATACCTAAAACAATGTTAAATTATAATAAAATAATTAATACATCATTGTTCAAGAAAAAGAAAACAAAGTAAAAGAAAGCACTCATAGACAAGCCTCCTTCTTCTTCATTTGAAGACATTCTTGCACAACCCTCCTTGAATTGAAGAATTCCTCATTTGATTTGAGTGATTTTCTATGATGATCTATGAATTCCCCATTTTCTCTTGTGTTTTCTCTCTATTTATAGGCTTAGGAAGTGCCTAAACTCGTTGGTATAAGGTTCTTGGTCGAGTAGAAGTACGAAGATACTAAAAGTCTGCAGATTACCAAAAACCGCGCGCAAAAATCAAGGTTTTGCCTTATCTTCAGGGCATAACCAAAGCCGCCTTGGCTGCTGAAGTTGGCGCCGGTTGTGTTTTGTTTCTTCAATCGTTCGTCGATTTTTTCTTGATTTCCACGCGATGTTATCCAGAGTACAATCGGCGCCGCCTTAGCTGCTAGAGTCGACGCTAGTTTGGTTCTATTTCGGTCCTGTTTTAACAATTTTTTATTACCTCAAAGTGCGTGCTAGCAGCACATGGCTGGCGTCGGTTCCTCTGTCCTGGCTGGTGCCACATCTGTTCTGTTTTGTGATGTTATTGCTTTATTTTATCCCTAAAATCTGAAATAATGCACAAAATATCTTTTCAAGGATAAAATCTCAAATATGAAGAAATATAACTAGTTATTGAACATAATATATCACAAAAGAGCCTCAAATAACGAATAAAAATGTAACTAATTTAGGCCCTATCATATTTCCCCACACTTAGTTCTTTTCTTATCCTTAAGCAAAGTATCAAAGACAAGTAAGGAAAACACAAGGTTTTCATCAATCACTCAAGTCAATTAAAAAAGGATATCTCTAATACTTTCTTCATTCAAGAACACAAAACATAAGTTACTATATCTTTCATAACAAATGTAAGACTTGTGTAAGTGTATACTGACTAGTAGAACTATCTCAATACTTTAACATCATTCTCAAACCATTGGAAAGAATTTAGTTAAAAAAGAATATGCATTCCATAAGCTTATTTTTCATACACTCTCTCCACTAATCCGAGACATATTATGATTCTAGTTAGGTCAAGTAGGACTTTCAAGCTTGTAATGTAAGGCTAGAGGCTTGTAATGTGGCTTATCAAATGAAGGATATAGGAAAATCAACTATCAAAGAAGATGAGAGTTTGCAAGAAAAGGACAAACAAGATGTATCAATAATTTTCAAACTCTTCTTGCTCTCCTACTCCTAAATCAATCAAAACCCATAACCTTGTTTAGCAATTACAGTTCAACTCAAGCAAATCTTGCATTTTCTCTCTCTTTTTTTTTTTCTTTCAGCTCCTTCATCAACTCTTCTCTATTTTTTAACAAGATCACTCAAATTTTCCACGATGGTGTCAAGGACTTGATGTAAACTCAACTTTTATAGCTCAATCACCATTCCTCTTGTGATCTTTCTTTTTTCTTTCAATTTTTCTCTTTTCTTTCTTTTCTCTCTTCTTTTGTTTTTTTCCTTCCCCAACTTGACACAACTATTGATGCATGACTGAAAGCAACAAGTCATGATCTTTTCACAAGTATTCTCCCTCAACATTCTCCTACATGTACTTTTATCCATCAAGAGCAATCAAAGATTTGGAAGAATTATTCAAACTCTCAGAAAGAAAATAATGGACAAAGTATGATAACGGGTTTTAAGAAAGAAATTCCAAATTTAGGCTCAAAATAGGCACTAAGGATAATATAAAAAATAGGTAGGCTTGAAAAGCTCAAACTATCCAAAGAAGGCCTGTTACCGTCATCCCTAAGTTAAATCATGAATGTATTTCCTATTTCACCTCGAGAGGTATTCGAGTAAGTTCTAGAATACTCAATGAATTTTAGTGGAAAAATAGGTTTAAGAACAATGTAAAGCATATGATCAAGAACTACTTAGTCCAAATGCGTGCAAAAAGTCATGCATACACCATAATTGATATAGAACCTATTCTCTATGATCTATCACAAAGACATGCATTAAAATATCTCTTGAAATTGCAAAGAAAATCAGAAAAAAATTTGAAAAAATTTGCTCTCAAACAAGGATCCAAAGAAGAATTTCGAGAAGATTATAAAAGAATGAAGAATAGAAAAGTTCTCAATCTAACCATTCCCCCATACTTAAACTAGACATTATCCTTAATGGCCAAATAAATAGAATAAAGAATTAAATGCTATGGGGACCAAAAATAAAAGGGAAAAGATAAGAACGAAAATACTTCCATATTTTGTGCCCAAAATAAAATTGATAAAAACTTGGACAAAGTATATCACCAAACTACTCCCCCTCCCCCCCACCCCCACACTTAAATTGGACAATGTTCTCATTGGCAAAAAATAAACACAAGAGATCATCTCCAAAGGGACCAAAACTAATAATGGGTTAGAAAGTTTAAGCAATACTTCCCAAGTGCAATAACGCCCCATTAGATATCTAAACTTGAGGTAAAGAGAAGAGCTTGTCTAAGAGGACTGTATTCCTATAAAACAAAACACAAATAAAAGCACAAGGCAAATAATAATAAAATAAGAACATACCTAACTAAAAGAAAACAAACTAAAGAACAAGACTAAAATAAAAAAATAATAAAAATACAACAAAACTCTTGACACTCATCATGCTTCCTCATCAATCCTTTTGGACGAGAGATTAAGGCTCCAAGTAGGCATAATGAATGTAGAAAGAATGGAGGATTTTAAAAAATAGAAGGTTTACGAAAACGATTTGTCTCAGCAAAGCAAAACACATAAACCTTATTCTCTAACATTCCTTTAGACACATAAATATCCTTTTCAACATATGAGTGCACAGGGTATCTAACGGATGCATCAACTTTGAAATCACCAATTAATCCTTCAAAAGAAGTTTTTTACAAGTAAAATTCCCCTTTAAACTTAGTATTTGAGTTCTTAAAGATGGGATTGGGAAATCCTTGCTTTTCAATACTTCGACAAATACCAAGTTACCTCCCTGAATTTGGGGTGAAGGGTAGAATTTGTCAACATCCTCAAAGGGTTTTTTAGAATGAATGATAAATCCAACTTCTTGAAGCATGTTAAACTCCATACATCATCAGTGGGACCATTGTTCTCCACAGAGTGAGAGGAATCTAAGAAATCATGTGACAAAGAAATATTAGAATTATGAGTACATAGAGTAGAATAAAATACCTCTCTTGCCACACCATGCAATTGTCCCTCATAGCCTCTATTTTTTTTTTTTTCCCATGGTCAATTGTACGGGCTAGCATGAACTCATGAGTCTCCTCAACAATCTTAACTAATTGTTTCATTTGATCGTACAATCGTTGGGAAGCTTCTTCATGCCCCTGAATAGATAAATTTGTATTGGCAACAAAAGAATTCACTAATGCTTCTAATGACGTCTCACTAAAAACATCACTGTGAGCTTGTAATTTTACCAATACACTAATGCCCTTTTTTTTCTTTTGTTTTTTGACAACTAAAACTTTCCTAATTGAATGCATGATCACAATACATTTAAAACAAGAATTTCTAAATTAAATATTAAAATAAAAAATGTAAATAAAGAAACAAATAATAAAATAAAATAGTCCGTCTAAAATATCGTGTTAACAAAAGTCCAAACTTGAAAATAAGAAGAGTTAGTATTGACTCAAAATTATAGACGTAAAAATCAACAAATTAAAATACAAATATTACACATATTCCACATTAACATTAGTAAAATTAAATATATAATATATACAAACATACAAAGACAAGTTAGTTATTATGAACATGTATCTACTTATTTACATATTTACAACATATAGTGAAATTAAAATACAATTATACAAATAAAAAAATAGGCTACTTATTCATACAAGGAACATATATACATATTTACATGGTTAAATCAACAAAATCTAAGCTTTCATGACATTGTTCCCCAACAACGGCGCCAAAAACTTGATGCGTATGAATTTGGGTATAAAAATTATATAAAAATAAGCACATTCCCAATCAAATTTAAATTAAAATGTTAACCCCAAATTACACATATGAGCAAGCGTACTTATCATTAACATAACATAGGGTTCAAATGAGTGTCGATCCTCTAGGAACAAGTATGCATTAATCACTTTTCTTTCATTGTTTAACCGACTCAATAAAGTAAAAAAAATAAAAAGGAAAAGAAAATAAAAGAATTTATACATGTCAAGGACGGAGAATTATGTAACTTAAACAATTGTTTTGACAAACATGATTTTAAAGAACCCAATCATTATCATAACTGATTATTCTCTTGGCATCATGAAGGATTAAGGTCGATTCACTTCTTTGGTCAATCCATGAAATCACTACCTTCTAGATAAATTAGCATTACATGGTCAGTCTCAACTAATTCATCCAAAAGATGCATTAAACACAATCCTTGATTAAATTTTCTTGGTCTGGCAAATTTAAAGCATGAAATTAATCAATGAATCATTGGTCTGGCAAACATCAATTAACCTTTAATTACCCAATCCTCAGCAATTAACCCCCTTGGTCTAATAAGTTAATAGCCAATAAATATGAAATCAATAAATTGCAATCACCATCAACCCCTTTGGTCCAATCAGTTAATGGAAAGAAATAATCAATTAATCTTATAATAAGCACAAGTAATTAAATACCAAGAAAAACAATCAATCAATCAAAAGATCAAAGTAACTCTAAAAATCATGAATACCTAAAATAATATCAAATTATAATAAAAAATTAATACATCATTGTTCAAGAAAAAGAAAACAAAGTAAAAGAAAATACTCATAGACAAGCCTCTTTCTTCTTCCTTTGAAAGCCTTCTTGTACAACCCTACTTGAATTGAAGAATTCTTCCTTTGATTTGAGTGATTTTCTATGATGATCTATGAATTTCCCATTTTCTCTTGTGTTTTTCCTCTATTTATAGGCTTAGGAAGTGCCTAAACTCATTGGTGTAAGGTTCTTGGCCGAGTAGAAGTACGAAGATACTAAAAGTCCGCAAATTACCAAAAATCATGTGCAAAAATTGAGGTTCCGCCTTATCTTGAGGACACATCCGGCGCTGCCTTGGCTACTGGAGTCGGCGTCGGTTGTGTTTTGTTTTTTCAATCGTTCGTCGATTTTTTCTTGATTTCCACGCGATGTTATCCAGAGTACAATCGGCGCCGCCTTAGCTGCTAGAGTCGACGCTAGTTTGGTTCTATTTCGGTCCTATTTTAACAATTTTTTATTACCTCAAAGTGCGTGCTAGCAGCACATGGCTGGCGTCGGTTCCTCTGTCCTGGCTGGTGCCACATCTGTTCTGTTTTGTGATGTTATTGCTTTATTTTACCCCTAAAATCTGAAATAATGCACAAAATACCTTTCTAAGGGTAAAATCTCAAATATGAAGAAATATGACTAGTTATTGAACAGAATGTATCACAAAAGTGCCTTAAATAACGAATAAAAATATGACTAATTTAGGTCCTATCACCATAGAATCATTATCTTTTAGTCAAATTAGTGAACATATTCTGTCTTAACCAATTTACTCAAAAGATGCATTAAAATCAATCATATAAATCCCTATATTTTAGGTAATTTAAAACATAAAATTAGTCAATGAATCTACATTCTATCAATCATCAACTAACATTTGATCACCTAAGTTCTTGACAATTAACCAAATTTTCAAGCAAGTTAAGAGACAACAAATATGAAATTAACTAATTGAAGTCATTATCAACCACTTTTTCGAGCAAGTTAATAACAAGAATCAATCAATCAACTTTGTGATAAAATAAGTGATCAAATATCAAGAAAAATAATTAATTGATCAAAAGACTAAATAAATTCAAGAAATCATGAATCCCAAAAACAATGTCAACTTACAATGAAAATATTAATTATATCATTATTCTAGAAAAAAAATAAAGATAAAAGAAAGAATTCATGGACAAATTCTTCTTCTTCTCCTTGAAAACCTTCTTGAATAATGCCCCTTGAATGATGAGTGTCCTCCATTTTTTTGAGTGATTGGCCACTTTTATCCTTGGATTCTCCCTTTTGTCTTATGCTTTTCTTGTATTTACAAGCTCCATTTTCACCAAAATTTGTGGCTTGAAAAGTCTTATCCAAGTAGAATTCGAAAAATACCAAAATTCTTTAGAAGATACCAAATTCGCGCACAAAACCGTCTCTGAACAGATCAGACCTGACGCCTGGTCACTTCAACCAATCTAGCACCAGGTGCATTCTGGTTCACTCCTCAACTTTGCTTTGTTTTTGCTTTGCTTTTCCAGAGCAGACCTAGCACCTGCTGTATTCTCTTGACCCGGCGCCAGGTTAAGTATGGAAATTTTCACTTTTTGCGTGAAATCTCTTAAATCTTACACAAATTCATCCAAAACACTTTTCACAAGAAAAATATCAAATAGGAAGGAATATGCATTGTTATTATATCAAAATTATCTCATATTAATCTCAAATAACTAGAAAAATAGTGATGAATTTAGTCCTTATCAGTAATTAACCTAAAAATCAAGCATAAATACATCATAAATACCTACAAAATATGTGTATAATTTATTCTTAACTATTTCTCTTAGAAGGCCTAGGGGTGTCTTTGGTGTCTAGAATATCATAACATGAATCAATTTAGCCGGCCCACCTATCGCAAAAAATAAATATTCTTGAGATAGCTCAAGAATGGGAAATTCAGCCAGAAAAATGGAGAATACCTACGGAAGCGGACTTATGGGTTGCTTGTTGCCTGGAGTATGACTCCTCTTCAGCTGATCTAATGGGATCTCCTTCTTCTATTTTTTTTAGTTGCTAAGTAACCAAATTTCGAGAGAAATATGCCCAAGGGTGGTTGGAAGAAGAGTTTTACCACCCTTTCCCACCACGAGGAGAATCCTGCTGTGATTTTTATACAAAGGTTGAAAGCTTGAAAGAAAATTTTTCTAGGCATTTTTGTGTTTGATTGATGCTTCTAGCCAATTAACTATTTGACAAATACACTCGATTTGCAAATGTTGTATCATGATGAGGACCAGCCAAAATGCCCTGAGCTAGGCCAAACTGGCGAGCAAAATAATAAGGGTTGTACGGTGATAGGGCCTAAATTAGTCATATTTTTCCTAATTATTTGAGGTTATTTTGTGATACATTTTGTTCAATAACTAGTCATATTCCTTCATATTTGAGATTTTACTCTTGAAAAGGTATCTTGTACATTATTTCATATTTTAGGGGTAAAACAAGGAAAAAATGTTGCAAAATAGAGCAGAGGAGGTGCCGGCTATGGCAGAGGAACTGGCGCTGGTCACGTACTGTTGGCACGCACTTTGAGATGACGAGAAAAATCAATGAGATGAACCAGAACAGAACCGAACTGGCGCCGGCTGGGAAGCTGGAATTGGCACCGGCTGCACTCTGGAAAACATTGCGAGAAAATCAAGAAAAAATTGGTGAACAACTAAAGAAACAGAACACAACCGGCACCGGCTCTAGGCAGCCAAGGTGGCGCCGGCTACACCTTGATGATAAGGTGGTGCCTTGAATTTTGCATGCGATTTTTGGTAATCTGCAGAATTTTAGTATCTTCCTACTTCTACTCAGCCAAAAACCCTACACCAACGAGTTTAGGCACTTCCTAAGCCTATAAATAGATGGAAAACATAAGAAAAAAGGGGAGGAATTCATAGATCATATCAGAAAATCACTCGAATCAAATGAGGAATTCTTGAATTCAAGGAGAGTTGTGCAAGAGGGTTTACAAGGGAAGAAGAAGGAGGCTTGTCTATGAGTGTTTTCTTTTACTTTGTTTTCTTTTTCTTGAACAATTATATGTTAATTATTTTACTGTAATTTGACATTATTTTAGGTATTCATGATTTTTAGAGTTATTTGATCTTTTGCTTGTTCTTCTTGGTATTTAATTACTTGTACTTACTACGAGATTAATTGGTTGTCTATTTTCATTAACTTACTAAACCAAAGGAGTTGATGGTGGTTTTAATTTATTAATTTAATATTTGATTGGTGATTAACTTACTAGATCGAGGGGGTTAATTGCTGAGGACTAAGTATTTAATGGTTAATTGATGTATGCCAGACCAAGGATTCATTGATTAATTTCATGCTTTAAATTTGCCAGACTAAGGAAATTTAATCAAGGACTGTGTTTAATGCATCTCTTGGGTGAATTAATTGAGACAGACCAAGTGATACTAATTTATCTAGAGGATAGTGATTTCATGGATTGACCACAGAAGTGAATCTATCTTAATCCTTCATAATGCCAAGAGAATAATTAGTTAGGAGAATGATTGAATACTTTAAGATTATGTTTGTCAAAATAATGGTTTAAGTTACTTACTTCTCTATTTTTGACATGTATATATTCTTTTATTTTATTTTATTTTATTTTATTTTTATTTTTATTTCTTTTTATTGAGTCAGTTAAACAATGAGAGAAAAGTGATTAATACATACTTGTTCCTTGAGGATCGACACTCGTATGAATCCTATGCTATGTTAATGATGAGTATACTTGCTCATATGTATAATTTGGAGTTAACGTTTTAATTTAAACTTGATTGGGAATATGCTTATTTTTATATGATTTTTATACCCAAATAAATATGCATCATATGGCTATATGAAAACTTTATTATAGTGGGCAGCCGGCTGAGTCCCACTTAGCAATTTGCGAGAACCAACATGGGACCTAAGCTCCTTTGAGGATAGCATAATTTCCTTTGTTCAATTCTAGCCTCACCCACGCTGGCCTAAACAACTTAGAACTATAAGGTGCTAATAGGTTAGGTGATCCAGATTAGGTGCGATAAAGGAAATAAGCGATCTGGGAGGCTATTGCCATCTCAGTCTTTCTATCTGTGCTCATGTAACCAGGAACCATATAAAGAATATAGCCAATCACCTTTCTTGAGTAATATCTCTTACAATAGTGTCTAATTTAAACAGATCAAATTCAGTGAGGTATTGATACAGCTACAATCAGAGGATTGATAATAGGCTAGATAAGGGAAAACGTTTTCTCCTTTTCAGACATATTTCCATACAACAAGTAAAGAAAATGGTAGATAGAAGATAAAATCAAAGTAGTAAGACCGGTTGTACAGCAGGAAATATCATAAGAAAATTCAAAGACAACCCCAAAGAAAGTAGAATAGGCAACATACTTGCAAACCCAACACAAGAGGAAGGCAGGAACTTCATCTGTTGTTATCACCCTTATTTTTAGTAGAATAGGCAACATACCTTTATTTTTAGTTTGCCTTCACAAATTTTCTATAGACTACCATATTTTCATGAATAATATTATAATCAAGGACTTGGGTGGTACCATAGTTTGGTATCTTTTTGCCTTTAAAGGTAGGCCAAATATTGTAGAAATATTCAAAAGGGTAGAACTTACCATTCTAAAAGGAAACATGAAACCATTGATGGCAGGTGAATAAGAGGGAAGTACAGCCCTTAACAAAGGGACGACCAAGACGATGGCCATAGGCAGATATATGGATTGTGTAAAAAATTCCCTATTCTTTCCATTGATTCCCAAAAGAGGCAGAAACCCTTTTCAACCAATTGTTGAAATTATCTAGTTCATACGACCAGCTCCTAAATATAGGCGACCATATGTTTAAAGTCTATTTGAGTTTATTGAAAAGCAGGTCAGAACATTGAAGTTTCATAAACTCTGACCAATTAATTGAATCTCCATTAGATGATAAGATAGGTCCTATCTTGCATCAATTTGTATATTTAAAAAAGGATATTAAGGTATGTTGGTCGGATGAAATTCCTAGGGTTTCTTCCGAAGGTTGTTGAGTGGTTGGATCAAAGGAAAAATCAATGCTACTAGACATCTTGGAAAAGAAAGAGAAAATGGTTGTGGGGATTTTTTTTTTTTTTATGTGTAGTACTCTTTGTAGAAGAAAGAAAGAAGAAGATGTGATTAAGAGTGTAAAACCCGCTCTTTTTAAAAAGTCTTTTATTATGGAGATATTTTAGATTTTTAGAGTCAAATCCTATCATAATACGAATTAAAATTCTATTTGATTGATATTTTTATTAAGTAGGGATTTGGATGAAACTATTAAAAAGTGAAGAATACCCTAACCCTATCTATTAAATAGGGAGGTTTATGAAAACATTGTTGTTTTCCTATAGTCGTCAATAGATACAAAAAAAGAAATAGTTCAACTAGGGTTTAAAGAAAAAAAATAATGTAGTTCTTCAGTCTTCAAACGTCAACGATAAAAGGTAAGTAACAATGGATCTCTTTTATTTTCTTATCCGAATAATATACTAAAACTATTATCATTAAATAAAATTCTGGAATAAAGTGTAGTATCTCAAGGTATATTTATTAATGATTAATTAATGTAGGGTATGTATTTGGGTGTTAGTGTTCTGTATATTATACATACATTATATCTTGTAAATGTATTCAATGAATTTGTATATAATAAAATCTATTTATGATTCTTTGAATATGATCCCTCTAAGGTGGGCTAAACCCTTTTGAAACAATGTTAAGATTAAACTTGTTCTTTTTAGAATTTATGTAAGACAAAGTTTCAATCTTTTTGAACCACTAAGGCCGGATTAAGCCTTTTTAGATTTTTCTGACTTTAGAAGAAGGTGATGTAGTGATATTGCATTGAATATTTTGGGTGACTTTTGAATAGATCATGTTATAATTTAATGCAACATGAGGTTTATTTGGACAATTTACTCATTTTTGTGGTTATTTGATTTTTTTAGGGACTTGAATGCAAAAACATACAAGTTGCGGGGTTGAAGAAGTAAATTTTGGAAGATCTCCTTAGGAGAGTTAAATCCGGCACCAGATTCACCAATCAGGGGTCGGATTGAACTCTCCTACGGGCTCCTGTGAAGATAAAAGCCGAAAAGAGCGAATTTTAGGGGAGGAAGCTATTAGGGACGAATTTTGTTCAGTTTCTTTAGACATTAGTTTTAGGTATTATCTTCCTAGGGTTTTTTGGTAGTAATTTTGAGAGGGTTTTCCGCTATTGAACACATATTGGAGGCTACTCGTGGACAAACTTGGAGATTGTGATATTTTCTCATACCTTCTCTTTTAATTTGTTCTTGAATTTCTCTTCAATTATGTATTAATTTCTTATTCTAAGGCCTTGATGTAGCTAGTATTGATTATTATATTATCTTGTGATTCCTTTATTTGAAGGGTGTTATTAAGTCTTTGCCTGATTATTATACTCAAAGCAATTGAATGCCTGATCATTATTCAGATTGATTTATCATTAAGTAGGAAAATTCGAAAGATGACTTAGTTAATTAGGACAGGTAATCAGACTACAAATTACATGTGAAATAGAAATATATTTGCATGGTTTGTGTGATCATTATAATGTTATGTTCTTGAGTGCGTTCCTTTGAATTAAATTTAACATAGAAATATAGTTGGGTTATTTGGAGTAATATAATTAATATACCTTGAAAGAGGATATTCGTTAATTCTAGACATTGATTAACTGATAAGGTACATTCTAGAATAACGGATCATGTTGGTAATATAAGAGTTAATCTAGTGAAATCAAGTACCTTAGATCATCTCATTACAATCTTTACCCAAGAAGACTAGTTTCGTTATTTAATTTTAATTCTCAAAACAACAATAATTGGAATCTTTGTTTTTCTTTTAACTCAAGTTAGAATTAATTTCATTGGAAGGAGTTTTAATTCTAATCTCTGTGGGACGACCTTGTTACTATACACCAGATCTAGTACATTTGCTAGTGCTCCGAATTGGTCATCAAGTTTTTGGCATCGTTGCCGGGGATTAATAAATTAAAAATTTCTTCTTTTGACTTTAACTTTGATTTGATTTCTGTTTTTATTTTTATTCTCTCAAGTGTGCATATTGTGGATAAATTTTAAGTGGTGCATGTCTAGAAACAGTACTGCAGATTTAATACCCTTGGATCCTGAAATTGAGCGAACTTGCAGAAGAAACCAAGCTAACCAGAGGGCTGAAGCAATGGCACATAATGGAGGAAATCAAGCACAAGCTGATAGGCCAGATAATCAACTACAACCATTAGCTCCCTTGGGAGTAAATAACCAAGGCCATCCTCGATTAAGAGATTTACAGATGCCCACCATTGCTACAAATCCGTCATGTATTCGGCTCGGCAATGCTGCAAGGAACTAGGAGTTGAAAAACTTTCATCTCTATCTACTTCCAACTTTTAATAGATTGGGAGCTAAGGATGCCTTGGGATTTTTGCGTGAATTCTACAGTACAGTGCAAACATTCCCCTTGAACAATCTATCCGAAGAGGAACTCAAGCTCAGATGTTTTTTATATTATTTAAAGGAGGATGTGAGACAATGGCTACTAGGTTTACCTAAAGGATCCATGAGCACTTGGAATGAGATCTATGAGACATTTATGTTCAAATATTATCTGTCTCAAAAGACTATGGACTATCGAAGTAGGATTAGTTCTTTCACACAAAGAGAAGGAGAGGTATTTCATAAAGTATGGGGCAGATTTAAATTGTTTTTGACTCAGTCTCCTCACCATGGTTTTTCTCTTTTGTTAATTACTCAGTTTTTCTATGAAGGACTAACTCCTATGTGTCAGACATTAGTGGATATTGCTGTAGGTGGATATCCAGGAGATAAGAATGCTCAAGAGTTCCAAAGTATCTATGAGAATTTAGCAAGAAATTCTCAGCTAAAGGCCGTGAGAGAGAAAAGAGCTGCAGTTCATGAGATCCACACACAACCTGACATTGCTTCCAAATTAGTAGAACTAACTAACCAAGTTAGCCTATTGATGACAAGATAAGGGAGTAGCACTAGAGAGGTATATGCACTTTATGGACTGCACGGGCATACTACTAATTTTTGTATGAATGCTGGTAGCCAACTATCTATGCTAGAGGAAGCGAATTATATGGGAGCTCAGCGACAAAGACCATCCCAAAAGAATGACCCGTTTTCAAACACATATAATCCAGGATGGAGGAACCACTCAAATTTTGCTTGGAGAGATCAAAATAAGCAAAGGCAAGGAGTACCTCCGGGTTTCCAATAGAATAGAGCACCATTTCAGCAGCGCAATTGCACCATCCGCAGCAACCACCACCTACTCAGGATAAAAATCCACAGTTTGAAAATGCCATAATGTAATACTTATCTAAGTTGAAGGCGAAAATCAATCAAGTGGCTCAGACCAATCAAGCTTCCATCCACAATTTGGAAGTTCAAATGGGGCAATTTGCAGGAGCTATGAGGGAAACAACTCAAGGGAAGTTGCTGAGTGATACTAAGAAAAACCCTAAAGAGCAACTCCATGCAGTAACTCTTTGCAGTGGTAAGCCACTCCAGGAGGTGGAACAAAAGACAAGAGAATCAGCAGATGGTAAGGAAAGGGCAACATTAAACATATCTAAGGAGTCTGATTCTAAAAAGGAAAACCCTGAACCTATCGCGCCTCTTAAACCTTATGTTACACCAATTCCATTTCCACAGAGACTTAAGAAGCAGAACATGGACAAACAATTCTCTAAATTTCTTGAAGTTTTTAAAAAATTGCATATTAATATTCCTTTTACAGAGGCATTGGAGCAGATACCGCGTTACGCCAAGTTTTTGAAGGGCATTCTCACTCACAAGCGAAAGCTTAAAGATCATGAAATGGTGATGCTAATGGAAGAATGGTCTGCGATTCTACAAAGGAAGCTACCTCAAAAGATGAAAGATCTAAGAAGTTTACTAACCTTTGTGATATTGAACAATTGCAATTCAAAAAGGCATTGTGTGATTTGGGTGCAAGTATAAACCTAATGCCTTTGTCTATTTTCAAGAAGTTAGGAATTGGGGAGGTAAAACCCACTAATATGTCATTACAATTAGTGGATAGGACAATAATTTATCCTTGGGGTGTAATTGAAGATGTGTTGGTAAAGGTGGATAAATTTATATTTCCCGCTAATTTTGTTGTCTTAGATATGGAGAAGGATAGGGAGATGCCTTTAATTTTAGGAAGACCTTTACTAACTACAGGGCGAACGTCGATAGATGTGCAACAAGGTAAGGTGATCCTGAGAGTTAATAAGGAAAATGTCACTTTTGATGTATACAAAGCCATGAAATATCTTACGGAAAGTGATTCTTGTTATTTCATTAATTCTATTTCTCCTAGTAATTCTAAGATGGTAAGAGAGAATATATCTAATGACTTTCTAGAGCTTTGCCTGCAAGAAGGAAACAAGGGATCAGATGTAATTGAGGAAATGAATGAATATGTCTTATATTTAAAATATGAATTTCTGGAAGGCACATATGATTTACCTGTCATTATTGCTGCATCTTTGATAGGTACACAGGAGAAGAAGCTGATGCAAGTATTAAGGGTGCACAAGAAAGCCCTAAAATGGACCATAGCTGATATTCGGGGCATCAGCGCTGCAATTTGTATGCACCGAATCAACATGGAAGAGAATTCCAAGCCCAAAGTTCAACCCCAAAGGCGTTTAAATCCTAACATGAAGGAGGTTGTTAAGGCTGAAATTTTGAAACTTTTGGCAGTAGGTATTATCTATCATATCTCTGATTCTACATGGGTAAGTCCTATACATGTAGTTCCTAAGAAAGAGGGGTTTACTGTAGTTCAAAATGAGAATAATGAATTCATCCCTGCAAGGACTGTTACGGGGTGGAGAGTTTGTATTGACTACAGATAATTGAACTCTTCCACTAGGAAGGACCATTTCCCTCTCCTATTTATTGACCAGATGTTAGAGAGGTTGGCAGGCCAAGAATTTTATTATTTTTTAGATAGATATTCAGGGTACAATCAAATTGTCGTTGCCCCAGAGGATTAGGAAAAAACTTCATTTACATGTCTGTATGGTACTTTTGCATATATGAGGATGCCCTTTGGATTATGTAATGCTCCTGCCACATTTTAAAGATGCATGATGGCAATATTTTCAGATTACATTGAAAAATGCATTGAAGTGTTTATGGATGATTTCTCTGTCTTTGGTAACTACTTTGATTATTGTCTAGATAACTTGACCTTGATTCTAAAGTGTTGTGAAGAGACTAAACTGGTTCTTAATTGGGAGAAATGCCATTTTATGGTATAAGAAGGGATAGTATTTGGGCACAAGGTTTCCACTCGAAGAATTGAGATAGATCGTGCAAAGATTGAAGTGATTAAGTGACTGCCTGAAGGTGATGGCAGAAACAGAGCATGCATACGGGAGAGAAAAATGGAGAAATAAATCGTGAACATAGCATGGCAGCAACATGGAATACATACCTTTTGGAGCCTAAAAACTTGAATGACAAGGTTGAATCAATCCAAGCTCAAGAACAGCTTCTTTCTTCTCTGTGGATTGAAGCTTTAGTGTAGAATGTCTCCTCCGGTGCAATTTTGCTTTGCTCTTCAGCTCTCAAAATATACCACTGCCTAATCACCTTGGTAAGCAGAGAAAATGGGAAGAAGAAATGCTACTCAGATGTCTCTCTCATTTTTCCTTCACCTCTCGGTTGGCATTTAAAGTATTTGCATTCACGAACCAAACCTAGAAGCCAGAAAACCAAGAGACACACACGTCCTCTCGGTTGGCTTCCTTTGGTTTCAAAACCAAAAGCTAGAAGAAGAAAAGGCACGAGAGAGGGAGACAAATTTTTTTTTTCAAAATTTTTATTTTTATTTTTCTACACAGAAAACCAAAAGTCATGAAACCAAAAATAATTATTTTGACAAAAATAATATTCCCTGGATTTAATACCGAATATTATTTACAAAATAAATTTTGGCTTTACCCTAAACTCTTTTGTATTGTGTCCGAAAAAATCTTATGGTCCAGGTTATTGGGCCAAAATAATATTTATTATTTTTCTTGGACCCGAAAAAGTTCAAAATAATAAACATTAATTATTTTTCTTGGAATTAAATAAATAACCCAATAAATAATTAATTAACCCAAATGAACAAAAAGTAATTGAATTTTAATTATTTATTTCTTGGGATTTAAGTAAATAAATAACCCAATAAATACTTAATTATTTTTCTTCTAGTTTAAGTGCCGGTTAATTTTCTAATTATTCAAACTGGACCTAAGCCCTGAATAATTAATTAACAAATTAAACCAGATAATAAATTTCTCTCCATTTATTTTATTCCAGTCTAATAATAAATTAGACTTCCCGAATAAAATAAAACTCTCTCAACTGAGAACATTTTCTCAACCCAAAAATTAATTAGGACTTACGGGCTATTTTGAGGATCAAAAAGACACATCACCTTGGCTACTAAAATGACCAAAATACCCCTACTATATAAATAGATATATTTTGCATTTTAAATATTTCCTAATATCATCATAAGGAAATATTGACCCCAAGGACAATGCTGCATTAGCAAAGTCTTCGACCTATAGGTGAAATGACCAAAATACCCCTCTACACATTGCCGTACATTTAGAGAGGAAGAAGTGTACTAACACCCCTCTCACTGGCTAAAGGTAAGCCATTCTCCATTTGGAATTCATAACATAATAACCTAAACATGATGAGATTCCCATTCTCATCAATCGGTTAAGAACAAATATTTATGTGTTTAAATAACCTATGATCCATACCTTACTGTGAAAGACCTCCATTCACATGGATCACTTATTTAAACACAATGGGTCTGTTCCAAATAAAAATGTGCACAAATAAAGAAAATAAATTCACAAACGATTTTCAACAAATAAATTTTTTTATTAAAATATTCGATATTTACACTAGAAAACTAGTCTAAAAGGGCATACATTCCAACAATCTCCCACTTGCACTCTAAGACCAAGTAAGTCCATAGGTGCTCACCCTAATGGCATCTAAGTGTCTTTTGAAGACCCTTTCAGCCAAAGGCTTGGTGAAAGGATATGCTAGATTGTTATCTGAGGTAATCGGTTCCACCACGCCTTCCCGTCTCTAGATGAAATCCCGGATCAGGTGGTACTTCCTCTCGATAGCTTCCCCTTCTTGTGGTTCCGAGGTTCCTTGGATTGCGATACTGCGCCAGTGTTGTCGCAATACATCACAATCGGTCTATCCATATGTGGCACGACTCTAAGTTCTGAAAGGAACTTCTGGAGCTAGACTGCTTCCTTGGATGCTTCCGAAGCTGCCACATACTCAGCTTCCATGGTTAAGTCAGCAATGCAAGATTGCTTAATACTCCTCCATAAAATTGCTCATCCAGACAAGGTGAAGACATATCCACTAGTGGATTTTCTCTCATCCTTATCTGCCTGGAAGTCTGAGTCTGTGTATCCGGTAGGAACTAAATCATCAGCCCTGTAAACCAGCATATAATCCCTCGTTCCTTTGAGATACTTGAGAATATGCTTTACAGCTTGCCAATGAACCTCCCTAGGGTTTGACTGATATCTGCTAATTAAGCCTACGGCAAAGCAGATATTTGGCCTAGTACACAACATGGCGTACATGAGACTTCCCACAGACGAAACGTAGGGAATCCTACTCATTCTGTCCTTTTCTTCTTGAGACTTAGGACAGTCCCTCGAAGAAAGTGACAACCCATGTCTGCAAGGGATTAGAGCTCCCTTGCATGAGTCCATGCTATACTTGGCCATCATCTTGTCAATGTATACGACTTGGGATAATCCTAACATTCTCTACTTCCTATTTCTAAGAAGTCTAATCCCAAAAATGTAGTTGGCTTCTCCCAAGTCCTTCATACTAAATTGACTAGATAGCCAAACCTTTGTAGATGATAATGACCCTACATCATTTCCAATGAGTAGAATGTCATCCACATACAAGACAAGAAAAACCACATTAAACCTCTCAAGTTTCTTGTACATGCATGGTTCATTCTCATTTTGAATAAAACCATAAGATTTTACAGTCTCATCAAAACGAATGTTCCACGCTCTTGATGCTTGCTTAAGTCCATAAATGGACTTCTTAAGTTTGCAAACCATATATTCTTGGCCGTCAGCAATAAAATCTTCTGGTTGGGACATATAGATGTCTTCGCTAAGATGGCTATTCAAAAATGCTGTCTTGACATCCATTTGCCACAGGGGAAAAGGTTTCCTCATAATCGATCCATTCTTTCTGAGTATACCCTTTTGCCACAAGTATAGCTTTGAAGGTTTCCACATTTCCATCCGCTCCCCTCTTCCTCTTGTACACCCACTTACACCCAATGGGTTTTATCCCTTCAGGTGAAGCTACAAGATCCCAAACCTGATTGAAGTACATAGACTCAATCTTGGCTTTCATTGCTTCATGCCATAGATTTGCATCGGCATCAGTAATTGCCTCCTCGTATCTAGTGGGGTCTTGTTCTTGATGGTCAGAAACTAGCTCAAAAGCTTCTCCATACCATCTATCTAGAACCCTAGACACTCTCCCATTGCAACGAGGCAACATTTGTACAGACTCTTAAGGCTGTGCCTCTTCTTGTTCCACAATCGGGTCAGAAGAAGTTGCTTCTGAAGATAAATTTTCCTCGAGTTCCAACCTAGTTGAACCTTTCGTAGAAGTACTTTGATCATCCTCTAAGTATCTAACATTGGTACTAACCAGTACTTTCTGCTCCTTAGGATGATAGGAATAACCACCATTTGTTCCTTTTAGATACCCAACAAAATAGCATAATTCTGATCATGATTCCAACTTGTCTCCCTTGATCAGTACATAAGTTGGATAACCCCATATCCTGAGATGATTTAGACTTGGCTTACGCTCAGTCCACATCTCATAGGGAGTCCTAGGTACTGACTTGAAAGGCACTAAGTTCAGAATATATACCGCTATTTCTAGGGCATATCCCCAAAAAGATACTGGAAGAGTAGCATAAGACATCATGCTTCTGACCATTTCCATCAATGTCCTATTCCTTCTCTCAACTACTCCGTTCTGCTGGGGCGTCCCCGGTGCAGAGAGCTGGGATACTATCCCATAATGTACTATGCAGTCCTTAAATTCACCTAGGGGCTCTTCACCATGATCCGATCGTAAGGTTTTGATTAATTTACCTGTCTGACGCTCCACTTCAGCCTTAAACTCTTCGAATTTATCAAAATGGTCAGACTTGCGTTTTATCAGGTAAATATAATCAAACCTTGTACAATCATATGTGAAAGTGATGAAGTACTCAAAACTTCCTCTAGCTGGTGTAGATAATGGACCACACACATCAGTGTGAATAAGGCTCAATACTTCCTTGGCCCTATCCGCCTTTGGGATAAAAAATCTTTTGGTCATCTTTCCCATAAGATAGGATTCACATTGAGGCCAATTTTCTAATCTCAATGAGTCCAAAGGCCCATCATGGATTAGCCTCTGAATCCTAATTGAGTTGATGTGACCCAACCTCAGATGCCAAAGATATGAGTCATTGACATTGATCTTTCTCTTCCTAGTTAAAGGTTCAGATTGAGCGTTATTTGATTGATTGTTAATAGGGTTTAAATAGAATAGATTTCCATACATGTGCCCAGTACATAATATTTCTCCATCTCTACTGGTAGAAATACCAGAATGGAAAGATATAGAATATCCTTGATTTATAAGTTTCGCAACTGAAATCAAATTCTGACGAAAATCAGGTACATATAAAATATCTATGAAAACCACTTTCTTATTACAATCAAAATTAAGATCCATCTTTCCCACTGCAAGGGCCCGGACTTGTGCTCCATTTCCCATGCATAATCTATGTACGCCTTTCTTGAGTCTTCTTATCTTTCTAAACCCCTGCAAGGAGTTACAAATATGATCAGTGGCTCCTGAATCAACAATTCAAGTGGAAGTTGATCTAACCATTGATATAGACTCTAGATAGAAAACATTACCTGTGGGGTTTTTCTTGACTTGAAGATCTGGACACTCATTTTTCCAGTGTCCCTTCTTCCCACATTTGAAGTACTTGCCCTTTGGTTTGTCTTTGGGCTGGGTCTTGGGCTGGGCTACTGCGTATCCCTTCTTCCTTTTAAACTTTCTGGGCTTGGACCTAATTCTTGAGGAAGAAGCCTTAGCAATCATGACCTTTGAATGTGGCTTCATGACCTTCTCTGCCATCTGAAGTTTCTTCATCAACTCAGTCAAACTCATATTTAACTTGTTCATATTGTAATTTAGTTTGAACTGAGTAAAAGAACCCGGTAGAGATTCGAGAACCATGCCCACTTGGCTTTCGGGGTCAATGATAGTCCCTAAGATTTCTTCCTCCTCGAAAGCCGCAATCATCTTGAGCATATGTTCTCTGACTGATGCTCCCTCAGCCATCTTAGTTTTTATTATAGTTCGAAGAGCCTCCTACCTTGCGGGCCGGCTCTTTTCTGCGAATATAGTGGCCAATGAATGACTAATGTCATACGCAGAAGCCATGTGCTCGTGTTTAGACTGGAGCACATTAGACATGGAGGTTAGCATATAACAACGTGCCATTTCATTAGCCTTCTTCCATGCCTTTTCAGCCTCTCGCTTTTCATCGGTGGAACCCTCCCCGATCACAATGCAGGTCTCATAAAGGACATACTTATACTCCTCGGTTGTGAGTATTATGTCCAGGTTCCTCTTCCAGTTCACATAGTTTGGTTCCGTTAACTTATTCTCATGGAGAATAACGGCCAAAGGACTAAAAGAACCTCCCACCATTTCTGAAAAATTGAAAAAAAAAAGAAAGGATTTAGTTTGTGAAATTAAATTTGTGCACGGAAATTAATTTGGCTCTTGAGAAAACTGACATAGCTTCTTTGGAAGATTAACAGTTCCCTAAGCTAAGTGTATTAACCACCACAAATTAATTTCCCTTCTAGGTAATGATCTAGAGGATAACTCCATCGTGGGATGGCCGTTTTCTCTCATTTCCTATGGACATTCCTCGCACTATAACCTCCAATGTGGGCTGGCCGATTATAGTACGTGTCCCAAGTTATTAATTACATCATTCCATTAGATTTAGATCCTTGTGGTATTCCCATCCTATACGGGTTCACTCCCAGGGTGACGCGAGGACACCCACGATCTCTAATGAGGATCGTGATGGAAGCTGTCGGGCCGTTGGAACCCCTCTCCCACTTAGTCTTTTAAAATAAAGTTTTCTGGAAAATATTCTTTTGAAATTTCTATTAAGTTTTTCTTTAACTTAAAAATAAAATATCCAAGTCCATTAAAATCTCTATGTCAAGGATTATATCATTTGAGAGCTTTATCCATGGACTAATTTTATTTAAGTCAAAACTTAATGATTTCAAAAAATTTTCCAAATAAAACTTTTTCCAAGACTTTGGTCTAAATTTTATTTAACAAAACAAATTTTCTTTTGCAAAATAAAATAAAATGGCTTTCTATTTTAACTTACAAAAATATCTAAATCTAATATATTTTCTATGTTAAGGATTAAATCCTATGAGAAAATATCAAAGGATTAATTTTTATTCAAGTTAAAATAACCATTTAATTTTTTAAAGAAAAAAATGTTTTTCCTTGTATAACTATTCCCAAAGACTTTGGTCTTTGAGAAAACGTGCACATAGGTACACAAAATAAATAGTATGCCAGAAAATAATAAACATTTTCATGCTTTTCTATTTTTAAACCTAAGTGCCCAAATAATTGAATTAAACACATTAATTAATTAATTAATTAATTAATAATCTTGTTTAATCCTAAAATCTTTTACTAATATTTTTCATGTAAATATATTCTAAAAATATAAACTATAGCAAAAATATTAACTTCGCCTAGTATGAGACCCAAATTAAAAAAAAAAGACTGACAATCCATGTGCACCGGGTGCACCGGATCCGCACCCAGTAGCACGGTGGTCCACCAGGCGCTCGGTGCACCAGTCACACTAGATCTCCAGCAACCACGACCCGCCCAGCCGCCGCTCACCTGATAACCCGCCTGTTGACCCGCGCTTCAACCCGGAAGCAATTGCAAAATTGCAATTGCTGTACGGTGCATATGGCTCAAAATCAAAGGAAATCGGCTCGGCTCCAGTGGCTTGCAGGCAGTGGCTCATGACATAGAACAGTGGCGGCTCAACTTGGCGGCTCGACGGCTTAGGAATAGTTCTTCATCTTCCCTGTGACTTTTTTCTGTGTTCTGTCTGCGAATTTTCCATTTTTTTCACTTCCATTGGCTTCTTTGGACATTTTTCATCACAAAATCTCATCCAAAACAAAACCACAACCGCCTATACCCATTTAAATTGGGTTTACACGATTAAATTCTCAAACCCAGAAAATTACAGTAGGTTCTTATGCTTCAACAGTGAAGCTTATATCAAGCCTATCCCATACCAAAACAGCGAAGGATCACATGTTTAAGCTCCAAACAATGTTTTTCTCCATTTTTATTAACTCACATGCTCCCTAAGCCAATCAAATTTATTGCTCTGATACCACTTGAAGGTGATGGCAGAAACAGAGCATGCATACGGGAGAGAAAATTGGAGAAATAAATCATGAACATAGCATGGCAACAGTATGGAATACATACCTTTTGGAGCCTAAAAACTTGAAGAACAAGGTTGAATCAATCCAAGCTCAAGAACAGCTTCTTTCTTCTCTGTGGATTGAAGCTTTAGTGCAGAATGTCTCCTCCGGTACAGTTTTTCTTGGCTCTTCAGCTCTCAAAATATACCACTGCCTAATCACCTTGGTAAGTAGAGAAAATGGGAAGAAGAAATGCTACTCAGATGTCCTTCTCATTTTTCCTTCACCTCTCGATTGGCATTTAAAGTATTTGCATTCACGAACCAAACACAGAAGCCAGAAAACCAAGAGACACACACGTCCTCTCGGTTGGCTTCCTTTGGTTTCAAAACCAAAAGCCAGAAGAAGAAAAGGCACGAGAGAGGGAGACAAATTTTTTTTTTCAAAATTTTTATTTTTATTTTTCCACACAGAAAACCAAAATTCATGAAACCAAAAATAATTATTTTGACAAAAATAATATTCTCGGGATTTAATACCTGAATATTATTTACAAAATAAATTTTGGTTTCACCCTAAACTCTTTTGTATTGTGTCCGAAAAAATCCTATGATCTAGGCTATTGGGCCAAAATAATATTTATTATTTTTCTTGAACCCGAAAAGTCCAAAATAATAAACATTAATTATTTTTCTTGAGATTAAATAAATGACCTAATAAATAATTAATTAACCCAATTGAACAAAAAATAATTAAATTTTAATTATTTATTTCTTGGGATTTAAGTAAATAAATAACCCAATAAATAATTAAATATTAATTATTTTTCTTCTAGTTTAAGTCCCGATTAATTTTCTAACTATTTAAACTGGACCTAGGCCCTGAATAATTAATTAATCAATTAAACCAGTACTAAATTTCTCTCCATTTATTTTATTCCAGTCTAATAATAAATTAGACTTCCCGAATAAAATAAAACTCTCTCAACTGAGAACATTTTCTCAACCCAAAAATTAATTAGGACTTACGGGCTATTTCGATGATCAAAAAGACACATCACATTGGCTACTAAAATGACCAAAATACCCCTACTATATAAATAGATATATTTTGCATTTTAAATATTTCCTAATATCATCATAAGGAAATATTGACCCCAAGGACAATGCTGCATTAGCAAAGTCTTCGACCTATAGGTGAAATGACCAAAATACCCCTCTACATATTGCCGTACATTTAGAGAGGAAGAAGTGTACTAACACCCCTCTAAATGACATCTACCATCCTTAAACTTCTAGTCCAATGATCCACGATTTCCTGGAGTGTTTCCACTTTCCAAGGGAGCTACGCTAAAGCAAACATTTAAGTCATGTTTCCTTGGTCTGGATATTTAGATCATTTAGACAACTACAAGGGGCGATATGGTGTAGAAACTATCTTGTACAAGTTTGTCTTAACTAACTAGTCACACATACCTAACATATAAGTATATTGGCCCTACTATAGAACCTCAACTACAACATATCAAAGTATATGCTTCCAGCTTTGCCAGACCACCAACTCATACTCAAGTTATAGAGTACTAGTCCACACTGTAGCGGTAGTAGTCTAGGTTTCAACCATATAGTACTTCTAGAAACCACTACTACAGGTCATATTCTACGTATTCGAAATACGCTTATGTTATGAAGTGAGTAGACTGCTCACTGGCTAAAGGTAAGCCATTCTTTATTTGGAATTCATAACATAATAACCTAAACATGATGAGATTCTCATTCTCATCAATCGGTTAAGAATAAATGTTTATGTGTTTAAATAACCCATGATCCATACCTTACTGTGAAAGACCTCCATTCACATGGATCACTTATTTAAACACAATGGGTCTGTTCCAAATGAAAATGTGCACAAATAAAGAAAATAAATTCACAAACGATTTCCAACAAATAAATTCTTTTATTAAAATTTTCGATATTTACATCAGAAAACTAGTCTAAGAGGGCATACATTCCAACACTGCCTCCTCCTGTGATAGTCAAGGATGTTCGGAGTTTTTTGGGGCACGCAAGGTTTTACAGACGTTTCATAAAAGATTTCTCTCTTATCTCTAAACCTTTATGTGAGTTATTCGTCAAGGATGTTTCCTTCAACTTTGATGAGACTTGTTTGTAGGCATTCCAAAGGTTGAAGGAGAAGCTTATCTCTGCACCTATTGTGACCGCACGAGATTGGAGCTTGCCATTTGAGATCATGTGTGACGCTAGTGATGTAGCAATTGGAGTAATGTTAGGCCAAAAACAAGACAAGGTATTTCAAGTCATTTATTATGCTAGTCGTGTCTTGAATACTGCCCAACAAAACTATGCTACCACAGAAAAGGAATTATTAGCTGTAGTTTTTACATGTGACAAATTTAGATCTTATCTCATAGGATCACATGTTATAATTTACACTGATCATGTTACATTGAAGTATCTATTTGCAAAACATGATGCCAAGCCACGACTATTAGATGGATTCTGTTACTGCAAGAGTTTGATTTGGAAATTCGAGATAAAAAGGGTTTCGAAAATGTAGTGACTGATCATCTGTCTAGGATGACTCAAGTCCATAGGGTGGTTCCAATTAATGAATTTTTTCCTGATGAGTATCTCTTTGCACTACTGCCATCTAGCACCCCCTAGTATGCAGATTTTGCAAACTACCTAGCCAGTAACATTCTTCCCCCTAAGTTGAGTTTTCAAAAAAAGAAAAAATTCCTTTCTGATGTTCGACATTACTTTTGAGATGAGCCTTTCCTATACAAAATGTGTGCTGATAATGTGATCCGGCGATGTATTCCTGAGGTTGAAGTGCATGACATACTTTATCATTGCCACACTGGAGATGTTGGAGGATATTTTGGTCCTACAAGAATAGCAGCTAAGATATTACAATCTAGATTTTATTGGTCCACTTTACATAAGGATTGTTATAACTTTGTTCATTCTTGTGATAGGTGCCAACGGAGTGGAAACATATCTAAGCGGCATGAGATGCCTTTAACAAATATTTTTGTGGTAGAGCTGTTTGATGTTTGGGGCATAGATTTTATGGGCCCGTTCCCTAAATAATTTTCCAATGAGTATATCTTAGTGGCTGTTGACTATGTTTCCAAATGGGTAGAAGCTATTGCCACATCTACCAATGATGCTAAAATGGTGGTAAAATTTCTTCAACGAAATATTTTTAGTCAGTTTGGTACACCCCGAGCCCTGATTAGCGATGAGGGCACCCACTTCATTAATAAGTAAATGGACAAATTATTGAAGAAGTATGGTGTCGCTCATCGAATAGCCACCCCATACCATCCTCAAACAAGTGGTCAAGTAGAGGTTTCTAATAGGGAAATCAAGAGGATTCTTGAAAAGACTGTTAATACCTCACGTACTGATTAGTCTTTAAAATTAGATGATGCATTATAGGCTTATAGGACTACAATTAAGACTCCCATAGGTATGACCCCATATCGTCTAGTGTTTGGAAAACCTTGCCAGTTGAATTAGAACATAGAGCTTTTTGGGCTTTAAGGAGTTTAAATTGTGATTTGAAAGCTGCAGGTGAACAACGAGTGTTGGCATTGAATGAGCTGGTAGAACTTCGCCTGGAAGCCTATGAGAATACTCGCCTTTACAAAGAACGCACCAAGAAGCTTCATGACCAGAACACTTTGCGACGCCAGTTTGAAGTTGGGCAACAAGTTTTACTATATAATTCGCGGCTTAAACTCTTTCCTGGTAAGCTTAAATCCAGATGGTCTGGCCCATTCACTATCACTAACGTATCGCCTTATGGTGCAGTTGAGCTGTCTGATGGATCTATGGGCACATTTAAAGTGAACGGACAGAGACTCAAGCATTATTTTGGTGGTAATCTAGCAAGGAATACAGTGAGTTACTTACTTCATGCATTAACGTAATCTGGTCCAGGTAAGGTGCCGTGAAATAAAGAGTGAATGATGCTACTCCATAAGAAAGGTTCTCCTTTCTTGGTTTGCATCCTAATGCATATTGTGTTTTTTCGGGAAATTATTTATCGTTTTCATTTTATTTTATTTTTATTTATTTATTTATTTCTTCTTATATTTTACCTCTTCCCCTTCATTTTTCCCTTCCTTTTTCCTTCTAGTCAGTTTCACTAGAGAATTTTCGGCGCCTGGTCTTTTCAATCCCGCACCGGATTCGCCAGCCATCGATCACCAGAAAATTTTCGGCGTTGGTTCTCATCAAATCCCGTGCCGAATTAGTAGTTGCAGGTGTCCAAAAAATTTTCGACACCAGATCTTCTCCAGTCCAGCGCCGGATTCATCCCCACGCGTTCACACAACAACCAGAGAGTTTCCGGCGCCTGCTGTGCCTACGTCCAGCGCCGAATTCCTCGTGAGTTAAACCCGGCGCCGGATTCCTCGCGAGTTAAAATCGGCGCCGGATCATTCTAGGTCTACATTCACCTTTTCTTTCTTCTGGTGCTGGTTTTGCAGCCATTAATTTTTCTTCCTTCTGGCACCAGTGTCTCTTTCCATTATTTGCTACCTGTCTCCCCTGCTATTCGGGTTGTGGTGCCCCTGCCGTTTTGCCGCCACCTGTTGAGTTGGTGCCGCATGTTGCCGCCTTTGGTAACTGTGGGCCTCTCTGTCTTCTCGGGTACACTTGTTTTTGTTTATTCTTAAATTTTTCCTTTTTTTATCTTGTTGGGTAGTTGGCAGTTTGATCTCGTTGGGTGGTTGGCTATACACATCATAGTTTCTTGGTTTACTTCTATGTGTGGGGCATATGTGACCTTTTTATTGTTCCATCTATTTCTATTTTGTGTGTTGTCTATTTAGTTTGGGGGACTTTTGGCAGTTTATTGACATACACTAGTAGATGTAGGGCTGTATTACTGTGATTGTGACGTGGGTTCTTCATCCAGTTTGGTTGGTTGTTTTTTGTTGGGGGGTTGTTGACTGGTTGCCTTTGCGGTCCTCTATTCTCATTATTTTTGTGTCTTTCCTCCTTGTCATGGCTAATGGGGCTGGTGCTAGGCGTAAAAATGCCACAGCTCGACACACACACCCATCTTCCTCTCCCCTATCGGTCCCTCCTGTTTCGTCTCCCACTCTTTCTCCCCATTTTTGGAATGAGGGCGGTCTTGTATAGTATAAGAAATGCAAACACTGCAAGTTGATCATTGAGAAAACCATCCACTCTGAGGTTGATGCCTCATTTCATTTGCTTACTCCTTTTCACCGCCTAGGGTAGGAACCCCTTCTCCGTCTTCCTCCTTATTTTTACCTTGAGTTGGTGCGTCAATTTTATGATAACATTGAGGATAGAGGTATTCAGGTCACTGAGATCCACTCTAGTGTTAAAGGCGTTCCCATTATCGTGTCCCAGTCCACTCTCGCCAATGTCCTTCACTTTGCGGATGATGGTGAGGACATTCACTTTGGTAGTGACCGAGTCTATACTGATTTAAACTTCAGTCTTCTTTCCACTCTCAACCACTTAGGTGCCTGAGTCACTTCTCGCCCTTCCAATCCTGACCGAGACACTGTTCATGCGCATGACCTCAGTCTCACTCATCGCATTCTCGCTTATCTTGTGAGCTTTAATGTTATGCCTTACGCTAGTAGCGTCAATGAGATTAGGAATTGTGATGTTTATATCCTATATAAGCTTCTCCATGGTATGGGTGCAACTCCTGCTTTTCTTGGTAGTGTGATTGTCCGTGAAATACTCACTTCTGCCCGTGTGCCAGCCCCACCAAAGCTTTATGTTTTCCTCATCTCTTATCTCAGATCTTTGAGGCTTCTCACATTGCTATCACTAGAGAGTTAAAAAAGGACACCACTTCTTCCAATATCCTGAGTATGGCTAGTATTTCTAGTATGGGCTATTCCCGCTCCTCTACTGGTGTTTGGCACTATAAGGGTCACCCCATTCCTTTTGGGGCCCCACAGCCTTCTATACCATATTCATCCACTGCCCCTGCTCCTTCTCCTCCCCCACCACCACCGGCTCCTACTCCTCCTGTGTTCCGGGCTCCGTCTACTAGTTCTTCTCCTTTCCCTATTGATCTGATTGTTCCTTTGAGACATGTGCAGGCTCTCCTTTTACAGCTCCAGCAAGGCCAACAGTACATTGTTACCCACTTGGACCACCAAGAAAGCATGCTTACCCGCCTCTACTAGCACACTTTTTTGGGTGAACCTCTTGGTGGCCCCCCTCATACTTCCACTGATGTGGTGGTTGACTCGGACAGCACTGATGAGTCTGATTCTGCCCCTGGGTCCGATAGGTCTAATGGTCGCGAGGCCTGATGCTCTCTTGCTTCGTGCCCTTGATGCCAGGAAAGTCTGTTTTCTTTGTATTTCTTTCTTTTCTTTCTTTTTACTTTACTTGCTATCATTGGGGACATTGCTAGCCTTAAGTGTGGAGGCGACATTACATGTTCATGCTTCACTTGTTGATTTTTATCTTCTAGGTGGTTGGTATTTTACCCTTGTGTGTTTGTCCCATAGTGTTTTTGAATGGCTTCAAGATCATCTCGATATATGTGTCTGGGTTGTGTTGATGAAGCATGTGTTCTATAATTTGTATAACTTATGCATGACTCTTTTTGTGCACCATAGACCCATGTAATGTATGCAAATGCTTGACATTATTTTCAAGTCAGATTTTCCTAAAACTTCTCCTGTTGGTGCTTCTAGAACTTACTTAAATACCTCTCGAGACAAAATAAAAAGGCATTCATGATTTTACTTAGAAATAACGGTCACATGCATTCTTTGGACAGTTTGAACCTTTCAAGCTTACTTTATGAATTATCCCTAGCACCTTTTTTGTGCCTAACTGTATTTAATTTTTTCATGAACCAGTGAATATATTGACCTACTATTTTCTTGTGAGGGCTTGATTCATATTCCAATTCTTTTACTGCTCCATGGGATAAGAGTATAGGGTTATGGAAGAACACGACAGATTTCAGGACTATTATTTTCTGTTGGGTGCTAGCCTCAGTTGGCTTTGATTACTATCATCGTTAGGGCCATATTCAATGCTATGTAGGCAATTCAAATTTGGAAATGTAATGCCATAGGGACCTTATATATATAGGGTGACCTTATGTAGTTTGTGTAAGTCTTCAGAAAAAATAAAAAAAAAAGAGAAAAACAGCAGACAGAAAGAGTTTTCGGTGCCGGATTGAGCTCAATTCGGTGCTGGAATGAGCTCAAAAAAAAAAAAAAAAAAAGAACACACAATGCCTTTGTCATGCATCTCCAGTCGTTGGTCATCGGTCATTGGTCTAGGCTTGTTGTACGGTCATCATGGGAATGAATTTTCATAATATTGAGGTTGTGCAACAAGTGTAATGGTGAGAATACAAAGAGTGCTTAGTGTACACCCTGATTACGGTATGAGGATTTGGGAATTGAATGTTGGGATGTACTGGGGCAAGTGAAGAATTGGAGTTTTTGCTATGTTTTGTTATCAACTATTTTTTTCCTTGCAAGCTCACTTTTTTTTGTATGTCATTATCTTATATCTTTCGATTGTTAGCCAATTCCTTAGCCTTACATTACAAGCACTAAAGTCCTACCTGATTTAAGTGGAATCATGATATGCCTCCATTAGTGGAGAAAGAATATGAAAAGTAAGCCTATGAAATGCATATTTTATTTAAACTCAACTCTTTGAATGACTTGAGAACATTGTTGAGTAATTATTTTGCACTACAGGGTCTGATTTCACTAACACAAGTCTTGCATTCGTTATGTGGAGTATTTGAGCATTTATTTTTATTAGCATGAATTGGAGAAATATTTGAGCTATGATCTTGAAACCCATGTGTGTTGACAATTTGATTTAAACATGATTTTTCTTGGGGACAAGCAAACATCAAAGTGTGGGGGAGTTTGATGTAGTGATATTGTATTGAATATTTTGGGTGACTTTTGAATAGATCATGTTATAATTTAATGCAATATGAGGTTTATTTGGATAATTTACTCTTTTTTGTGGTTATTTGATTTTTCTAGGGACTTGAATGCAAAAACATACAAGTTGCAGGGTTGAAAAAGTAAATTTTAGAAGATCTCTTGCGGAGAGTTAAATCCGGCGCCGGATTCACCAATCAGGGACCGGATTGACCAATCAAGGACCGGATTGAACTCTCCAACGGGCTCTTGTGAAGATAAAAGCCGAAAAGAGCGAATTTTGGGGGAGGAAGTTATTAGGGACAAATTTTGTTCAATTTCTTTGGACATTACCTTTAGGTATTATCTTCCTAGGGTTTTTTGGTAATAATTATGAGAGGGTTTTCCGTTGTTGAACACATATTGGAGGCTACTCGTGGACAAACTTGGAGATTGTATTAGAATATTGTGATGGTTTCTCATACCTTCTTTTTTAATTTGTTCTTGAATTTGTTTTCAATTATGTATTAATTTCTTATTCTAAGGCCTTGATGTAGCTAGTATTGGTTATTATATTATCTTGTGATTCCTTTATTTGAAGGGTGTTACTAAGTCTTTGCCTGATTATTGTACTCAAAGCAATTGAATGCCTGATCACCATTCAGATTGATTTATCATTAGCTAGGAAAATTCGAAAGATGACTTAGTTAATTAGGACAGGTAATCAGACCAAAAATTACATATGAAATAGAAATATATTTGCATGGTTTGTGTGATCATTATAATGTTATGTTCTTGAATGCGTTCCTTTGAATTGAATTCAACATAGAAATATAGTTGGATTATTTGGAGGAATAGAATTAATATATCTTGAAAGAGGATATTGGCTAAGTCTGGACATTGATTAACTGATAAAGTACACTCTAAAATAATGGATCACGTTAGTAATATAAGAGTTAATCTAGTGAAATCAGGTGCCTTAGATCATCTCATTACAATCTTTATCCAGGAAGAATTGCTAGTTTAGTTATTTAATTTTAATTCTCAAAACAACAATCATTGGAATCTTTGTTTTTCTTTTAACTCAAGTTAGAATTAATTTCATTGGAAGGAGTTTTAATTCTAATCTCTATGGGATGACCTTGTTACTATACACGAGATCTAGTACACTTACTAGTGCTCCGAATTGGTCATCAAAAGGTAATAGTTGTATTAATTGGGTGAATGAATATTTTTGTATGTTTTATATTCATGGTCATTTGTTGGGTTATATTGTATGAATGTATCATGTATGTTCAGTTTTTATTCCTCTAGTTCAAAGATTTTCGTTTTAGAAAATTTATTTTTAAAAAAAACAGAAAAGCTTTCCAAAATCCTTGCATTGAATGGAATTCGTTGGTTGATATCCAAAATCGAAGTGATTTAGTCACTTTGTGTTCCTAGAAAGCTTTAAAAAAAATTTTCCTTAGATTGGGTTGCCACGAAGTTACTGCACTTCGTGCCCCACAATGATGAATACATAGTATTTTTTTTAAATAGTAACCCTATTTATATTTCAAAATGACTTTATGGGTTTTCAATAAAAGTTAACGATAGGAATCCATTAAAGCCACATGCTAAAGCTCAAGAGGGGGGGGATGAAAACTCAAATCACAATTCATGAAGTCTTGGGAAAATTTAAAGTATAAAGGATTTCAAGAGGGAATTCAAGCAAACAAAACTATCAAGCCAAGGAGTATGAAGCTTATGAAGAAATGGGTGCCAAAAAGAGTTCAAGATGATCAACAACTCATCTAGAGGGTCAAGGGCATCCATTGCAAGACAAAAGAGATCAAAGAGAACAAGTTTGAATGCAGAAAATAGAGGTTGCATGGTTTTAATGTAGAGGTGCATGAAGCTGTGCATTTTGTAGAGATTTTTACTCCTAGAAGTTTGGGTGCACTACCAGACACACGGCCATGCACTAACCGTGCCTTTTGTGCACGGCCATCTGCACTGCTATTTAGCTATGCTCGTGCACCTCCTATGCACGGCCTACAAACTTCCTAAACACTCATTTTTATTTTATTTCAAGCTAGTCTCGGCTATTATATTTAGTCCATGAAATGTAAGGTCTCTTAAGACCAAATTAACTTGTTTTTAAGTTTTATTTTGACCAAAGTTTGTAACCTTAAGTAGCTTAGATTTGGGACTCTATATGTACCCCATTATAACATTGTAAATACAAGTTAGAACCTTAGATATTTTTTGTTAAATCAAAAAGTCTCTCTTTGAGAACTTTAAGTAGTGATTCCTCTTGAGTATTTCCCATGATCATCAAGACTATTCTTAAGGCCTAGTCCTTCCTTTTAAATCTAGGCTATAAACACTTTAGGATAGATCAACTAACTTGTTAAGTTAGGTCTTAAATTCTTGATAATCTAAGGTTCTTGTTAGAGATCAAAGTGGTTGCATAAATAACTTCTACCATTGTTTTTAGTTTCTTAGTGGTTTCAAGGGTCTTTGGTTGTGATTTGGAAGACTTGATTTTTTATTCTTGGATTCTAAGTTCTCTATTTTACCTAGGGTACTAGTATTTTTGAGTTGGGTATTTGTTTTCTTAATAAAAACTTTATTTTATATCACTTTTAGGTCTTGCAATTTTTCCATAATTTTGGCCACGAAATTCACCATAAAAACCAATCTCAAGGGGTTCACATCAAAATTGGTATCAGAGTAAGGAGAGTTTTGATCCTTATTAAAGCTTGGTTCTAATAGAGAGGCTTCAAAAATGGTAAATCCCTAGCTCAAATTTGAGCTTCAAAGAGGTCAAGTTTTCTTTGAGATTTCTTATATTTTTCATACTTAACTTGTGCCTTGTTGATAATATATCATCGGGAATTGAACATTTCTATGTGTAACTAAAAATTTAGGCTAGATTTGCTTTAAAATTCTACTATATCTTGAATTCTGAAAATTACTTACAAAGTATTTGATATTTTGCTTGAGTGAACTTATGATTCAAAATTGTGACCAATTCTTTGTGACCTCTTTCCATAATTGTTAAACTCTTAAATACACTTATTTTTAGGGAATTATAAATCTAAATTAAGTCATCTTGGTAGTCAATTCTTGTTTATGTACATTGGCCATCTATGATCATCATACCTTGTTCTTAAATGCTATGATCAGTAGAATTCTTATGTTTCTTTGAATTAATCTTGCTAGTTGAATTTTGTTATCCCCTATAATTGCAATTTGAGGTTATTGAACTCTTAATACATCGGCCATCTTTGATTAGCTTAATTCTTTGTGTCTTTGTTGCTTGTTGCTCAAATTCTATTTAAGTCACCTAGTTGGTTATCCTTTAAGGGTTAGTAAACTTACTAAAATTTAGACTAATTCCTAAGTAATTGAGGAGACTTTGGTGAAAAAAAACTTGTTGAGCACTTGAATAAATAGGAAAAGGCAAGCAAGTGAGTCTATTTTAATAAAAGCCAAAAGAGAGTTAAACACGGGGGTTGAGTGACAATTTTTGAGTATATACACGTAAGGGAGTGATTGTGAGGAATTACTTTCTACTCTTATCTAAATTTTCCAAGATAGAACCCTTAAAATTCCCAATATAATGTCTCAAGATTCATTTGATATTCAAGTCACCTTTGAAACTTTCAAGCAAAAATAGATGACATGAAAAAGGACATTATAGGATTGAAATCTAACCAAGGCCAAGCCCCACTGGACACCAAAAAGAAATTATGCTCTAAAATAAGAATTGAGGGCAAACCCCCACCACCATTATATGAGCAATCAAGGAAATGTTAGTGTTAGCTCTAAGGGCTTTCTCCTATGTTTTGACTTATGATAAATGTTTATATGAATTAACTTGTGTATTCTATTGTGATATGACATGTTTGACCTTTATTCTTTTAAGGCATTTAGATATGATTATTTGGCAACTCTTTCGTGATTGAATTCAAGTATGGAAGATCAAAGAGAAGATCAAAGTATATGAAGTTGCACACCAAGAAGTCCTTATATGAATAAATTTAGACTAGAAAGTGTTATGAAGGTATTTCTATTAATTTCTATGTCTCTTTATCTTTTGATTCAATTGATTTTCCTTGAATCACACAAAGGAGAAGATTTCAAAGTTTTAAAAATCTCAGAATTTTTGGATTGAGTAGTTTGGATCCAAAAGATTCGTCCAAAATCCTATAAACTGTGTTGAAATGTTTCTACCTGAAAAAGTGTCACTTTGGACTTACCTTTTGGATGCATCATCCTCCAAAACTTGAATCTAAAATACGGATAATTTTAATAGAAAATTATAGTCATTTTTTTATAGCCGTTAGCACTTCACTTTTTGGCTCTATAAATAGCCTCTAAGCAAGATTAGATATAAGATTTTAGAAACATTCTTCTAAGAAACACTATTGCTCAAAGTTTTCAAAAATCTCCTTTTATTAAAAAGCTTCAAAGTGAATTCATATCGTGTCAAAGGTAAAAGTATTTGTACTTTGTATCTTAGTGAACATATACTCAAATAAGTGAGCTTTTTACTATTTTATTGATATTTAATCTCTATTATAGTACAAGGTTGTAGTGTAAAACCCAGTTGGGGTGAACCTTGTTGTGATTGGTTGTTTGAGAGGTTTTGGAAAACCTAGTGTGGTGATCCTCTCTTATATGTGGTTTTGTTTAATTTTATTAAGTGGAGTAAATGAAATCTGGTTGAAAATCCTTAAGTGTGAGCTTAAGGTAGTGGACGTAGATCTTGGAAGATCGAACCACTATACATACCGTGTCTCATCTCTTTTATTACTGAATTGTATTTTCATTTCTGGTCTAAATCTGAATATATATATATATATATATATATATATATATATATATATATCAAACAGTTCTTGGATAGCTTTCTTTGTTACCATAAAGTTAGTTCAAGAATCTTAATGATCATTGTTGTTTTGCATATAAGATGATTCAGAAAATTTTAGTTTACCAAAAACCTTATCCACCCTCTCTAAGGTTTTTCATTTGGTATCAGAGCTTAGTCTATATACTCTTGGTTTAACAACTTTATAAAACAAATCTTAATGGCAAGCTCATCCTTTCTTCCATATGTTGAAGGGTCTTCAATGAATCGTCCTCCTTTATTCAATGGAAACAACTATACTTTCTGAAAAAATAAAATGAAAATCTATGTGTGTTCTATCAACTTTAAGTTATGGAGTTTGATAGAAAATAACCCTTTTATTCCGTCAAAGATGATTGATGGTATAAAATTACCTAAATAGAATGATGAATTTAGTATAGAAGATAATGCTAAGATGACTTAAAATTTTCAAGCTATGAACATTTTATATTGTGCACTAGATGCAACTGAATACAACCATGTTAGTGGTTGTGATTCAGCCCATGAAATGTGGAGATTACTTGAAGTCACCTATGAGGGAACAAACAAAGTCAAAGAATCAAAACTGGGACTTTTGATTCATGGTTATGAATTATTTACAATGAAACCAAATGAAAACATCACTGATATGTTCATGAGATTCACTAATATCTCAAATGGTCTCAAAGCCTACGGGAAGGTTTATTCCCTTGGGGAACAAAATCGAAAAATTTTAGATGTTTTACCAAAAAGCTGGCAGCCTAAAACTCTTGCTGTAGAAGAATCCAAGGATTTAAAATTCTTACCAACTGAAGAGCTGATCGGACCTCTTCTAACTCATGAGATGAAGCTTAAAAGATTTCATGAATCTGATGATCATGATAGAGGCAAAAAAGGGATAGCATTGAAGGTTGAAAATGAAGATGAAGAAACAAGCCTATAGGAAAGCAATGAGGGCATGGAAATGGACAATGATGATTTGGCAATGATAGCAAAAAAATTCAGAAGAATGTTCAACAAAGGAAACTACAAAAGAGGAAGGAAGTTTATGAGAAAGAAAGGACAAACCTCAAGATTCAAACCTCAATGTTATGAATGTAAAAGCACTGATCACTTTATGGCCGACTGTCCTGTTGCAAAAGGAAATGAAGGAAGAACTTTAAAAAGAAGAAAGATCTGAAGGCAAAGAAAGATAAAGGATTGATGGGAACTTGGGACTTAAATGAAATTGAGTCCGAAGATGGAGATTCTCAAGATGAAAATGCTAACATATGCTTCATGACTTTGGAAAATGAGGTAAACTCTTCTATATCTAATTTCATGCCTAATTCGCTTATATCTACGACTGAAAAGCATGTCGATCCAAATGAGTTGTTAAGTGATATGTTTCATGAATTAAAAAAACTATCCAGAAAAAAATAAAGAAATGAAGTTGAAGATTAAATGTTTGATGGAAGAAAACGAGGTATTGTGAAATGATAACAAAATGTCTCTTGAGTCACATATATGTGCTATCATTGAGAAAGATGTGATCATAACTGCTTTGCAATATGCATCTCTAGAAAATAAAAATTTGTGTGATAGAATTCAAACTCTTGAAAGGATGGTTAGCACTTTTAATGCATGAAAAATAGAGTCAATGATCTTATCAATTGTATTGAAAAATTCATAAATGGTAAAAGCAATTTGGAAAAGTTATTCGAAACTCAACATCAAATTGGAAACTGAAATGGCTTAGGATATAGACATGAGGATAAGGACAAAATTTAGAAGCATAGATTTGTTTATGCTAGAAATCGAGATGGCTTAGGATATGAACATGAGCATAAGAACAAAAATAACAAGTCTCAATATGTTAAAACTACTTTATCTTACAGTTTACACAAAGCTTGCATATATTGTGAAAAACTGAGACATATAGTTTCAAGATGTCTTATTAAAAGAAAAATGGAATCCGTGGAATAACATTCTGGAAAATCAAAGGCAATGTTACTAACCTTCATGGACTTAAGAAAATGTGGGTACCAAAAATCATTCCTTCTTCTCATGTATAGGCACAGTCTTTGAGCTTCACCAAGTGGTTCTTGGACAGCGGTTGTTCAAGACACATGACTGGAAATGCAGCTTTGTTAAAAGATATTCAGACCATAAATAAAAGATTTGTTACATTTGGAGACAAGAAGAAATGAAAGATTCTCGGCATTGGTAATATTGGTAAAGGTTCCTTGACAATTATAAAATAAGTTTTACTTAGTGATGATTTGAAATATAACTTGCTTAACATTAGCCAACTTTGTGACAATGGTTGCAAAGTCATCTTTGAAAATGATTCTTATTCTACACTTGACAGTGCAAATCTTGAAATAATCTTTACTACCAAATGTATGGGAAATGTATATGTGTTTTATCTAAATGACCTTGTAGCTAATGGAATTAGATGTCTATCCGTACATGACAATGATAGTTATCTTTGGCATAGAAGATTAGGTCATGTATCTTTTGATTTGTTAAATAAATTATCTTCAAAAGAACTTGTTAGGGGACTACCAAAAATGAAATTTGATAAACATAAAATTTGTAATGCATATAAGTTTGGGAAACAAATAAAAACATTTTTTAAATCGAAGAAAATGATTTCTACCTCAACCACTCGAATTAATTCATATGGATTTGTTTGGACCAATGAGGATTGCTAGTCTTGGAAGTAAGAAATATGCATATGTACTTATTGATGATTTTTCCTGATTTACTTGGACTTTATTTCTTGGACAAAAGGATAAAGCCTTTTCTGAATTTTCGAAACTGATTAAATGCGTCCAAAACTCGATTGGATGCAAACTAATTTCTATTAGAAGTGATAATGGCAAAGAATTCTGCAACAGTGAATTTACTCACTTCTATGATGAAAATAGAGTCTTTCACAATTTTTCAATAGCAAAAATCCCTCAACAAAATGGTGTTGTTGAAAAGAAAAATTGCACTTTGCAAGAAATGGCTAGATCAATGCTTTGTGAAAATGTCCTTCCAAAATATTTTTGAGCGGAAGCTATTAATATAGCTTGCTATATAATAAACCGAGTTATGCTAAGACCATTTTTTAGAAAAACTCCATTTGAACTTATGTTTGACAAAACTCCATCTATCTCTTATTTTAAAGTATTTGGATGTATATGTTTTATCCTAAATACCCAAAATAATCTTGAAAAATTTGACAGCAAGTCCGATAAGGCCATATTTCTTGGTTACTCTTTCAACAAAAAGTCATATAGAGTATATAACAAAAGAACTCTTTGGGTGGAAGAATCTGTGCATGTTGTGTTTGATGAATCTAATATTTATACTTCAAAAAGAGATGACGATGATGTAGGAAGTTCAAAGGAAGTCAAGTTAGATCAACTTAAAGCTCCACCTCTAGATACTCATGCAAAAGAAAAAGAGATTGAAGAGCTGCAAGCTGAACAAGGAAAAGAAAAAATTGAAGATTCTACGAATCAACAATTGCCAAAAGACTGAAAATACAAAACAAGTTATCCCAAAGAACAAATTATTAAGGATCCAAACTATAGAGTTAAAACTAGATGGTATTTCATTGACAACTTTGATCTTCTTTCAAATATTGAATCTAGCTGTATTGATATCGCATTGCATGATGAATTTTGGATTATTGCTATGCAAGAAGAATTAAATCAATTTGAAAGAAATCAAGCTTGGAAACTTGTTCCTAGATCTCTTAATCGTCCTGTTATTGGTACAAAATAGGTTTTCAGAAATAAACTTGAAGAAAATGGGACTGTGATTAGAAATAAAACTAGATTAGTCGCTCAATGATTTAATCAAGAAGAAGGTATTGATTATGATGAGACATTCGCTCATGTTGCTAGACTAGAATCCATATGAATGCTGCTTGCCTTTGCATCCTTCAAAAATTTCATACTCTACCAAATTGATGTCAAGAGTGCATTTCTAAATAGTTTATTGAGGAGGAAGTATATGTTGAACAACCTCCTGGTTTTATTCATGAGCACTTTCCAAATCATGTTTTCAAACTTTCTAAAACTCTTTATGAATTAAAGCAAGCTCCAAGAGCTTGGTATGAAAGACTCAGTGGATTCTTGATTTCAAAAGATTTTTCTAGACTCTTGATTGGTAATACCTGATTCATGAAATCTGATAATTCTGGTGATTTACTAATTGTTCAAATTTATGTTGATGATATCATTTTTGGTGCTACTAACGACTCTTTGTGCAAGATGTTTGCTAAGACTATCCAGCAAGAATTCGAAATGAGTATGATGGGAGAATTAAACTTCTTCCTTAGATTGCAAATTAAGAAAACTAAGGATGGGATCTTCATAAATCAAGCTAAGTATGCCAAGGAGTTACTCAAAAGGTTTGGAATCAATAAAGCAAAAGAAATCAGCACACCTATGAGTGCTTCTATAAAACTTGATCAAGATGAAAAATGGTAAGAAAGTAGATGAACATAAGTATAGAGGTATGATTGGAAGTCTACTCTATCTTACTACTAGCCGACTAGATATTATATTTTCGGTATGTCTTTGTACTCATTTTCAATCTTGTCCAAAGGAATCACATCTATGTGCAGTAAAACCCATACTCCGATATCTAATTGGCACATATGATTATGGATTATGGTATCCTCATACTAACAAATTTGATCTTATAGGATACACTGATGTAGATTATACAGACTGTAAAGTTGAAAGAAAAAGTACTAGTGGCCATTGTCAATTTCTTAGACCCTCTCTTATGTCATGACATAGTAAAAAGCAAGCGTGTGTATTCTTATCCACCACTGAGGCTAAATACATTACAGCTGGGAGTTGTTGTGCTCAAATTATGTGGATGAAGAATACATTGCTAGATTTTAGTCTTAATTTTAAGTGTGTACCTATATTATGTGACAATACAAGTGCTATCAATCTGACAAAACATCTTGTTCAACATTCTAGGACAAAGTATATAGAAGTTAAACATCACTTTATCCGAGATCATGTGCTCAAAGGCGATGTGTGTATTGAATATATTTCAACGGATGAACAACTTGCAGATATCTTCACTAAATCTCTAGCTGGGAAAAGATTCAAGAATCTGAGAAGAGGTTTGGGAATTATAAGAATCTGATAACTAACCATTTGGCATAAGTCTTCTTTATGTAGGATCTGTTAAGAAAAAGGTTTTGGAAATAATGTTTTACATCCAAAACGCACCAACATCTGATTTGGGCACAGTATTTGAATCCAAATCCTACATCTAAGATGCATCTCAGGAAAACACTATTTTGAATGATAATTTCAGATTGGGTCAAGTTCCAAAACATTCCTTAATATTTTTCCTTATTCCAAATTTTGAATTTCAAAACATTGGTTTGCGCATCCTTCTAAAATTCTGTGAAAAAACTTATCTTTTCAATGCACTTTATTTCACATTACTCAAAGACATTCAAAGCACTCTAATTTTTCTCTCAAAACACTTGTAACCGACTCTTCCAAAAATTATCTGTGTTCTTCTTCTTAAAAAACTAACAGTCCAAAAAAAGCCCTAATTTTACTGATGGCAAAGATAAAATCTTTTGTTCAAAAACCAAAGAAGGGGCACAAAACATCTCTAAATATGAAGAAAAAGAGTTCGGTTTCAAGCAAAGCAAAAGGGAAAGAAGTTTCTTCTCAATCGAACTTCTCGGCATCTCACTACAATTCCCCTAAGTCATCTTCGGAACAAATTAGTTTTGAAAATTAGGTACCTTGCTTCATTGACTCTAAATGAGAAATTGATTATAATGATTGGGTGCCAAGGAACAGGACAGTTATCTCTGGTTACCGTGCTAATCCTTCAGCTTTTCTAAATCTGTCAAATGTTCTGGATATGTTTGATCACATAGGATAGGGTAGTTTACTGTCTGTTGATGAGAAATTATTCATTCTTCTTGTCTGTGAATTTTATGCTAATTTAAGAAAAGGCCAACTTGAAGAAATTGAGGGTGGATTCATGATTCGTTGGTATGTGTCAAAAGTGAAAGGTAAAAACATTGAGTTTGATCATCGTCTGTTAAATAGGATATGTGATGTGAGGGATGTTGGGATTCAGTACTTTGAGTTGAATAAATTTCCTGAAGAAAATGATATTTTTATTTTGAAAAATTTTGAGGAAATCTTCACTGGCGGGAAGAACTTTGGAAACTCTAGAAACAGAAGTACGAAGTGGCTTAATGGGGTTGGATGAATTCTACACCATATGGTGTCTACCATGGTGGTACCAAGCTATAGACATAAGACCTCCATAAGCATTCTACAGATGGTAATCATGTTGGCCTTAGCAGAGGGTAGGTAGATAAACTTTGGATTTTTAACTACAAAATTGATGTTGTAGTTAAGAAACACTTCAAGTAAAGCTCTACCTTACGAAAATTTATTGTCCAAAGAGTTTACTTATTTTCAGGTTGACTTAAATTCTATTCCAAGTGATCCACCCAAGATAAATGTTTACAACTTTGATTCCTTTAGAAGCATGGTTTATGTAAGGGTAAATAATAAATGGAAACTACTGAGAAACACTGTGGGAAAGGAAAGAGAAAATTTGATGAAAATCAAAGATAAAGGAAAGTCTGTTCTTAGTGCAGGAACCAAAAAAAAAAAATTGATGATGATCCTCTGGCAGAATCTTCTGCCAAAGGGAAAGAAAAAGTTGCAGGCATATCCGAGAGAATACTGGATGCCATTAGCTCTCTAGCTGTGAAATTGGATCTTCTCAACTCTGAACTTCATAGTCTGGGAACCAAAATATCTATAGTTGAAATGTCTGCAAAAACTAATGCACTAATATCTTCCCCAACCTTATCTACTCAAGAAAAGGACGAACCTGTCTTGGAGGAAGAATCTGATCTGCCTGTTGCGGAGAAAGAACATGCTCCTGAACCTGCTCAGAAACCATCTCCAATTAAGGAAACAGTAGCAACTTCTGCTTCCCCTAAACCAAAATCATCTAGCAAGTGACAGAAGCACGTTGTGGTAAAAAGAAAATCCAACAGAATTGCAGGACAACACTCTAAGAAGGGTGCTAGTTCGAAGGCTGAAACCATTACCATCTCCTAGGCAGATCTGTTGGACAGAATGATCTTCAGATGACATCTCTCGAACAATTTACTTTTTGAAAATTTGAACAATTTACTTTTCTGTTTTTAGATTATGCTTTGGGATAATTGTTTCTGCTTCGGGATAATTGTTTATTTTCAGCATATTCCTTACATTATGCCTATTTCCTATCTATCTATGTTATGCATATTATTTTCTACTCTCTTTCTGATATTCTTCTTTTTTTATTAATGACAAATGGGGAGAAAAGATTGACTGTATGAATGACTGATATATGGAGAAAAGATTAGGCTATTGACTGTATGAATGACTGATATATGGAAATTTGACTGCATGAATGACTTGTGATATTAATTGATAGTAGGATGATATAATCTGATATGATATTATTCTGGAAGCTGTTTGATTCACTGGATATAATTATTAACAAATGATTAAAAGTAAGCTGATATGATACTATTCTGGAAATTGTTTGATTCACTGGATATAATTATTGACAAATGATTGAAAGTAATCTAATATGATACTATTCTGGAAACTATTTGATTTACTAGATATAACTATTGACAAATGATTGAAAGTTTCTACTTGGATTATTGGGATAATTTATGACTAAGGTATCTTTGAGACTAAATATGGCTATGATTCTGTGACGAAATCAAAATTCAGTCAAATGGATTGTTTGAACATTCTTTGAAAGATTGGAAAATCCATTATTTAAGCGCATTGTGTCAGGGGGAGTTTTGGACTCATGTTTTTCTTGATCCAAACAATTCTTTGAACTCATACTGAATTGAGAACATACCTTTTGGACATCCAAAACCCATATCTAAAATATATTTCATACATACTTGCACAACTATTTTGGACATACGTTTTGGACGTACAAATGTTGATTTCTATTTTTCTCTCTTATTTTGAAATGTTCATATAAGCAAATATTAAGGAGGAGCATCTTATCATATGACTTGCCTACTATCTCTTCTTTATCAAATAATTTTGAATATTCATATGGAGGTAGGAAAGGCTTTAGGCTCATTGAGTTATGCTTACAAGCTAATGCTTTAAAATCATCCTTCTTATAAGCTCTCTTTGAGACCTATAATGAGATATTGCATTTTTAATAAAAATTTATTTACATCTCCCTCGATCAACATGTTCACTCAATACATAGCATTTTTTTTTTATGTTTGTCATCACTCAAAAAGGGGAGATTGTTAGCCCTAAGGGCTTTCTCCTACATTTTGACTTATGACAAACGTTGATATGAACTAACTTATGTAATCTATTGTGATAGGACATGTTTGATATTTATTCTTCTAAGGCATTCTGATATGATTGTTTGGCAACTCTTTCGTGATTGAATTCAAGTATAGAAGATCAAAATATATGGAGTTGCATACCAAGAAGTCTTTATATGAATAAATTTAGACTAGGAAGTGTTATTAAGGTATTTCTATTAATTTCTATGTCTCTTTACCTTTTGATTCAATTAATTTTACCTTGAAGCACACAAAGGAGAAGATTTCAAAGTTTTAAAAATCTCAGAATTTTTGGATTGAGTAGTTTGGATCCAAAATATTCGTCCAAAATCCTGTAAACTGTGTTGAAATATTTCTACCTAAAAAAGTATCATTTTGGACTTACCTTTTAGATGCATCGTCGTCCAAAACTTGAGTCCAAAATATGAATAATTTTAACAAAAAATTAGAGCCATTTTTTTATAGCCGTTAACACTTCACTTTTTGGCTCTATAAATAGCCTCTAAGCAAGATTAGATATAAGATTTTTGAAACATTCTTCTAAGAAACACTATTGCTCAACGTTTTCAAAATCTCCTTTTATCAAAAAGCTTCAAAGTGAATTCATATCTTGTCAAAGGTAAAAGTATTTGTGCTTTATATCTTAGTGAACATCTGCTCAAATAAGTGAGCTCTTTACTATTTTATTGATATTCAATCTTTATTGTAGTACAATGTTGTGGTGTAAAACCCAATTGGGGTGAACCTTGTTGTGATTGGTTGTTTGAGAGGTTTTAGAAAACCTAGTGTGGTGATCCTCTCTTTTATGTGGTATTGTTTGATTTCATTAAGTGGAGTAAATAAAATCTGGTTGAAAATCTTTTAAATGTGAGCTTAAGATAGTGGACATAGATCTTGCAAGATTGAACCACTATACATACCGTGTCTCATCTCTTTTATTACTGAATTGCATTTTCATTTCTGGTCTAAATCTGAATATATAAATCAAAGAGTTCTTGGATAGCTTTCTTTGTTACCATAAAGTTGGTTCAAGAATCTTGATGATCATTGTTGTTCTGCATATAAGACGATTCAAAAAATTTTAGTTTGCCAAAAAACTTATTCACCCCCCCCCTCTAAGGTTTTTAGTTAGGAAGAACAATATATGGGGGGCTATCAAAAAATTCCGATGAATAGAAGAGGAAGGAAGGGTTTGAGATTAGGTAAAGGAAAACATGAAAGCAAAAATTTGAGGGGTGTAAGAAGAAGGATCTACCCTAGAAAGACCATACATATCAATCCTATATTTCAAAATTCACCAAGCAAAAAAAAAAAAAATAGGACGCCAAAGTAGTCATTAACGATAACGCCAAAGCCTAGAAAGAAAGAGGGTAATGAACAAAGGCTTGAGGTTGAAAATGTTTTCCATTAATTGGTGTTGCTAGAAAGATTAAGAGTACAAATATTGTTGAGAATTTAGAAAGGATCAATATCTTTTACACTAGGTATCTTAGGTAACAAAATCTATGTAGTGTAATAATGGATAGAGAAAGTTGCACAAATGTGATAAGTGTCTCCTTAATGGAGGACTTGGAATTTGAAATCATATGATATCCTAAACCAGATAAACTTCATTAATTGAGTGATTGTGGTGAAGTAAATGTTAACAAGCAAGTTAAGGTTGAGTTTGATATAGGAGTCTATAAAGATGTAGTACTATGTGATGTGTTTCTAATGCAAGTCGGGCATATTTTGTTGGGAAGGTCATGGATGTTTGATAAAGATGTGGAACATAAAGAGAAAGAGAAAAAATACACCTTGAAAAAAGATGGAAAGAAAAATTACTCTACTTCTATTACCTTCTAGTGAGGTACTCAAAGATCAAAACATCATGAGAGAAGAAGACTACAAGAGAAAAAAATTAAGAAAGATACAAAAATAAGAGAGAAAAGAAGGAGAGCTAAAGGAGAATTCAAAACAACAGGGTGCAAAAGAAGAGAAAAATAAAAAGAAAGAGAAGGGAGATAAAATGGTGTGCTTACAAAATGAAAACAATAAGGAAGAAGCTACAAAAAAGGAGAGTGAAGATAAGAGGAAAAATGAGTTGTATGTGGGAGAACACAAACCAATATTTTTGTCTTCACAACATAATTCTTGTTTGAGATCTTATGTATGTACTTATTCAATGACGAATTCGCACCAAGAAGAGGGATATAATAGAAATCTATCCAAGCCACCTAACAAAGCTCAAGAAGAATGATGGAAACTTAAATTACACTTCATGACACCTTGGGAAAATTCAAAGTATAAAGGATTTTGTCACACCCCGAACCCGAGGATGACATGGTAGTATCCCAAAATGGAATACCGAACCCAGAACAAGAAACAGACAAACAAACTAAAATAACCCAAATGCCATTTACTAAAACACAATGAAAAACAAAATACAATAAACTTGTACTGTTCCAACAAATGCTAAAACTTCAATTGTCATCAGTACAAATCTAACATGAATAGTATATTACATAAGCTCTTCAGAAAAATTACTCTAGGTCCTCCTTGAACCACTCGTCTAACTCTTCTTCTTCCAACTGAGAACCTAAAATAATAGATAATGGGTGAGGCCACTAACTCAGTAAGAAAAACATGACTTAACTGGGATTGAGCAAGCTACATAAGTAATAGATTCGCGAAGCACTTAGCCTTTCAGCATAAATTTGTAATTTGTCATGGTTAGGGGGATGGTTGTGGTCCGAGCTCAAGGAAATTCTCATATCTAACTCACAACAGAGGTTAGTACAATAAAACATTAGGATTCTTGGTCAAAAGTCAGAGAATCAAAGTTCTGAAAGGAATCAGAAAGGTTGTGTACCACCTTAAGAAGATATCGAAATATCACACAAAAAAATAAGAAGGAAAAGAATGTAATAACCCGCCATATATATAAAGGATTTACGTAGGGTAGACTTGTTTAAAATAATATTACTAATATTATTTTCACTATTATTTTATATATATGAGTATATATTTTATTTCATTTCATTTCATTATCACCATTATTCTATAACCCTTGCGATTATTTTATATTTATTATGTCATACCAAAATCTCTTAGTAATATTAAATTATAGTATTATTAAATTTAATAACTTTATTGAATTATCATATTATTCTTACTATTATTATTTATATATGTATATATATATATATATATACAATAACTAATACTATAAATATCTTAATTATATTCTATCATATACTAAGATATTTTAGGGGCCCATAAGAAGTAAATGAAGGGCCCACAAGCTTGACATATTTGACTAAGATTAGCTATTCTTAGACTTTCTTTAATCAAGCTTAGTTAAGCTAAACTAGATTAGGGCAAGGTTAGCAAGTACATTAGTCTTGAGACTTCTAGGGAGTTCTATAAGCTTCTACACAGTTCCACAATCTTCTTTTAAGTTCTATAAAGGTCTAAAAGCTTCTAGAAATGCCAACTCACCCTAAGTCATTTTATTAAGACCAAATCAAGACCAAGAAGTTGAGCTATATAAATAGGAGTGAGGAGGAGAAAAATTTCGGGCAAAGCTGGAAGGAGAAGAAGAAAAACCAGAAAAGTGAAAAGAAGAAGAAAAATAAGAAAAAGAGAGACTAAGGGAGAGAGAGAGAGAGGGAGAGAGACTTTCGGCAGCAAGGAGGAAGGAGAGGAAACCGGCAGCAAGGAGAAAGAAAGGAAAAGGAAGAAAATGAGGGAGAGTTACAGCTTGTCTTCATCTTTGAAAGGTAAGAGATCATTCTTCAAAGCTAATAAAATGGTACTAGAGGTTGGAGGCTAGCCGCATATAAAGTTAAGTGATGAAAATATGTTGATTTTGGTGATGGTTGATTAACCGGTTGGATGAGTGATGAAGTAGACATGATTTTCAGTTTATTTACCGCAATTTTGGAGTGATGATTTGCTGGAATTTGAACATAAATAATCCAAAGCATGTCCTAGACTAGTTAGGAAGGATTTGGATCATGTGATGTGAGCTTAGATGGCTACGAAATCAGAAAATAGCGAGAATAATGTAATCTTCCAAAATTTACTGGTTTGGTGAACTTGGTATAACTCATTTGTTTGAACTAAAGAAAAGTGCTGAGCATGAAAACCTGTTGGAATACTGATGTTGGGAGGATAAATGATGTATTGAAGAGTTTAAATATGGTAGGGTATGTTGAAGAAACCATAGAAATAAATTACAGCAAGTTGAGCTTCTAAACTGTAGTTTGAACCTTCAACTCGGAACAGTAAGTTTAGCTAAAAAACTGAATGAAATGGAGAGATATTTGAATACTCTATGACCTGAAGTTGATAGAAAGATGTCCTAGGAGTATTTTAGAAGTAGTTTCACCTCATTTGGACTTGTATTGAAGGAGATACGCACAAAACACTGGAAGATGACAAATCTGGATCCCAAAACCCGGAGCAGTGAACTTATCTGGAAAACTGTACCAAATGGGATGGAATTTGCAGGACTTATGACCTGGAATTGATAGAGGGATATCTTAGGGATACTATGGAAGTAGCCTCACCCTATTTGGACCTATATTGAATAAATTGTGTGAAAAATGGTGAAGGGTGGTAAAGCTGTAAAACTAGAAAAACCATCCAAGGCACTAACCCATTTATTTCTTTAAGAAAAATTATAGAAACCTTATTTAAACCATTAGGTATTTGAATCTATTAAGTAATAATAAGGAAATGTACTAATGATGTAGGTGAATCAAGTCAAGGAAACCCCTTCTAGGGCTATACTCGAGTGCAACTTCGGCCTAATATACAAGGTGAGTCCCTATGATTTCTAAAAACTTTTAAAGGCTAGCGTGCTTTAATTTTCCATAAAATGACATGTTTGATACCGTTTTGGAAATGCTTAAATGTGTTTACGGAATACATGAGCAAGACTTATGTTTATGCTATTTCGACTTGAATGAATTTCATAATTGGTTCGAAAACCTTATTGGATGATTAAAACCCGAATTATGTGAATTTAGTCATTTTGGATTAAATATTTGAGATTTTCGGAAAATGATAAACTTTAAAATCAGGTATTTGGACACTGATCCAGATATCCTTATGGGAATTTTTTATGAAATTTTTGGAACTCGGGTATTTGGTAAATGGCCGAATTTTCCTTATTGGAACTTTTGTGAACATTTTTCAAATCGAGTAAGGGTAAAATGACCGAATACCCTCAAAAAGTCTTTTGGAATCTGGCATGGGTGAAATGACCCAAATACCCTTGGAAAATGATTTTTGTGGTCAAGTACGGCCCCAGACAATAAGAAATGTTTTGATTTGAAAATCCTACGGGATTAGATGATCATCTGGCCTGATCAGTCAGATAGGGTTGATGTTATTGCGTTGAGTACTTAGCAAGGGCTTTAACCTTTGTACTAGCCCTCGTTAGAGATAGATGAACCCAAATAACCCGGTCCAGTTATTGGGCTTATTTTACTCCGAACGGGGCGGCAGGACAATGGAATTAGCCGTCCCTGGCTAGCCGTTGTGAGCCCGGCAATTACCTAGTGATTGTGATGGTAGATTGTTCACATGATACCGAGCGGGGACACTCGGTGTGTTCAATCCCTTGCCACTTCGATGGTGATTGACATCAGGATTGGGACCCTTGGCTTATGGTGGCAAGTAAAAGATCCGTAAGTGCACGATAAGGTACATATGTACGCTGCTCACCCTTCCGGCATATCACGGGTGACGTGCTGTAAGGCGCAGTCCCTGGCACAAGAGACCGTGTAGCTGAAGGCAAAGTTCCTCGAATTTTGCATGCAGGTCGCACTTCCAAGTGGGGAAGAATCCGCATTTATTGAATTGGGGGCCATGTGTTTGGAAATCATTATTTTTCAAAAGTATGTGATAAATTGATCTTAAAACTATCAATTACTGCTATTTCCCTATCATAGAACTTATTTTAATAAAGAAATTAAATAAATTCCTTTCTCTTCTGCGCATAACACTAGCACACACGGGACTCACTGAGTATACCACTCACACATATGTTTGTCTTATATTTTTTTTAGGGATTAAAGCTGAAGACTAGCGACGGTACTACCCGGACTTTGCCATTTAGGGCTAGTTAGTAAATCTTTTAGCATGATCATTGCACATGGATGTTGGAGCTATTTTGTCTTGTGTATTTTGGGAACCCTGATGATGTATCTATCAGAACTCGCATATTTGTAATGAAAGAGTATGTTTTATGTATTTATTTAAGCTTCGACTTGTACTTACTTGCTTTAAGTTTATATCATTACAAAGACCCCTAGTCTGAGAGATCAGACGGGGCGACATCCCACCCGAGCTGGTCCACTGCGGCATTCAAAGATATTTGGGGTGTTACAAAGAAGAACAATGAATTCCTAACTTTTACTCAATACTGAATTCAATAATGCATAACCAATACCTAAATACTAAACCGGTGTTGTTGATTTAATAGAAATAATGATAAATCAGGCAAGAGGACAAACCATCGCCCGTACAGAAGAAAATTGGCGCCGCCATCTAACAGAAGAGGGCAGACGCCGGGTGGGGCAGGCACGCTCGTTGCCGGCCCCGCTCTGCTCGACCCCCTAAATGTCATGTCCCGAACCCGAGGATGACATGGCAGTATCACAAAATGGAATACCGAATTTGGAACCAGAAACAGACAAAACAAACTAAAATAATCCAAATGCCATTAACAAAAACACAATGGAAAACAAAATTCAATAAACTTGTACTATTCAAACAAACACTAAAACTTTAATTGTCATCCGTACAAATCTAACATAAATAGTATATTACATAAGCTCTTCAGAAAACTACTCTAGGTCCTCCTCGAACCACTCATCTAACTCTTCCTCTTCCAACTGAGAACCTGAAATAATAGATAAAGGGTGAGCTCACTAGTTCAGTAAGGAAAACATGACTTAACTAGGATTGAGTAAGTTACATAAGCAATAGATTCACAAAGCACTTAGCCTTTCAGTAGAAATTTGTAATTTGTCATGGTTAGAGGGATAGTTGCGGTCCGAGCTCAAGAAAATTCTCACATTTAACTCACAATAGAGGTCGGTACAACAAAATATTAGGATTCTAGGTCAAAAATCAGAGAATCATAGTTCTAAAGGGAATCAAAAAATGTGTGTACCACCTTAAGAAGATCCCGGATTATCACACAAAGAAACAAGATGAGGGAAAAAGAGAACAATGAATTCCTTAGTTTATTCAATACTGAATCGAATAATGCATAACCAACACTTGAATACTGAACTAGTGTTGTTAATCAATGAAAATAATGACAAATCAGGTAAGGGGACAAACCATAGCCCATACAGAAGAAAACCAGGGCCGACATCGAACAGTGGACGGCCGGCGTCAGGTGGGCAAGCGCAGCGGCACCGGGTGCCGCCTCGGCGAGGCCAAGAAGAGAGGGGCCAGGGGAGCTAGTGCAGGCTGAGCTCTAGGCTACGCAAGTGCAATTTTCTCAGAGTACAGAAAGCCAACCTGCAACCTCTCAACCCTAAAAACCAATCTAACCATCCACTTTATCAAGGAAAAACACCATTTTGTGCACAAAACCATTTAAACATACATGATACATACTTAAACATGGCTTAATTCAAGAAGATAATTCATACTTGGGGACTGAGTTTGGCTTAACTAATATCAGTCCCTTGACCATTGTATTCCGTTAAGAGAATGGCCAGTACACAGAATAGGTGGACTTGGTATTATATCCCCCTAGCCTAGGGCCAGTACACAGAATAGAATAAGATCATCCCTACCAATTCTATGCCCTAAACATCAAACAGAATGGAATCAGAAATTAGAACAGTGCCAGAACAAAAAAATCATTTAACTCATAGACCATACATATTAGTATAATAACTCATTCACTGAAATAATCTATTCACCATGCTCAATCCTCATTTATACAAATATAATTTTAGAATCTCAAAATAGAAAGAAAATTTAGTAAAACACCGGTTAAGAATTAAAAGCGCAGATAAGTCAAAATCCCTTACCAGAAACACTGAATCACAGACTACTCTTATCACTTCTAATTCCTTTTTTCCCCTACAATCCCAGTTATCAGTACCCTATTAGAATCATTAGATTCACAATTTTTCCAAATCAGAATCTCAAAATCAAGAACCCTAGATACCAATTAAGCCTTGACAGAAATATAAGGGAACACAAATTACCTAAACCTGTAGTCTCAAGCACTTCCCCTTGAAACTAATAAACCAGAGGAAGCCATGCATGCACAGATAAAAAAATAGAAAACCAACGGTAAAACTTAAAGAACACAGCAGAGAACCAGCTACTGGGACTCCTTTCTCACAATGGGAAGATGTCTGTGGATCAAAACCAATGAGGCGTCTACTCTTCTGTGGCATGAACGCGAAACTCTTTGCTTCTCAGAATATTCCACCGCCAAATCTAGTTGGTGAGACAATTTAAGCGAGGAAAGGCACTTCTTGATTCCTTGCTATTGATTAGCAAAATCAAGAACAAAAAGGAAGAAGATTAAATGAGAGAGAGAGAGAGGGGGGGGAGTGAAGCCTGAGTTGTTCGTATGTCTACTGTGAAGAAAGAATAGCACCCGACTATTCACAATACTAGATAACCAAAACACCGGGATTTTGATATTTTAAAACTCCTGAAGGCTATAAACAGAAAAGATTTGGCTAAGCCTTAAATCCTCTGTTCCGTGAATAAAAATAACCTTTTAGTTCAGGCTATTGAGCCAAAATTAATTATTATTTTTCTTGGACCCAATGAGCCCAAAAATAATAACCATTAATTATTTATTTTCTGGGCCGATTAAAATAATTCAATAAATAATTAATGAGTCCAAATAAACTAATCTTATTTAAGCCTTTTATTAACTAGTTTAAGTCCAGGTTAATTTTCCTAATTATTCAATCTGGGCTTAGGCCCCAAATAATTAATTAATTAATTAACTAGATAATAAAATTAATTTCTCTCATTCTTTTATTTTATTCTAATCCAAAAATAATTTAGACTTTCTGAATAAAATAAAATCTTTTTTATTATGACCATTTCTTCTATCTAAAATAATTAAGACTTATGGGCTATTTTGAGGATAAAAAAGACACATCGCATTGGCTACTAAATTGACCAAAATAATCTTACTATATTAATAGCTGTATTTTATATTTTAAATATTTTTTAATATCACCATAAGGAAATATTAACCCCAAGGACAATGTTGTATTAGCTATGTTTTCGACCTACAGGTAAAATAACTAAAATACCCCTCTACACATCGCCGTTCATTTAGAGAGGAAATAGTGTACTAACACCTTTCTAAAAGGCATCTACTATCATTAGGTTTCTAGTCTAATGATTCACGACTTCTTGGAATATTTTTGTTTTCTAAGGGAGTTATCCTAAAGCTCATATCCAAGTCATGTTCTTGAAGGCCATGGATAATTAGATCATTCGGACAACCACAAAGGGCAATGTTGTGTAGACACTATCTTGTACAAATCTGTCTTGACTAACCAGTCATATATACCCAATGTACAAGTATATTGGTTCTTCTCAAGAATCTCAACTATAGTATATCAAAATATACGCATTCAGCTTCATCATACCACCAACTTATATTCAAGTTGTAGAGTACAAGTCCACACTGTAGTAGTAGTAATCTAAGTTTGTATCACATAGTACTTTTAAAAACCACTACTACAGGTCATGTTCTATGTATTTGAAAGACACTTGTGTTATGAAATGAAAAGACTACTTATTGGCTAAAGGCAAGCCATTCCCTATTTAGAATTCATAACACAATAACCTTGCTATAATAAAATTCTCATTCTCATCATTCAGTTATAAATAGTAATTTATGTGTTAAGTATCACATGGTTCATACCTTACTGTGTAAGACCTCCATTCACAGGAACCATTTACTTAAACATAATGGGTCTTTTCTAATAAAATCGTGTACAAATATAAAGAAGATTTCACAAACAAATTCTAAGAAAAATATTTTTATTAATACAAGTGAAAATTACTCAGAAACCTAGACTAAGAAGGAAAACATTCCAACACCCTTTCCCTTGCCTCATTCTCCTAGCCTTTCTTCTCTTTTTGAATAGTCTCTGAATGGTGAACAACGTGAATGTTAGAAACAACGTACTGACAAAATGTAAATCAGTCTTATGAATAATAATTGCTAATAAGTTTCCTAATCACTGTTAGGTATCTCAGGCTCATATCCTATACGGCGCAGTGGAAGAATAAAACGAGATACCATCCCAAGATCCGCATATGTGTGAAAAATAAGACATAAAGAGATCAAATGTAATAGCTTTTTACCTTTCTATGATCATCTGAAGAACAAAAATTTTCTTCTTCAAATCGAGGCACGAACTAGCAAACCTCTTGATCAAACTCCACGAGAGTTGAACGTCCAACTACTATAATCACAGTGTGTGATTATCTCTAACAGAAATTCACACAGAGAATACACTCAAGTACCAAAATTTTCTGTGCTAGCAGAAAAAGATGGCGGCTAGGGCTCTTCTCGTTTTCAGCAAAATGAAAAAGAAAGGAGAGAAGAGAAGAGAGTTTTGGTAGCTGCTATTTTTCGTGTGAATCACCCTCCTAGAGTTTCGGTTCTATCATCATATAAATCGAAAAATTCACTGGAAAAACTAAAATTCTAAAAAAAAAATAGAATTCCATAATTGTAATTGAAAATATCAAGTTCTCACAATTACAATTTGGACCATAAATTATAACTAATTATAATTTGGTCATAATAACTTCTCTTTCTCGCAATTAACCCTGCTATGTTATCAAATAATATCTTGAGTATACAATCCTCTATTGTGTGTGACCTATTCGATTTCCCAGTCAATTAGTAGCAAATATGAATTAATCCAAACGTCTTTGAGATTAATAATTCATAATTAATTAGAATTAATCATATTGATTCTAATCAGGATTGGTTTATTAATTCATCAATAAATAAACCCATATTCCCAGATCATGAGCGGTATCTAGCAACACATCACAACCACCCAAGAGTCTAGGAAGTTAAGTGGCTTGACATGAACCCTTCAATAATAAACTACAGTGCAATTAACTCCTTTCACCACACAATATCTCATTTGGTTTGGAGTACGGAATTAGTGCCAACTCCCTCCAGAATTAATTCTGGCCCGAATACAATAGTACTTGTAATAAGAATCCACTACTCTAGATGTGTATCAATTGAAACTATTTTCAATACACAATTGCCTTGGCCAAGGACTTCTCAAGTAGTAATTTCTACAAGTAGCCGTGAGATATTCGCCCCTACTATTAGGAGTGGTGAATCTTTTATTGACCCTCTCAACTATTTTCGTTTACCTCACAATGTACCCATTATCCATCCTATAGGCGGCCCTCGATCGAGCTCCAAAGATTGGAATCAAAGTATAATACTCAGCAAACAAAGTACTTTGGAGATCTCAAGTCTAAGGATACTTGCACTATATTGAGATTATATCACTAGCACTAAATAGTTATCCATGTAATTATCTCATAATTAGGTCATCCAATGAACTTGTTCTATTAACAAGCATCCATATGTTAACTTTGATTATCTCAATACTCACGGATATGATAACCACCGCCTGATCAAATCAGGAAGTCTAACACATGCTAGTCTTAATGCATTAATGATGTCCTGTCTCATTAATACTATGACTATGGACTATTTAAGTACTAACACTATAATGTAGTAGGAATCTTATATCATGATCTCTATCATGATTTCCTTAACACAATGTTATACTAGGGACTTTATCAAATAGTTATATTACTTAAAAGTAAACAAAGAAATTGTAAGATAAATAATGCCTTTTATTAAAATAAAATATATCATATACAATGTACAAATGATTGCCTCAGGGCACAACACTAACAAACTCACACTTGCACTAGAGCCAATCATTCATGTATCTAATACCGAATGACTTAACATGATAATCATGTTTTTTTTGGGATAGTGCTTTTGTAAGCGGGTCAGCTATATTCTCATCCGCGGGAACTCTCTCTATCTTTACATCATTCCTATCTATAATCTCCCGGATTAGATGATAGCATCGTAGTATGTGTTTGAATCATTGGTGAGACCGTGGTTCCTTTACTTGTGCAATGGCTACATTGTTGTCACAATACAAAGTTATTGGACCAACAATACTAGGAACCACACCCAGTTCCTTCTCGAACTTCTTGATCTAAATAGCCTCCTTAGCTGCTTCCGACTCTACGACAGAAGTTGAGTACATAGCTGCTTCTGAAGCAGCTATGTACTCAACTTCTGTCGTAGAGTCGGCAATAGTCTCTTGTTTGGAACTTTTCCAACTTATTGTCCCTCCGCACAATGTAAACACGTAGCCGGATTGTGATTTGAAATCATCTTTGTTAGATTGAAAATTGACATCAATATACCCTTTTATATTCAAATCACCTTCTCCATATACTAAGAACATATCCTAAGTCCTTTGTAAGTACTTAAGGATGTTCTTTACAGCCGCCCAATGACCCTCACCAGGGTCAGATTGGTATCTGCTCGTCAAACTGAGAGTAAAAGATACATCGGGCCTAATACATATCATAGCGTACATGATAGATCCAACTGCCGAGGCATATGGAATCTTACTCATGTGATCCCTTTCAACTTGTGTCTTAGAAGACATCAACTTTGAAAGGCTTACACCACGTGATATGGGTAAGAATTCCTTTTTAGATTAATCCATGCTAAACCTCTTTAACATTTTATCTATGTATGTAGACAACGAAAGACCTAGCACCCTTTTGGATCTATCTCTAATGATCCTTATTCCAAGAATATAGGTTGCTTCTCTAAGGTCTTTCATGAAGAATTGTTTGGACAACCAAACTTTAAACGTTTGCAAGATAGGTATATCATTTTCCATTAACAATATGTCATCTACATAAAACAATAAGAAAACGATCGCACTCCCACTAACCTTCTTGTATACACAAGGCTCATCCATGTTTTGAATGAAACCAAACTCTTTAATTGTTTCATCAAAACGGATGTTCCAACTCCTAGAAGCTTGCTTAAGTCCATAAATGGACCTTTGCATCTTGCACACCTTTGTACTATCATTGAATATGAAACCCTCAGGTTGTGTCATATACACTTACTCAGTCAGATTTCCGTTTAGGAAAGCTATTTTCACATCCATTTGCCAAATCTCATAATCATGATGAGCAGCTGGCTAAGAGTATCCTGATGGATTTTAACATGGCTACTAGTGAGAAAGTTTCATCATAGTCAATACCATGTTGTTGACGATAACCTTTCGCCACTAGACGTGCTTTATAGGTAACTAAGTTACCATCCATGTCCGTTTTCTTCTTGAAAACCCACTTGCACCCAATAGGTTTAATTCCTTTGAGTGGATCAATCAAAGTCCATACTTGGTTGTTGTACATGGAATCCATCTCTGACTTCATGGCCTCAAGCTATTTGCCAGATTTTGAACTGTTCAGAACATCCTTGTAGGTAGTAGGCTTATCTTCATCTATGAGCAATACATCATTGTGGTCACTAATAAGAAATCCATATCTCTCAGGTGCCACACGTATCCTACTAGATCTATGAGGTTCTTGTGTATTATAAGGTTCATCTATTCTCTCAATAGATATGGAGTTAGATGGTTGATCTTCGTTTGTTTGATCTTCATGAACTTCACTAAGTTCAATCTTACTCCCACTGTCCCCTTTGAGCATGTGCTCCTTCTCTAAGAAAACGGCATGCTTTGAAACAAACAATTTATATTTGGAAGGAAGGTAAAAGTAATATTCGAAAGATTCTTTCGGATATCCCACAAACAAACATTTGTCAGACTTACTATCAAGTTTGTCTGACTGTAGCTTTTTGACAAAGGCAGGACAACCTCATACTCGCAAGTAAGATAACTTTGGTTTCTTACCAAAGAACATCTCAAATGGGGTAGAATCAACCATTTTTGTCGGAACTCTATTTAGTATATAAACAGAAGTTTCTAGTGCATGCCCCCAAAACGATTTTGGTTGGTCTGCAGAAGTCATCATAGTCCGTACCATGTCTAGAAGGGTTCAATTCCTTCTCACAGATACACCATTATGTTGAGGTGTATGTGGTGGAGTCCATTGAGATAATATCTCATTATCTCTAAGATAACTCAAAAACTCTTGGCTCAAGTATTCTCCTCCTCGATCAGATCTTAGAGTTTTAATACTTTTGTTAAGTTATTTCTCTATTTCATTCTTGAAGTCTTTGAACCTTTCAAAGGTCTCAGATTTGTATTTCATTAAATACAAATACCTGTATCGTGAGAAATCATCGATAAAGGTTATGAAATAGTTATAATCTCCTCTTGCTTGTATTGACATTGGGCCACATACATCAGAATGTATGAGTTTTAATAACTCCTTGGCTCATTCTCCTTTTCTTGGAAAAGGATTCTTAGTCATTTTAGCTAGTAAACAAGATTTGCATGTGCCATATGATTCATAATCAAATGATCCTAAGTCACCAAGCTTGTGTAACTTAAAAACACGTTTTTTCGTTTACATGGCCCAAACGACAATGCCATAAGTAAGAGATGTTAGAGTTATCCATTTTAGGTTTCTTATTGTTTATATTGAGAATTGGATTATCCAAGTCTAGAACATATAAATCATTAACCAGAGTTGTTGAACCATAATGAATATCATTCAATGAAAAAGAACAACTTTTATTCTTAAATATCAAATGAAATCTATATAAGTCTAAACACGTAATTGAGATAATATTTTTCATTAAAACTGGTACACAATAACATTTTGCAATTCTAGAATTAATCCTGAAGACAGGTTCAGCTCGTATGCCCCCATAGCAAGTGCAGCAACCTTTGCCCTATTTTTAGTACGTAGGTCCACATCGCCTTTCTCTAGCCTTCTACTGCTCTTTAGTCCCTGCAAATTAGTGCACAGATGAGATCCACATCTGGTATCTAATACCCATATCTCATTTCTAATGGCAGCATTTATCTCAATTATAAACATACCCGGAGTAGAAGTAGAAGTGCTTGTAAGCTTCTCCTTCTACTTCTTGTCCTTAATGGTCTCCAAGTAGGCTTTGCAGTTGCGCCTCCAGTTCCCCATCTTCCCACAATGATGGCATGGGCCTTTAGAAGCTGCGTCCTTCTTCACACCACCTTTGGGCTTCATTGGAGCCTTCTTCTTCTTCTTTTGAATTTTCTTCTTAGAAGAGAAAGATTCTACTATTAAAACTGCATTGGAATCCTTCTTCATAGAGGACTCCGCAGTTTTGAGAAGATTGATCAGCTCAGGAATGGTGGACTCAATCTTGTTCATCTGATAGTTAATCACAAATTGTGAGAAACTATTAGGCAAAGACTGTAGAATTAAGTCAACACTTCAGTCATAATCCATTGCAAACCCAAGAGATCCAAAATTCTCTATCAAGCCCAGCATCTTTAACCTATGAGTGGCCACAGAAGAACCTTCTACCATTTTGCAATGAAATAGTTGCTTCAAGATCTCATATCTCTCAGTTCTGACTTGGGCATCAAACAACTCTTGAAGATATAGTATAATCTATTGAGCATCCATATAATCGTGCTGTTTTTGCAACTCAGGAGTCATAGATGCCAACATAATACATGAAATTGTATCATTATCCTCTTTGTGCCTTATGTGGACAGCATGCTCATCAGCATGAGCATCTTAAGCTGGTGATGGCAGAATAGGAGCATCTAGCACGTAAAGTAACTTTTTCGATTTGAGAACGATCCTCAAATTTCTATACCAGTCGAGATAGTTTGATTCGGTTAACATATTGATTTCGAAGATGCTACGTAGGTTTAAGTTTATTGACATGATGCAAGTGACCTAGATGTAAAGATAGAGACCATTAACTACTTGTATATACACATGATACGCAAATAATTAGGACTTTAATTAAACGCATTTTTACTCAACTATTTTACTCAAACCAATAGCTCCCACTACTGATTCGGGAAAGCCCATTAGAAGCTTTCCTAGTGGATCGGTATCCAAATTCTTCAAGAATAACCTTGGGTTTGCTCAACAAGCCATCCTTAAGTTCATTGGTAGGTATCTAATACCAATTACATCGTATGTAACTACCGGATCATTGGGTGATTAACAGCTTTTAATCTTAAAGCCTTTTGGGCTACCCCAATCTTTCTTCTAAATTTCTTTATACTTGAGTTTGCCCAACCGAGATAAAGATTTTAGTTAAATCTGACCTATTAATCAAGAATTTAATTCCAAAGAAATTTAACTCCATAGCTTGAACATGCTCGATGTCAAGTAGGCTTGGGTTTGCCCAACAATTTGGTCTTAGAAAAGAACTCTGGTTCTTACTATATTAACGGAAGGAATTAGGTTTAATATTAATTGACGGAGTTGTTTCTTTTAGTGATTTCATTAAATGACATGCATAAAAATCAATAAATCATATAATTGATAATTATGGTAATAAAGCGATTACGTGGTATGGTTATGGACTTTACCCTAAATTAATTTCTTTGAGCCATAAAAGAAATTAATATAGTTAACCCTATGTGTTCATACATGATTTAAGTAGAAGGTCTTACCTTCTCGCCTTGTTTTGGTTGCCATCTCCAAAATTAAAATAATTCTACTCCTATCTAACCTATGTAAACTAATTACATAATTTTCTAAAGAGAGAAAATCTCGAGTTACATTCGAGGGAAGTTAGATGAGAAGAAAATTACACAAGAATTCTAGAGAAAGCAGGACACGTAAGTCCTATTTCATAAAAAATCAAAACTGTAAAATGTATGAACAGATATAATTGATTTTAGTCTATAACCATCCACCATGCCATTAGCTATACTTAAACAAAATAAACATATAATTTTATTATTCCAAAATCACTATTTTAGAAAAATAAAACAAATTCTAAAATCAATATTTTAGAAAAATAAATTGATTTTAAATTTTCAAAATCACTATTTTAAAAAATAAAATTGTTTATCTCAAAACTAATTTTGAGAAAATGCTTTTGGGTCCCATCTCTGGTAACGAAAACGGCGGTCCTGCTGGCCGGTTATTGGGCGAGGGTCAAGGGGGCAGCACTTCCTTGGATTTTTTTTTTTTTACCACCTCTTATCAAATGAGATTTTTCCTTTTCAAAATTCTATTCCAGAAAATTTTTTATGTAAAAATAACTAGAATGTGTAAAACAGAGCAGAACCGGCGCCAGTTTGGAAGCCAGGACCAGCGCTAGCTGCGTTCTGATTTTAAAGAAAAAACTTTCCAGAAACAATTTCCGAATATTTGCGAAACAACATAGAACCGGCGCCAGCTAGGAGCCGGAGCTGGAGCTAGAGCTGGCACCGACTGTAATCGGGAACAATGGCGGTGATTTTGAAAATTTTCCATAAACAATTTCTAGTGATTTCTTCTTCTGCAAATTTTTAGTGAGAATAATTCTTAGCAATATTTTCTATTTTGAAACTCAAAACAACTACCAATTTGTTAGTTTAAACAAAACAAAACAGAAAATCAAATTCACAAGATGAAATGGAAGGTAATCAACATGTTTTCAAGAAAACATTTTTCTGCAGAGAATTTTCAGCCTATAAAGAAAGCATCTGTCGAAATATGTTGTAACTTTTACACAATCATATTGTGCTATGGACCCAACCCATAATGCTTGAAACAATTTCGACTCGAGTGAAAACAATTTTCACAGCAAACAAAGATAAACACGAATACATGAAACTAGTTTTCATGCCGAAAATAATGTCTGTAAACCACACGTAGCATGGTTTTGATACCACTATTAGGTATCTCAGGCTCGTATCCTATACGGCGCAGCGAAAGAATAAAATGAGATACCATCCTAGGATCCGCATATATATGAAAAACAAGACATAAAGAAATCAAATGTAACAGCTTTTTACCTTTCTATGATCATCCGAAGAACAAAAAATTTTTCTTCTTCAAATAGAGGCGCGATCCAGCAATCCTCTTGATCAAACTCCATGAGAGTTGAACGTCCAACCACTATAATCACAGTGTGTGATTATCTCTAATAGTAATCCACACAGAGGATACACTCAAGCACCAAAATTTCCTGTACTACGACGGCTAGGGCTTTTCTCGTTTTCAACAAAATAAGATAGAGGAGAGAAGAGAAGATAGATTAGGTGGCTGCTATTTTTCATGTGAATCACCCTCCTAAGGTTTCGGTTATATCATTATATAAGCCGAAAAATTCATTGGAAAAACTAAATCCTAAAACAATTAGAATTCCCTAATTGTAATTGAAAATATCAAATTCTCACAATTACAATTTGGACCATAAATTATAACTAATTATAATTTAGTCACAACAACTTTTCTTTCTCGCAATTAACCTCACTATGTCATCAAATAGCATCTTAAGTATACAATCCTCTATTGTGTGTGACCTATTAGGTTTCCCAATTAATTGGAAGCGAACATAAATTAATCTAAACGTCTTTAAGATTAATAATCCATAATTAATTAGAATTAATCATATTGATTCTAATTAGGATTGGGTTATTAATTCATCAATTAATAAACCCATATTCTTAAATCATGAGCGGTATCTAGCAACATATCATGACCACCCAAGAGTCCAGGAAGTCAAGTGGCTTGACATGAACCCTTCAATAACAAACTACAGTGTAATTAACTCCTTTCACCACACAATATCTCATTCGGTTTAGAGTACGGAATTAGTGCCAACTCCCTCCAGAATTAATTCTGGCTCGAATACAATAATACTTGTACCAAGAATCCACTACTCTAGATGTGTATCAATTGAAACTATTTCCAATACACAATCGCCTTGGCCAAAGACTTCTCAAGTAGTAATTCCTACAAGTAGCCGTGAGATATTCACCCCTACTATTAGGAGTGGTGAATCTTTTATTGACCCTCTCAACTATTTTCGTTTACCTCACAATGTACCCAATATCCATCCCATAGGTGGCCCTCGATCAAGCTCCAGAGATTGGAATTAAAGTATAATACTCAGCAAACAAAGTACCTTGGAGATCTCAAGTCTAAGAATACTTATACGTTTGCTATATTGAGATTATATCACTGGCACTAAATAGTTATCCATGTGATTATCTCATAGTTAGGTCATCAAATGAACTTGTTCCATTAACAAACATACATGTGTTAACTTTGAGTATCTCAATACTCACGGATATGAAAACCACCGCCTGATCAAATCAGGAAATCTAACGCATACTAGTCTTAACGCATTAATAATGTTCTATCTCATTAATACTATGACTAGTGACTATTTAATTACTAACACTATACAATGTAGTAGGAATCTCATATCATGATTTCCTTAACACAGTATTGTACTAGGGACTTTATCGAACAATTATATTATTTAAAATTAAACAAAGAAACTGTAAGATAAATAATGCCTTGTATTAAAATAAAATGTGTCATATACAATGTACATATGATTGCCTCTATGGCACAACACTAACAATCACTCCCTCTATTAATTAAGCCTCTAACACATGGGCTCAAGCCCAAACCAGATATCATAAAGAGAAAGCCCTGAGGCCCTAAATGGACCATGGCTCACATTCTATCCCCTTACAAAAAGTTTCTTCCTCGAAACTTACGCACCTGAATTCTCAAATAAAGAAGGATACTTCCGTCGTGCATCTTCTTCCAACTCCCAAATAGCTTCTCGCTAAGAGTGATTAGTCCATTGAACCTTCACATAAGGTATAGACCTCCGTCTCAAAAATTGTATCTTCCGGTCATAAGTCAAGTCCTCACAAATCCGCAATGGAGATGCTTCTAACACATGACTTGGATCTGCTACATACTTCCTTAGTTGGGATATATGGAACATATTGTGTAGCCTTGATAAAGTTGGTGGCAAAGCTAACCGGTATGCCAGATCCCCAATCTTCTCAAGAATTTCATAAGGACCCACATATCTCAGGCTTAACTTCCCACTCTTACCAAACTTCATAACTTCTTTAGTTGGGGAAACCTTCAGATACACTTTATCCCCACACTCGAATTCCAAAGGTCTTCGCTTACTATTAGCCCAACTTTTCTGACGGTCTTGAGCAACCTTCAATTTTTTAGAAACAATCTATACCTTCTCTGATACTATTTGTACCAACTCTGGCCCAACTATCCTTCTTTCACCCACATCGTCCCAACACACAGAGGATCTGCACCTCATACCATACAGTGCTTCATATTGGGCCATACCAATACTGGATTAGTAGCTATTGTTGTATGAGAACTCTACCAAAGTCAGACTATCTAACCAATTTTGAAGTCTAATACGCAAGCTCATAGCATGTCCTCCAACGTCTGAATCAATCTCTCAGATTGGCCATCAGTCTGAGGGTGCAAAACAGTGCTTAAAGTAATAGTGGTTCCCAAGGCTTCATTGAAACTCTTCCAGAAATGAGACAAAAACCGAGTATCTCTGTTTGATACAATACTCACTGGCACCCCGTGCAACCTAACAATAGCATCCATATACAGTTGAACCAATTCTTCCATTAAAGCAATTACCTTCATAGGCAAGAAATAGGTGGACTTAGTCAATCGGTCCACTACAACCCATACAGTGTCATTCCCAAACCTGGATCTCGGTAAATATGTGACAAAATCCATGATGATGTGCTCCCACTTCCAAAGAGGAATCTCCAGAGGCTTCAACAATCCTACAGGTCTCTAGTATTCTACCTTAACCTGTTGACATACCAAACACTTAGATACAAAGTCCGCTATGTCCTGTTTCATTCCACTCCACCAAAAATACCTTTTAAGATCCCGATACATCTTAGTCCCTCCTGGATGAATCGAGAGTTTCATATTATGACCTTCATTAAGCACTTCTGTCCTTAAGGCTTCATCACTAAGAACACATAGTCTGCCTCAGAACCACAAACTACCATCCTCATGGACCTGACATAGTCTACCTCAGAACGGCAAACTACCATTCTCCTAGACCTGAAATTCTAGTTGTGCTTCGTTGAGAGCTGATGCCCTCTTCTTTTCTAATTCCTCGTCTCCAGGTTATACTTCCTTAATTCACTCCACTAAAAAGATTGGGCTATCAAAACCACCAAATAACCCAATGTGTGTTGCACAACTTCCAGCTGTAACTTTTCAAATTCTAAAACCAATTGCTCCTGCTCATTGATACAGGCTGCCAAAGTTCCCACTCATTTCCTACTAAGAGCATCAACTGCAAGGTTTACTTTTCCTGGATGATAGTTTATTTTCAAACCATAATCTTTAATTAATTCTAGACCTCGCCTCTGCCTTATATTCAACTCTTTTTGGGTGAATAAATACTTCAAGCTCTGATGATCAGTGAAGACCTCACACGTTTCACCATACAGGTAATATCTCTAGATCTTCAATACGAATACTACTGCTACTAACTCTAGATCGTAAGTCGGGTAGTTTTGCTCATAGGGTTTCAACTGACGCAATGCATAAGCTATTACTTTCCTATTTTGCATCAACACGCAGCCTAATTCATTCTTTGATGCATCACTATAGATGGTAAAACCCCTAGCCCCAGAGGGTAAGGCCAAAACTGGTGCACAAGTCAACAACCTCTTCAATTCTTGGAAGCTCCTTTTGCACGCATCACTCCATTTGAACAAGACCCTTTTTTGAGTAAGCTGGGTCAATGGAATGGCTATCTTGGAGAAATCTTTCACAAACTTTCGGTAATAACCTGTCAAACCCAATAAGCTCCTAACCTCAAAAAAAGTAGTCGGTCTAGGCCAATCAAGGATTTCATCAATCTTCTTAAGATCCACAGCAACTCCTTCCTCCGAGATCATATGGCCCAGAAACGCTACACTCCTCAACCAAAACTGACATTTACTGAACTTTGCATACAGTTTCTAGTCACGAAGCCTTTGTAACACTATCTTTAGATGCTCTCGGTGAGCTTTTTCTGATGGAGAGTACACCAAAATGTCGACGATGAACACAACTACGAACTTGTCTAATTCGTCATTGAAGACTCTATTCATCAACTCCATGAATGCTGCAGGAGCGTTAGTCAAATCAAAAGGCATGACCAAGAACTTATAGTGTCCATAATGTGTTCTAAAAGCACTATTCGGTATGTCCTCGGGCTTGATGCACAATTGATGATATTCCGATCACTAGTCTATCTTTGAGAACACCTTAGCCCCCTTTAGCTAATTAAATAAATCATCAATTCACAGTAATGGGTACTTGTTCTTTACCATGATTTTGTTCAACTCCCGATAATTAATGCAAATCCTCATGCTGCCCCTTCTTTTTTACAAACAAGATAGGTGCACCCCATGGAAAAACACTGGGACAAATGAACTTCTTGTTTAGCAAATCTTGAAGTTGGGTTTTCAGCCCCCTCAATTCTGCTGATGCCATTCGGTATGGGGCCTTTGAAATTGGATCAACCCTTGGTATCAAATTGATCTCAAAGTCCATTTCCCTTTCCAATTGTATACTTAGCAGATCTTCTAGAAAGACCTCCTTGAATTCCCTCACTACTTCTATGTCTTCAATACATGGTTCTTTCTTCTCAATATCTACCATATACGCCAAGTATGCCTCACACCCCTTCTGTAGACTTTTGCGAGCTCTAACCGCTGCAATCACCGACATTGATCCTCTATTGGGCTCCCTTCCTTTGCTTTAGAATTGGAACACTGTTTTTCCTAGCAAAGCAAACTGTACTCTCTTTTCTCGAAAATCCACTAAGACGTGATTTCTAGCTAACCACTCCATACCTAAGATGATATCAAAGTACACCATGTTCAACTGAATCAAGCTCGCATCCAACTCCTCTCCCTCAATCTCTACCTTACAACACCTATGCATAAGGTTGGAAACCAAAATCTTCCCACTAGGAATAGACACCCTAAGTATTGTCTAATAAGGTATAAATAGCTTTAAGTATTTTGGCAAATCTACGAGATACAAATGAATAGGAAGCACCACAGTCAAATAATACATAAGCTGGCATAAAGTTAACTAGAATCGTACTTGTTACTACGTCCTCAACTACCTCGGCCTCATCATGAGTAAGTGCGAAAACCCGAGCATTAGGTTTCTATCTTTGCTCTCCCATCTTTGGTTCTACACCTTAACACTTACTTGGGCTGGCCCCGAAATTAGCTCTAGGCCCTGGTAAACCTTATGTTCTTGCTTCCCACACCTGAAGCAACTGCCTAAGGCCTACCTACACTCTCCTGGATGTTTTCTACCACAGTTAGTACATTTATTCCACAGCTTATTGTACTAGGGCACTGTGGAAACCGTGGCACTTAAAGTGCGACCTCTTGAGACTCCCGGTGCTGACGAACCGGCTATGGCTCTCCTATTGGCATCAGGCTTACCCATCGGTGCTAATCTAGTCCTCTGCCCTTGACTAAATCCAAGCTTGAAACTCTGCCCCTATCTAAATCCAGATCCAACACTCTGTCCCTAGCTAAACACGGACCTAGGCCTCTTTTCGCCCCTCTCAACATCGGTTCTCTTAAACTTGGCCTCAATGTCTAAGCTCCTCTAATAGGCCTCTTGGTAACTATAGGCCGGATAGCCGATAATCTTCCTTAAATCCTGGCTTAGAGTCCACAAACAAATCGGTTGGTCCTCGAGACGGAATCCTGGCCTGGATAGAGGAAGTTGCACAAATGTGATAAGTGTCTTCTTAAAGGAGGACTTGGAATTAGAAATCATGAGACATCCTAAACCATATAAACTTTATTAATTGAGTGATTGCGGTGAAGTAAATGTTAAAAAGCAAGTTAAGGTTGAGTTTGATATAGGAGCCTATAAAGATGTAATACTATGTGATGTGTTTCTAATGCAAGTCAGGCATATTTTGTTGGGAAGGCCATGGATGTTTGATAGAGAAGTGGTGCATAAAGAGGAGAAAAAATACATCTTGAAAAAAGATAGAAAGAAAAATTACTCTACTTCTATTACCTCCTAGTGAGGTACTCAAAAATCAAAACACCATAAGAGAAGAAGACCACAAGAGAAAAAAAAATTAAGAAAGATACAAAACAAAGAGAGAAAATAAGGAGAGCTAAAGGAGAATTCAAAATAATAGGGTGCAAAAGAAGAGAAAGAGAGAGAAGGGAGATAAAATGAGAGAAACACTCTTTTGCTTAAAAAATGAAAACAATAAGGAATAAGCTACAAAAAAATGAGAGTGAAGATAAGAGGAAAAATGAGTTGTATGTGGGAGAGCATAAACCTACATTTTTGTCTTCGCAATAGAATTCTTACTTGAGATCTTATGTAGGTACTTATTCAATGATGAATTTACACCAAGAAGAGGGATATAATAGAAATCCATCCAAGCCACATGCCAAAGCTCAAAAAGAATGATGGAAACTTAAATTACAGTTCATGATGCCTTGGGAAAATTCAAAGTATAAAGGATTTTGTCACGCCTCGAACCCGAGGATGACATGGCAGTATCCCAAAATAGAATACCGAACCCGGAACCAGAACAAACAAATAAACTAAAATAACCTAAATGCCATTAACTAAAACACAATAAAAAATAAAATACAATAAACTTGTACTATTCTAACAAACTCTAAAACCTCAATTGTCATCAGTACAAATCTAAAATGAATAGTGTATTACATAAGCTCTTCAAAAAAATTACTCTAAGTCCTTCTCGAACCACTCGTCTAACTCTTCTTCTTCCAACTGAGAACTTGAAATAATAGATAAGGGGTGAGCTCACTAGCTCAATAAAAAAATATGACTTAACTGGGATTGAACAAGTTACATAAGTAATAGATTCACAAAGCACTTAGCCTTTCAACAAAAATCTGTAATTTATCATGGTTATGGGGATGACATTAGGATTCTTGGTCAAAAGTCAGAGAGTCAGAGTTCTGAAAAGAATCGGAAAGGTTGTGTACCACCTTAAGAAGATCCTAGATTATCACACAAATAAACAAGATGAGGGAAAAGGAGAACAATGAATTCCTTAGTTTACTCAATACTGAATCGAATGATGCATAACTAATACTCGAATACTGAACCGGTGTTATTGATTCAATGAAAATAATAACAAATCAAGCAAGGGGATAAATCGTTGCCCGTACAAAAGAAAATTGACACCAACATTGAACAGTGGAAAGCCAGTGTCGGGTGCCGTCTCGGCTACACCAGGGCCGAGCAGAGCAAGGCCGGCGCCGACTGAGCTCTAGGCTACACGAATGCAATTTTCTCATAGCTTAGAATGTTAGGACTCATAGATTCCTAAACGCGAAAACCATCCACGAATCCCTTCCGAAGACCCAAGCCAAATGATTAAGATGATTTAGGGATTACAGAATTACCTCTATAAGGTGTAATCAAGATCCTTGAATTCTGATTTTGCTGTCGTACGTGCAACTCAAACGATCACTAGATGCTGCAATGTGCAAATGCCCTTTATCAGATACACACAGCGAACTAACTCGTTACCCCGAGAATGCTAGCGCCTAGGGTTTGAGAGGCTTAAATTTTTTTTTTCTGGTGACTAAAGGCACGAATATTTTTTAACAGAGAACCCCCTTGAGAGGATAGCTAGGGTTTTCTTAATAATCACCTGAGCCTCTTGGAGTCCAACTCTGATAATATTTTATCATATTTTATTTTAAATTCAGATTATATTAAAACTGATATAATAAAATTCTACCATTATCTCGATAATTTAACGAATTAATTTACCAAGTCAGATTCTTACAATCTGAACATCATCTAGATACATCGAATGTGAACATATTTCCATATTCATTCTATCCGGTCAATTCTCTAAGTTCAATTAACTTAGACATATTTTCAGATTCATCGAACTTGGTTACCGAGAAAAAAAAACCTAATGAGTTCACTTATTGTGTAACCCTATAGGTTCATTTAACACTAACAGTGTGTCCAAATCACATTTAAATGGCCCATAAGTTATAAGTAATTTCTAACAAAACATATAACTATCTAGGTTAAATGAAGATAAGTGATCTCTTTGAACCAAATCATAACTTTATATTTAATCCTTTTGTCACACGATATCTAGATTAAGTATAAGGCATGGAGCATGTCATCCTTATTAAGCTTAATCAATTATTTCTTGATCTCATAGTAAACTGTTCAGACAAATGATATCAATATCTCAAATTGATATCAAATTGATATATTTGAGCACAGTCATGTATTTTAACAGTCTAACTTATCAAGGGACCCATGTATATCTCTCCTATAATTGAGAGGGATAAATTCCTTCACTATCAATCATATTCCTTTCCCTGGTTTATTCTATATCCAACAGTGGTCTAATTTATTATCTAGTTAAAGAAAACTTTAGACAACGTTAAAATATAGAATTTATTAAGTAGAAAACTACGATAAATTCAGGTTGAAGGACTTTTAATATCATTATGACTAGAAAGTACTTATGACATGTTCCATGAAGTACTTTTACAGTAGGTCATGTCAAATACAATGTTCTTTAATAATTATTTATGTTTTGACTTGATATCACATATATCCATGACCAGTCAAATATAGCCATCAAGCCACAAATATATTAATCTTAATTTATTATTATTCCACTAATAATAATCGATCAAGGACACTTTAAAAATAGTCATTGTATTGATTGTAGGATTTTACTATCAAGTCACGTACTTGATGACCACAAAACTAAATGCATTATTCAAGGAAAAAAATGCCTCGTATTATTACATAATATATAACGATAATAGTATAAGTACAAATTGACTCTAGGGCATATCCCTGTTAGTGTTATGCCCTAGAGATAATCACTTATACGTTATATATGACACATTTTATTTTAATAAAATGCATTATTTATCTTACAGTTTCTTTTGTTTACTTTTGTGTAATATAATTGTTAGATAAAGTCCCTGGTACAACACTGTGTTAAGAAAATCATGATAGAAATCATGATATGAGATTCCTACTACACTGTATAGTGTTAGTACTTAAATAGTCCCTTAGTCGTAGTATTAATGAGACTGGACATCATTAATGCATTAAGACTAGCATGTGTTAGATTTCCTGATTTGATTAGGCCGTAGTTCTCATATCTGTGAGTATTGAGATACTCAAAGTTAACACGTGGATGCTTGTTAATAGAACAAGTTCATTGGATAACCTAACTATGAGATAATCATATGGATAACTATTTAGTACCAGTGATATAATCTCAATATAGCAAACGTGTAAGTATCATTAGACTTAAGATCTCCAAGATACTTTGTTTGCTGAGCATTGTGCTTTGATTCCAATCTCTGGAGCCAGATCGAGAGCCATCTATGGGATGGATATTGGGTACATTGTGAGGTAAACAAAAGTAGTTGAAAAGGTCAATAAAGAATTCACTACTCCTAATAGTAGGGACGAATATCTCACGGTCACTTGTAAGAATTACTACTCAAGAAGTCCTTGGCCAAGGCGACTGTGTATTGGAAACAATTTCAATTGATACACATCTAAAGTAATGGGTTCCTGGTACAACTATTATTATATTCGGGCCAAAATTAATATATATTCTGGAGGGAGTTGGCACTAATTCTGTACTTCAGACCGAATGAGATATTGTATGGTGAAAGGAGTTAATTGCACTGTAGTTTGTTATTGAAGGGTTCATGTCAAGCCACTTGACTTCCTGGACTCTTGGGTGGTCATGATGTGTTGCTAGATACCACTCATGATTTGGGAATATGGGTTTATTAATTGATGAATTAATAAATCAATCCTTATTAGAATCGATATGATTAATTCTAATTAATTATGGATTATTAATCTCAAAGACGTTTAGATTAATTCATGTTCGCTACTAATTGACCGAGAAACCTAATAGGTCACACAAAATAGAGGATTGTATACTCAAAATGTTATTTGATAACATAGTGGGGTTAATTGTGAGAAAGAAAAGTTGTTGTGGCCAAATTATAATTAGTTATAATTTATGGTCCAAATTATAATTGTGAGAACTTGATGTTTCTAATTACAATTAAAGGATTCTAATTGTTTTAGAATTCTCAGTTTTAGTAGGTTTTTTCGTGTTATATGTATGATATGCACGAAACCCTAGCTTAAGGGTTTTTTTAACGCCAAAAACAACTGAAAAACCTTCTCTTCTCTCTATCTCGTTTTTCTTTAGCAAAGAGAAAATGAAAAACCATAACCCTAGTTGCCATTGTTGTTTTTGCTAGTACAAAAAATCTTGGTGCTTGAGTGTTCCTCCTTGTGGATTTCTGTTAAAGATAATCACCTACTATAATTATAGTAGTTGGATATTCAACTCTCGTGATGTTTAACCAAGAAGATTGCTGGATCGCGCCTCGACTTGAAGAAAGAAAATTTTGTTTTCCACATGATCAAAGAAAGGTAAAAAGCTATTACCTTTGCTCTCTATCTGTCTTGTTTTCCACACATATGCGGATCTTGGGTTGGTATCTCGTTCTTATTTTTTTGTTGCGCCATATATTATTTACGTGAGAGATACCCAACAATCCCTAACACAGAAAGCCAACTTGCAACCTCTCAACCCCAAAAACCAATCTAACCATCTACTTTATCAAGGAAAAATACCATTTTATGCACAAAACTATTTAAACATACATGATACATACTTAAACATGTCTTAATTCAAGAAGATGATTCATGTTTGGGGATTGGGTTTAGCTTAACTGATATCAGTACCCCTAACTATTGTATCCCATAGGAAAAGGGCTTGTACACAGAATAGGTGAACTAAATATTGTATCCCCCTAGCCTAGAGCTAGTACACAGAACGAAATGGGATCATTCCTACTAATTCCATGCCCCAAACATCAAACAGAATGAAATAAAAAATTAGACATTAGAACAGTGCCAGAACAGAAAAATTATTTAACTCATAGACCATACATATTAGCATAATAACTCATTCATTGAAATAATCTATTCACCATGCTCAATCCTAATATATAGAAACATAATTTTCAGAATCTCAAAACAGAAAGAGAATTTAGTAAAACACCGGTGAAGAACTAAAAGTGCATATAAGTCTGAATCTCTTACCAGAAACACTGAATCACAGACTACTCTTATCACCTCCAATTTCTTTTTTCCCCTACAGTCCCATTTATCATTACCCTATTAGAATTATCAGATTCAAAATTTCCCCAAATCAGAATTTCAAAATCAAGAACCCTAGATAGCAATTAAACCTTGACAAAAATATAAGGGAACACAAATTACCTAAACCTGTAGTCTCACTTCCCCTTCCCATACCTCCTTCTCCTGGCCCTTCTTCTCTTCCTGGATAGTCTTTGAATGGCGAACAACGTGAATGTCAGAAATAACGTACTAACAGAACGTAAATTAGTCTTAGGAGTAATAATTGCTAATAAATCCTCTAATCACTCCCTCTATTAATTAAGCCCCTAACACATGGGCTCAAGCCCAAACCAGATATAAAAAAAAGAAAGCCCCGAGGCCCCAAATAGATCGTGGGCTCATAGATTTCAAGAGGGAATTCAAGTAAACAAAACTATCAAGCAAATGAGTGTGAAGCTTGTGAAGCAATGAGTGCCATAAAGAATTCAAGATGATCAACAACTCTCACAGAGGGTCAAAGGCATCCATTCGAAGACAAATGAGATCAAGGAGAACAAGTTTGAGTGCAAACAATAGGGGTTGCACGGCTTGAATGCACATACGTGTATGACTACCAAACCGGCCGTGCACCCAAACTAATGGGAGTAAAAATCTCTGCAAAATACATGGATCAATTTGAAGAGGCTTGATTCTAGCACGACTGTGTAGCTCCTATGCATGGCCATGCAAACCTTCTGAATGCTCATTTTTATTTTGTTTCAAGCTAGTCTCGGCTATTATATTTAGCCCATGAAATGTAAGTCTTTTAAGACAAAATTAACTTATTTTTAGGCTTTATTTTGACCAAGATTTGTAACCTTAAGTTGGTTAGATTTGGGGCTCTATATATATCCTATTACAATTTGTAAATATAAGTTAGAACCTTGAATATTTTTTAGTTGAATCAAAGAGTCTCTCTCTTAGGTATTTCCTATTATCATCAAAACCATTCTTAAAATCTAGTCATTCCCTTTGAATCTGGTCTATAAACCCTTTAGGATAGATTAATTAGCTTGTGAAGTTAGGTCTTAGATTTTTTATAATTTAAGGTTCTTGTTGGAGGTCAAATTGGTTGCTTAAATCCCTTCTACAATTGTTCTTAGTTTTTAGTGGAGCCAAGGGTCTTTGGCCGTATTTTGGAAGATTTGATTCTCTATTCTTGGGTTCTAGGTTCTTTATTTGGCCCTAGGATTCTAGTATTTTGAGTTAGTGTTTATTGTTTTTTTATAAAAACTTTGTTTTATGTCATTTTTTGGATCTTGTAATTTTTTTTCCTAATTTTAGCCATGAAATTCACCATAAAAACTAACCCCAAGGAGTTCACATCAGTCAATAAGATATATTTATCTATATATATATTATTGATTTTTAGTTGGGTTAAGGTTTGAAAAAAAGACTTATTTGGTATATTTTAAATGTTTAAAATTTATACTTACTGAAAATAATTTGAGATTTATTGAGTTATTTATATAAACAAAAGCTTATATTTTTCTTAATGTGTTATAAGAATGTTTTAATATTAAATGTTTGATAATAGTTGTTGTTGTTGTTATTACTATTCTTTGTAAATGTATAGTATACATGTATATATATTATGTACAAGTATAATAAACTTTATTTTGGAAAAGTGATTCATTACTACTTACTGAGCATGTGGTTGGCTCACTTTTTTAATATTTTCTCCTTTCAAATTCTAATGATAATTAGTACGAAGGCTTTTTCTACTAGGAATGTACTTTAAGGTGATTTATTTTGATTAGTGATTTATTTTATTTATTTTCCACCCATGTTACTTAAGCACTTGATAAGACAAGTGTAAGTGTTTTTTTTTTTTTTTTTGCTCTTTTGTGTAATAAGTTAAACATATTTTATTTGAGTATTGATCAGATTTTTAGGAGAGAATTAGTTATACATTTTTTGTTTATTATTTTTGAGAGAATATTTAGTTATTTAAGTTTTTAAATATAAGACTTCGTATTACTAGGGAAACACTCTAGTGATACGGTCGTGCCACACCTTTTGGGCACGAGACATGACAAAGGGATAAAGCTAAAGGTTTTTATTCTTTCAAAATTCAAATAAGCAGAAGAGAAGAGTAAAAGTTGCAGCCGTTTGAAGAAAGAGTCATTTTTGGACTCAAATTTCAAGGATAGCAGTGTGGAAGCAAAGGAGATTTTTTGTTCCATAAGCCTGGTCGAGTCCTAATAAATAAAAAAAGAGGCAAAGTGTTAGCAAACAAAAGGCTAGGGAACAACTAGATAACTGAATGGTGAAAAGCTTGAAGGACAGCTAGATCACTCGACCAACTGACCAGGGGTTAGCTTGAATGGACAGTATAACTACTTGGCTTGGATCAGCCGGATCAATTGAATGATGAGCTCCATTTTTTTTGGGAATTTGAATCTAGGAGGATAAGGCCAAAAAATCACTAGAATTTAGTTGAAACTCGTATATGTTCTGTACTATATCTGATAGTAAATGAGATATGTATTATATCTGATAGAAAATGGCACTGTCTCCTTTTTTTTATCAAATGGTGTTATTTTTTCAACCCTAGCTGCGCCGCTTCATTTCAGCAATTTTTTGGATTGGTTAAGGTTACCCCAAGCGGAGTCATTTCCCCTTAAACAGGCGGTGCCACTTGATAGGGCGTAATTTTATCTATATTTTTCTAGTTATTTGAGATTATTTTGTGATACTTTTAGTTCAATAACTAGCTATTTTCCTTCCTATTTGATATTTTGCTTGTGAAAAATATTTTTCATAATTCTATACAGAAATTGAAATATTTAGAGCAAAATTGTAGATTTCCAGAGCTAGCTTGGAGCCTACCCAATGTAACTGAATCAGCCATGGTTCTAATATGGAAAACAAAGGAAAACAGAGCAAAATTTGGGAGAAACCAGTGTTGGACCAGAGCCAGTCTAGACGAAGTGACCTGGCGCCGACCCTACTCTATTGTAGCAGTTCAAAGTTCTTTTTCAACCTAAATTAGGAATTGCCTAAGAGATTCACTTGTTTCCATCTGTACTCGTCCCAGAACTTCTGTGGAATGATTTTTCGCAATCAATGGGCTTATTTAATTAAGAACAAGTGAAGATTAATTTATGAATTTAAGAAATCAAAGCTAAAATCATTCATTGAAGGGGAGTTTATTACTCGAATGAGCATTGTTCAAGAAAGTTACCAAAGGAGGAAAAGAATGCTTGTCTATGAGTTCTTTCTATGACCTTTGTTTTCTTTTTCTTTGAACAATGACGAGATTAGTATTTTAATTGTAATTGAATGTTATTTTTGGATTCACGATATTGCAATTTATTCAATCTTCGATCGATTCATTGTTTTTCTTGGTATTTGATTATTTGCTTTTCTTTTGGTGGATTGATGAAGTTAAATTTCCTTCTAATGGACTTGGGAAACGAAGTTAATATTAAGTTCAATTTAATTAATTCTATAGAATTGTTATCTTAATTGGATTGGGAAAAAGGTTTGGAATTAAACCTAAGTAATCAAAGGTTAGTTAATTTTGCCTAGAGTATAGGGTCATTTGGCTAATTTCATGTTCATATTGCCTAGAGTATAGGGATATTCATAAGAAATGAGTTTAATGCATTTCTTTGGTTATGTTGGTTTGATTGGAAAATCTACTAATTTGATCGAAAAATAGTAATTCCATAGATTGGAAAAGAAATGGATTCTATCTTTATTCCTTCATAATGCCAAGACCATAATTGATTGTGATAAATGTTGGAAAATTCATGTTATATTCTCAAGAATAATTATTTAATTCCATGTTTTTCTCTCCAAGAGTTGTGTATATATTTGGCTTTACCTTTATCTTTATTTTTACTTTTTATCACTCTAATTGGTAAGTTAAACATTGAATGAAAAGTAATTAGTATGTACATGTTCCTTGAGGATCGATATTCGTTAATTTTCTATACTATGCTTAATAATGAATACACTTGCTCATATGTGTAAATTGGAGATTAATGTTTTAATTAAATTTGATTATGAATGGGTTCAAAATTGTGTGATTTTTATATACCCAAATCTAACGCATCACCATTCCTTTCCTCATTTGAAATTTATTTGTTTGAACATTGTCTTTCCACCTCTACTTTTTGTTATCTTTCTATTTTTGCCAATTATGGAAAGAATTTAGTACTAAGAGGCACTTGTTTTTGAAATGGAAACAATTTTCATAAAAGACTCTTGAATGAGTTTTTTTTTTTTTTTGTAACTTAAATCTTTAGAAACTAATACTTATATAACATGCTCAACCTTAGCTGAGCCATTTTTCCTTACTGATACTAATAAAATCTAGCCTATCATCTACAAAAAATTTCATTGGTGATTGACCAATTTTCGTGGCTAATAGATTGTGACCACAAAACAGCAACAAAAAACATTTTGTGGGCAATATCCTCATTACAGATTAATTAGCCACGAACATAAGTTTCGTGAGTGCTATACCACGAAATATTTCGTTGTGAAATTCAAATTTTGTAGTTGATGGTATTTCAAATAATGAAATCTTGTTTAATTAAAAAAAGGAATCAACCATGAAACAAAATTTCGTGAGTGATCTACCACAAAAAATTTCGTAGTCGAAATTCAAATTTTGTGGCTGATAATATTTCAAACAATGAAATTTTGTTTAACTGAAAAAATGAATCAGCCACAAAACTATTTTTCGTGGATGATATGCAATGGATAGTTTAGTGGCCAAAATTCAAATTTTGTGGCTAATGCAATTTCAAATAATGAAATTTTGTTTAATTGAAAAAAGGAATAAGCCACAAAAAAAATTGTAGCTAATTTGAAAAACATTCGTGGCGCAAATCAACCACGAAATATTTTGTGGCCATTCAGAATTTGAAAATTTATCCTTGAAATGATGTGGCTATTACGTGGCATATTTTTTTAGCCAAAATCAGTCATGAATTTCCATGGCTATTACCTATTTGATTTTTTAAACATGTTTCTAATATACATTCTAAAGCACTTTATTAAAAACTTGTGATTATCATCAACAAACACCCAAACCACAAGAATCCAACTAGAATAGAATAAAAACCAAAATAGAATTCAATAATATCCATCACAAAACCTGTAATTATTATCAACAAACAACCCAAGCCACAAGAATCCAATAATGTATGAACAAAATTTCAATAATATATGAACTAATTCTCCCAAATATCTGTAATGAATCGCCAACATATTTCCATCCATTGTTGAAACATACCCGTTATGTGGGTAATCTCCTACGTAAGTTTTTTACAACTAATTTTCGTGGATAATTGCCTAGTTTCCAGCAGTGTGAGCTTGTGAACGCACTCTATTGTTAACATATTGCAAGCTCTCTATACAAGGTGATGTATTGGAAGAATGATTTGATGAAAATCATGAGTGATTAGAATATTTGAGGCTTAACCTATGTATTTGGGAGATATTTTAGACTTTCCTTTATGTACTAGTTCATGTATTTAATATTCCTTGAGCTACGAATATTGATAAGTTTTAATGTTTGAAAACTTTATTTTGTACCTTATAGATTTTGTATTTAAGTTCCTATTAATGTAAGTTCTTAGTGTACTATACATGAGGATTTAGTTTGGTATATTCAAGGTTCGACATTCCATATTTGGGTGTTATCATGTTGTCCTCGGATGTACAGAGTGATATTTAGTTGTATTCGAGTAGTAGGTTATGACTCTTAAAGCTTAAACCATGAGTGATACAAGTACAGAATTAAGTTCTTGATTCGCTAAGTTTGGTTTAAGATGGATTTCAATAAGTAACTCTATGCGATTAAGTATATACTTCGTGTGATTTCCTTTTATGTTATTTTAATATTTTCTTCAGTCTTAATACTTAAGCTTGAATAACTTGAGGATTACAAAGATGGTACAAAAAAATAGGAGGACCGTACAGGAGGGTGCTGGAGACAATAATATGGATAGGTTGGTAGCTACGAGGGCTCAAGGAAAAATAGTAGGGCAGTCAAAGGTCAGAGCTTGTCCACAACCATGTTAACCACACGCAAGACTTTTAGAATACCCCTGACTGAAGCTATTTTACCTCCACCACCACCATTTGTGCCTCCACAAGACACTTCAGAACCACTTCTAACTATAACCATTGCACCAACTGGAGTTCCTACATTTATTTCTACCACTATGCCAAGAAGTAGCTAACCCCTAGATTTGCCAACTGCACTGGCAATATGGCTCAGGCCATGCAAAGCTAACAAATACTACAATAGGAATAGATGAGGGTTTAACAACAATAATGCAAACTTCAAGCAAAACAACAAAAGCTCTAGTGTAAGCAATAGTGAAGGTTTCAGAGGCTAAAGGTACAAAATAATGAAGAAGATGGGACTACCCATGTTTAATGGAGTAGGAGTCCAAAGAAAGGGGAAGAATAGATTGTGGACTTGCAACATTATTTTGAGACTACAGAGGTTTTAGATAAGGTGCAACCAAATATAGTAGTACCATTTATTGTGGATGAAGCACTAAGATGGTGGAAGGGTATGAAGTCAATATACTACCACAAAGAGGAATAATTTACTTGAAAAAATTCAGGGAGATATTTTTGGAGTAATACTTCTCAAACACCTTTAAGATAGAGCAAGAAAACTAATTCTTTGAGTTGGTACAAATTGAGTAGATGAGTATGACAGATTACGTACTTAAGTTTAATGCTTTGGGTAAATATGGTCATGTAGTCACCTGTGACCCCACCTCAATGACTAACAAATTTGTCGAGTATTACAGGTAAGAATTTGAGGAAATCTATCTGCCAATAGACCGAGCAATTATAAGGAGGCCTATCGGAGAAGTCTGGACATTAACGTAGAATTCAAACGAACTGCATTGAGAAGGACAAGAAGAGGCCTAGATCAGTGTTCAATCTGGGACATGGTTTAAGCTCAATTCTGATAGTTCAATCTAGTACTAAGAGAAGAGCTACTCCTAACTATTTGGGACCAAGCTGCTTCAGGAAGTCATTTAGCAAGAGCCACAGTTTCTATGGCATCAAATGCTAAGAGACTGTGAAAAGAATGTGTTACTTATAGTAGGAAGCATGCAGGGAATTGTAGGTAGGCTATTGATAGTTGCTTCAAATGTGGAAAATAAGGTCATAAGATCAGTCAGTGACTATATCTAACTTATGGATCAACTCAGACATCTGCTAATGAGAAAAACCTAAGATAGGGGATTAGAAATAGAAAGCAAATGCTAAGGTTTTTGCCCTTACCCAGGAGGAAGCTGATACAACAGAGGATGTGGTCACAGCTACTATTCAAGTTAATTTAGTACTAGCTATGGTGCTATTTGACTATGGTGCAATGTGAACATTTGTATTTTGTAGATTTGTCAAGGCCCTTAAGTCGTCGACCCCTATATATCTAGTTGACTCCTATATAGTATCTACTCCCAATGAGAAGGTATTGGTTTCTAACTTTATTCATAAGGGATATCGAGTAAGAATTGGTGACAAAGAGTTGGATATGAATCTAATATAAGTAAATATGGTATACTTTAGTGTAATTTTGGGGATTACTAGTTGGCCAACAATCATACTTTGGTGGATTGTCGGAAGAAGAAGGTACAGTTCACTTTGCCGGGTAGAGTAATTTTCTATTTTTAGAATAAAAGAAAAGAACATGGTGAGGGGTCAATGCTAGCAATCTCCACAGTTAGGGCTTGCAAGTACCTTCAGAAGGGATGTAAAACCTACTTAGCTTATGTTATGGATACGGAAAAGTAAGAACTGTGAATCGAAGACATGGCTATGGTGAAAGAGTTCAAGGGTGTATTTTTGGAGGACTTGTTAGGATTACTTTTGAAAAGGGAAATGGACTTCGAGATCAATTTAGTACCAATGGCATAACCGATTTCCAAAGCATCGTATCGTATGGCTCCAGTAGAACTAAAAGAGTTGAAGATTCAACTTCAGAAATTTCTGGATAAAAATTTTATTCGACCTAGTGTTTCCCCATAGGGCGCATCGATATTGTTTGTAAAGAAAAATGATGATAGCATGGGGTTGTGTATTGACTACTAAGAATTGAACAAAATCACTGTAAAGAACAAGTATCCATTGACAAGGATTGATACTTTCTTTTATCAATTAAAAGGGGCAAAAATATTCTCCGAGATTGACCTACAATCAAGATACAATCAGTTGCAAATCAAATCCGAAGACATACCAAAGAATGCTTTCAGAACTCAATATAGGCATTATAAGTTCTTGGTTATGCCTTTCGATTTGACTAATACACTAGTAGCGCTTATTTGAGAAAGTTTTTTGGAAAAAATAATAAATGGGTTTATAATTTCCACTCTTTCATAGGTATCCAAATTCTTAATGGGTGCTTATTTCAATAAAGAAAAATAACTTAATTTTTTTAAATCTTGCATAAATTAACAGAGCAAATTACATTGTAAAATGAATTAACCATATGTTATTCAATTCTCAATAAATAAACTACAATTATGGGATCATTTACCTATTAATCAGATGATATCATGGTAAATTTTTTTGTAACATCCTACTATTATTCATACAAAATACTACTAAGCTGTATTGATATTTTTCTTGAATGGAATACTTCTATCATTTTTAATTTTTTTTTATCATAAGAAACAAATAGTATATTATGTGTCTTGTGCTTTAGTCTCCCTTTTATTTAACACACTTGGTCATATATTATATAATTGTCAATTTTTCTTTATTTTGGGTGCACCAATGCATATAATCCATATTACACATGTGAAGAGAGTTCAAAATAAAATATTAATTAATTATTCAAAATTTATAAAATAAGGGAACTAAAAATTATATCCTTCATTACATAAATACTCCAACTTAATTGTATTATGTCCAAGATTTTGTAATACAAAAGCAATATGTCACATGTAACATTGAAATATTAACAACTATGTAACCAATAGCAATCAATGAAAAACAATAATAATCAAAGTTAAAAAATATTGATGTTATGATTCTTAAACTATCAATCACTTTATCATGCAATGTCAATTGAAATGTAAATTCTACACTAGTGAATTTACAAATATAAAAAAAAGATATTAAAGTAAATGATGCCAAATATAAATAGAATTATCATAAAAATCTATAATAAAGTTGACAAAGTAAGATATTAAAAAAAGAAAAACCAATACCTGTAGATATAGAATAATTCATCGCCTAAAAATCTAATTTACCATTTTATTTCAATGAATCTAATGCTAATAATAATCTCCTTGTGGGCCAAGTTATTTTTAATTAATTAACTACAACAACAATCATTGTTTGGTTCGTAGAAGGGAAAGGGAGGGGAAAAGACACCTTTACTTTTTTTAGTGAAAATAATCTTATTTATTTTTATTTTATTTGGTATAAATAGAAGGGAAGTAAATAATAAAAACTTACTCTTATTTCGTTCTATTGAAAAGTAAATGAGAAGGAGAAGGTATTTTGATAAATTTACTATTATATCTATACTACTGGAGAAGTAAATTAATTTATTTTTATATGTTTGGTATGATTAGAAGTGAAGTAAACAGTTGTATTATAAGATTGAGGCAAAAAAATTATTTATTAGACAAATAATTAATAATGTATTAGAGTATTAATATTTTTCAAAGAAAATTAATATTAGACAAACAAAAAATATTTACTTTATTGCTAGAAAGAATGGTGAAAAGGGGTAAAGATTATAACAATTGTGAGAGAAATTTAATATATATATATATATATGAGAGAGAGAGAGAGAGAGAGAGAGAAGTTAACAAGTTGGGGAAAAAAGGAAGAAATAAAAAAATCAATAAGAAAAAATGAAAAAAAAAAGAAGAAAAATTAAAGGTCATTTTAGTCTTTATAATGGAAGGAGCTTAGTTTGGTTGGACTATTTTGTGGAAGTAAATGAGGAGGGAAAGTAAATGTGGGGGTAATGGGACATTTACCTCGTTTGGTTAGATGTAGTACGGAAGGGAAGTAAAGGAGAGGGTACCAATCCCCCTCCACATCAGCATTTTCTCCCCTCCCATTTGGAAGGATTGGAAGGGAGAAAATAAAGTGGGAGTAATAATGACAACATTGATCGCATTTATAATGTTAAAAATTTTAATAAAATAGATAATGAGGGATAAAATAGTAAATTAAATTAATTATTCTCTCTCTTTTTCCCTTTCCTTCCCTTTCTATTTTCACTCCAACCAAATAGGATAAGAGTAAATACATTAACTTCCCCTAATGGAAGTACAATGTGTTACTCCTCCTCCCCTTTCCTCTCCCCATCCCTTTCGCGAACCAAAACAAGCCTTAGTACAATCCGTCCAAAATGGAATGGGCCAAAAATCTAATATGAAGAGGAAGGGAAGTACATGTACATTTACTTCCTCTTTACATTTACACCTTAACAAACAAAGTAAATATTTACTTCGCTTCCACATTTACTTCATCTCCTCATTTCCTTTCACTTATCACTCCAACTAAACAAGGGCTTAAGCTAGTGTGATTGAATTTACTTTTATATGTTAAATTATTTGTGTTGTATCACAGGGTTCCTTCCCTTAATACCATAAAATCACTTACATTCCAATGACTTAAAAGAAATAATTTAACCAAATTAAATTCTCAAGATAACATATCAATGAATTTCATAAATAGAAATCTCCACAACTACCTTTAACTCACCTTCAAATGCAACATTCTAATTTTGTACATTAAAAAAAATAGAACTTACAATGTATTAATTCAATACTACTTAACATAGTGAATACAATAAAAATAACTAATTATTTAAAATTCAGAGTATATCCTCAATTCCAATCTTAATAATAAAAGTTTTCATACTATTTTTCATCACTACTCTTTATAAGAATAAAAAAATAATGGGATAAAGTGATAAACTAATCATTTACTAATTAAATGACGTCCCAAAAAGAGAATTTAATATATATAAAATCTTTGAAAATTTATATATAATAGATATTTTATACAAAACATTTTTCATCACATAACAAATGTTATTTCAACTCGTAAAATATTCTAATATCCGCAAAATAGCTATTTCACAAAATTCTAAGAAGCTTTAACATGAAGGTGTACAATAGCTCCAACTGTTTGCTAGTCATTGAATGACGTTCTTTCTTCTTTACAGTGAATAGTAAAGTGGCTTTTGGTGTGGTCCCACTTGATTCTCTTTTTTCATTTTTTCAAGTGAGGTGGGACCAAAGAGTGACTAGTGTCACTCAAAAAAGACCCACTTTGAATCTTGGTAACCAAAAGCAATTGCTCAATATTTGTGTTGTTTATATATATACTAGGAGTAGTTGTCTTGCGCAAGGCACGAGCTTGGGTACCTGCAGAAATAAAATATTAGTATAAAATACAATACATTATAATAAAATATAAAAGCAACATTTTTATATATTAAGGTATGAGTTCAAATATTTGTATTATTTGCATACTTTGTAGACTATATTCATACACTAATGTCTTAAGAAAGTTTTGAAAATCTTTCATCCACAAAATTTCACATGGTTTCATCAAATATTTGTGTCAAAATAGTTGCATCTTCTACTGCTGCTGCAATGGAGAGGCATATTGTTTCTAAGTTGTGCTTGCCACGATCCACATAGTTACCTAAAAATAGATAATTAACTTTTGGAGGAAAACTCGTATCTTTAAACCGCACACTGCAACCATGAGAAACATAGTTCATTGCTACTTGAGAATAAATGACATACACAAATAAGGATACCAAATTTTTAGTTAGAAAATGTTTCCAAAAGTGATGCATATTTATTTGGGTATAAAAATCATATAAAAACTAAGTACATTCTCAATCAAGTTTAAATTAAAATGTTAAGCCCAAATTACACATATGAACAAGCATACTCATCATTAACATAGCATAGGATTCAAACGAGTGTCGATCCTCAAGGAACAAATATGCATTAATCACTTTTTTTTCATTGTTTAACCGACTCAATAAAGTAAAAATAAATAAAATAAATTAAAATATATATATATATATATATACATGTCAAGGATGGAGAAGTATGTAACTTAAACCATTATTTTGACAAACAAGATCTTAAAGTACCTAATCATTATCATAATAAATTATTCCATTGGCACCATGAAGGATTAAGATAGATTCACTTCTTTGGTCAATCCGTGAAATCACTATCCTCTAGAGAAATTAGTATCGCTTGGTCTGTCTCAACTAATTCATCTAAAAGACGCATTAAACACAATTCTTGATTAAATTTCCTTGGTCTGACAAATTTAAAGCATGAAATTAATCAATGAATCCTTGGTCTGGCAGACATCAATTAACCTTTAATTACTCAATCCTCAGCAATTAACCTCATTGGTCTAGCAAGTTAACAGCCAATAAATATAAAATTAATCAATTGCAACTACCATTAACTTGTTTGGTCTAGCAAGTTAATGAAAAGAAATAACTAGCTAATCTCGTAATACGCCCAAGTAATTAAATACAAAAAAAAACAACCAATTAATCAAAAAATTAAATAACTCTAAAAATCATGAATACATAAAACAATGTTAAATTATAATAAAACAATTAACATATTATTGTTCAAGAAAAAGAAAACAAAGTAAAAGAAAACACTCATAGACAAGTCTCTTTCTTCTTCCTTTGAAAACCTTCTTGCACAATCCTCATTGAATTGGAGAATTCCTCATTTGATTTGAGCGATGTTCTATGATGATCAATAAATTCTCTCCATTTCTCCTGTGTTTTTCATCTATTTATAGGATTAGAAAGTGCCTAAACTCGTTGGTGTAAGGTTCGAGGAAAAGTAGGAAGATATTAAAACTCCATAAATTACCAAAAACAACGTGAAAAATCAAGATCCTGTCTTTTCCTCAGGGCACAGTCGGCGGCGCCTAGGCTGCTGAAGCCGGCGCCGATTGTATTCTATTTCTCCAGTTGTTCGTCGATTTTTTCTTGATTTCCACGCAATGTTATCCAAAGTGCAGCCGGCGCCACCTTGGCTACTAGAGCCGGCACCGGCTCCTCTGTCCTGGCCAGCGCCGCATCTATTCTATTTTGCAACATTTTTGCTTTATTTTACCCTTAAAATCTGAAATAATGCACAAAACACATTTCCAAGGGTAAAATCTCAAATATGAAGGAATATGGCTAGTTATTGAACAAAATGTATCACAAAAGAACCTCAAATAACTAAGAAAAAAATGACTAATTTAGCCCCTATCATATTCCCCCACACTTAGCTCTTTGCTTGTCCTCAAACAAAGTATCAAAGACAAGTAGAAAAACACAATATTTAACTCAATCAATTTCAAAACAATATCTTTAACGCTTTCTTCATTCAAGAACATAAAACACATGCTACTACATCTTTCACAACAAATGCAAGACTTATGTAAGTAAATAATGACTTAGTAGAACTATCCCAATACTTGACAATATTCTCAAACTATTATAAAGAATTTAGTTCAAAAAGAATTGCATTCCATAAACTTACTTTTCATAACTCTCTCCACTTATCCAAGACATATCATAATTCTACTTAGATCAAGTAGGACTTTTAAACTTGTAATATAAGGCTAAAGGCTTGTAATGTAGCTTATCAAACGAAGGATATAGGAAATTCAAATGTCAAAGAAGATTAGAGTTCGTAAGAAAAGGATAAACAAAATGTATCAATAATTTCCAACTCTTCTTGCTCTCTTATTCCAAGATAAATCAAAACCATAACCTTATTTAGCAATTATGGTACAACTCAAGCAAATCTCGCATTTTTTTTTTCGTCTTTTTTTCTTTTCATCAACTCTTCTCTATGTTTTTCACAAGATTACTCAAATTTTCAGCAATGGTGTCAAGGACTTGTCATGAACTCAACTTTTTACAGCTCAATCACCATTCCTTTTGTGATCTTTCTTTTCTTTTTTTCTTTCAAAGAAAAATTCTTTTCTTTCTTTTTTTTTTCTTCTTTTGTCTTTCACTACTGCTGTTCTTTTCTTTCTCATTTTCTTCCTTTCCATCTTTTCGAGCAGCTTTTTCTTTTCGTTTCTTGTGTTCATTTTCTCTTTTCTTTTTCTTCTCTTTTCTTACTTTCTTTTCTCTTTCCAGCTCAACCTAACTCTTGATACATGACTACAAGTAACGAGTCATGATCTTTCTCCAAGTACTCTCCCTCAACATTCTCGTACATATACTTTTGTCCATCAATAGCATAAATATTTGAAAAATTATTCAAACTCTCAAAAACAGCAATGGACAAAGTATTGCGATGGGTTTTAAAGAAAGAAATCAATAATTTAGGCTCAAAATAGGCACTAGGGATAATATAAAAATAGGTAAGCTTGAAAAGCTCACACTATCCAAAGAAGTCCTATTATCATCATCCCTAAGTTAAATCATGACTGCCTTTCTTATTTCGCCTCGAGAGATATTCAAGTAAGTTCTAAAATGCTCAATGAATTTTAGTAGAAAAACAGGTTTAAGAATAATGTAAAGCATTTGATCAAGAACTACTTCGTCTAAGTGCGTGCAAAAAGTCATGCATAAGTCATAAATGATCTAGAACATATGCTCTATAATCCATCATAAAGACATGCATTAAAAATATAGTTTGAAATCTCAAAGAAAATCAGAAAAAATTTTGAAAATTTTTGCTCACAAGAAGGCTGGCTAGAGTATATGCATAGAAGTTTTAATAGAAAAATGTTCAATCAAATCACTTATCCATACTTAAACTGGACATTGTCCTCAATGACCAAATAAATAGAACAAGAAAATAGTGCCATGGGACCAAAAATAAAGGGAAAAAGAGAAGAAAGAAAATACTTCCATACTTTGTGCCCAAAATAAAATTATTTCTCAATTTCAAAATATTTCAAAGCAGCTTAATACTAAGAAAACACCAAGAGAATTGATAAAAACTTGGATAAAGTATATCACCAAACCACTCCCCCATACGTAAACTGGACAATGTCTTCATTGGTAAAAAATAAACACAAGAAAGAATCTCCAAAGGGACTAAAAATAATAAGGGGTTAGAAAGTTTAAGTAATACTTCCAAAGTGCAATAATGCTCCAATAGATATCCAAACTTAAGGTAACGAGAAGGGCTTGTCCAAGAGGACTTTATTCCTGTAAAACAAAACACAAATAAAAGCACACAGAAAATAATAATAAAATAAAAACATACCTAAATAAAAGAAAACAAACTAAAGAAAAATACTAAAATAAAAAAATAATAAAAATACAACAAAAACTCTTGACACTCATCATGCGTCCTCATCAATCCTTTTGAAAAAGAGATTAAGGCTCTAAGTAGGCATAACGAATGTAAAAAGAATGGAGGATTTTGAAAAATGGAAGGTTCATGAAAACGATTTGTCTCAGCAAAGCAAAACATAAAAACCTCATTCTATAATATTCTTTTAGACACATAAATATCTTTTTCAACATATAAGGGTACATGGTATCTAATGAATGCATCAATTTTGAAATCACCAATTAACCCTTCAAAAGAATTTTTACAATTTAAAATACCTCTTTAAACTTAGTGTTTGAGTTCTTAAAGATGGGATTGGGAAATCCTTACTTTTCAATGCTTCTACAAATACCAAATTACCTCCATGAGATTGGGGTGAAGGGTAGAATTCATCAACATTCTCAAAGGGTTTTTTAGAATGAATGATAAATCCAACTTCTTGAGGTATGTTGAACTACATACATCATCATTGGGACCATTGTTCTCCAAGAAGTGAGAAGAGCCTAAGAAATCATGGGACAAAGAAATATTAGAATTATGAGTACAGGGAGTAGAATCAAATACCTTTCTTACCACATCATGCAATTGTCCCTCCTAGCCGCTCTTTTTGTTCCATAGTCAATTGTACGGGCTAGCATGAACTCATGAGTCTCCTCAACAAGATGAACTAATTGTTTCCTTTGATTGCACAAATGTTGGGAAGCTCCTTCATGCCACTGAACAGATAAATTTGTATTAGCAACAAAAGAATTCACTAATGCTACTAATGACGTCTCACTAAAAACATCAATGTTAGCTTGTAATTTTGCCAATCTATCATCAACACACTAATGTTTTTTTTTTTTTTTTGAAAAATGAAATAAAAATGATGAATAATGCAATTTAATTCATGAAGAAAGAAATAAAAATGAAACAAAACAAAATCTATTATATCGCCTTCAGGTCATTGGATCATGTACTAAGGCTAACACCTAGCAAAGACAAGACGAAAGTTAGATAACAGAATTCATGATCACAATAAAATACAAAGTTAGTCAAAGTTAGTAAATTAGATTACAAGAATATACAAAGATACACAAGATACAAAAGATAGCACATTTTTGTGAAAAGAACAATTATACATATTTACATGGTTGAATCAACAAAATCTAAGCTTTCATGCTATTATTCCCCGGCAACGGTGCCAAAAACTTGATACATATTTATTTGGGTATAAAAATCATATAAAAACTAAGCACATTCCCAATCAAGTTTAAATTAAAACGTTAACCCCAAATTACACATATGATCAAGCGTACTCATCATTAACATAGATAGGGTTCAAACGAGTGTTGATCCTCAAGGAACAAGTATACATTAATCACTTTTCTTTTATTGTTTAACCGACTCAATAAAGTAAAAAGAAATAAAATAAAAATGTATATAAATGTCAAAGATGGAGAAGTATGTAACTTAAACCATTATTTCGACAAACATGATCTTAAAGTACCTAATCATTACCATTATTAATTATTCCCTTGGCGCCATGAAGGATTAAGATAGATTCACTTCTTTGGTCAATCCGTGAAATCATTATCCTCTAGAGAAACTAGCATCACTTGGTCTGTCTCAACTAATTCATCCAAAAGACGCATTAAACACAATCCTTGATTAAATTTCGTTGGTCTGGCAAATTTAAAGTATGAAATTAATCAATGAATCATTGGTCTGGCAGACATTAATTAACCTTTAATTACTCAATCCTTAGCAATTAACCTCTTTGGTCTAGCAAGTTAACAGCCAATAAATATGAAATTAATCAATTGTATCTACCATTAACCTTTTTGGTCTAGCAAGTTAATGAAAAGAAACAACCAACTAATCTCGTAATACGCCCAAGTAATTAAATACAAAAAAAACAACCAATTAATCAAAAAATCAAATAACTCTAAAAATCATGAATACCTAAAACAATGTTAAATTACAATAAAACAATTAACATATCATTGTTCAAGAAAAAGAAAGCAAAGTAAAAGAAAGCACTCATAGACAAGCCTCCTTCTTCTTCCTTTGAAGACCTTCTTGCACAACCTTCCTTGAATTAGAGAATTCCTCATTTGATTTGAGCGATGTTCTATGATGATTAATGAATTCTTCTCCTTTCTCTTGTGTTATTCATCTATTTATAGGCTTAGGAAGTACCTACACTCATTAGTGTAAGGTTTGAGTAGAAGTAGGAAGATACTAAAACTCTATAGATTACCAAAAACCTCGTGAAAAATCAAGATCTCGTCTTTTCCTCAGGGCACAGCCGGCGGAGCCTAGGCTGCTGGAGCCGGCGCCGGTTGTGTTCTATTTCTCCAGTTGTTCATCGATTTTTTCTTGATTTTCACGCAATGTTATCCAGAGTGCAGCCAACGCTGCCTTGGCTACTGGAGCCGGCGCCAGTTCGGTTCTGTTCGGTCCTGGTTCAATAATTTTTCGTCACCTTGAAGTTCAGGCCACCAGCGCATGGCCGACACCAACTCCTCTATCCTGGCCGGCGCCGCCTCTATTCTATTTTGTGATGTTTTTACTTTGTTTTACTCTTAAAATCTGAAATAATGTATAGAATACCTTTTCAAGGGTAAAATCTCAAATATGAAGGAATATGACTAGTTATTGAACAAAATGTATTACAAAAGAACCTCAAATAATTAGGAAAAATAAGACTAATTTAGCCCCTATCAAAAAGCAATACACAAAGCATGGTGATACACACAGAGGCCAATGTCCAAGTGAAACAGTGAAATGTCATGTTTTTCCGTTTTCCTTCCAAAATTTTTGAGGGGGGTTGCAGGAAAAACAGTGAAATGTATACATTCGAATTCAGAAGAAGAATCACCAACAAGAATGTAGAAGTAATGGTAAAAGTTTGTGATGAAAGTGAAACAGTGAAATGTCATGTTTTTCCGTTTTCCTTTCTAACATTTCCTCTACACCTCCAAAACAAAATTTTCTTGCCTTAAAGGTTTAAAACCTCACATCCACCCCAGCAGAAAAATGAGAAAAAAAAAAGACTCTTTCGAGAAAAGGAGATAAGTTGAACTGTCTTTCATTTCAAAATAAAATCCCAATTTACAGGCAATGCAGGGTGTTTTCTAAGAAGGAATGCTCTAAGGACCACACTCTTGGCAGAAACATGATTCGAGATATATAAAGCATAAAAGAATTGTGAAGTTCAAATTCCATGAAAACATAGACTGGTGCAAGGAAGGGAGATAACTTAAGGACAACAACAAAGGCCAAAGTTAGTAGAATACAGGAGAATGGGAAATCAAAGAAATTAAAAGAAAAAGAATTTTGAATTTGAACAAATTCATGCAATGCCATATCTGATGAAGGAGTATACTAACATTTTTTTGAAAATTTTTTCTCTTGCAACTGAAAACATCTGTTGGGAATCAAGTTGTAGAACAAAATGAAACCTAAGAATGAAGGTTATACTGTGGGCAGTGTGGTCAAGTAAAAGCCTGATTACCAAAAAAAAAAAAAAAAGATCACTACAGCATAAAATTTGGCAACATAACTCAGCAACAAAATGAAAATTCTACACAAAACATGCCAGAATTCATTTAGATTAGGAGAGAAAAACTAAAAATCAGTATTTAGTATCAACTAAAATTCATATGCATAGATGAACATTTTAACTTAATCCAGTACAAAATAAATTTAGTATATGAACATACTCATATACTAACATTTGAATCAGGAGTCAGGAATAAAGTGCAAAATTAAACCAAAGTCCAAACCTTTTGCCTGAAGAACGTAGGATTTGCTACTTGAAAAAGAAAATTAGACTACCTTTACTGTAACAACCTTACAAACATACACTTCCTCATATAGTAAACTTGACATTATGTGAGAAAAGATAGATGAGAAAGACATAAGATTATTAAAACTGAAAGAAAAAAATAAACTACTAACAATACAAACAAAGCTATAGGGCATGAACTAAAAACATGGGAAGAACAAAAAATTAACTACCAAACAGGAAAATTGTAGTGTAAAAACTTAGTGCATTGCAAGACTTTCTGTAGTTAAGCAAGATGAAGAATATTGAGGGATGACAAAGTTATGCTTTCAAGTATATTAATAGACAAAACCAAAGAATCCCCAAAATCCAGTTTGGACAGGAATATCTAGTAAATCATTTCAAAATATACTGACAGATGTCCTTGATATGCTAAGACCCTAAGTTGGTGTAGCTAGATATCAGACCAAGTGATCGCACAAGAATATCCAATCAAGTCTATTATGTTTTTTTCCCCTAATATTTTCAGCTTTTATAAAAATTAGTTTATTTAAAAGCAAGTATTGTGATTGCATATTATCATACACCAAATGACTTTGAACAAATTCCCATCACCACTACAAACATTTTTCTTTTGTTGAGTATCTGTTCCCTGAAGTCCCATCATATTTTCATATGCTAAGTCCGCTTCCAGTGGGGAAAAAAAAAACAACAACAACAACTCCTTAAAATATACCTTTATGCCTCTTATATTTGGTGTTGCACTGGGGACAAGATTGATTCCCATCCTTTCTCTCATATTCATAGAAAGGCCTGCATACTAGAAATGCACAGACATTACAAGCAACAAATGGCTCCCCATCTACAGTAGTGCCAACTGTATCACCGCAGGTCTGGTAGACCTAACCACCCAAGCTTTTAAAAACCTTCCCCTACATCACCAACAATCAATATGAAACAAACTCAAAAATCCCAGAGCCAAGAATTTTAATTAAATCTAAACAACTTAGATCAGATTTATAAGTCGGTACAAGAAAAGAAACTCGGGAATAGAATAATCAAAGTTGACATTCAAGTTTTAATAGGCTAATGTTCAAAGACACTAATTGCAATGCCTTGAGAGTTCTTACTTCCCCAACAACAATTAGAAGATCAACTAAACTTTTTCAAGTTTCAAACTTTGAGAAGTATAACTTAAAAATAGTTCCCTATTTTATTCTTTTTCCTTATGTAGAGTAATAACTCACCTTAGTTTCTCCTTCAGGTTCCATGGTCACTTATTTGCTCAAATGTGACCAGGGATTTGCACTCAAATATCAAAATCTTCAAGCCGGTAAGATGAGAATCTACATGCCAAAAAGATTGAATTGTACCCCAAAAGCAACAGAATCTCTACAAAAGCAAATATTTATGAATAAAAATCCTCTGAACAACAGATCAGATCTATATCAATGACCCATCTTAAACTGAAAAAAATAAATTTCAACCTAAAGACATGGCTGGTGAAGATATGAGGATACATGGTATGTAAAAATGTAGCAGTTTTGATGAACATAGCTTTTAAGCAGTTAATGAGGATACAATTTTCTAAACTACAGCTCCAATTAATTCATGTCTCATACTCCCTCAGGGTTTATGCTTTTTCCAAGTTTAGAATAGTGTTATAATTAAATTTGAATAAATTACATATAATATTTTCAAATTTTATTCGAAAATGATAATTATTTTAATCCCCATTTATAATTATTTCAGCATTTTCGAGTTTTACTTGGAAACGATATCTATAATTTAGCTTATCATAATTAAATTTAAAAACTTAACTAAAAATAGAAATTAAAGATATATTTTACATGTACGATGTTTAAATTTAAATTTAAAAATTGAATATAAATGAAAATTTAAATTAATTCTTGAAGGCATGGAAAGCGGGAAAACACGGAGCATGCAGCGGAAGCGAACATAAAAAAATTGGAAAACAAGATTAGGGATTCCAGGATAGGGCCGGCGTCGACTCGAGCAGCCCTAGCCGGCACCGGTTGCGCCCTGTCCCAATCCCGAAGTTTTAAAAATTTTACCTCTTTTCCTCGTTCTAAGTGTTGGCTGTATCGGAACGTGTGCAACCCGTGTAGGTGTGCTGGTAGAAGCCTCTGGTGCGATTCCTGCAAGCCTCCTACTCCGCCTTTGCATGTATGTGAACGCCAAACTCTCGGTCTTTCAGTATATGGCCTGCCTAACTATCGTTTGGTGAACAACTAATGAGTTAGGGAATTTTTTGGAGAGAGAGAGAGAAAGAGACGTCTAGCTATTCTACAAAGAAGAAGCCGTCTCTCTTGTGTGTCTAATTGCAACAACATTGTTTCCAATCCTCCTGTTTAACCTAAATAAAAAACCCTAGGTTAAACTGGATTGGGCCATTGGACTCTTGGTTTAACCTATTGGGCCTAATTAATTATTCTAGGTAGAACCAACTCAATGGCCCAACAAATAATTAATTTTTCAGTACAAAAAAATCAGTCCAATTAAATAAGTCTAAATCAGTTTAGTCCTAAGTTAATCCCTAATTATTCAAACTGGGCCAAGGCCCTGAATAATTAATTAACCCACCAAACCAATTAAATTAATTCTCTCTTCATGGACCTTTATTTTATTCTAACCCAATAATTAAATTAGGCTATTTAAATAAAATAATTCCATTTAATTTAAAATCAATCCCTTAACCCGTATTTAATTAGAACTCACGGTCTATACTGGGAACCAAAAGACACACCGCCTTAGCTATTAAAATGACCAAAATACCCTTACCATATAAATAACTATATTTTGCATTTTAAATATTTTCTAATATCACCATAAGAAAATATTGACCCCAAGGATAATGGTGCATTAGCAAAGTCTCCGATCTACAGGTGTAATGACTAAAATACCCCTCTATACATCGCCGTACATTTAGAGAGGAAGAAGTGTACTAACACCTTTCTAAATGACATCTACCATCCTTAGGCCTCTAGTCCAATGATACACGACCTCTTGGATTGTTTCCGCTTTCTAAGGGAGCTACCCTAAAGCAAATATCCAAATCATGTTTCCCAGGACCCTGGATATTCAGATCATTCAGACAACCATAAGGGGCGATATAGTATAGAAACTATCTTGTACAAGTCTGTATTAACTAACTAGTCACACATACCCAATATGCAAGTATATTGGCCCTACGATAGAACCTCAACTATAGCATATCAAAGTATATGCTTCCAGCTTTGTCAAACCACCAACTCATACTCAAGTCGTAGAGTACTAGTCCACGCTGTAGCGGTAGTAGTCTAGGTTTCTACCATATAGTACTTTTAAAAAACCACTACTACACGTCCTGTTCTACGTATTCGAAATACGTTTATGTCATGAAGTGAGTGGACTACTCACTGACTAAAGGTAAGTCATTCCCCATTTAAAATTCACAACATAATAGCCTAAACATGATGAGATTCTCATTCTCATCAATCGGTTAAAAACAAAAGTTTATGTGCCAAGTAACCCATGATCTATACCTTACTGTGAAAGACCTCCATTCATATGGACCGCTTACTTAAACACTATGGGTCTTTTCCAAACGTAATTGTGCACAAATAAAATTGTAAATTCACAAATAATTTCTGAAAATAAATTCTTTTATTAAAATATTTGATTTTTACATTAGAAACTTAGTATAAGAGGGCATACATCCCAACAATTCTAAACTACAAAATTTATTGTGAATCCATCAAAATAAAAAATGAATAATAGATGGAGCTAATATGCAGTTCATACCCATGTAGTGAGTTTTATAACAAAAACCTCAAATCTATCTACAATCTTATCAAGGTTGACTTATGTTATCGATAACCTCACATGAAAAAAAAGAAAATATAGAACATATTATTGCCAGTTTGCTGTTGGTGTAGCCATAGTATACCCATGTTCCAGTGTTAGAAAGAAATATCAAAAAAAGGAACTGATATCATATAAAATTTCATGCTTCTATTTGTGAATTCAAGATGAACATTGGTTTAACATCACTAAAGACATTGTAGACACAACTTACTTTAAAATTACTCATAGCTGAAGAACTTTAATGCTGAATTTGGGACAATGCGAGCACAATTAGTGCCATTTGAACAATCCCCTGAAACCCTCAATTCTCCAAATATATTTCAAGCCTTGCATTGTAACATTATGCTTTATGTTATGTGGATTTTGAACCTACAAATTTCAAGTGCAGCGAATCACAAATTCTAGAGAATCTAGACGGAAAATATTTTCTTGGAATACATAAGTAAAATAAAATGTGCTCTAGGAACATAAAAAGATATTTTGAAATTTTAACCAAGAATGATTAGATGGTGCTAACAAGTCAAGGAACTCTAACTAACCTGCAACAACTTTCCCAATATGCCTATGATATGTAGATGAATAAACCTAATCATACATCGGTTTTAAGCTCTAGTCTAACTGATCTAAGTTGCAATTGAAGCATGAACCTATTTTTTTATGGCTTGAATTGGCAATAGCTCCATTCTGAAAAATAACAGTAAATATACAAAATGCCTCTTATGATTAAACTTTTCTACATAAGAAGTACAAAGAAGGAAAATAAATCAAGTTTGCTAGAAAACTATAACACAACTTTTGAATATGAATTACACTTGTTTATGGGTTTTAAACAACAAAATGCACTGAAAAATCAGAACTTTTTAGATTCAACCTTCAACATAAAAACTCTGAATGGTTTTGTCATAGATTTCTCTCTCTAGTTGGTTGAGAGAAGTTAAGATCTAACATGGTTCTATAGCTGGCACAACCTAAAGCATTTTCTTCTTTTTCAAGTTCTGTTAGCAATAATAAGCATTATTCCCCAAAACAGGTTGCACTCAACTCAATACAACCTGATTAATTCTATTTTACTTTATTCCAACCTTCCTTTAGGAGTTCCAAGCAAACCAACACAACTCCATCCAACCAAATCTTTAACATAATCACAACATTTTTCTTTTTCTTTCCTTTTTCATGAATAGGGATCATACCAAAAAAATCTAAGTTTTCCATCCACAAGTACCACCAATTTGTTCAAAATTATAGGTCAAATATTCATGGGAATAAAAATATGTTCAGACAATCTTAATTCTCTACCAAATACAAGCCTAAAATCTCTTAAAACCCTAACTTTATTACTAAAAGAACAGAAATCAATGAATCTCAATTCCAAAACCATAGAGATGTGCCACAAATGCAATTCAGAATCCAATTTACCACATTTTGTCAGCAACAGAAACAAGCAGAAACATAACAGTAGCTCAACTGAATCCAAGAGCACAAAAAAGAGAAGGCAATGTTGTGATTATTTCCATTTTCTCTTTTGGGCTTCTGTTGGATCTTTTACCTGTTGAGACGATGAGGAGAAGGAATTGGAGAAAGAGGAGCACTTTGCTGTGATTCTTTGTTATTATCAATAACCTTGGATGTGATTCTCTTCTTAGCCAGGACAATTCCACCATCAAATTTTCCATTACTAAAAGCTGAAGAGTTTTTGTCTTTGACCTTAAGACATCTTAATCTCTTCCTATTTCCCCACTGTAATGTATCCATCTTCTTTCATTTCTATTAATTTAATCTGAAGCAAAGAAAGAAGAGAAATTTCAGATGCCCATCATACATATTTTTCGGAAAATAATACAAAAAAAGGAGAACTATAAAAAAAAAATAGTGATATGATTGAAGAAGTTAAAAATCACAGACGGGGAATACAAAGCCAAAAGAAACAAAACCCGCCTCAAGATCTGTGTAAAAACTTCAAATGTCAACCAAAATGACAGAAGTGAAAATCCCTGCATTTGAGAACTTTCATCAACAACCCATTAGTATAATCTCACAAAAAAAAGTAAAACGAATGCAATAAATAAATCATAAGAAAACACCAAAAAATTAGAGAAAGAGATTAGATGAAACATACCAGATCAAGCTTCAATCTACAAAACTGCCTTTCTGAAGATGTGGTTGATATCTGCTTTAGCATTGACGATACATAGCTTAATAGTGGGAACCAATGGATTTCAACTATAACACAATAAAAACTCAATCTTTTTGGGCAGAAGAGGAAGAAGTTGTGGTTGCAGTCTAAGTGGTTTTGGAACCAAAACTAGGCGTGAGACAAAACTGATAAAATCCTAGCAAATAATAAATTGAAGATTTATAATTGAATACAACATAACCTTAGCAATATTATACAGTAAAAGCCCTCAAAATCAGGGTTCACAAGCAATTGCCGATACCTGACCATGATTTCCTCCGGCAACGCGGACAAGTTGCCAAATCTTGCTGTAGCCACCGATCAAGCCAATTCTTGTAAGGGCGGAACTGCAACATCCCTGTTGAAAGCTAAGAAGGAGGAGGAAAGAAGGAAGATGGAAGGGGAGGCGGCGAAGGCAAAGGAGAAAGATGACAAAGGAAAAATGGAAGGGGAGGTAGGGAGAGGATTTGCATCGTGACTAATGCCTCCAAAACTGTGGGCTTCTTACCCACTGACTCTCCAAAACAAACGTCTACCAAACAAAATTGCAAAAAGATAAAAATGCCTTTATTGACGAAAAATGAACAGTGTTCCTCCAACTCCTTTTTCTCTATATAGAAGACATATAAAACCATGCGAGTCATCTGCACCCAGCAGCCCACGTCAGTTTGACCAAACGCCAGTGCTAAGCATAAAGCATGTACTACAAAATTTTTTGAATACATAGTACTTCCCCTCTTCAATTGCATTACGAAATTCAATTGCAATTTTATTCCTAATAATCATATGCATCACCATTTCCTGCATGTTTGAAATGCTACCATCCTTAGATTCCTACTGACCTACTTAATTCTAGGACATTGTGTGTATGTGTGTTGGGGGGGGGGATGTGGTGAGTGCAATCCTATGAATGTAGAAGTTTGAAAATGAAATTGATATTTTGTAAATGGTATGAGGGACAAAAATACTAATTACTCAAATAAATAACTTAATAAGGCATGTCATGTGAGGTTTGTCTATGATTTCTCTATATTCACATGACACATGAAGGCATCTCAGCATAGCCATGTGCTAAGCACAACCAAGTTTTAAAACATTGGTTTGTGAAGTGACGTTGATTTGTAGTTTAAACATATTAAAAAAAATAGAGTTTTTAACCAATTTAGACATCTTTTAAAAATGAATGCCAAAAGTAAAAATAAAAATTGGGGTGGATATCCAGTCGAGAGACTTCGCGTCTACTAGATGCAAGGTTAGTGTGCTCAACACAACCTGACACGATCAAAGGGCATTTAAAAAGGGGCATCGTTCGCTAAAAAAAGCAATAGTAAAACTGCTGAACTCCATGTGCCTCGTGTTTGCCAGATATGAGGTGCTATTGCTTCTCTGGCTTCCTTGTGGCAGACACAAGGCACAATTGGGGAGGGGAGCAAAAAAAATTAACAAACCAGGGAGTGAAATCGATTGCAACACCAGTGAAAATTAGGGAACTTCTAGAGTTTGGGGTTATTGGAATAAACCAAAAGCAAAAAGTCCAAACCACCTAAAGGTATTCGTCAATCTTACAATCCTATACATCTCAAACAGTTATTAATATTAATGGATTCAACTTGTGAAATCTATACTGTTTGATTTTGGATAGGAAGATCGACATAAAAGAAGAAATGCACTTCAACTGGCACCTTTGAAATTCAAGTATTAATTGGGGGATTCACATGTGGGCACTTGTCTTCCATCTTCTCTAGCATCCTCCACGAACGTGCTTCCTTTTAACAAAATTTAAAAAAATAGAAAATTGAGTAATTGAGCACTTATTAGAGAAAAATGAGATATTTTTCCTCTACAATCAACCAACACAGTTTGAAGTAGCAATATTTCACGCATCAGAAACTGGACTTGTAATGACCTTGAACTATATGAGAGGCACAAAAATGAAGATTATAAATGTGCAATCCGAAGTAAAACTCACTTGTAGCTTCATATAATCTTTCCAAACAAAGATACTCTAATACTTGAATTGTTTTCTTCCAAATAAGAAAATTGAAAGAAAATGGATATTAGGAAGTTTCTTCCCTACTCTTATCTTTTTCATTGAATGCACCTCGTGTCTGGTAGACACGAGGTTAACATCTACGAAGCATTTAATGCCTTGCAGAATTTGATACATTAAATGGATGGAGAAATTTAATGCATTAAATGGGTTGAGAAATTTAGAGGCAGTGGTGTGGGCGGTTGACCTCCGTCTAAGAGACATGAGGTGTCAGTGAACCTCGCATCCCTTACCAGATAACCCAAAAAATGTTACTATTTTCAAATTTTCTTTTTAAAACCGTTCGATTTTAGTCAAAAGCCCATAAAAAGGCTACTAGTCATTCAATGATGTTCTTTTCTTCTCTACAGGGAGATAGTAAAGTGGCTTTTGGTGTGGTCCCACTTGAATCTCTTTTTTTCATTTTTTTCAAGTGAGGTAGGACCAAAGAGTGACTTGTGTCACTCAAAAAAGACCCACTTTGAATCTTGGTAACTAAAAGCAATTGCTCAATATTTATGTTGTTTATATATATATATATATATATATATATATATATATATATATGTGTGTGTGTGTGTGTGTGTGTGTGTGTGTGTGTGTGTGTAAAATCATGCGGAATTTCTGGAAAATGGATCTATTTTTTAGAGGAATTCTGATAGTAGGACTGCCTCACTTGATTTTTCATTTGTAGTGAGGTCGCATGCGACCATTCAAAAATAGGTCGCTCAACACCCTATTTTTTTTTTTCCTAGAAAACAAAAATTTTGAAAAAAAAAATAACATCGCATTATGGAAATGCGAATTTCACTAATACGACCTTAAGTAGCCACAGCCTTCTTCCTCATTTCTCTAATTTTTCTCCGCGATCTTCCTCTTTCTTGAGCGATTCCACTGCCGGCGACCTCTATTCCCGGTTCAAGTGCTAAGACTGAATATTCATGTAAGTTGATAAGTAGTTAGAGTTCATCTTTATCGGGATGGGATGTTCTAAGATCAATATCAAGAGCAACCACTTTTTATGTGTCAACCCCTCACTTCAAGAGAATTTGGTGGGACAGGGGCAGTGATCTTTGCCAACTAGTTTCCATATGGCGTTCTAAAGCGTGCCCAGGTTATGCTATGTTGGGTGACTACATTACCGAAGGGTTAGATTCCTATCCTCTGTGTTTATGACATTATTTCCATAATTATTACTCCATCCGTTTCAAAATACTTGTTCATGAAACCTTTTGCACACAGATTAAGGGTGTTGAAAATAATATAACAATTTAGATAAAGTTCCTATTCTACCCATATTAAAAACATGATAGTTATTGGTTGTTGAAAATTCCCAAGAAGCAAGAAGAAAGAAAAATTTTGGAAAATTGTGCAGTTGACTTAGAATAAATGAGGGTAAAATAGGAAAAAACTAATCATTAGTTCTAGAAATATATACTTGAACAAGTATTTTGAAACAAAACAAAAAAGTTTCATGAACAAGTATTTTGAAATGGAGAGAGTAGTTTCTTATTCTGTATTATTGCTATTTCCACCTCAAGTTGGAACCACCTCCACTAGGAATTATATTCAAGGCTGACAGTGCTGAAATTTCTGCAAAGCCTGTACAATTCACTAAGGTTGCTCATATTGTAATGAAAGGTCTTGACGAGGCTTTCTTCTGGTACCCAATTGCTCCTCCTGGTTTTGCTTTTTTGGGATGCATCGTGACACAGAATGATGAACAACCAAGTTTGGATTTGTGTTGCTGTCCACGGATGGATCTTGTTAGCCAAGCTAACATGTTTGAGATGCCAATTACCAGATCTGTGAGCTCAAAGGCATCCCAGTGTTGGAGTATTTGGAAAATCGACCTCAAGGTCGCATTAGTGAAATGCGACCTTGAATACATTGCGATGTTATTTTTTTTCAAAATTTTTATTTTTTGAAAAAAAAAATAGGGTATTGAATGCGACCTATTTTTGAATGGTAGTATTCTACGAATACAACCTCACTACAAATAAAAAATCGAATAAGACAGTCCTACTATCAAAATTTCTCTGAAAAATAAATTTATTTTCCGAAAATTCCGAAAATCATGCGAGTTATTTGCACCTAGCAGCTCGCGTCAGTTTGACCAGACGCCAGTGCTAAGCATGGTCCCAGTGCCACAGCAAACCGATTTCTTTCCTTTTTTATTTTTTTAAATCAGAAATAGAATCATCAAATATTTTTTTTAAAAAAGAAAATAATAATGAAACTAAATTCATGAATGGATAGTACATTATATCATCTATATGTATACACATCACATAATTCGAAAATGCTTTAATTTTTTCGGTTTTACAAAACAGGTCATGCAATTTTATAAAAAGACTTTAATCCTATCTTAAAAGTTCAAAAAAATTTAACAATATATATATATATATATATATATATATATATATATATATATATATGAAGATTCATAATTTTTTATAGTTTTTTAATATTATAAACGAAAATTTTATTCTCTATTTACATCTAATTGATGAAACCGTCACTGTGAATGTTAAGTCTTGCGCTCTTCTCAAATCTTAATATCCGCAAAATAGATGAAACTATCACTATGAATGATAACAATGTTCTTCCAACTATCATTGTGTTATATTAAATAACATGGAGTTTAACTTTTAATAATTTGTCTTGATCCCTATTCATTTTAATTAGATACTAGATGCACTCTCTCGCTCTCTTAAAGTTCTAAAAAAAGACAGAATTTCATGTTTAAAATATTGTGACTACTCTTAAACAGATAATATATTATTAAACATTACTTTATAAATATTAACTAATTTTTTATGTTTGCAAAAGTGTATGTAATAAATTTTTAAAAAACATCACTAAATGTGACAATTTATTTTTATGTTGACAAAACGTGTAAGTGTGTATATAATCAAACAAAATAAATAAATATACCTCTAGATTTATTTCACGTATAGATGTCATTGTTTAATCACCAAGAGCTTAATGTGATCAAAATCTTTATACATCAAATAAATAGAATATAGTGGTTAATCTTAAACACATAACATAGTAAATAATTTTTTTAATAACATCACAAATTTTAACCAAGATTATAAATTTATATAAATATTGATTAATATCAAATCGTTTTGGAATACAATATATTACTGTATCGTATTCAAGTATGTGATCAAATTCTCTAGTAGAACATACAATTTAGAAAATACAAAACAAAGTCGTAGAATTAAAATACAAAATTAAATTAATGATATAAATATTATTTAATATCTTATATAATCAACCAGTCCATAATATTGATAAACAAATTATTCAAAATGCCTTTTAACAAATATGCTAATTCTTACCACTAATCGAAAAATTATTATAATATTAAAATAATAATGATGATGATAGAACTCAAAATATAAAATTTGTAACCAAATTGGGCTTCAAGTATGACTGACACTCTGATAGTATAACAAAATAGCCCAAACTATAATTTCCTAACAAAATACCCAAATAAAGTGACCCACAAAAGAATCTTGTTTGGGCTTTTAACATTAAAAGAATGAAACAATTTGGTCCAAGGGAATATAGAGAATTTTGAGTCACCACTCACCATGCATTCATGCCACCAGCCATACTCAAAAACTAGAGAACCAAAAGCAAACCAATAGTCATTACCAATAATCAGGATTACAAAAGCGGCAATTGAAACCAAATTAAGAGAGCGTGTAAAGAATATGCATATTCATATAGTTTAATACTCCCTCCGTCCTTATTTATCTTATCACAATTAACTATTTCACATAATTTAAGAAAAATTAATTAGTTTCTTAAATTTATACAATTTTATTTATACATTTCAAAAATACCCTTAAATTTAATATTCTCTACAACTATTTTCTTATTTTGTTTGCTCAATTCTCTCTTTAAAGTTATTATATTCTCATTTTTTAAAATTATTTAATACAAAGGTATAACAATTAAATTAACATTAATAACACCTAATTTTTTTTAATATGACAGATAAAAAGGAATATAAAAACTTTTCATTTGTGACAGATAAATAGAGACGGAGAAAGTACTAAACATCAAATATGGGAAACTTAACAGACATAACATTTAGTATCATTATTTAAATAATTATAAACTATTTTGATCTTTATATGTATTTTGGTCACTAACTAGTTAAACTCTCAAAATTCTTCTAAATTATGCCTAATAAAATAACATTTCAGTGACCTAACACACACACACATATATAAATTTCTTTCCACTAAAGAAATTGATGTCATATATATAGTATCACTAATTAATTAGTTAATTTTATAAAAGAAATTGAAAAATACCATACAATCTGATTGAGTTATGTTGACAATATGTGACCACAAAAGATCTCTTGCAAACTATCATAGGACCATCTTACATGGGAAACAATACCGAGGAATGGGGTTGCCGACAAATTGCAATGAATGAATTTTGCGGTGGTGGAACTGCTTGTGTATTCATGATGTTTTGGACAAAAAGCAGAGAGTACATAAGATGATGCCAAGGCATTGACTACTTTTTTATCGGTGGGGAAAAGTAGTAGTTGTTGGGGAGACGTTTTTACTTCTGAAGAAACAAAATAACCGACTAATTAAAGGCTCCTTTGAACCGCAAACCAACCAAGTCTAACGGAGAAAGATGCTATCAAGACTGGGATTTGAAGCACCGTTTTCTAAAATCTCCTACCCGTACGTCATTTCTTATATGTTGGTTATGATATTGGTGTAATCTTTTAAAACGTAGCAACAAGTGTAAAAGGGTATAATCGAGTAAAGGAGGGATCTAAGAAGGGGCTTAGGGGTAAGAATTTTTTGAAAACTTTCGATTTTGTTAAGTTTTTTTTTTTTTTTAAGGGAAGTATGTATAAATTAGATCATTAGCCTCCTCAAGCAAAGTATAATTGAGATTCCAAAATAACTTACAGCTATTGTTTTACTATTGGTTCATTTTAGAGTGTATTTGGTGTCTTTTTGTTGCAAGACTAACTTTCTTGGCAAAACACCATTATAACACTCGACAGTAATAGACTTCTTTATATTCTTCTCTTTCATGAACATATAAAGATTTCCGAACTATTTCATGAACATAAAAGTTTTGTAAACACTTGATATTTTAAGAGATACTTAAGTTTGTATATATGGCCAAGAAATCCTGAGCTAAAATGGTGCACTTGTTAGTAATGGTCGCCTCTGACCTAATAATAAGCATTTGATCCATCTCCAAGACAAACTTCTCTTTTATTCACTTTCAAGAAGTTCAAAGCGTACAACACAGTGAGATGTGAAATATGCAAACATAATTTTCTAATGATCAAGACACAGTTGTTGCATCAGTTTACCTAGTAAAACAATTAATCATAAAAGTTTGCCAACAAGAACAATTGGCACCAATCTGCAGACACTTAAGCGCTATAGTTTTAATCCAGATGCCCGAAACATCTGTTCTGTAAGACAATCTAGCCGGTCTATCATCTCTGCCGTCAGAAAATTTTTCCAGTCTCCGACCTCACCTCGGCGGAAAAATGCCTTATTTTCTTCCCCGGAGGATAACTTCCCGTTCCTGTTCACCTCCATGTTACTCAAATTGTCAAAACTACACAGCTTGAGTATTTCCTCTACAAGTCCTGATCTCTCTTCGTCGGCTGAAAATGGGCAATCCAAGAACTCTGCTAATTTCTTCAGTTGAACAATGGGTTGTTGTTTCAACTCCTCATATTTCAAGAAAAGAACCTTGTCAGGCATTTCCAAGCTTTTCTCCCAGTAGCCTAAAACATTATCCCAAAAGGGTCCATACAGGCTCACCCCCCTACAAAACCTGTCAAAGACATCTTCAAGTGAAATAGTACCCGTGTTGTCAAGCCTTAGCTTGTTTGTAAAGTGCCACAATGATACAAAGATGTCCTTAGGATTTCTGCACAAATACACAAGCTTGCATGCAGAAGCTTGCACAGAATGTGCCAGTGACACAAATGGCAAATGAGTGGCAAATAGTCTAGGACATCCAAAGGAAGAAAGATCGGGGTTTGAACTCTCGACATAGATCTTCATGTCAATAAAAGGAACAAGATCATGAGGGTTTTTGCTACATAAAGGATGCTGTGGGCTACTGACAAAATATCGCCCCCGATTCACGAGGGCGAAAGCAATGGCCTTCAACCAGGTGGTGCCTGATTTGGGAGTAGTGACAAGGAGAATATCACTATCTTGAGCTTCAAAGTGTTTCTGATATGCAATGACTCCTTGAAGATACCTTGCTGAGTGCCAGTGTCCTTGGTATTTGTACAGGTGGGTGGCAACCCATCCCCTTTCTTTAGGAAGAGAAGGAAGCAACTTCTTGCATTCCTGGCTCAATTCATCATCTTGCAAATACTTTGGAGTACTGAAAGTTTCTTGTGCTGCCAGCATGGTCATGAGCTGAGCACGCTTCTAAGAAATTTTCAGAAGATGTATACGCAGAACCTTTCTTCCATTAACGAGAATTTATATAGAATGAAGGTTTTTGTTTCCCCTTTTTTTCTCAAAATTGTCATTGGCCCGATATTCGTAGAACTTGTTAAAGATGAAAGGGCGACATTTAAACTTCTCTCTCTCTCTCTGGTGACGAGAGCAATCATTTTTTGCCACGTGATTCTTGACTCAAGGATGTGCACTTGAATCATGAATCGCGTAGCAATAAAAAAAATTGCATTTTTTTAAAGAAAAAACATCAAAGAAATCAATAATTACCACAAAGGGACAGGGGATTTGACCGAAATGGATAAAAATCAATTTTTAACACTATATATAATCGGGGCAAAAAAATGAGAATGATGCGCGGGGTAGACGCGAGATACAAAAACACGCAGACACTGAAAATGCCTTCTGACAGCCTGTGAATAAACCTCACACATATGAAACGCAAGGTTCTATTTCCTCGCGTCTTATAAATGCAAGGTGCATACATAAATTTAAATAATGTATAATTAAAATTTATTAATTAAAATTTAATCATAACATATAATATATGTATTTTTATTACAATATTTATATTGGATTTTGAAAAAAATATATTTTTATAGTTAATTTTATTTATATTATATTTTGAAATAAATTTTTATTTTTAATTTAAGTTTAATTTATAATATTTAATTATTGAAGAAAATTATAAAAATTTAAATTCTCAACTATCTAAATACACTAAAATTATAGTGTCAACTATTTAAATAATATTTAAATTTAAATCTCAATTATCTAAATTTCATAATTCCCTTACATTTCATAATCTAAATAATTTATAATTTAACTGAATTCGAATAATATGTGAAATATTAAATTTTTTAAAAAAATTATTTAAAAAATTATATTATATTTGTCTTTAAAATTCTATTATTATTAATTTTGTCTTAAAAATGGCCAAGCTAAATTGAACTTATTGTTTTCTCTTTAATTTTTAAATATAGATTATATATCAAATTGGATAATGATATTTTATTAATTTTATTTTGACTTAAAATTTAAATGTAAATATGACGGTTAATGAAATGTAATTCATAATTTCATTCACATTGTAATTATCTTATTTGAGGTATTTTGTATTTGCGAATTTATTGGTATATATATTTTAATATTGGTTGAGTTGAGTTTTTAATATTAACCTCAAATCTTTTGTGATTTTATGATATTAATAGATTATCCTGCATGATTGGGAATACATGAACTTTAAAATGAGATACAAACAATATACTTTATTACACATGAAATAATCTTAAAAAAAAAAAAAGATGAAAGCTAGTCCCACATTGAAATCATCGACAGTTCCTTGGAGGTTGAACTCGTCTTTGAGACTATTCTTAATGTTATTCTTCAGGTGTTTCTTTTGATTGTACTACATCTTACTCATCATAATAGTGGGATGGACCAAAAATATCTATAAAATGCATGTGCCGTATCCGAGACCGTCCAGTCGATGGGTCGGTAGCAAATTTATCAGATGAAGATAGACATCTAGTATCGAAGACTAGGTGTTGCGGAGTAATAAAATCAGCTTGCCTATCTTCAACTGCTGCAGGATCACCTTATTCATAATCGTATTCTTCGTTGTGTATTGGTGAGTAGTGATCCTGCTCAGGAATATCAATTGCAGCACATCTGTGTACTCGTCTACTCCCTCTTCAGACCAAGGGTACTTCGCTATTGACTTCTTGCGGGATCGGAGGTATCGGATCAGCAGTGTAGCCTCGTCTAGTTGGCTCGTAGGGTGGGTGGTTCAAACGACTTGCCTCATCAGCGACAGTCAACAAACGCGTGGCAAGATTCGTTATTGATGCAAACACTTGTCTACTCACAACATCCACATTTTGATATCCTTCATTGTCAAGGTACAATATCCGGTGCATTGAATCGGCCTATATATATATATATATATATATATATATATATATATATATATATATATCGAAATATCAATAAATTATTTGAGTGTAAATTTTATATTTTATAGCACTATGTAAAAAAAATTTACATACCAATATTTATGTAGCTCCACTACTCGATTGGTAGCCCGAAGGATTAGGTTGCGTTACAGTCGGATTACCAATCAGTCATCTAGTGTGGGTCCAATACCATGTTGTATAGTCAGGCGAAACTATATTCTGACTGTAATTGAGTTATCCAATCAGAACTGTTGAATGTCTATTAACCCAATTCGCGAGATGTATTGAATCAATCTCGAGCCACCCTACAACGATAGTTCTCATGTCACAGGCATGCAAATTGTCACCGGTGTTAATTGCAACAGGTATTGTCTGCACCAATCCAAACTGTCGCATGACTCTATTTGAGCGATACTCTTCTATTGTTTCTCAACAAATTAGAGATGTGATAGACGGTCAAATGTGTTGCCTATGAGTGCAATATGGGGGTAAGGTAGCCAACATGTGCCCATCATAAGATTGATAGATAAATTGCATAAAGGTAAACTATCAGTATCAATAATAAATAACAAATCTAAAATTAGTGTTGAAAGCAAATTGGTTGAAGTAATACTTACATGATCATGTTGTATCCTATCCAACTAATCTCTATAAGTAAGAAGCCCATGTGTCAGAGTGCGGGAAAGCTCTAACGGTCCCTCCTATATTGATCCTCTCGAGGCTTGTGGATCAACATCATCAACCGGATGGACTCTAGTCAGTCTAATAGTAGGGATATACTCCCAAGTCCACAACTATTTCAATATTAATAATCAATTCTTAGAAAAATACTATATTTATTACTAATTTAAAATACTAATAAGATTTTTTTTTTTAAATGTGCATTTCATACTTGAATCAACAATAATGGGCCATTGATAATATGCGCTTTGTAAAATGTAGCGTTGCACAGACAACAGTACAGATGAGCCAATGTTGCATTTTCTCCAACTAAGCATGCCCAATCAATACCTCTAAATCACGAATGTATTTTAAGAAGCGCAGATGTACTCTATTGCCAAACTTGTCCGAGAACAGAAAGCCACCAATGAGTTGCATAATATGACACCGTGTATGCTGGCCTATCATAGCTAGCGTCGCATGTGCAGGTAGTGGCTGACTCAAAGCTCTTTCGAGTGAAATGATCTTCAATCTATATCTATCAAGTTCTGTTGAAATCAGTCAAAATCCCAATAGCTCGTCGCACATGTCAATCAGCTCTACAGGTGTATGTACGAACCGACTGTTACAAATAGGATCACCATCTACACGTAAACCAAAGAAAACCTTTATGTCATGTAGGGTGATAGCAGCCTCTCGAACTGTAAAATGAAACGTATGCGTCTCCTGGCACTATCTTTCTACTAATGATGTAATCAGTGGATGGTCGATCCTCATGTAACATAAACGACAATCTACCAAAACCGACAACATCCATAAGTTGCTCACTACGGTGATCGAATGGTCAAGCTTCCCAAAACATACTATCATTCCGCTTTGCAGTAATAACGTCACTGCATAACTATCCCGCCTAAATATATGACGACCTATATTTGTGCTACAATCTCAATACGTCTGGTATAATAGGACTTGAATCCACTCCGTGAGAAGCAGGCTCATATATTCTGTCCTATTTAATAGTACCGATTTATAGAAGTTAAAAATAATTTAAAGATATATAATCAACATTAAAGTAAGTACAGAAAAATAAACACAAATTTAAAGATAAATAATTCAAATCACGAGCATGTAATATTAGAAATTTAAGTAATAGGACCTAGATCCACTTCGTGAAAAGTAGGCTTATATATTCTATCCTAATTAATAGTACCGATTTATAAAAGTTAAAATAATTTAAAGATATATAACTAATATTAAATTAAGTACAGAAAAATAAACACAAAATTAAAGATAAATAATTTAAATCACGAGCATGCAATATTAAAAATTTAAGTAACAAATAAGCATTATATCTAAACAAATTTAGCTAGATGATACAAGGTTAATTTATGTTTAGTTCATTTTACAGAACCGTGAGTGTAATTTCTCCTATTGTGTCTATTGCGATGGCATAAGCTACAACGAAGTGGTGAATCAGAATTATGTTCATCCATCTCATTCTGAATATGCGAAATCCACAATCTACCTCTTTGATGGTTCTTGAGATGGTGAGTAAATGGTGCCAAGCTAAAGCTAGGATTACACCAATAATTCTCGTATAGAATGTGCCTGAACTATACTGTATAAGTCATTGTATAGAATAGTGTCGTATTTTTTGATGACACTAAATCTCCAAAATTCAGCCCCAGTTGCTAACATGTTGCAAACGCATGCGAATAAGGTATTCCATATATTTTTTATTTGCAATAGCTGCATTTCCTAGCCCCAATATTAACCTCATATGAATTATTTCCCTTCCTATGCTCACAATGCGGTGATACAATATTAAAAATACCTCGATCCTGATTAAAAGCCAGCACACGATGTGTTCTTTCTTTCATCTCATTCTTCACAAATTTACCCCATATCCTAGAAGGAAAGTGATATCGCCCATGATTAGCCTCCTATCTATGATCGTTAAAATATTTGACTATTTTTTTTAACGAAAACTCCACAACCACCTTGATGGTTAGAATATATATACCTTTGACGACACTATTGAAAGATTCTGCCAAATTGGTTATCGTGTTACCACACCGATGTTCACCATCATAAGCAAGAGTCTATTACTCTTTCAAAATCAAATCCAACTATACTTTCGCTTGAGAGTTTAGCAAACTAATTTCTTCCATAATCTTCAAAAATTTGTGCCTTTTACTTTGATCCTCAGCTACTTATATCAACTTTTTTAACTCATGCATTCTGAACTTTCTATTAAAGTTGCTCCGAATATATCGAAAACAAAATCTATGTACTGCTATTGGCTCTTACCATAGTGATAGTCGATGAACTGCATTCACAATCCCAATGTGTGTGTCAGATATTAAACAAACTTTTGTTATTCTTTAACACATATTCTCTTAACAAGGTCAAAATCACCCCCAACTGTCATTAGTTTCTTTGTCAACGAGTGCAAATGCAAGGGGTAATATATGGTTATTGACATCTTGACCCACTGCTATTAAAAATTTTCTCCTATATATACCCCTAAAAAATGTCCTATCAACACTGACTACTGGTTTCATGTAAATAAATGCATCAATAGAGGGTCCAAACACCCAGAAAACGTATTCAAAAGTATTGGCTCCATTGCTATCCATAGGCAAGAAGTGTCATGCCACGACAGTACTAGGATTTGCATTTTGTAAGGCTTGCATATATCATGGTAGTTGTGAGAATGAAGAAGGCTAATCCCCATAGGTCATCTTAGTAGCATGCCTGCGTGCGTTCCATCCTTTCCTATACGACGGGGTGAATTGCAATGTGTTATGAATATGACTATTTATTTCACTGACTTTAATCTCCGGATCATCGTGAATCATTGACAAGAGGTGTTTCGCCATGAATTTTGCACTCATGTTTCTATGATTCCCATCGACAATCCAGACTAGACAAATATGCTCTCCATGCCATCAAGTAATTTGCCACAAGTCACAACCCTTCTTTTTCAGTGCACGGATCCACCAATAATATGGATGCTGTGGAGTTGAATTTTTACACTCGATAATCCAATATGAACTCTTACTTTCTAATACCATAAACTTACTGCCCAGTCTAATAAACCAAATCTGAACATCCTAAAGCAACTCATTCTTATCCCTAAACTACATATCAACCCTTACATCATTATTGGATTCTGACCATAAATTCATCCCCCTACTCAGCACCAATCCATTAGCTTCGTTTTTCACCTCTTGCGAAGTATCTAAACGGTCAAAATAGATTGAATACGGTGGATTATACAAGCAGATCGATTCAGATGTTCTATTAGCAGCTTGTTGCAATATAGAATGATCGGGAATATCTTCTTTAGCATTGCCATCCCCCGTCCTCATCGGGTGAATCATCCGTGGTAGGTCCATTAATGTCTGATGTAGGTCCTAACCTGTCTATAATCGCCTCTGGAGCACCTACCCAATTACGCTCTCGAACTACTAAATCATCAATTAGGGTTACATCCAATGGAACACCGATTTCAACTGTTAAAAATAATTGCTGGCTTGTCTGTACTTGAAGGGATTGAATGTGGTCATGAAGTTGAGGCATAATAAACCTAGTAGAAGCTGATAGATATTGATTGTTAGGTTCAACGACTAGGGTATCCAAAATTGACATATTGAAAAGGGATTGATAAGGCTCATTTCGGATATGTGAAGGATCGTTGGCTACAGGTGTTGAAAATTTTAAATTGAAGTTAGGCATGTTGACAAGAACAATTGAGTTAAGTAATACAGTGAATGATTTAATGATAGGAGTTGGGATGCTATACTCTAGAAGCTATAGCTGTTGTATTCGAAATTTGGACAGTCTCATGGTGAACATGTAAATCAATTGGTTGTCCCTTCACGGTAGTGTATAGTACAACAAATTTTTCATATTATCGTCATATGTTATAACAGCGGTTGTAGACCTCGTCACTGTACCGATAACAGTGTCCTCCCTGATTGTGATTTGCAACTTCACAGTAGACGTCTCCAATCCTTGAATAACATATATTTTGTTGACTAAACCTCCAAAACTAACTCAATTTCGAACAATCAATGCCTTACGATAGGGACCATTAAAAAAATCGTCGCCTATGGTGCACATAATTTCATAATCTCAATATAACTGTAGTCTTACAAGTTCTTCTAATGACATTGTGTCTAATTAAATTATGCAAGATTTTTCTATTCAAAAAATAGAGCATGTCACAACCTTAAATTAATATATGAGGCAATATCAAATTAATCAGTACAAATATATTTCCAAAAAATAAAATTTTTTATATATGCCAAAACGAGTATTTAATATATCTAAAACTAATTATCCAATACTGAGTTATTTAATATATGAGCTTAATAACTTATTTAGTCATTATAAAACTTACTAAGATAATTAAGATTAATTATTCATAACATATATTTAATTTAAAACTCTAAATAATTTTAAAAATTGAATATAAATTTTTTTTTCCAAATTGTTAGATAAGCATGCTCACCGGCTATACAATTCTTATAATTCCCTAAAACTTAAGGTTTTCTTACTCTAAAAAATTAATTATTGGAGAAAACTAATTAAATAATGAAGTTAAACAAAATTTTGTATTATCAATTGTTTGTAAAACACAATGTAGAGAAAGCACACAAAAATAAATAAATAAATAAATAAAGGGAGAAAAAAATTGACATAGAGCATTCTGCACCAATTTTCATTTCATTTTAAACAAATTGGTCACGACAATTAGTTAACATTTTCATTTAATCCGAATCACTATTTAAAAAGATATCAAATTTAATTTGGATTTATTAAAAAATCGAGGTAAGATATTTTTTTTCACAATCAATATAAAATTTTATTTTTCGTTTCTTACAATATCTATTACTGTAATATTCATATTTCTAATTTAATTTGCATTTGAACAAAATATCGGATAGTTTTTTTTTTTTTTAATTTTCACGCTATACATTTTTTTTCAGACAATTTGTTAACATTTTCATTTAATTCAAATCGCTATAAAAAGATTTAAATTCTTACAGTTTGAGGTTAAAAAAAAAATCTTTATGTTAACATTTTCTTTTCGTTTCTTACAGTTTGAGGAGATATATATATATATATATATATATATATATATATATATATATATTGAAAGTGTTGAAAGAAGTTTTAATAAAAGAAATTACTATTCAAATAGACTTATTAAATTATATTTAAAAATTAGATTAAATTTCAAATGTATGCATTACTTATGGAATTCTATCAAAAATAACTACTGATTTATACTATTGATAATAAAAGATTTTCAAGTTTAACATTATTTAAATCTTAATTAAAATCAACTATATTATAGGATTATATTAGATGAATTAGCCACATTATCTATTAAGAGTAAAATATTAAAAATTTAGGTTATAAAATTATAATAAGTAATTTTATTAAAAAAAATTAGAAAATCAATTAGAAATTAAAAGGCGAAACCTCCTTAAAATTTTTACTTAAGGCCCCCCAAATTTCTAATTACACCTTCTATTAATGTATATTCCTATAAAATAATTGCCTCAAATATCATACTCAGAAAATATCATATCAAACACAAAAATCGAAACAAACCTTAACATAAACATGCAATAATATAATTTTAGTCTTTTTTTTTTTACTAAATAAGGACTTTCTATATGTTGTAAATAATTTATATTTCATATTGATAAATAACTTATTCGGTGGCTTGTTTTTTAACCATATAGTCATACAAAACAATTTATTAAAAAGCTTTTTAGTTTCATGAAAAAATGAGAATTGGTTTGAAAACAAGAAAGAAACTGCTTGGTCGCATTGCTGGAATTTCCCGCTGGGAAGTAGTAGTTCCTTTTTTTTTTTTCATTTTTGGCAAAATTCAAATTAAAAGTTATTCTTGATTAATTTATTAATTTAGGTTTTACAGTTTGAGGAAATAAATTTATTATTTTAATAGAATTTTAATTATTAAAAAGTATAAAAATAGTATATTTTATTTAATTTAAGATTATCTGATTCGTCTATTTCTTAATTTATTTTTTAAAATATTTACTCTCAAAGAAATATGATGTTTTTTTTATTTTTTTACATTTATTTTTCTTCCCCTAAATTGCAATAAATCCTAATTTATATTCATCACTCATCATCCGCCCATCTTACGTAACTAAAAAATAATTTTAAAAAAAATCAAATGGTGTTATTCAATTTTAACTTATTTCCTGAGGAAAGTTTCTTTTTAAGGCTGTGTAAGAAATTAGTATGTCATTTTAAAACATTGATAAGTAAAAACAATTTCAAAAGCATTTCCAAAGTTGCCTCTCTGAATGGATATTTAACTCAAAATAGCCTTGACCTTAAAAAAAGTGTAAATGATATTTGGATCAATGAAAGGTAATTCATGCTATACACTATAAAATCCTTACTAATCTTCTCTTAGTCAAAGTGTAAATGATATTTGAATGATTGGAAGGTAATTCATGCTAAACTCAACAACAACATTTGTTTGCTTCTTTTCAAAAACCATCAATTGCGGCAAAAATTTAGGCAGTTCTTTAACCAAAATCTGAATTTCAAGCTCTTTTTGGTTTTCTGTTTAAGTGGTCATAGGGATCAAATGGATTGCTTTCTTGTACCTGCAGATGGCTCTTGCAGTAATGGGCAGCAGAGTTCAAGAAAATGGAGCTTTGTCTAATCAGACCAAATCCATTGAAGTAGAAGAGAATTCTGATTACCCTAGTAGAAATGTAATCAAAACCATTTAGGATTTTTAGATTTATTGCAATTAGGATTTTTTTTATATTTATTTTTCTTCCCCTAAATTAATAGATATAAGGTAAATGTTAAAAGTGCTATATATATATATATATATATATATATCTATTAAAGTAGAGCAAAAATTAAAATAAATAGAAATGATTAGAATGAAGAATCAAAATTGAGGGAAATTGACTTGCGCTAACATTCGAATTTATTTTTTAATCATATCAGATAATTTATTGTTCATCTGAAAGGAAATATCATCGACCACAAAACAAAAAATAAGCTATACAGTAATAGCTCTAGTATCTATCTAACACACTGTAAATGTACTAATGTACGGTAAACATATTTATAAAGGATAATTAAAACACACCGTCTATACACATTTCAAACAACTAAATTAAATAACTAAGTTTGGAAAATATAATCAAATGTCTCAACTCAACTACACAATTTAATTATAAATACATGATTCAACATATATCACATCCCTTTAAAAAATTAAACCATATAAGAATTTAACATATAATGTCTCTTTTCTGATATTTAAAGAAAAAAAAACTCTAAACTAGACGTTAATGTATATGCAACCCCCGCAAACACTTTCTTCGACTGGAATTCTTCTTGGCTCTCTCCCCTGTGACGGCTGATCTCTTAACAACAGAGCAAAATTTCCAAAGTCAGAGAATGAGATGGAAAAGAGAGAGCAAATTAAGAGTGAAATATTTAGGAGAGAAGAAGGGCGTTTGAGAGAAGCAGACTGAAGTTGATTTCGGCTTAAGCAAATATTTCCCGTGAGAAATGAAATATGGTATATAGACATCCGCATTCTTGTTTGGCTCGTGAAAGCGTATGAAAAAGAAAAAAGTTGGTCGTGGAAATCGCTGAAAAAACAAAAAGCCTTCGCACCTTTTTAGAGATCTCTGAAAAGGCTGAAAAACCCGACACACCTCACGTTTCACAGACGTGAGCTTGCCTTTTCATAGGCTTTATGTCACGGCTGTCAGAGGGTGTTCCTTGCATCTGCGAGACGCGAGGTGTCCTTGTACCTTGCGTCTCGCAAACATGAGGTACCCCTTGTGCATCATTTCCATTTTTTTTCCCTCTGATTATGATGTTGAAAATGGATTTTGACCTATTTTGATCAAATCCCCATATAAACTAAAGCATTTACTCAACCGACATTTTGTGTGACTCAATGCCTAAGGTATGTTGAGCTAGCAAATGTAGAAGTAGGACTAGCAACAGGTTGGATTAGGTCAAAAACTAGCAATTTTGATCTCGGCCCTCTATTTTTTCCTATTCGCGACTTATTTCTAACACAAAAAAAATGTAAGAATTCCCGTCCAATATCAGTTCCGACCTGGCAGGGAAGCGCAAAAATAGAGGCCCAGCAATGGATTTGGAGCCTAAGGAAGATTTGAGTGTAAAATTCTCCAATTAGATACAAGGTTTAAAATAAAATAAATTTTGTAAAAAATAAAAAATACATTTCTCATTAAAATTTTAATATAATCACAACAAGATGAACTGCACAAATTATATAAATTAAAGAATTAAATTATATAAATCATAACAAAGTCAGAGCATACTAAACTCCACAATTTACTCACAAATGATAATAGAGCTCCAAAACAAACTTCAAATTACAAAATTCAATGAACAATAAAAAATTATGAATCATAATAAATTCTGAGTAACTTATACTTTATATCTATACACGCACTTATAACTTATCTATTTAAATAGTGATTATAGATATTTTATATGTAATTATAATTTTTTTATAAATAGTATGTGTGTATATGGTGTGTGTGTATATATATATAACTTTCTTCTTCCCAAAAGAAAAAAGAATTAACCATGCAAATTATATAATTAGACTTATATATATATATATATATATATATATATATTATAACGAGGTCGGGCTAGGTCGAATCCGAGATCATGCAATCATTGTCCTTAACCCATCCCCAGTTGGCGGGCCAAACTATGAAATCCGACTACATCCTCATCCCTGATTAAATTTAGGAAATTCTCAACTTGGTCGAGTTGGGTCAGACCAAATCAATGCGAGAAAATTATCATCCCTATATACAAAGCAAGTACCCCTGATCGCTTTATATAGCTATAATCCAAAATGAATCAAGCAAAATTCATGACGGATTGTCTAAATTAAATGACCTGTAGTCGATAACTCTTCATCCTCGGGTTTTAGTCGATTGACAATGTTTAAAGCATCAGATTCAAGCAAAAGCATACGAAACCATTGAATTCTAATCTACTTAGGGCAAGCTAATTCTTTCAATAGGTATTTTTGCATATTTCCTATTTTCTTTTGAAAAAGGAAAAAAGAAAAAGAAAATGGCTGAGGCATGCTTGCAATTCTCTACACGTTATTTGATGAAGTCATTGGTCAAAGTAAATAATGGCACCAAAGGAAGGCATATAATGGCACCTGAGTTGTGCAGGTATCGGAAAGAACACATTTTCAAATCATGTCCCATTGACCGCCTAGAGAGAGGTTTCAAACTTGCAGACTTGAGCACACATGAATTCAGAACCGTGCAATTTAGACATGAGAATCACTTTGAACACATGCTCTATAGATATATCAAAATTTATCCTGCCTCCTTTACAAATTTAATTCTCACTTCTTGAATGATGCCAGTGAAAAATTATGAAGTAAAATGCCCTTAAAATATTTTATTTTGGAAAGATATCCGTAGTAAAAAAGAGTATTGAGTTTCAAATAAATTCTAAGGTTCACTTGGAATAATTTCTCAGAAAAAGTTCAAAAATACACTATAAAATTTTAAAACCATGGTATAAGATTGTGGAGCAATAAAAGTAGCTAAGTTTATGTGGTGGGGCACAGAAGTAGTCCTCACACCAGATGAAACACATGACCCCCATCGCCTGGTATATGTTTATCTTACCAAGTAAGATTCTCCTCACTCCCTTACTCAATCCAATCCGACTGTTTCACTTCTAACTATCACTTCTACTAGAATCCCATTGTTAGCTAAAGACAGCTCAACCTTCTATACATTCACTTCACGAACTAAGCTTGCTTGGGGTTTTTTGGATTACTCCAAGAAACCGTATCATTTAATTTTCAGCTTTTTGCATAACTTTCTAGAAATAATTGCGTAGTGGAAGTAAAAAGGAGTATGAAACATTTGGCTAGTCAAGTGTTACTTTTGGCCAATCCAAATATAACTAAGCTAGTCTGGCCCGTCACTAACTTGACAGTCAAATGATAAATTTAGGAATCAACAAGTATATTCAAACAAATTTATTTCAAAATAATTATTATTCAGTTACACATTAAATTACTCAATCAAAGTGAATTATAACTTGGAAGGAAAATCGTCTTGTTCTACACCACCATCGTGGTCATTTATCAATTCAAAGTTCAAAGCACCTTGTCATATTTCAAGAGTATTCTGAAAAGTTCATTTTATGCACTCACTCGATTGGTTCATTGATAGGGGTTAAATGTGTATATATTTTAAGGGTATTTGTGATATATTTATGCTTGATTTTTAGATTAAATGTTATGAATTTTCCTTATTTTGTTATATTTTTGTATGGAATGGAGTTTGATGGACATTGGTGAAATATTGCACAAAAATTGTTAAAAAGAATGCTAAACAGAGATGAACAATTGGAACCATAGAAACAGAGCAAAATCAAAGGAATGTTGCGGCTATTGTAGGAGAAAAGAGAAGAAAACACGGAATGAGACGAAATCGGCTAGGCAACAAATGAAACGGTGGGTCTTGGGCCATGCATGGCTTGCTCCCAAGCCACGCATGGCTAGCAAGGACTGGCTTTCACAAGGCACACGCGGTTAGAAGAATGAAAACAAGGAAAATGCTTTGTGTTTTTGGCAAGCTAGCTGGACAAATTATAATCCCTCCCTAATTCCTCTCTAATTCGTGAGTGTTTATAGAAAACTTCATCACTAATCCCTCACTGATAAGTGTTGGATTTGCTACAGACGTTTTTATGTATAATTATTTTTTAATATTTTCCGTCGCTAATCACTCGTTAAGTTGTGAGGGATTAGAGACGAATTGTCTAATTTCCTTATAAATTTGTCGCAAAGTTATTGGCTGAATCTCATTGACCATGAACATGGTCCTTCGCAAAATCGTCACTATTAGTAATGAATGTCTGAATCCCTTGCTAATATTTGCGATAGTGAAGAAGTTTTCAGCTAGGGATGACTTAATCCGTCGCTAATTTTGGATTAACGACTATTCAACGAGGAAATTGCCCCTTGCTAAGTGCGAGACTTCTTGTAGTGAAATAAGATATTTAAAAAAAACAATCAATACCTGTAGATATAGTATAATTCATTACCTAAAAATCTAATTTGCCATCTTATTTCAATGACTCTAATGATAATAATAACTTCTTTGCGGGACCAAGTTATTATCAATTAATTAATTACAACAACAGTCACTTGAGCTAATGTGATTGAATTTTACTTTTATATATTAAATTATTTGTTTTGTATCACGGGGTCCTTCCCTTAATACTATAAAATCGTTTACATTCCAATGACTTAAAGAAATAGTTTAACCAAAGTAAATTCTCAAGATAACATATCAATAAATTTCATAAATAGAATTCTCCTCAACTGCCTTTAACTCACCTCCAAATACTACAATCTGTTATGAATATATTAGTGGAAGCTCTACTAATTAGTAAAAGTTTCACTAATTATGGATTTATGTAAACTATTAGGGAATTAGTGGAAGCTTCACTAATTATGGATTTTTATGGATGTCCACCATTTAGTGGAAACACCACTAATTAAGATTAGTGGAAGATGATGTATTCCACTAATTAAGAACTCTATAAATAGAGCTATTCTCTAAGTTTGAAATACACCATCATTTTGTGAAAGAATTGTGAGAAAAAGAAAGAGAGAAGTTTGAAGAAATTCTTGTGTAAAAAATAGTTAGAGTTTTCTTAGTATGTAGTGTGTAGATTTTATTCTAATACTACCCAAATTTTATAACACGTTATCAGTACGAGTCTCTACCGTTATCAAAGTCAGAAGATAAGTTCGCATTTATTGATCCATATGGCTAACTTTACTAAACTCGAATTTGTAGCCCTTGATATTTCTGGAAAAAATTATATGTCATAGGTTCTCGATACAGAAATACATCTAAATGCTGGAAAAAAAAAGATTTGACCACCTGAAGATGGTCGTACTACTAAGTGCACGGTATAAATGATTGCACCTGAAGTTGCAAGATTTTAAAATCGTAAATGAATATAGCTCCACGATGTATAAAATTACATCTCAATTAAAATTATGCGGAGAAAAATATATTGGAGAAGACATTCTCCACCTTTTATGTCTCAAATATTGTCCTGTAGCAACAATATCGAGAAAAAGGGTATACATAGATTTAATTATTGTCCTCCTCATTGTAAAGAAAAATAATGAGTTATTATTGAGAAATCATAAAATCAGACCAATTGGCTCAACGGCACTCCCAAAAGTGAATGTTGTTGGCTTCAGCAGAAGCCATCGTTATAGTCGTAGTTTTGGCAGTGGCCGTGGTTATGGTCATGGACACACTCGATATTTCCCTTAACACAGAGCAATACTAGCCATCTAAAATGGAACAGAAAAGATAATAAGGGGAACAAATATTTCCATTAATAATAAGTATCACATATTTGAGATGTTACATTCGAATGTCAATATATACGATATTACTGCTAATAGTTCCAAAAAAAAAATCTATCTTCTCTTAATCATAAGTCTTGTGTTTACTTACATTTCCTTCATTCATCTCACTGGTGTTCACGTGAACTTGAGGATGCATACTTGTAGTTGTTCTTTTTCAATTGAGCTGACAAATTGAGGATGAATGTTTGTAGTTGTTCTTTTTCCATATTTGCATTAGAGGAAGTCAAACAGGTACCAATTATGGATTTCAGTTCCTCTTCTTCGGCATCCTCCTCCTCTTCCTTCTCCCTTGGGACAGCATCTAGACTAGCAGCAAAATTAGCCGTGAAGTTACTGCGCAATGAGTCTTGGGATTTTCTCATCCCCTTAAGTTTCTTATTATATTTGGCCTTGAAGTATGCTTGTCTCAATTTCTATGTTTGGTCCTTCAACCGCGTATCAGGACTTTCTTCCACCAACTTCTTCTCACATTCCAATATCTCAATGGATTCTCTGAACTTCTTCTCAGCCATATGTCCTCCTTCGTCTTTATCTCGCTCCTATAAATCAAAGTGATATCATCGGTGGAGATACATTCATTCCAGTCATTATTTACGTATAAATCTTTCATAGCTTCATACTTGCAAATTACAAGTGTGTGTGAGAGAGAACCTGAACATTCTTGATTAGGGTCTCCAAACTCATCAACTTCCTATGAGGCCATCGACGAATTCCCAACTCCCTATATATGTTCTTGAGAGGGGTTAAGCCAATATTCAGTTCTTTGGCTGCGCTCTTAATTGGCAGGTAAAAGTACTGCGAAATGGTTTCTTTGATAGAGTCTTGGAGCTATTGCCCTTCTCCTCTCTCTGCCTCCTAATCCTCTCATTCTCCATAGGAATTTCGTCTGCAATAATATCTTAAACTTCGAAATTATGCATTTCATGGGTCCTCACTCCGAATTCGTTGCCAAGATCACTCATTATTTCTCCTAAAAAAGAAAAAACAATATTAGTAAAGGTAATACCATGCAAAATCCATGTTTGAATGTATGATAACTTGGAACCATATTATGGCTTTGCTCAAAATCCATTAGGGAGTAGAAAGAATCATGCACAAGCATATCCTCATTCAGAGGAACAACATCAAAAGCAGTCTCTTGAATGGGTAGATCAACAGCATTAAAAGCAATCTTTTAAATGGGTAGATTAAATTGAAAATCCAAAGCAGCATTCCAGAATTACCACTGATTTACATCACAACAAACCAAAAGAAAGTTTAATTTCATTATTTCATTAGTAAGCACACTAAAAAAAAGGGGAAGCCCTTAAAGGTATCTCACCTGATATTAGGCAGAAGCAGTTGGCTTGGAAAGGAAAATACATCAAAATTTTTTGCGTTAGACCTGAAATTAGGCGGAAGCGATTGACTAGGAAAAGAAAACACATCAAAATCTTCTGCGTTAGAAACTAAGTCAAAATTTGACCATGTCTCAAATGAATTACGAGTCTCCATATCTGCTTTGAGGTTTTTTTTTTTTTTATGTTTACTAATGGCTGATGACTAAGATATATATCGATATATATATATATATGTACGAGGAAAAAAAAAGAGGTAGATGATAGGTGGAGGGACGAAGGAGAAGAAAAGACAAGGAGGAAGGAGAAAAGATGGTACTGGAAAAAGTGAAAAAAAGAGATTTTTTTTCTTGGCATTTCCTACTTGTCATTATGTTCTTGCATTTCTTTTTATTTTCCCTTATTCTGTTTGTGAAATCATTATTCTCTAAATTAGGGGGAGAATAGAAACAGTATAAGAAAGATCTTGATTGAACAACATCATTAAATTATCTTGATTCGCGTACAAACGCGTGTGAACTTGAAATTCAAAAGATAATTCATTTGTAAAGCATTGCAAATCAAATGCCAAATGCTTTTGTTGATTCCAGAAGAGTAACAAAATCGCATATTCCAGTTATAAATGCTCCTATTCGAATTGAAGTTCCAGTAGAACAAAAGATTATACCTATAGTTGTTGAGCCAAAAGCATACCAGAAGTATGGCCAACCTCTTAGTTCTAAAGATAAAAATCCTCGAAAGAAGAGAGGATGAAAGGATCCAGATGATCATATTAGAAAAGAATGATAAAGACCAAGAAAAAACTGATGACAAAGAACCAGAAGTTGATGAAAGTAATATTGATTTTTTTATCAATTATACCACTTCCGATAGAAGTTGAAATCGGATAGAAACAATTATTGATAATATGTTTGCATATAATATATATTATACAGGATAATGATGATTTTAAACCAATATCAATTGATGAATGTCGACATAGAAAAGATTGGCTATAATAGAAAGATGCGATTCAATCGGAGTTAAATGCACTGACACAACGTGAAGTCTTCGGACCTGCAGTCTGAATACCAGAAGGTGTAAAACCTGTTAGTTACAAATGGATATTTATGAGAAAGCGCAATGAAAATAATGAAATCATATGAGATAAAGTATGGTTAGTAGCCCAACGTTTTTTACAAAGACCAGATATTGATTATAATGAAACTTATTCTCCTGTTGTTGATGCTATTACACTCCGATATCTTATCAGTTTGACAATACATGAAAAGATAGATATGCACCTATTAGATGTTGTCACTGCTTACTTGTATGAAAATTTAGAAAATGATATTTATATGAAAATCCCGAAGGATTTCATATGCCTGAAGCATATAAACATTATCCTCGTGAAAATTACTCCATCAAGTTGTAGAAATCATTATATGGCCTGAAGTAATCTGGGCGCATGTGATTCAATCGTCTTAGTGAATATTTATTGAAAGCGGGATTTAAAAATGACCAGGTATGTCCATGTGTTTTTATTAAGAAATTTGGTTCTAAATTTGTGATATATGTTGATGATATTAATCTTATTGGAACTCCTGAAGAGCTCCAAGAAACAATTGATTATTCGACATCAAGGATGTTGGTAAAATTACATTTTGCCTTGCTTTACAAATTTAACATTTGGCAAGTTTCATTAATCAAAATATAAAGCAAAAGTTTGAAAAAGCTTTTATATGAACAAAGTACATCCATTGAGTATTCTAATGATCGTCCAGTCATTAGATGTGAAGAAAGATTTTGACCTCAAGAAGAAGATGAAGAACTCCTTAGTCCTAAAGTACCATATCTCAGTGCAATTGGTGCATTGATGTATCTTCCTAATAATACATGACCTGATATCGCATTTGCTGTCAATTTATTAGCAAGATTTAGTTTTTCACCAACACGACGACATTGGAATGGAATTAAACAAGTCCTTTGATATCTCCAAGTAGCTACTTCTTCAAATCATGCTGAAAGTATAGCCATTCATGAAACAAGTAGATAATATGTATGGTTACGATCAATAATTCATGATATTCGAGAAAGTTGTGGATTATCATCTATTAGAAATATTCCAACTCCTCTTTATGAAGACAATGCAGCTTGCATAGCTCAAACATAAGGAGGATATATTAAAAGAGATCGGACAAAACATATTTCACTAAAATTCTTCTTTACTCATGAACTCCAGAAGAAATGTGAAATTGATGTGCTACAAATTCGGTCATGTGACAACCTCATAGATATTTTCACGAAGACTTTACTGATTGCAACATTTGAGAAGTTGAGATATAAAATTGGTATGCGTCGATTCAAAGATTAAAGGAATCATCTCATCGGGGGAGTAATAAACAAACATATAGAATAGTGTTTTCTTTTTCCGTCACTAGATTTTTTTTCCCACTAAGTTTTTATCTAGTAAGGTTTTAACGAGGCATATTCTTTATGTAATTGAGGGACATCAAAGAGGGAGTATTATGAATATATTAATGGAAGTTTCACTAATTATGGATTTATGTGAACTATTAGGGAATTAGTGGAAGCTCCACTAATTATGGATTTTTATGGATGTCCACCATTTAGTGGAGACACCACTAATTAGATGATGTATTCTACTAATTAAGAGCTCTATAAATAGAGTTATTCTCTAAGCTTGAAATACACCATCATTTTGTGAAAGAATTGTGAGAAAATTGTGAGAAAAAGAAAGAGAGAGGTTTGAAGAAATTTTTGTGTAAAAAATAGTTAGAATTTTCTTAGTGTGTAGTGTGTAGATTTTATTCTAATACTATCTAAATTTTATAACACACTCTAATTTATTACATAAAAAAAAAAAATAGAGCCTACAATGTATTAATTCAATAACTAATTATTTAAAGTTTCAATTCTAGTCTTCATAATAAAAGGCTTCGTACTATTGTTTATCACTAGTATTTTCAAGTTAATAGGGTGAAATAACTATTCACTCATTAAGTAAAGAATACATACATCCCCAATAGAGAATATAATATATATATATATATATATATAATTTTTGAAAAATTATATATATTTAATAGCTTATACAAAATATTTTTCATCACATAACAACTATTATTTCAACTAGTAAGATATTCTTGTTATAAAATTAGGGTAGTGTTAGAATAAAATCTTCACACTACACACTAATAAAACTCTAACTATTTTGCACAAGAATTTCTCTCTTTCTTTTCTCTCACAATTTTCTCTAATCTTTCTTTCACTAAATAATGGTGTGTTACAAGCTTAGAGAATAGCTCTATTTATAGAGCTCTAATTAGTGGATTACATCATGGCATACATCATCTTCCACTAATCTTAATTAGTGGTGTCTCCACTAAATGGTGGACATCCATAAAAATCTTCTAATAATTCACATAAATCCATAATTAGTGGAGCCTCCACTAATTAATAAAGATTTCAATAATTCATAATACTCCCCTTGGATGTCCATCCATTACATAAAGAATATGCCTCGTTAAAACCTTACTAGATAAAAACCCGGTGGGAAAAAATCTAGTGAAGGAAAAAGAGTACACTATTCTATATGTCCATTTATTACTCCCCCTGATGAGATGATTCCTTTAAATCTTTAAACCGACGCATACCGATTTTATATATCAACTTTTCAAATGTTGCAGTCGGTAAAGTCTTCGTGAAAATATCTGCGAGGTTATCACATGACCGAATTTGTAGCATATCAATTTCACCTTTCTTCTGGAGTTCATGAGTAAAGAAGAATTTTGGTGAAATATGTTTTGTCCGATCTCCTTTAATATATCCTCCTCGTAATTGAGCTATGCAAGCTGCATTGTCTTCATAAAGAGGAGTTGGAATACCTTTGATTGATGATAATCCACAACTTTCTCGGATATAATGAATCATGGATCTTAGCCATACACATTCTCGACTTGCTTCATGAATGGCTATAATTTCAGCATGATTTGAAGAAGTAGCTGCTATAGATTGTTTCATAGAACGCCATGATATAGCGAGTATTTCCACATGTAAATAGATAGCCCGTTTGAGAACGTGCTTTATGTGGATCAGATAAATAACCGACATCCGCATAACCTATCAATGTTGGACTGGTTTTATTTGAATAAAATAATCCGAGATCAATTGTACCTTGGAGATATCGAAGGACTTGTTTAATTCCATTCCAATGTCGTCGTGTTGGTGAAGAACTAAATCTTGCTAATAAATTGACAGCTAAAGCAATATCAGGCCGTGTGTTATTAGCAAGATACATTAATGCACCAATTGCACTGAGATACGGTACTTC